>CP126893.1:25431666-26642500 GCA_030440675.1 Furcifer pardalis
TCTGCCTGGCAACGGAAATCACCTGGTGGCATGTTCAAGCAGCCATAGTGAAGTGGGGAAGCATCAGAAAATCATCCAGACAGAGCAAAATTGCTCTGAACAGCCTTCCGCCACCCTAGGTAGTGTCTAGAGGTGCCCGGGTTCTCACTGCGGGCTAGGTTAACTTAATGGTATGCATGGGCCGGATTAGGCCCAGTAGCTGGGGGTTGCAAACACATGTTTTAGGCTTTTAACTGCTTAACTAGAAAAGAGCTGGCCTTGCATATTCAATTAGGTTTGTGCTGTGTAAGGATTTCTTACTTTTTCTGAAAAACCTTCTAATCTTCATCACATACAGGGCAGGTAGGTACAACACAGATCTCTTTGTGTCAGAGACAGCCACACCTGTTGATTTGAAAAGTGTCATTGTGTGATAATTCAGTTTCAGTTTATTTTTTGAAGAATTTGTCAAGTTCTCTATTCACAGCTCTGGGACAGAAAGAGCCCAGACTTTGAAACTCTTGAATTCAAAAGAAACAAAAATTGGCATGGGTCCTCGTCCTAATTTCAGAGCACCAAATCTAATCTGGAAATGCCTACACTGTATTAATGCCTGCACAGCATTTCCCTCTTCTGTGTGGGCCTTAGTGTGAGGAAGGTGGGGGTGGGGGGTTTACATCTGAGATGACCTGTCCTGCAAGTTTGTAGATAAATGATGGATATAATCAAGAAAAGTTCTTCCATCCAAGCTCATCAGTAGAACAATTTCCCAACTTGTTTAAAAAAGGGGTTCTCTGAGGTTTTTAAATCAGTCTATTAATGAAGGAATAGATAGATGGGGGAAAGTACACATGACACTTTTAATAATTTAAAAAGACAGCTCAGCTGAAGCAAGTGGGGAGAGGTAAGACTGACAGGTGAGCTGGCATTCAGTTCCTTGGTGGGAATGTCCATCTTTCCATTTTTGAAGGCAGGAGACATGTGGCCTCACCTCACAACTCAGGTTTCTTAAAAGGAGCCCTTCTTTAAAGTGATCTCATCTCTCTTCATCTTCAGAGCATTAACTGCTCCCAAATCCCATTCATGTGAAATTTCTTTGGTTGGTCTTAAAACATATATTGGTTTCCAGGCAAAAAGAAGTGATACCTGAAACTCAGGGGCACCACTTGGAGGGGTGTGGTTACCTAAATACACCTGAAAATGAAATGTTTTGGTATCTCCAATTTGCTTGTCTTAGGTTCTTCTGGCCGGAAAGAAATCAAGACCATGAGGCAAGAGATGGTGGCAAAAATACAAATAAGATTTATTGCATAGGGCACCTAAGAGTCTATCTAAGGCAAGAGATCAGCCCCATCTAAAATTGCCTGGGAATATTTATACATACAGAACATAGAGAAGGAGGGAGAGTTTACTACAGTTGTCACAAGGTGGGGCAAAGGGGCATCACAAATGCAGGAGATGGTTACATATTGTCTCACAAATGAAATCCAATGTTCACATATCATTACACAAAGGAGACTCAATGTTCACACATCAGTACACAAAGAAGATTAAATGTTCACACATTATTACACAATACGGAGGCATAAAGAGTCCAAACAGGCACTTCCAGTTCATGGGTGGGGCAGCAGAGGAGCATAGGGGCCCCCAGGGGGGCACCCCACCCTGGACAGTGCTTTTTGGGCTGTGGGTGTTCTTGGACTACAATTCCCAGAAGCCCTAACGGGAGTGGGTGCCGGCATCCACCAGGGGGAGGCAAATTTGACTTAAGCCCCAGGAGGCTGAAATCCACACGACGTTACTGGGGTGGGTGGGGCAGTAATGTTGTGTGGATTTCAGCTGCCGGGGGCTGAAGCCAAATTTGTCGCTCCCTGGTGGATGCTGGTGCTCGCTCCCGCTAGGGATTCTGGGAATTATAGTTCAAGAACACACATAACCCTGAAAGTTCCGCCTGGGGCTGCCCACCACCCTAGCCCCCTGTATGCAATGCCACTGGGGTGGGGTTATCCAAAGGAATGCAAATGTACACAAGTCTTGGAGATGAAACAACCTCAGGTTGCAACAGAGGGAGAAAGGCAACAATTGTCCTTACCAAAGAAGTCCATACAAGGAAGACAGGATCATTATGTAGCTTAATTGACCAAACCAGATTTTCTTCTGACCCAATGGTGTCCTTGGGAACTGATGCCAGAGTCAGTGGCATTGTTCCTCACAGAAACAGTCCATACAGAGCCCATCAAGGTGATTTGACTTTTCTGTGACCTGACTGCACCTTTCCCCAGCTGGAAGAACAACTTAAAGGTCTTAATTAATAAGCAAATTTGTGTCCAATTGAAACACTGCAGTCACAGCTTGGAAAGCATGTCCTTCACAGTAGCAGTACATTAACCAAAACAACAACAAAAACAAAAACACTCTCTTTATCTGCTCCAGAACTCAAGATATACAATTTTACACATACTATTTCTTCCAGAATTACCTCAGCTGAACTCCCCTAATCCACTGAACACATAGTTTCCCTCACTAATTGGATAATAACAGATTGCATTACAGTTCTCACAACATTGTATCAGCCCCAGCTCATAAAACAGCAGGGGTGGATATAATGATCCCTTGAAAGGATCAAAGGCTGAAATGACTACTTCCACGTGAAATGGACAGCGAAGCAAACCTGCTTCCTTTGCCCTTGCTTGGGTTCCAGTGGCTCAGTCGCTTCCTGACGGAATAACCGCTCATTGATTTCTATGAAGGAAGTCTGGCCATCGCTCCAGGAGCCCCTGGCTGGGGTCTCAGTAAAGTTGGATCAATTTCAGCTTCCAGAGGCTCAGCTGCCTACTGGCAGATTTGCCGCTCTCTCTGAAAGTGAGTCGGTCCTCTTTTGAGGTCCGGGGACTGCAGGCTATCGTTATCCAACTTTTCCTGGATCACATGATTGGGCTTGTGTGGTGCTTGTGGAAACTGGGGCCTGTAGTGCTTCATGCAAACTGATCTGGGGCTCTTGCACCCATGTGTGTGTGTAAGCAGAACCTTTATTTTCATCTATCAGAAGGATCTTATAAATCCAGCCAGTGAGGGGTTCTGGGAGTTGTAGTATTTTTTAAAAAAAAACTTCCCAAAGTTCTGTGTTGGGTCAAAATGCAAAACAAATGTCTTACACGTTAGATAGTGGAAGCCATAATTTTGTCATTTGGACAAAGGCACCTATAATCATTTATGCTATTTTTTTTCTCATCAAGGTTTATCCGATTTGGGCAGATTTATGTAGTTTGCACAAAACTAGCTGCCTGTCTCTTTGACAAGCAAAGTGTGCATGTGCACGCATGCACACACACAGTCTACAAGGAGAAAACAAGGGGGTGATTGCTTTTAAATCATGCAAGCAACCCCTCAAATGTTTGTGATCATTAAAAGATCATGTAAACAAAGCAGCATTTTGTATCATTTTGTGCAATTTGTGTTAATGTTTCAATGGGTCGTGTTGTATTAAATTGTTATTTCTGCAGTTTTGCTTCTCTTTTTCTTTTTTTACTTCCTCTTTTATCCTTTCAAATGTTGAGGGAGATGCAAGGTTTTTGTGCTGGCACTTCTAGCAGCCTCCCCCGGCGTTATTTTGTGATCATGTAATATTTCTTTGATGTTATCTCTAATGTCTCCTGGTCTTTATCCTCCTGTTTTCACATATGCCTTGTATGATATGGAGTTCCAAGACATTCTCTTCAAATGGGCAAAGCGCTTTATTTGTTCAGTCACTTTGTGATTCCTTATCCTTTCACACAAGGACAAGATGAGGACTTGCATTGTGGTTGCCACCTTCTCATCCTCCAAAGGCAACATTGTGAATGAAACAGAAGGGTGGCAGCTGATAGATGCGGACAGACATGCTCAGGTCTGCAAACATGTACTATAATTAATTCTTTTAAATACATATACACAATGCATTTTATATGCCTATTTTGGTCATTTAATATGTGAAAAAACCCTAAAGGCTCCTTCCAGTACTGTATTGCTTTTTAATTCATTATAATTATCAGAAGTAGCCAAGCTCATGCAAATCAGAAGCCCTTTTAGCCTACACAGAAAGAGCCTCCTTGAAGATTGTGGTATTTTTGGACCACAATTGGGCGTACCCTGGTAACGGCAACCTTGTGTTGCTGGTTAATTTTTTTTCACTCTAGACCAGAGGTTCTCAACCTATGACCAGGAGGCTAGATGCGGCCTGCAGCACCATTTCATGTGGACCCCCACTGCCTCTGCCACACCCAGAAGTGCCTTGTGTGGCAAGCAGGGCAAAATGGCTGTCTGCCCCCCAAAGTTGTCTGAAGAAATGTTGAGAACCCCTACACTAGGCAAAGGAAACTGCAATAGGAACTCACTAAAAGGTGTCTTCATTTTGGCAGTTTCACATCTGGCCTAGACATGGAAGAAGAATCCTCTCCATCTCAGCATGTGGCACTAGATGCAAGAAACTGATAGGCAACAAGTTATAATTGATGAATCAGAACTCCAATCCAAGGGCAGATTTTAGATCAATGAATAGATTTTCCCCCTCCCCCCAAAATTAGTTCTACTGCTGTTTTGCTTGTCTCTTTTCTTGCATGCTTCTGCTCTGATGCCCCAGCTGTTCTGGACAAAGCCTTCCCCTATACCCATGATGGCGAACCTTGGCACTCCAAGTATTCTTGGACTTCAGATCCCAGAAGCCCTGATCAGCAGAAATGCTGACTTGGGCTTCTGGTAATTAAAGCCCAAGAACACCTGGAGTGCCAAGGTTCACCATCACTACATCCTCCTTTGTCTTGCAGCTTGCTGCTCTACTTTCTCAGTTGCTGTCACAAAAGCATTTGCTAGCTGTTTTTAGATGCAGTATTCTTTCACAAAATAGTATGCCTGCCAACCTAGCAGTTTGAAAGCAAAAAATTGCAAGTAGATAAGTAGGGACCACTTTGGTGGGAAGGTGCCAAGGTAAACAGCGTTCTGTGTACTCTGGTGTCTAGTCATGCCTGCCACATGACCATGGAAACATCTGCAGAAGCAGACAGTGCTGGCTCTTCGGCTTTGAAACAGAGAGGAGCACTGAACCCTAGCGTTGGATACAACTGGATTTTGAACAAGGGAAACCTTTACCTTTACTATGCCTGCTATTGTCCTGAATAATAGCTAGGTACTGGTTTCAGAATGGGACTGCGGTGGCTTAGTGGTTAAGACACTGAATGTGATGACTTGGAGATCGGCAGGTCAGCAGTTCAAAACTCTAGTGCTCCGTGACAGAGTGAGTGCCCCTTGTCTGTCTCCGCTCCTGCCAACCTAGCAAGTAAGAAATTACAAGGAAATAAATAGGTACTCCTTTGGTGGGAGAGGTAACATTCCGTGCACTCTGGTGTCTAGTCATGCTTGCAACATGACCACAGAAACATCTTCGGACACAGACAGTGCTGGCTCTTTGGCTGTAAACAGAGATGAGCACTGAACCCTAGAGTCAGACATGACTGGCTTTCGAGCAAGGGCAACCTTTACCTTAACTTACTGGTTTCAGAAGTTTCCCATCAAGGGACTCTAGATGGTCCTCCAGGCGATGTGTGTGCATACACACACTACTCTAGTGTATTATTACACTAATTAAATAAATATCTTTTTCGATATGTTCAGAATGTCCAAATTAGTCAGTTATGAATATTATAGCCCTTTCAAGACAAGATTTGCTTAACATCATCCCAATCACAGCCAGACTCACTGGCCAGCTAATAAATTCACCATTCACCCTTCTTCCTCACACCCATTTTCCTTTTTGAAGTCCCATCTACCATACCTGCCAGCCCCCAAGTTTCAAGCATTTATTTGGAATTATTCAACTGCTCACTGATGATTCAGATTCTCACTTGAAGACATATATTCCAAAGTCGCTCTCCAGCTGATGATTTAAATTGACCTCAACCTCAAAATTTTGCTAGTGCTTCTTGTCATGTAATATTTCTGGTGTTATCTAATTAAATTAAAGAGTTTGCTATTTAAAGTGTTTCTTTTAAAGTGCTGTTTAACCAGGCTGTAATTACTCATCAGCCTCCAAGATTCAGGGGGTGGTGATGAGTAACAGCCCCTTTATCCAGTTACCCAGTGACTATAAGAAATTTATAAGAAATGGTTTTGTGTTTAATCAAACAATGCATTACCTATTCTAACTTGCAGCTGGTTTCCAAGGTTTTAGACAAGAGAAAATCTTCTGAATGAAGATGTCAAGGATCAAAACTCCCACATCCAAATTAGGCACTAAAAATTCAGCAAAAATAGCTAATTCATGGGGTGAGACTATGGCTTTTGGATCTTTGAGGCAAAGCAAACAGGAATTGGAAGAATGCAACTTTTTCCCTTTTTAAATAGCCCAAGATGAGAGATATTTGGTCTCCTTGCTGTTTTTGGACTACATTCCCCATCAGACTCAGCCACTATGGCCAATAGTCATGGATTATGATTGATCCTGGCTTGAATAAGTTGAGGCAGGGTGGGTATGGGGTTGTTGGTTTTTTGGTAACATATTTTTATATTTTAAACTTTGTCTAAATTTTAAATAATTTTATCTACACCTAGGGTGGGACTGTACCTTTGTAAAAGAAATTTGGAGGAAACTACGCACAGAAATTTAACAAATCCTCTCAATATGTTTTCAGCTATGTCGTAAGGCAGAGATTCTCAACCAAAGGCCCATGGGCCAGATGTGGCCCATGATGCCATTTCATGTGGCCTCCCACCGCCTCCACCATACCCAGAAGTGTCATGTGGTGGAGGCAAGGCAAAATGGCCATCCGGCCCCCGAAGTTGTCTCAGGGAGCATGACCCTGGCCCCGGCTTTTAAAAAGTTGAGAACTCTTGACCTAGGGTAGCCTAATTGATGGATTTCAGAAGTAAAAAAAATAAAGAGAGAAAAGAAAGACATGATTTGTATTATGGTAACTGTGAAGAGACTAGTTATAGCTAAGAAATGGAAATCAGCTAGCAAAAGAGAATTAGAAGGATGGTACATAGAAATGCGGGATATGGCAATAAATGTAAATTAACATTAGAATAAAAAAATCAAAATAAGGAATGCTAAATAAATCAAATTTTAATGAAATATGGGAAGAGATTTTAGACAATGCACTGATAAAAGGGAAAGGAAAGAAACCTGGCCAAGAACAGATGTCATTCTGGAAAGAAGGATAAATTACAAATTATAGAGATTGTAGAATAAATAAGGTAAAAAAAACATATATGTCCTGCTGGGTGAAGGGAGCATATAGTAATTTTTTATATTGTAATAGTGTTTTTTAATTATTGTTTATTTTTATTATTTATTGTAATGTGTATTCATTGTTACTTTTATATTTTTTTTAAAAAAATGAAAAATATGTTGCTCTTATACTGTACTCTGAAAAATCATGGCATATGCTGGGATTATAAATAAATACACAGTATAACAAAGATAGAGCCATGGTTGACATTGTTGAAGGCCTGTTTTTCAGAGACTGGTTGGGATCTTCCTATCATTTCCTATTTGGCTTGACATAGTGATGTAGCAAAGCCAAGACTCACAAGGATGAAGTTCTGGGATCCTTTGAGAAGAAAGGAGGTGGCATCATCTGCCACTGTCTCTGTCACTATCTCCTACTACTCTTGCTGTTTCCTCTACAGTTGTCCCAGGAAAAATATATTTTCCCAAACCGTCCCGGTTGTTATGCAAGTTATTTGAGGGTCCTTTGATATAAGAGAGCCCCTAAGAGCCATTAGCTTTACAAAAGACCTATTTCTCATTTGTTGATGAGAACTGATTCAATAACTTGTGTTTTGGGGCTTTTAATTGTGAGGGGCAGGGCAATGGTTACATAAATTATCAAGAAAAGTCCTATACTTTCAAATTTTTCACTGCACTACCAACTATAAGTGGCTGATACGGCCCATAGTCCTTGTCTGGCCAGACATCCCGCTATGGTAATGGAGTAAACCATACAACCAGTGACTCAACGCTGAGTGCTGGGTGACAACAAATAACCTGACTCCCTAAAAGGGACCAATGGCTATGGGTGGATGAGCCTCTTTTAAGTGGGGTGATGGTCCCCCTCAGTGGAGGAAATGCCACTGGAAACCATCATATTGGATCCAATGGAAAAAGGAGCTGAGGAGGAACTCTGATTCCCAAAGGTAATGGAGACAGAAGAGGCCATGCTAGATGGACTGGCTATGAAGGCACACCTTGCCCATCTTCTCAAGGCTGCAGCAGTCCATTGCAGTCCCGGTGTTAAATCCTGCATGTCTCATTTCTCATGTGCCGCAGGAGATGGCTCGGTGATCATAGTGTGTGGGTCACTTCATAGCAAGCTGGGATCCACCTTAAACAAACTTATGTAAGCGACATTTTTCCTGATTGCATCAGAGGGCAATGGTGGCCCAGCACCAGCCAGCCTCTAAGACCATGGCTCCTGGCTCCCTCGAGCAGGAAAAAAAGTATGTTCAGATCAAATTGTGGCCGATGACAACAAAAGCCCATATTGTGTTGAAGATGGTGGATGGAAATGGCCCTGAGACTGCCCAAGGATATACTTTACTAAGCTAGATGTATGTGGCATCTGATTGACAACCAGACCCACAATTATGGTAGCAAACCTGCACATCGTTATGCTGCTTAGAACCTGAAGGTTTCAAAGGAGCTTGAACAAATTTTCTTGCAAGGAGGATTGCTGGCTATCTAATAAAAATAATAGTCATTAGAAGACTATTCAAAACTTAATGATCATCGTATGCTAAATTGATCAAACAAATGAATGTGGAAATGTGAATGCATTGGACAAGCAAATATTGAATATTAGAGTAGGCATGCTAATGACTATCCAGCCCACACAATATTTAATGTAAAGCCAATCACTCAACTCTATATTGAGTGAGAAATTAATTAAACAAATTGCACTAATGAATATCACTTACGGAGTTAATGAACAGAGAACGCCAGACTTGCAGAATTAGGCAGTCAAGATTTGAGTAAACTTAATTCAGTCACAAATCCCCACCAGGTGTTCCTTTTTGCACCACTGGGGAAGGAGAGCTATACAGGACAGTACTTAGTTAAATTCTGTCCATGATGCCATTCTTAGAGGTCTTCTCATATTCTCCTCAGTTATTCTCCTCAGTTCAGCTGTTCTGCTCTCTCTCTCTCTCCTCTCATCATTATTGTAGCTGTTTGCCTTACAAGCAAAACATGTATGTTTAAGGCAACTGTTTGTTTACCTCAGGAAACCTACTGTATAGAAACGTTCACAAAGAAAAGCACCCATTTATATCTTTAGAAGAACTATAAGCAAAGCAAGCATTCACCCACGCAAATTGTGCCAGCAGAATAGCCTTTGCTAATCATGGAACAGAAGACCACATCAGACCACCGGTGAGGGCCTATCAGATTGGCATGGGGTGTTTGGGTGTGGCTTATGTATAACATAAATACCTGTGTTTTCTCCACAACATCGTACATCCTGATCAGTCTTCACAGCTACCCTCCCTTTCACCCTGATCTCCATGGTGAGAAGTAACAGGTTGCTTTGGGGCCAAGCAGTAATTTTTGGTACTACCGTATATACTCGACTATAAGTCATCCCGAATACAAGTCGAGTTACCTCGACTTATCTGGACCTCTAAAACTAGCAAAATAGATTGACCCCAGTACAAGTCGGGGTTGGAAAATGCAGCAGCTGTTAGTGAGTTTCAGAAATTAAAATACTGTACTGTACATGAAAATATGGTAAAACTAATTAATTCAGACTTTTGTGTTGGTATGTTTTTGAGTTTTTACAGTAGTGTTAGTGCTTTTTAAAAAATGTATGTTTGAATTTGCACCACTGTGGTTTTGGGATGCTCGGGGTCGTTGACCCGAGTATAAATCGAGTCCCTTTTTTGGACCTCATTTTGGGGGGGTAAAAAACTAGACTTATACTCAAGTATATACAGTATTTCAAAGTACAGACCCAGATGTTTCTCTCCAATATACCAACATACATGATACTATTAAAATCTTTCTCTCTTCTCTTTAAACCTGCCTTCCCACCCACCTCCCTTGTTTAATGAATGCCTATGTCATCTGTCCCAGCTCCTGCCAACCTAGCAGTTTGAAAGCAAGAAATGCAAGTAGATAAATAGGGACTGCTTTGGTGGGAAGGTAACAGCATTGTGTGTGCTCCGGTGTCTACTCATGCGTGCCACATGACCACGGAAACGTCTGCAGAAGCAGACAGCGCTGGCTCTTTGGCTTTCAAACAGAGATGAGCACTGACCCCTAGAGTCAGATATGACTGGCTTTCGAGCAAGGGAAACCTAAATAGGTACTGCTTCGGTGGGAAAGTTAACAGCCTGCCACATGAATACAGAAACATTTGCAGGCACAGACAGTATTGGCTCTTTGGTTGTAAAAGGAGATGAGCACCACACCTTAGAGTCAGCTACGATGGGCTTTCAAGCAAGGGAGACCTTGACCTAGCCTGAAGAAGAGTGGGGGGTGGCCTTAACCCCTATTTGTGACAATTCAGGTAGTTATAATAAATAGGTTCCTTTGTCGTGGATGATGTAAGTCCAGTGAATGGCTTGTTTTGTCTAGAAAGTTTTTTTGGGGGGTGGGGGGTGGGGGGAACAGAGACTTATTCTCCAGGCTAGTTTCAAAGAGGGGTGAGTCTTTTCTGGGCTCTTCTTTGCAATGGCCAAATCCTGCCCCGATTCCTTGTGAGGTTAAGCTTTCAGTGAGGCTTGTATGTCCTCTGCATCCCCCAACCTTCTCCCTCCCTCTCTGCTGAGTCCTTTGGGAAGCTGGGCTGAATGAATCGGCCTCCACCACCAGCTCATTTCTCTCTCCAAGAGCCCATGGCAGCTTGGGAATGAAGCACAATCGTCTAGCAAGGACAGACTCATCAGAAGGACCATAATACGGACACGGGGAAGCGAGAAAGAAAGGGGGGAGGAAATCAAAGAAATATTAGCACTATATAATAGCCAATACTCCTCGTGAAATAGTAGCCAGAGCAGGCGGCTTTATGAGCTGCCATGGAGGGAGGCGGTGGAGGAAAAATAACTATTGGCAGGTGTGTACCAGGCAAGAAGGCTGAGCTTCCATCTTGTAGATAAAGAGGGGGGGGGACAGACTAAGCCCTCATTACTAGGGATGACTGGAGCCCCTGTGGCCTTTATGGCCAGTGTCTGGGGAATCGGGATGCTGAATGTAAGCCAGACAGGCAGAGGAGGAAAGGCCAAGGCTACTGGTTTCCCTTCTTTCTTTGAGAAGGCAGCAGCAAAAAAGGAAAAAGCAGAGGTAGGCTAGGCCATGAGGATGAAAGGGATACCAGGCTGTCCCCACCTCAAGCTCAGGGCACCATCCCCATGGACACTAGCTGCCACTCTATGAGAGCTTCTTTCAAGCATTTTGCTGCTATGTCCCTAACCTGGTATAGGGCTGTGATGGCCAACCTTGGCACTCCAGGTGTTCTTGGACTTCAGTTACCAGAAGCCCAAGTCAGCACTCCTGCTTATCAGGGTGTCTGGGAATGGAAGTTCAAGAACAGCTGGAGTGCCAAGGTTCACCATCACTGGTGTAGAGTTTGCAATGTAGTCACATTCCACCACCACCTCTAGCTTCAATGAAGGTGCACTGAATATGGGTGCTTGATGATAGGAAGCATCCTGCCATGGGAACTGGATGAGATACCCAGCAGCCATGCAAGCAGGGAGATTCTGAGAGTTTGCCATAGGAGCACCAGCCATTTCCAACCTCCACAACCACAAAATAATATTTTTTTTGAGTTCTAGTCTGGAATCCTGCATAGCTACAGATGCAGATGGTGAGGAGGGTGCAGATGCACAGAGGCTTTCCAGCTTCTATTATTCCATATTCAGTGCACAAACATGGAGAAGGGAGAAGCAATATAGTACCCAGGGTGGAAGCAAACAGCATCTCTTCCAGAGATGAATAAAATACCTGACAGGATCTTCATCTAGTCAGCACCTTGCAGATGTGTTTTACTACAACTCCCATTGTCACCAGAGTGAACAGCCAATGGCTGAGTTGACTATGGATAATTTAAATTATATTTTTCACTGAGACTGTTGGAAGGCTCCATACAGAAAGCTGCATTATTTGGGGGGTGGGGGTGTTAATGTGTTGATCTAAAATCCAATAGACGACCACAGTATGTCAATCAGATCATAACACTGCATCACGCAAAAATACATATTGTCTGCTACTTGGTCTAATCCATGTGTCCAGTGTTGGGATTCAGCAGATTCACAACATTTCACCAGAACCGGTAGCACGCAGGGCTTTCCCCCTGGCCACACCCACCATACCATGCCCACAGAGTAAGTAGTAAAAAGAATGTGAATCCCACCACTGCATGTGTCCTATACTAAATCAAGTGCCCTGAATCCAAATCTGAAATCCAATTCTGCCTAGGAAATTGGGATCCTGAGTTAGCAAATCTCACCCTCTTAGTTATGTTCTTGCATTGATCACATAGGGGTATATTTGCCACAAATGTAGCAAAAATTGTCCAGTTTATTAACACAGCTGCACCTACTCATCTTTAGCTCAAAACAGACTCACTATGACCTAGCTGTATTATCCAATAAGATAGTTTCATACTAGAGATAAGCCCTAGGTCCATCTCGCCTTATATACCAATTTCTGACGTCAGCTCACTGACTTGCCCAGACATGCCCAGCCGCTGCTGGAACATACATGCCACCTGGGGACGTGATTCAGCTGAGGTGGCAGCAGGCATAGTAGTAGCTGCAATTGTAGTAATGTTCCCATATAAAAATACATTACCCAATTACCAACCATTTTAACAGCTATAGCATGCCTTAAAGTCTGTACGTGATAGGCAAATTATGAGTTCTGATTTGGAATCAGTATACTCAATAGCATGTAAATCACATGTGTTATTCTCAGTAGCAAAATCATTGTTGTGCAGTTTAATTGTTCACTGGACTGTACATTTCCCATATGTTCCCATAGAGATCTTGGCTCAAAAACATATCTGGGTGGTCTGTTGGCTATCTACACACCTATCTAATATCCATGCATGTTTTCTTTTGTTTCATTGCAAATCGATATAGAAATGAGAATGAATGTGTCCATGACTGAATGTATTTTTTTTCCAAATGCCACGGAGTGAAAATAGACTGACTCCTCCAGTCCTATTTAGAGAAATGCATCTTTTCTGGATGCTTATTCCTTTTGGCTAAATCCATATGTTGACTTGAAAATCAATGCCATGTGAGGACACTGGCTAACCAGGGAGACTCATTGGCACAAGAAAGGAGCAAATGTGCCACAGGGGGAAAGGAGATATGAAATTGGTGCTAGACAGCTGGTGCCTGTTGCCCTTAGTGGCACTTGGAACAGCAGCACCACTTAAAGTAGGCAGGGGAAATTAGATCTGGTTTGCTCTCCATCGCCTCCCTCGCAGAGACCTTGAGAATGCTGAACAGTAGCCACACATCACAAACTAAACCGAAGAATACTGGTTATTTTTGTTCAGATGGGTTCTGCACTCTTAGCCTTGGCTTTGTGCCCAGAGAAAATTCCTTTGATTCCACATTTCTCTGCTATGACAAGAAGTCATTTCCACAGAGGAGGAAAAGTGAGACATTCTGGCTAAATTCAGGATTGGGGAAAGAAAGAAAGGATGGGGAAAGTGCATCCTTCTAGTTGCTGGAATGCAATTCCCAGCATCCCTCACTGATGGGATTTGTAGTCCAGCAACATCTGGAGGGTCATGTGTTGCCTATCTATACTGGTTATAAAGCAAAAAGGCTTGAAATGTATGTGTTGCTGGCTCACAGTACAGAAGTTCCCCACCCCCTCCACTTTACAGAAATGGCAAACCAAGACACTTGGGGTAGTTTAACAATTATAAGTGCAAGGAATAGAATTGCATGGAATGTGGGTGAATGGACAAAGTAGATTGTGTGTTCCTCCCTTTAGCCTCAGGTGTTGTACTCAAGGCACTGGAGAAAAGACACATCTTCCCTTCCTCTCAGCCCCATCTCTCAGCGCAAGTCATCAATCAAAATAAATCCTGTTAATTCACTGTTTAATTATTGCCTGCTGCTTTATTGTTTGTTTGCATTAGTTCCTATGAATTTTTTATTATAGGGAGACAGGAAACAGGCCTCCAAGATTTACAGTACAGGGAGCTCATTCTGGAGAGAGCCAAACTAAATAACAGGGAAGACAACCAGAGATTCGTTATACAGAAGGCAGAGGAAATAAATAGTCATGAAACAGAACCAATGGCACAGAGCTTGAAATATATCCACGGATGCTCTGAAATGCAGGGATGTGTTTGATGGATTAAGTGCTGTCAGGTTTTTTTTTGTGGGTTTTGATGCATCTCAATCAGAATGTCCCAGTTGTAACTAACTTCTAGCAGCCATTTTCTAACTTTCTTCCATCCAGGGGAGCGTCTTCCATAGAACAGAATGAAGGGGGAAGGTTTGTTTCTCTATCTTAGGCTTTTCTTAACAGCTAGTGAGAATCCCAATGGATGACTATCAATCAACACATTGGTTGGTTGGTTGCTAGAAGGTCTCACTAAAGTTCTTCAACCAGTCCTGAAGACAGCAATGTTGCTGTCCTCTTTCCACACCATAACATTATTGGTGGAGTTGGCTATTACATCTAAATTCCTGTCTGCAGTTTGGGGGTGAGGTGGAGTTACTTTCTGATTTCAGCTCCCAGATTTCCTCAGGTAGCATGGGTGGTAGCTATGGGAATTCTACCATAGAAAAAATTAACTTTTCTACATTGTGGTGTCAAACACCAGCCATCCCTGTAAGGGCCCCTCCCTTTAATGTTCCTGAGGCCTCGCCTCCTTACTGGAACTTTTAACCCTTACCTTCCACACTCTCCCTTCGGCAGAGGAAGTGTTCAATTTGCTGATATACTGAACTGGCTTGTTTACTCAGCCATTTCATGGTTCTGGAAATCAACAGTAGAAGGAGCCTTGACAGCTTTGACAGCTGCAAGGTTTGGTTGTGATCCATTCTCAACTATCACAGCTCTGGAGAATGGAACAAACTAGCAAACAGCTACCAGCACCAAAAAAATTAAAAAATAAAATAAAATGTAGAAGCTCCAGACAGACTCAGAAAGAGGCTGGTGGGCTGCTTTTGCAACAGATTGGCCCAGGTCTTCTGATGGCCAGAAGAAATAGGAAATTAACCTGCCACCATGCAAAATAAGCCCTTCAATAAGTAAAACACTGAGTTCATGCTTGTGAATATTTTGATCGGAAGAACTCCTGAAGTTTACATTTTACCTCAGCAACAAGGCTGTTTTGTACAGAAACAAACAATGGCTCCAAGTAGCCCCATTCTGAGGGACTGTAGTGGCTTAGTGGTTAAGATGCTGAACTTGACAAATGGAAGGTCAGCAGTTTGAGATCCAAGTGTTGCACGACAGAGTGAGCTCCTGTCTCTGTCCCAGCTCCTCCCAATTTAGCAGTTCGAAAGCAAGATATTGCAAGTAGATAAATAGGCGCAACTTCGGTGGGAAGGTAAACAGTGCTCCATGCACTCTGGTGTCTAGTCATGGCTAACACATGATCACAAAAACATCTGCAGACACAAATAGTGTTGGCTCTTTGGCTGTAAACAGAGACAAGGACCAAACTGTAGAGTCTGAGGCTTTCAAGCAAGGGTGACCTTTATCTAGCCCCATTTTAGTGTGTTGACAATCAAAGACCTGGCAGTTCTCTCAGGGCCCAACCCAAAATATTCCAAAACCTTAGGCAAAATACCCAGTGCCACCACTACTAGTGCATATTGAGTTGTTTTTGATGCACAAGACAGATCCACAAGAGCTTTTTACTACTTGGACAGTTAAAAAAAAGAAATTAAATAGGTAGCATCTGCTGCCCTTTCAGAACCCTCCAAAATTACTCTTGTAGGCAATGGTTTTCTTTGCTTAATAGCAGGGCTGGGCCAGGATGCGTCTGAAACACAAGTCTAGAAACATAAACAAAGATAGCCATGTGATCTATACACAAAATAAATGCAGGAGGAAGGCGATACCTTTATAGGATCACTTTTTAAAAAAATCAAAACTTGCCTTAGCTTTCATGATTCAAGATCAATTTATTGTGGATAGGATAGGGAAATTATAAAGAAAAGTCCCAATAGTTCATGGCATGATGTTCAGCCAGGCTTTGTCTGTTGTCTGCTGCTTTTCCCTACAACGCATCTAAGAGACAAGCCTAGATGTAATTCTCCTTGTGCCACCAATGTCAGTACAACCACTTCTTGCTCCCTCCTTCAAGGAAGTGACTGAAGAAAGGACAAAAGAGGCTTTACTTGGAAGTACAGATGCATTTTCTTTAGACTGAATCACTTCATCGCCACTTCCCCAAAGCTTTTGGATGAAAACAATTTAATTAATAAATTACACTACAATCAATTGAATGTGCTCTCCCTTCCCCTCTTGATCTTCCCCAGAAGCACAAATTGAATAGCTTCCTAACTCAAGAGAAGGTACAAAAATAGAAATACTGTTGTCAGTTTCATTGAAGGCAGATTCACACAACACTTCCCTGGTACACACAAGAGCAGGCTTTGAGAGTCCCCAAGCTCAGGGTCACACAGAATGGATCGATGCAATATGTGAAGTGGCCAGTCTTACAACCCATATAAATAAACATTTTTCTTTCTTTATCTTCTTCCCATCTATACTTAATCACGCTCTCCTGGGGAGAAAAATCTCACCTCAGGATACTCCTGCCATCAATTATTAGCCTGCAGACACAAAGTCAAAATATTAAACCATACACTTAGCACATATTTACAAGCAGTACACCTTCTGCTTGTCTGCTTGCCATTGCAGTGCTTTCCCTCTCCTCCATATCTTGTATTTATCCCTGCTTTGTTTTGTGATTGGTCTCTGGAATGCAAACAGGGGCTTCATTAACATGCCTGATTGATGTGGCATACATCTCTAAGGGTTTTCCACTGCTGCAGGGAAAAATCCATGTTGACATACCTATTATATTCCACACACTGTCAGCAGATATTCCCATATTCTGGACTGCAAAAAGTACCAAAAGGGTCATGTTAACTAGGGCTGATGGGAGTTATAACCTAACAACATCTGAAGGACCATAGGTAGCCAACCAAGGGTACACAGAAAGAGTCTCCTCGAAGATTGTAGTATTTTAACCACCATCGGGCATACCCCAGGTAATGGCAACCTTGTTGTTCTGGCTACTATTTCTCACACTGTTGGGTGAAACAACTACGGAGTGAATTCACCAAAAGGTGGCTTCGTTTTGGCAGTTCAAAGTCTAATCTAGACATGGAAGAAGAAGTATCCAACCAGTGATTTACAGGATAAAGTTTGGATTTTGGAGACACCCCCAACTCTGATGATTCAAGACAGAGTTAAGATAATAATTATATCTCTGGATCTTGCCATACTGTGTTCTTCTTTATTGCCCATTTCTGTTCTTTTGCTACCTGTCCGTATCAAAGCTATTTTTGTGTCTGTGTGAGCAGGAAAGCATGACTGACAGTAGCAGCCTAAGGAAGAGGGGGAAGGGATGGGAGATTGGGAGGGGGGCTCCCTGATATTGCACTTTACTAGATAACTCTCTCCTAATAGGAAATCACTGTGCTATAAAGAAAATCCAGTTTAATAACCTCTCGGGTTGAGAGGCAGGTGGGGGGCTCTTATCAGGGTGGGGGAAGCGTTCTGGAACAAATGGATGTGCGGAGATGTCAGGTGTCAGTGAAGCTGTTGAATCAGCCAGCATCTGAGCTTCCACATCTCCCATTAATGAAGCACTTCATCATGGTGAAGAGAGAAGAGTCCCAATTCGCGATGATATATTCCCAGCGAAGGTCTGGCTGCTGCACAAGCGATGATTCTCCTTCATCTTGAATAATATTTTTGGAGAGCCTGTAAAACATGCCACTCTGATGTGGCTCCACCAAGAGAATGCAGCCAGGGCTCTGGGGCTCATCTGGTGCTGCCCATTGCAATGGTGGCATACGAGTTGGCAAAAGGCTTCTAGGGTATACGGGGATGAGAAGGGTCGTGATGGAGCAGGAGGTGAGACTAGCTAAGCCAAGGCTGAGCCAGGCTGAAGGACAGTTTGTTCAGGTGTGATTCCTAAAAGAAAAAGACACCCAAGATCATATTTCAAATCTATGCTGGATATTGGAGTGTATCAAATAATTTCAGAGGAAGATCAGCCTGTGTTTTATAGACTACAGCACAGCCTTTGACTATGTGGATCATGAGAGTGATGTGCTTCAAAACTTGATTGTCCTGATTTGTAACCTATATTGTGGTCAAGAACGTACCATTAGCAAAGAATATTGAGAGATAGAATGGTTTCCTACAGTCAAAGGAATCAGACAAGGATGTATTTTATCCCTTTAACTGCTCAATCTGTACACTTAACATATATGGAAAGCTGGATTAGATTCAGATGAAGGGGGAGTGAAAATTGGTGAAAGAAATATCGACAATTTAATATATGCAGATGACAGCATCTTATTGGCAGGGAACAGCAATGATTTGAAATGACTTTTACTGAACGTGAAAGAAGAAATTGCCTAAGCAGGATTACAACTAAACATTAAGAGAACAAAATTATCACTACAGAAGAACTATACAACTTTAAAGTTGACAATAAAGAAATTGAAATAGTGAAATATTTTTATCTTTCTTGGTTGAATCATCAGTCCTAATGGGGGACTGCAGCCAAGAAATCAGAAGAAGGCTGAGACTTGGAAGAGTAGTAATGACTTATTTACTTAGACTTAGATCCTCCCATGCTACGTAGCATATCAGGCAACAATGAATCTCCAATGATTTTGGTCTTGAGAGTAGCTATGAAGGAATTAAGGGGAAAATCAAGTATAAGGAGACTTCACTGGAGACAAAGACCATCCACACTATTGTGTTTCCAACCATCATGTACTACTGTATGGATATGAAAGCTGGACCAAAGAACGCTGGACAGTAAAGATAGATAACTTGGACTGCCAGAAGTATGAATGAGTAGGTCCTAGAACAAGTTAAGCCTGAACTGTCTCTGGATGCAAAACAGATGAAAGAGAGGCTGTCTTACTTTGGGTACATCATTAGAAGGCAATACTGTACTCTCTGGAAAAGACAATAGTGCTGGAAAAGCCAGAAGGCAGCAGGAAAAGGGGAAGATCAAACATGAGATGGATTGATATGTGAGGAAAAACATGACCTTTGTTTGCAAGAGCTGAGCTGTGTTGTCGTGGAAAGGGTCTTTTGGAGATCTTTCAATCTTAGGGTCACCATAGATTGGAGATGACTTGATGGCACATTACAACAACAATACTCATCTCAACAAATAAAATATTAAAGCATCTTAAGCCACTACAAAATGTTAAATGCTACAATAATTGTATTGTTATTTGCTGATAATTTCCATATCCCAAGTCCTTTCACAAGCAAGGACCTACCTTTACAGAACAAGATTCAGAGAACAAAGCTTCAAAGGAAAAGATCTAAATATCAGAGCTCTTAAGTCATTACTTTGTGCAAAATACCACACTGGCTCACACAATTTGCCACTTGTGTTATTTATAGCCAAAGGTTTCTGGACCCACTTACTGTTGTTGCTTTTTATTTGAACAATATTCCATGGAAAAGTACTGAATAACAAAGAGAGGTATTAAGTCATTACTAAGTGTGAAGTTTTGACTCACACAATTTGCAACTTGAGTCCACTAGCCAACCACCCTCTCTTTCTTTTGGAGTATAAATGTATAAATATCTACCACTGTACTCCCACTCTTCTGTCTGAGGACTAATACCAGTTAGTCTTTAAGATACTATAACATTTTTGTCTTCTTTAATTTTTGGAGGAGAGGGGGGAATCGTTTTGTTCCTTGTTTGATATGCTTTCACAGACTAAGATTTAAAAAACAGCATCTCCAAAGTGTAACTGATTTCAGCATTCAAACCCCTGGCTCTCTTTTGGGCAGAGCAATGTAGCAAGAGCTGCAGGAAGCAACGATGGCTTCGTCCGTCATGCAAAGTGCAGGGGCCTTCCGAAGGCAGTTAGGCTCAAGGGCCCCTGTGTCACCCATGGGACACACACATGCTCTACACAGTCATATCAGTTCCTTCAGGGATGTGTGTGCAGAAAGTAAAGAAATCCTGCCCTTCTCATTTGTGTGTGTGTGTGTGTGTGTGTGTGTGTGATCAATCTTCCTATAGTTAGCTAATAAAGATACTCAGTCAAACCTCGCATAAAGAACACCTCGCTTAAAGAGTAATTCACTTAAAGAGCAGCATTTTATCTGAATGTTCGCTTCGCTTAACAACTAAAACCAACCAAAAACTTGCTTAACAAATAAATCGGGGTTCACAACACCCCCCCCTGCCAGAAGTCACAATTGGTCTCTTACAATGGTGTTTCGCTTAAAGAGCAAACTCGCTTAAAGAGCTATCCTGTGGAACACATTATACTCTTTAAGCGAGGTACCACTGTACCTTGAGTTACAAATTTAAATGCGTTCCAATGGCATTTTCCATGTTATGAAAAATTTGTAACTTGAATTTTCCATACAATTGCATTGAAAACCAAAATTCATAACTTGAAACATGGTTTCCCATAGGAATGCACTGAAAACCAATTAACCTGTTCTGGAAACATTTGTAACTCAAGCCATTATTTTCAATTGATTTTCATTCGTATTGTGAAAATGTTGTAACTCAAACCATTTGTAACCCAAGGTACCACTGTAGTTGTTTCCACAGAATTATCCGTCCCAATATCAGTGGCAAGGTCTTCGTTGTCACTGCCGTGGACCTCTCATGTCACGTCACATTTGGCTCCAGAAGAACGCTGGAAACAAAAATGAGAAACAGTCTCTCTCTCTTTTTTTTTTTTTTTTTAATGACAGCTGCCAAAAATCCACAGCCAGCAGGATTGGATTCTGAGAGTTGTAGCTCACAAAGTACTTGCCCACTCTTCAGGCATTTCTCATCTGTGCCTGGAAACTTTAAGGGTAGAGGTGAAGAAGGCTAGAAGTCTCTAGGGATCTCAATCACTCTCCAGGACTACAGTTGCCAGGATTCAGGACAGGGAGTCATGTCAATGAAACTGATATACAACTGACATATAGTATTGAGTGGTTGTGAGTCTTGATATCTCTGCTCTCCCAGCAGGTCATGTGGTGGGGGATGCTTTGTCATTACCTTGCCTTGAGAAATGCTGCAAAACTCATTGTCTGGTGTAGACAGGCAGTTGCTAATATCATGTGTACTTACCTTGCTGGGTAAAATAAGCCAAAATGAAAAGCCTGTGAGATGAAAAAAATAAATAAACCATGGTAACTCATCCACCCTTGTTCCTCTCACAGATCACACTGCACTGCACAAAAAATAAATATTGTCTGCTACTTGGTCTAATCCATGTACCCTATACTAAATCAAGTGCACTGAATCCAAATCTGAAGTCCGATTCTGCCTAGGACATCAGGATCTTAAGTAAGTAACTCTCACCCTCTTGGTTAGGTTCATGTGGGGTATATTTGCCACAAATGTAGCAAAAATTGTCCAGTTTATTAATACAGCTGCACCTACTCATCTTTAGCTCAAAACAGACTCACTTATGGCCTAGCTGTACTCTCCAATAAGATGGTTTCACACTAGAGACAAGCCCTTTATCCATCTCGCCTTATATACCTATATCTGATGTCAGCTCACTGACTTGTCCAGACATGCCCGGCGGCTTCTGGAACATGCATGCCATCAGGAGATGTGATTCAGATGCGGTGGCAGCAGGCATAGTGGTAGCTGCAACTGTTATGTCCCCATGTAAAAATACATTACCCAATACCATTTGAACAGCTATAGCATCTGTATGTGATAGGCAAATTCTGAGTTCAGATTTGGAATCAGCACATTCAGTAGCATTTAAATCACATGTGTTATTCCCAGTAGCTAAATCGTTGTTATGCAGTGTTATTTGCAGACTCCATGGTACTATACAGTTTATCACACCAATATAGGCTATTAGTTAGAGGCCTTATGGAAGAGCTTGACCGAGTGGTTGCTAGCCATGGGTGCACCACTCTTTAGCTCTAAGTGTTGTGCCTAATCCCAGTTAATGTTCTCTTTATAAGGCTTTTTCTACTGAGTAGAGGCATAGGCGTGAATGTGTGTTGTGAGTGTTCATGCACATGCACACACAGATTAAGAAAGAGAGAGAAATCACATTAAAAATAGGACGTGGCTAAATTTATCCTGTTGAATGTCCAGTGGCATCCATTCTTTGGATGGCATATATAGAACCAGATGTACAGTATCCTTTAATGAAACAGATGCTTATGCCTCATTATGACACACCTATATGTTCATTGTTATGAGGTTGTTTTCAACTAATGTTAATCAATGAATTTGGGACTTCCATCAGGTACTTTCATTCACAATCCTGCTCAGGTTTTGAAAGTGTAAGGCCACAGTTTCTTTTACTGAGTGACTCCTCCTCATGTTAAAATCTTCCTCTCTTTTTAACATATTTTCCTGGTGATACTGCCTTTTCCAGGGACTGTTGAATTCCCATGAAATGTACAATAGACCTAGTTTAGTAATTTTACCTTTTAGTGAGAATTCAACCTTGATTTGAACTAAAACCTATTTTCATACCTATGGTATCTGTAAAGCTTGTCTCTAAAATCAATTTTAAAAGACGTTTTACCTGTTAGCCTGCTTCATTGTTCAACCCTTACACCTGTAGGTAAAGGTTGTCTTTGCTCTAAAGTCAGTCGTATCTGATTCTAGGGCTTGGGGCTCATCTCTGTTTACAGCCAAAGACCCAGTGCTATCTGTGTCTGAAGACGCTTCCGTGGACATGTGGCAGGAATGACTAGACACTGGAGTGCACAGAATGCTGTTTACCTTCCCACCGAAGTGGCACCTATTTATCTACTTTATCTACTTGCAATTTCTTGCTGGGACAGAGACAGGAACTCACTCCATCATGCAGTACTTGGGTCTCGAACTGCTGACCTGCCAACCTTCCAGTTGTCAAGTTCAGCACCTTAACCGCTAAGCCACCACAGTCCTCTCACATCCATGTTGTAATAAAGAATACTACAGTACTGATTACCTTTGCCTTGGTCTCCAAATATTCGCCCTGGCACTTAACAATCTTTCCTGATTCCCTCATAGCTGCCCTTCTTGGACTTCTTTTGATTTCTCGGATACAGTCTCCCTTTTGACTCATGCTTGAACCTAAAGTATAGATAACAACCTTTTACATATGACCAGATAAACTCTCCTGTATGTTATATATTTGTGTATGACCAAATAAAGCATCTTACATAAATTGGCAATCATCTGAAGTATCTCCTGTATATTTTGTTGCCACAGAAAACATTACTACCAGGGTTGGACATTTTCTAGTGCCTTGGACACTGAAATATTTATTCAGCCTTGCATGGCACATAAAATGTTGAAGGTGGGTTTTCTTTAAAAATTGATGCCAGCACCTAGGGATTGGAAGTGGTTTTCTAGCCCTGATGATTATGATTATGAATTTCTCATATATTATATCACATTTTAAGTGTTAGTGATTCCTCTCAACATAGCACAAGAGTTATGCTTCCAGCCTGGTAAAGTCCCAAAAATAAGGTTTGAGATTTTCTTAATCTCACGTATGCAGTATTTCTTCCCCTCTGCCCTTGCAAAAAAGACAGACCATTAGGGAGACTGAATCCTGCTTTCTTCCTAAACCCCAGAGCACAAATTCTGCCTCTGTGGATGCAGTGACAGAAACATCACAAAGTCTGCTCACATCACCTCAGCTCCAACATCTCTCCATCAGAGGTGTGCGTGCGCGTGCATGTGTGGGAGAGGTCCGTGCACCTGTTTCGTGTTATTATTTTTTCTGTCATTTTCCTCCATCACACCACCCCCACCTCCAGAATCATTTCCCTGGGAAGTATATATTTTACCTTGACATCTCTTTTTTATTTATTAGCCTGCGGCTGGCGGCAGTAATAACATCTCTTGCCCATGTATGGATCAGGCGAGCGGAGAAAAAGCAATGCAGCCCCCCTCTGTTCTTTTTTTAAAAAATAAAAAGAAATAGCATTCACTGTGGCATTTGGTAGTGAGGGATCAGAGAAGATGCCTGGGGCAGGAGAGGACTTATTCTTCCTTCCAACCTTTAATTTCCTTCTTTCCTTTCACCAAGCTTTCAATAAATAAATCCCTCATTCCAGGATCTTTTTTTTTTTTTTTTGAAAGACCACAGAACATGGACATGACAAAAGTCTCCTCTCTACGGCGGATTCCATTAGCTGTGTTGGTTTTTTTTTTTAATGTGGTGCTGAAACTCTGATATCCTGTCAAAGAAGCAGCCTGGGTAACTTGCTTCTTCACTGTCCACTTATAAAACTGCACTACAGTCAAGGTATTGAGGATATGGTGCAATAGATATTATCTGCCCTGCCATGTGATGATTTAGTCCAGGGCTATCCCCCTTATGACATCTCTGCTGTTGATCTCACTCTTATTCCTGGGAGTTTATGAATCTGCCTTAACACTATGCCAGGCCATCGAGCCATCAAGCCCTGCACTCCTGGCTTTGACTGGCAGCAGCAGCACAGGCTTTAGGTCTGGGTTTGTACCCCTGGTATAATAATCCCCAGTCCTGCCTTAAATGGTAATAGGATTGCTAGGTCAGCAACATCTCATTCCTGATATATTAACAACAAAACCTAGAACCTTTACAGCTGCATCCTTGTGATATCACACAAGGATGGGTCCAGGTGATGTTATAGTGGCAGGCCTTTCAACACCTGCAGAAGGATGCATGTGTGACATCAAAACAGACAGTAAGGTAAGGGCTGCCATATCAGCAGCAGTAGAAAAAGGCATTATTTAATTATAACAACTATCTGTAGCTACAGTCAGAAGAAAATAATAGGGGAAAATGAGTCTCCAGCATGTGGAAAGAACCTATATGCTTGTTGCTGCAGAGAAAGAAGAGAGATATCAACCAAACAATGGAAGAAAGGGTGGAGGCGGAGGGGATTTGATTCAAATGCCAGAGGTGGGAGAATAATGTTGCTATTCAGGTTAGTGGCAAAGGACAATCATGTTAGGCTGTATAAAGCCCCTTCCCACTGATACTCAATGTTAGCGCATGCAAGATTGCTATTATCCAAACAGTAAATCCCAGCTAAATAGATAACATGGCAACCGCAAGCCAGGGGAACATGGTAACACTATTTTTCAGTGATCGGCTAGGCTGGAAAATGTGCCTAACAGCGCAATGCTTGCCAACATTCCCTCTAGGGCTTACATTTGACACAGTTTTACTTATGGAATACAAACACAAGCAGACTTTTCCCAGCGCTATGGACAGCTCATTGCCAACCCCTGCAGAGTTGTTTCCTCAAGGTTCTATAATGCCACTGTCGAGGCATCTGCGTTAGAAGTCTCATGCATGGCAGAGCTGGTTCTTTACTCCCTGCCTTGCTCCAAATGGCATGGTAAGGTCAGGAACCATTCTGTTAGCTGACTACCCAGTTCTCTCCCTTGCACTTCTGCCTGCCTGCCTTTTTCCTTTCCTTTCTTTTGTCTTTTTCTTTTTTTACTTTCCTTTAGAGGAGAGAGAGAGCATGCCAGTGCTGCAGAAACCTAGCACATGTAAAAATCAGCTTTATCTCAAACCAGTGAGCTTTCATGCCAGTTAAGAATGGGACATGATAGCTTTGAAACTATCTCACACATAAAAATCAACCTTTTTTGCCCACCATCACTACTCACTCTGAGATCTGTCTCTCTATATGAAGAAGCAGGGGGATCCACATGAGCACCCTGAGAATGGGCAACCCCACATTGAGATACTTTCATTAATATCTGCTGTTCAATTGCACAGTCGGATCTGACCCTTTGAGACCCCATGGTCCACTGCACACCAGGATCCTCTGTCATTTGCCATCCTCCAAAGTCTGCCTAGATTCATGACCACTGCATCAATGATGCTATCTAGCCATCTCATCCTCTGTAGCCATCCTTCATCTTTTGACGTTGATCTTTCCTACCATCAGGGTCTTCTCTAGTGAGTCCTTTCTTCTCATTTGGTGGTCAAAGTATTTGAGCTTCAACTTTGTCCTTCCAAGGAACAGTCAGGGTTGATCTTCTTTCAGGATGGACTGATTTGATTACTTTGCAGTCCAGGGAACTCTCAAAAGTCTTCTCCCGCACCACAGTTCAAAGGTGTCTATTCTTCTGCACTCAGCCTTCCTTATAGTCCAGCTCTGACAGCCATACATCACTACTGGAAAGACCATCGCTTTAACTATACGGACTTTTGTCGGCAAGGTTGTGTCTCTACTTTTTATTCTCCTGCCTAAATTTGCTGTAGCTTGCCTCCTAAGTAGTAAGAGTCTTTTTATTTCATGGCTACAGTCACCATCTGCAGTGATCTTAGATCCCAAGAAGGTAAAGTCTATCACTGCTTCCATTTCTTCCCCTTCTATTTGCCAGGGACTGGTGGGGTTGGATGCCATGACCTTCGTTGTTTTGATGTTGAGTTTCAAGCTTGCTTTTGCACTCTCCACTTTTGTCTTCACTTCTCCTTTACTTTCTGCCATTAGGGTGGTGTCATCTGCATATGTTTGTGAATATAATGGCCACCAAATGAACTATTAACAAGATCAGTGGGGTCAGGCCAACAGCATCTCATTCTGTGAGATCAGAAGGCCAACACCTAAGAATCAGAGAATGAGATTCTCATGGTCCAAAGCCTAAGATTTGTCAATCCTAGAGAGCACAGGTACATTGAAATAATCATATAGATCAAATAGGCTTGTGGCAGTTGGACAATCCTTACAGTCTTCACAATATAGATGGGGAAGGAGAAATTGTTCAATGAGAGAGGAAACTCAAATGGTATCACTCACATTAATACAAGAGCAGGGAGAATTGAGGTGGGAGTGGAGGGTGCATGCTCCTTTGGATCAGGTCAACAGGAAATTAACACACCATTGAAAGTGTGTGCACACACCTGTACTGCTTGTGATAGTTTCTTGGGGATACCAACCCAAGAAAATGAAGAACAGAGAATTTAAAAAACACACATATACAACATATAGGGTTGGCAGGTTTTAGAACTGTGATGGCTCAAGTGGTTAAGACACTGAACTCGAAGATTGAAAGGTTGGGGTTCAATTCCTGAGTATTGCACAATGGAGTGAGCTCCTGTTTATGTCCCAGCTCCTGCCAACCTAGCAGTACAAAAGCAAGGCATTACAAGTAGATAAATAGGTACCACTTTGGTGGGAAGGTCAACAGTGTTCCATGCACTTCAGTGTTGAGGCATGCCTGCCAAGTGTCCACAGAAACATCTGCAGATGCAGACAGCACTAGCTCTTTGGCTATAAACAGAGATGAGCACTGAACCATAGAGTCAGATACAACTGGCTTCTGAGCAAGGGCAGCCTTTACTCAGGGACACACTATCTTTCTCGGAGTTTCCAAGTGAGTGGAGAAATCTCAAGGCAAGCAATGGTAGAGAAGGAGGGGGCCTCATTTCTTTAATTGTAAGGTGGCTGGGACCATTCAGTCTCAGATAGTACTTAAATTCAAGGGGGGCATATGTTACACTTATCCAATGTTTGGATAAGGAGAAAGGAGAGGAATTGCCAGGGGACCCGATGGCTACATTCAGTTATGCCATCATTCCATTTAGAGCGAGGCAGAGAGAATGCCCTCTTCTAGGCAGAGAAAATTTCCACATTATATCTCTTCTCCCATTCTGTATCGAAAGATCAGAGGACTTACTGTGATTCACATCCAAGCCTGACGGAAAAAGCCATTTCCCTTAAAATGACAGAATCCTT
The DNA here is from genome assembly GCA_030440675.1 of Furcifer pardalis. Taxonomy (NCBI): domain Eukaryota; kingdom Metazoa; phylum Chordata; class Lepidosauria; order Squamata; family Chamaeleonidae; genus Furcifer; species Furcifer pardalis. The sequence goes on from CP126893.1 coordinate 25,459,549, forward strand.
TGAATTTTTGTCACCAAATATGAAAGCAATCCAACTTCAAGCAGGGATTTTTCCTCTGGAGCTACCTTTTCCCTCTTTAGCTCACTGAAAACTTAACCAAAAGTTTCTGACTGGGTGCCTGTGATGTAGAAGTGAATTTCCTCTGGGAAACATTCTAGCACTAAACTCCATCCACCAGAATAAACTAGGTTTAAAAAAAAGCCTCAGAAAAGGATGAAAAGATGTGGAAAGTCACAGATTTAGATACTGTTTGAACCAAGACAAGCCTTACATCATCTGAATGGCAGGAAAAAATATTGATGCAAACAGTACCGAAGTCAGGTATGGAAAACTAACACTTTGTTGGGGAGAGCCCATGGAGTTCCAGCATCATCCAGCTTTTGGGGCTTTCTTCTTACAGAAGCCCCAAAACCAGCAGTGCAGAGCCTGGAGAAAAATCTGAGTGGACCAACATGAGACATGAGAGGTTAGCTCTGGGTCTCTTAAAATTAGTACAGTTTAAAACCTCACCCTGTCTTAATCTAACATTGTGCCATCATCAGATGTAAGGAGGTCATATGGAGGATTTGCTTAAATTACATTACTTGCCAAATACTGTACTGTACTAAATTTTACTATTCCCTATAGCAGTTGGGAGTTGGGACTACAGTGGCTTAGTGGTTAAGGCACTGAACTTGATGATTGGAAGGTAAGCAGGTCAGTAGTTTGACACCTGAGTGATACATGATGGAGTGAGCTCCTGTCTCTCTCCGAGCTCCTGCCAATCTAGCATTTCGAAAGCAAGAAATTGCAAGTACAGGGTGGCCTGTAAGCAGGGCCGTAGCCAGGTTTCTAGATTTGGGTGGGCGAATATGTTTTCAGGATGGGCAACAATGTCATGTACTGTATATATACATTTGCCACTTACTGTATCCAGGGTGTCACCTGTATTCTTGTGCTCGTGTACCCACATACTTGTCACAATACACTCTTCAAGTGTCAAATGGGCTCAAATCAGCCATATTTCTCTGGAAAAAAAGAAAAACAATTACTACATATACTCGAGTATAAGTCTAGTTTTTAAGCCCCCCAAATAAGGACCAAAAAGGGGACTTGATTTATACTCGGGTCAACGACCCTGAGTGTCCCAAAATGAGGTGGTGCAAATTCAAACATACATTTTAAAAAAGCACTAACAAGACCATAAAAACTCAAAAACATACCCATACAAATGTCTAATTAATTTTACCATATTTTCATGCATTTTCATTATTGAAACTCACTAGCAGCTGCTGCATTTTCCACCCCTGACTTATACTCGGGTCAATCTATTTTCCTAGTTTTAGAGGTCCAAATTAGGTACCTTGACTTATATTCAGGATGACTTACAGTCGAGTATATACGGTATAATACAAATGGACGGGTAGGAACTTATGGACCACCCTGTAGATAAATAGGTACTGCTTTGGTGGGAAAGGTAACAGTATTTCATGTTCTCTGGTGTCTAGTCATACCTGCCACATGACCATGGAAACATCTGCAGACATAGACAGCGCTGGCTGTTTAGCTGAAAACGGAATGAGCTCTAGTCGGATCAGACATGATTGGCTTTTGAGCAAGGCAAACTTTTATTTACCTATAGGAGTTAGGTCAGATGTTTCCACAATATATTGGGAGGCTAGAGTTAAAGTCAGGATAATTTTTCTTAGTCTCACTGCTTCATCTCCTCAGCCTCACTCTTGGTCACAAAAGCAGAGCCACCAGGGGCCTGCCTTGCCTAGATCTTGGAGCTACATCCACTTTTTTCACTTGGAAGTCGTCTTGCAGGTGATTTAGTGGCATTTTATCATTGTCTTTTTTTCTTGTCAAAGAGCCACTTTAAGAAACGGGGAGGGGTAGGAGAGAGTGAGGAAGGCCCTCTCTATAGCTACGAATTACTATTGATGGCAGGAATGAAATCAGATGACCCCAGCCGAATAGTTTACTGTACAATTGAAATTCCATTGATCAGTGTTATTACTGGGGCGGGGTAGGGTGGGGTGGGGGATTTTTTGTTTTGTTTTTCGGCTCATCGGTTCAATATCAAAATGACACCCATCCCAAATCTATTTTTTTTCTAGCTGTAGCACAATATAGTGGCAGGTGTGTGTGTTGGTGTGATGCTGAGGTCAGGCATAGTAATTCTTCCATCTCCCGGGAAAGATTCTCATGTTGTCTCTTGCCTGCATTTGTTTTCCCCTTCCCTTCTCCCCCAAACTGCTGAGCCATCAGATCTCAAAGGTAACTCGAAGCTGAGGAAGAGAATCCATAAAAAGAATAGGAAATTCAAACAGATTCCACTTGCCCTGTTATTTATTACGTTTCATATTTAGGAAGAAAGGGGAGGGGGGAGTAGCCATTAGGCATGTACCATTTGTGCAATGTTTTGTCTTCTTCTCGTTTCAGAGTTGAACTGTGGAAGTTGCTCTTGAAAGCCTCAAGCATCAGGAGAGGGCCTCCCCCCCCCCGCCTGTAATTAACAAAAGAGAAGCCAGTGACGGGACTAGATTAAAGCAGATCTTAATTATAATAATTAACAGCGGAGAGCACAGCTGCCCGAAGTTGTGGGTTAGTGCACAGGAACTAAAGCGGCTTCTCCGATGGGGTGGAATTGGGGAAGGGGCTTTTCAAAGCACGCAGCTCCGAAGGCCAGCCCCCCCCCCCCAGGCCGAGGGAAATGCCCTGGCTCGGATCCAAGGCCTGCACCATCCTCTGCCAAGGTCATCCAGAAATTTTCCCAAGTCGTCTCTTCCCCTCTTCTTTTTCTTCAGAAACAGTCCACAGGCCCCCCCAGGCCATCTGAGCCCCCCCTTCTCAGCTATTCAAATTGCTCATGTGTGTTTAAAAAAGAATATTATTTCACAAAGGAAAGGATGAGGTGGGGATGTTGGTTGGGGGGTGATGGAGAGAGACACACAGCCTTTTCAGCCGCTCTCTTTATATCCGTCTCTTTTCCTATTCATCTCTGCCAGCGGGTCTGATGCTCTCCCACACTTCCTTTCCTGCCATTCCCCGCTGGGGCACATTGTTTTGGGGAGAAGGATTGCATTCAGGCGGCAAGGAATATCTAGCCGTTCAGCCCCCATGAGGGACATCCTCTCCTGAGAAGCCAGCACGCCATTCAAAGTCTGCCTGACCAGGATCGTTTTCATCCCTCTGCCAGGCCCCCATTCCTCTACTACAGTGATGGTGAACCAAACTGCAAACCCAAACCCATGTATTTATTGCAAAGTGTCAACACAGCAACAGGGGAGGAAAGAAACACTCCCATTGGGCTGCTGGGCAGAGGGGTGGGATGAACTCTGTGGTGGGGGGAGAGAGGAAGCACTCCCATTGGGCTGCTGGGCAGGGGGCAGGGCAAACTCTGTGCTGGGGTGACTTCACGGGTGCCCACAGAAAGGACTCCGAGTGCCTCCTCTGGCACCCGTGTCATAGGTTTGCCACCACCGCTCTACTAGATCAGGAGTTCTCAACCTTTTAAACCCATGTCATGCTCCCTCAAACAGCTTTGGGGGCCAGATGGCCATTTTACCCTTCCTCCACCACATGGCACTTCCTAGTGTGGTGGAGGTGGTCGTGGGCCACATGAAATGGTGCTGTGGGCCACGTCCGGCTCACTGGCTGCAGGTTGAGAATCCCTGCTCTATATTTTGAAAGGAAACTCTGGGCCTGCATCAACATGGGGCAGCAATCTGGATTCTGCCCAGCCTGTGGCCTTTCCAAGAGGAGGAAATTCAAACTGGTCCAGTTACACTGGGTACCCTTTCTTTTCTGTATCAGGCACAATGTGTTAACATTGATATAGAAAGGTGTTTAATATTGGTCCTTTTCTATGAGCCCTGGTTGTACAGTGGTTTCTTTTTTTAGTTGTGTCAGATGCACCACCAGCATATAATAACATACAAAGCTAAAATTAACACATCTAAAAAAACAGAATCTAAAAGGGCTAGGTAAAGGTTTCTCTTGCTCAAAAGCCAGTCACATCCAACTCTAGGGTTCAGTGCTCATCTCTGTTTCAAAGCTGAAGAGCCAGTGCTGTCTGCTTCTGCAGACGTTTACATGGTCATATGCCAGGCATGACTAGACACCAGAGGGCATGGAATGCTGTTTACCTTCCCACCAAAGTAGTCTCCATTTATCTATTTACAATTTCTTGCTTTTGAACTGCTACATTGGCAGGAGCTGGGGCAGAGATGGGCGCTCATTCAGTCATGCAGCACTTGGGAATTGAACTGCTGACCTCCCACCTTCCAGTCAGTGTCTTAACTACTCGAGCCATTGCAGTCCCTAAAAGAGCTAGATGACATCTGCCCAGTATTGGGCCATATCAACAGCATTTCCTCTTGCCAACATAAGGTCCTCCTCAGTTTACGTTGAGGGGCATCGTGTGCATTGTATCATATGGGAGATAGTTTGTACTTCTCCGCATTCATACAGGCTGTCATCTACAGGGAAACCCCACTTTCTCTGATTAACCCTTGATCTTCTTACCCCTGCGCACAGTCTATTTAAAGCTTTCCATACAAGCCATGGTTGTTTGTGGCCAGGCGGCAGAGAGTCGTGTGGTTCTTCCCAGTTATTTGGTAGCTCCTTGCTCACCTTCCGTAGTTCTAAGGCGGTCTGTGCAGGCTGGTTGTTCTGAGGAGCAGAAGTTGTGAGGAAACTGTGCCTTATTTCAGTCTCTGCTTTGGTGGTTGGTGATCAAATAGCAGGTGCGTTTCTGAGGATCTTGCTTTGACCCACACTTTCTGACCAGCACTTTCTTGACTGAAATTTGGTGGAGGGATGCCAGCTAAGTAATGCACTTTTTGTATCGGGGTTGCTCTTAGGCATCCTGTGGCCAATCTCGCTGTTTCATTTAGGGCCACATCCACCTGCTTTGATTTGCACCACACTGCACTAGCATACTCTCCTGCAGAGTAACATAAAGCTAGCACAGAAGTTCTTAATGTATGTGATTGAGCACTTCAATTTGTGCCTGTTATATTCCTCAGAATATTGTTTCTGGCAAAAACCTTCTGTTTGGTATTAGGGCAGAGGTTTTTGAAAGTGAGAGTTCAATCCAAGTTAACTCACAGGTATTTGGGGGTGACACAATGTTTGAGCTTGGTGCCATTCCAAGTCAACTGCAGGCTTCTTGATGCCTCATGGTTATTCAGATGAAAAGCACAGAGTTGGGGTTTTAGGCAGTTTGGCTTCAGTTGGCTATTCCTATAATACAGTATACAGCCATTAAATTCAAAGCTTCAATCAGTTTTTTCTCAACAGCCTCAAAGGTTGTACACTGTGGGGCAATTGCCAGGTCAGCAGCATAAAGAAAGCTCATAGTGGCTTCCAGCAGTGGTTGATCATTAGTATATATGTTAGACAGGGTGGGGGCTAGCATGCTGCCCTGTGGGAGGCCATTTCTTTGAAGTCTTCATCAGCTGCATTGTCATTGGAAATTGACAAAAAAATTTACAGTTTTCCAATAAACGGCCTATGATTTTTGTGAATTAAAGAAAAATTGTGATGTGAGATACTTTCTTCAGCAAGGCTGCATAGTTTACTATGTCATGAGCTGCAGTGAGATCTATAAACACTACGCCTGTTATTTCCTTCAGTTCAGACCATCTTCCATGTACTGTGTTAAGAATTTGTGCTGTACAGTCTTTGCCAGGTCTGAAACCAGCTTGCTGTGGTATAAGCCAGGGTTCTACTATTGCAGAGTTGGTTTAGGATTAAATGTTCATATATCTTATATAGGTGACTAAGAAGAGATGTGGGCCTATAGCTTTTTGGGCCTTCTGGTAGCTTACCTGGTTTAAGTATAGCTCTCACCAGAGCCTTCCACCATATCTTTGGTATCTGGACTACATTCAAGCAGTTATTATACAGGCTAAGTAACCATTTTTTTTTTTGTTACTGGACCAAAATGTTTGATCTGTTCAACCTGAATCTTATCCATGACAGCTGCTTTACTGTTCTTATACCTGCCTATTGCCTCTTCCAGTTCTCCTATGGTAAAGAGGGTAGTCAGATCACTTGTCTTCCATTCTTCATTCCCTCTTATCCTTTGTTTGTTTTTCCATGGGTTGGAATTTGATTTCCCATTAAGTAATAGCTGGTGGACAATTTGGTTAGCTGAGACATTGGCATGTACTGGTTTTTTGGTTACATTATTATTGAGACGATTATGTAGTCTCCATGCTTTTTGACTGCTGAGACTTGCGTCAATTTCTTCTATGAGATTAATCCATTTTTCAGTTTTGTGCTCTGAGACAGCTGACACTTCCTGTTGCCTGGCTTTAATGGTCTCTTCATTGAGTGGATTTGCATCAAAAAAGGGTAAAATACTCATCCAGTAAGCCAACAGTTTCATACATTAGACCTTGAATGTAGGCCGCCCGGAGTTGGTTTTCACCAAGTGGGGCGGCATATAAATCGAAATAATAATAATAATAATAATAATAATAATAATAATAATAATAATAATAATAATAATAATAATAATAATAATAATAATAATAATAAGTCCTACATCAGGAGTTGCCAACCTTTTGAAGTCAGGAGCTGGGTCATGCTCCCTCAGATAGTTGGCAGGCTGGACTGGTGGTCCAACCCTCACTTTATGGCTGTTGTAAATGCATTTAAAACAGCTGTAAATGAGTCCGTGGCTGTCATAAATGTGTTTACAACAACCGTAAATGCATCCAAAGCTGTCGTAAATGTGTTTACAACAGCCGTAAATGAGTCTACGGCTAATTCCACTGCCATGGCAGCGGCTGGAGCAAGGGTGTAGGCCTGTTAATTTGGCACCCTGTCCTATATCCTCAAGGGATACATTCCCTAGAGTATTTACGGACAGCATCAATAAACTTACTGTATGATATGGGGGTCTGGATTAATATCTGCCACTCTTCCATCCAAGTCTGCTGAAATATTGGGCCAATCAGCCTTTTTAAAGTTGTACCTTCATCGGTATGTCACAACTTGTGGTTGAACAGTAGCTGTGATCTCACATAGAATGAGGCAGTGTTGGGTGTTTGGTATTGACTCCCCTACTGACTGTAAGCATTGATATGCTACATTTTCACTTAGGAAAATTAAGTCTGGGTTATAACCTCTCCTCCATCTGACGGCAAATTACCAGATGCTGGTAATTTGCCGTCATGGATGAACGATAGTTGGTAGGATTCTGCCCATTTTACAACAGCTTCTCCACTTCCATCATTGTCTTCATAGCCCCACAAGTTGTTGTGGCTATTAAAGTCACCTGTTATGAACCTTACAGGTTTATTCCAAAAGTCTGGTGTTTCAGCGAAGGAATTTTTTATAGGTGGTGGTTTATAGACAGATGTCACAGGGCAGTCACTTAGCTCAGTTGTTATTTCAACATTATTCTTCTCTGTCCCTGTAGTAAACAGGATTTGGATATCTGTTCTGGCAAACACTGCACTTCCATATTTCCGATGGCATCATTCAGCAATTAACCGCATTCTGGGAACCTTAGGGCAACATTAGTTTTCATCCCTGTGTGTTTCTTGCACTCATAGTAGGTCACATTTATGTTTATTGTAGAGTTCCTGGAGTCGGTTTTCTTTAACTGAGGATATTCCTTCAATGTTGACCGATATCACTGTACATTTGGGCCCTGCTGGCTCAGCCAACTGTCCAGATAATAATGTTGATTGGCAACTTCAAAGCTTCTGAGGTCTATTCTTAGGGTTCATTATCTGTAAAACAGGGGTAGACTGGACAGCTCTGTAAATAAGGCAAAGATGGGCTCTGTGTGTGCATGTGTGCTTGCATGTGTGCACGTGTATGCGTGTGTCCGTGCATGCGTGCACGTGTGCACAGCGCATGATGGGATTGGCAGTTCTGTCAATGTATGTGTTGGTCTTTTAAGTTTTATTGCAGTGTTATATTTTATTGCACTGTTATATTTTATTGCATTGTTACATTTTATTATATTGTTATATTTTATTGTACTGTAATGTTTGATATGCTGTGATTTTTGTGAGCCATCCTGAGTTGGCGTACACTGAATGGGCGGCATACAAATCGAATCAATCAATCAATCAATCTACAACAGCTGGAAGAGAACTTAGAAGCTACGCATTACAGAGAATAAGATTAGTTGGAATAAGTAAGCTTGTGGGTGACAAGAAGAGGGTCATGATATATTAAATGATATATTAAACAGTAATAGAAATAATATATTAAATAATAATTGCTCCCCATGTATTGAGTAATCTTTCTGTGTTAGTAACCCATGTGTTACTCTCAGATAATGAGATATGTGAAAAGAGAGGGACGAAGATCATGAGGCAGATCCAGAAGAAGGTCAAGAGACAACATCTAAGACATATTAAAAGAACAAAAAATAACACTGGTGGAGGCAGCTAAAAGTGCCAAAGCAAGAACCTTGCATCTCCATCGACACCCGAAGCAGCAGCAGCAGCAGCAACAGCAGCAGCAGCAGCAGAAGAAGAAGAAAAAGAAGAAGATCATCAGCGTAGTTGTCGCCGTCGCCGTCATTATTATTATTATTATTATTATTATTATTATTATTATTATTATTATTATTATTATTATTATTATTATTATTATTATTATTATTATTATTATTATTATTATTATAGCACGTTTACCCTGTGTTGTGGTGCCCTGTACAGCTCAGCCAAGGTTACACTGGCTGGAATTGAACTCTCAACTGCTCTTTCTGCAATCAGATACCTAACTGACTGACTCATGATTACCCTAGTTCACCTTGGCTGATTGAAGGATAAGGCCTTTTATGATCTAGTCTATAAAATATTTTCTAAGAAAGCATGAAATCAGAGCTGAACTAAAACAGAGAGACTTATCCAAAATGGTTGTGCCCCTCCTTAAAGAAAGCTCTTTCAGGAACATAGAAAGGACACAAAGTGAAAATATCTGCCTCCATCGAAATGACAGTTACCATTTTATGTAAAGATGATTCTTCTCCCCATTTACAGTTTGGGAAACGATCTTATTTGGATGTTGACCTCCTAAATCAGGGGTTCCCAATTTTTTCTTGCCATGGGCCAGTTCCTGCCACCATACTCAGCTGTGGGGGCCAGAGGCGTGCTTGCGCCCACAACTTATGTTTTTGTCATCATCGGTGGTGGTGGCAGGAATCCTTTTTCCCTGTTATTTGCTGTCAAGTTGTACTTGATTTATGGCAATCCTAACTGGATTTTCATAGTATAGAAGATATTTAAAGCAATGCCACCTTACCAGTGCCATCTCCCTAGTGCAGTGATGGCGAACCTTTTAGAGACCGAGTGCCCAAACTGCAACCCCAAACCCAGTTATTTATTGCAAAGTGCCAACACAGCAAGAGGGGAGGAAGGAAATGCTCCCATTAGTCTGCTGGGCAGAGAGACATGGTAAACTCTGTGCTGGGATAAGGGAGGGAACTCTCCCATTAGGCTACTGGGCAGAGGAGTGGGTCAACTCTGTGCTGGGGGAGGGAGGAAGCGCTCCCATTGGGGTGCTGGGCAGAGGGGAGGGGCGAACTCTGTGTTGGGGTGACTACGTGGGTGCCCACAGAGAGGGCTCTGAGTGCCATTTCTGTCACACGTGCCATAGGTTCGCCATCACTGCCCTAGTGAGTGTTTTTTAATGTCTTAGTCCAGTGGTGTCCAAACTTTTTTTTTGTGGGCTGGTCCCGCCCCTGACCCACAGCTGTGGAGGCTGGAGGCGGGCTGCTGCTGCTGCTGACATTTTTTGACATCAGCAGCAGTGGCGGCGATCACGCTTTGTCCTATCTGCTCTGAACAGCCTCTTGCTCAGTTCCATCCCCTCAGCAGCCTTTGCCAAAGCCGATTGCTGTGTTGGGGAAATTTTCGGAGCCTCCTCTTTTTCAAAATTCGTGGTGCTGGAAGAGTAAACCTGGCGCACTGCGGTGATGTCATCCTGGGTGCGCCAGGGGATTCTCCTAGCATGGCAAATTTTGAAATACAGGAGGCTCCAAATATTTTCCTGATGTGGCGATCGGCTTTGGCAAAGGCTGCAGAGGGCATGGGACTGAGCAAGAGGCTGCTCGGAGCAGCCCAGACAAAGCACGATTGCCGCCACTGCCGCCATTGATGTCAGGCGGTGGGGTGGTCCGTGGTGAGCCCGGGTGCTCACCGCAAGCTGCATTAATGATATGGAGGGGCCTAATTGGGCCAGCGGGCCGTAGTTTGGGTGCCCCTGTTTTAGTTCATCATTCTGTCCACTATGTTACAATGGCATAGTGGCTTTCTTTCTTTTTTCTTTGCTTGCCTGAATTATCTGATTGGTGCTACAGGAAAATCAGACACAGAGAGATTTGCCCCAGCATGTCGACATCTTTGGGCAGTTAACAACCGCACTACACCCAGGTTTAAAGTGGACCTTTTAAATTTCCTGCAGTTCACTTGGTATACAGGGAAAATTAATTGGCACCTCATAGGTAAAGATAAAGGTCTCCCTTGCTCGAATTTAAGTCATGTTCAACTCTATGGGGCAGTGCTCATCTCTGTTTACAGTCAAAGTTGCCTGCGGCAGCAGATGTTTCCATGGTTGTGAGGCAGGTACGACTAGACGCCGGAGCACACAAAACACTGTTACCTTTCCCGCTGAAGAGGTATCTATTTATCTACTTGCAATTTCTTGCTTTCGAACAACTAGGTTGGTAGGAGCTGGGGCAGACGAAGTGAAGTAGGAAGTGATTAGCCCCTTTTAAGCTCACAAAGCAAACTTAAATATTTTCTCCTGCTGAAAAGTATTTAGGACAACATCTAGCCCTGCCTGATAATCAGTGGTGGATTATGCCTTCTGCAATTGGTAGGGAAGGAGCCAATGCTCTCCCTTTCTCTCATTCACTCATTCACACTGACACATGGGGTGGGGGGAGACAAGCAAACATTTGCAGACAGGATAGGCCAGTGATGGCGAATCTTTTAAAGACTGAGCACCCAAACTACAACCCAAAACCCATTTATTTATCACCAAGGGCCAACACAGAAACAGTGGAGGAAAGAAACACTCCCATTGGGCTGCTGGGCCGAGGGGCAGGGCAAGCTCTATGCTGGGGGAGGGAGGAAGCACTCCAATTGGGCTGCTAGGCAGAGGGGTGGAGTAAACTCTGCTGGAAGAGGGAGGAAGCACTCCCATTGGGCTGCTGGGCAGAGGGGTGGGACAAACTCTATGCTGGGGTGACTGTATGGGTGCCCACAGAGAGGGCTCTGAGTGCCACCTGTGGCACACATCATAGGTTCCCCACCACTGGGATAGGCGTTCACATTCATTCATCCAGCCATTCATTCATTCCACAGCTCTGTTGAGGAGCAATATATATATATATATAAACAAGCACATCACTAGAAATGTTTCTACCTGTTGCTGCTTCCCTCTGTGCCTGGGCAAGTATCTTATGCCCTCAAGCTGCCTGGCTGGAAGCTACCCAGCCTTGATGGAAAAACCACTCACCTCTTTTGGGATTCATGATTGATTTGCACTTTCTATGGCATACCTCTCCCCTTCTCCTTTGCTCACTTTGTTTCTGTGCATAGAACATATGGAATTTATTCATCTCCAAGCCTAGCCCTTAATGGGGCAGTACTTTTATCAAACTGGTCCATCAGTGCCCATCAAAAGCCTATTTGGAGTGTTAAGGATTCATTATTATTTTTTTCCCTCCTCCATGACTTCCATCCTTTTGTTCTTTAACAACATTTACACATATGTTGCTGCTCACTTCTTACCCAGGCTTGTGCATCCTGCAGTGTGGCTTATTGCAAAAGCACTGTGTTAGCTTAGTGGTTAAATTGGTGAGCTTAGAGACTGGAAGGTTGTTGGGGTCCAATACCCGAGTGCTGCACAACGTATCTTGGGGACATGAAAGGAGCCTCATTCGGACATCCCCTGAGTGGAGTTTCTCCAGCAAAAATCCTTTCAACCCAATATAATTTGTGACACAAAATGTATTTATTTATTGGGAAAGCAGATTTTTTTAAAAAAAGAATGAAATTCAAAATCCAGATTTTGCATAGCTTTCAATATTGAGCTCAAAGGGTAGCATATGAATGGGAGGCTTTTATGCAAAATAAGCAATTGTATTGGATCAATTTGCATGATTTATTCTGCAGAAACGTTGCGTATGGCACCTTTCCTTCCTTGGACACTGCTGACTAAGTTCCAATTTCTGTGCATAAGCATAGAACAGCCCTAGAGAAAGGAGAGGGATGAAGGTTCAGCTCTTCTGAAGATGAAGAAGGAACACAATCGTGCCCCTAAATTATATCCTAGAGCAGGGGTTTTCAACCTATGGCCCGGGGGCCGGATGCAACCCACAACACAATTTTATATGGCCCCAACTGCTTCCACCATACCCAGAAGTGCCATACATGGCAGGGAGGGCAAAATGGCCATCTGGCCCCTGAAACTGTCTGAGGGAGCATGACCTGACCCTTAGCTTGAAAAGGTTGAGAACCCCTGTCCTAGATCTTTGCATTAGGTTTTGGCAAAGCCCAAAGTACTAATGAAATCAGCCTGATTCGAACCTGTTTATAAGAGTCTGGTCTGAAGGTGATGGCCAGACTCAGTTACAGAGTGGAGTGAAGCATATACTGTATACAAATCAATTTGTATGTGGAGCACAAATCATTTCAGTTGTTTTCTTTCATTAAATTTTTTAAAAATGTGCTTACTATACAAATCCCGGAAGTTAGCTGTCTAACATTTGGGAGGTTTTCTCTTTTCTTTAGGTCAGTGATAGTGAACCTTTTAGAAACCGAGTGCCCAAATTGCAACCCAAAAAACCCACTTGTTTATTGCAAAGTGCCAACAAAGCAACAGGGGAAGAAGGAAATGTTTCCATTGGGCTGCTGAGCAGAGGGGTGAGGTGACAACAAGAGGTGACAGGGATTTACAAATTGATTCAAACATGGGGCACAACTGCCTGGTGAGGACTTATTTTCCCCTTCTCTTCGACCTAGAAGAACCAGCCTTCAAAATGCTCTGAATTCATAGTTTTACTGTTAACATTCCATGCTCAGATTATTTCAGAAGAAGGGATGTGGAGGATCATTGTTCTACCTGGTCAGGAGGTTTAATTAGACATTGTTGTTGTTATGGGCCATAATGTTGCTTCCAATGTATGTAAGTTGGATTTTCAAAGTGAAATGCTCAGTGTAACTTACTATTTCCACCTGCCCCCCACCAAACTCCAGTTCCAGAAGGGAGATCCTAGCCAAGATCTCTTGAGACCTAGTCCAACATTTTCCTACTTTTGCCACCTACTTATTCAGTACTACTTATGTTCCCACACCCTGTCTTCTAGGAGTTCAAAGCAACTAGCATAAGTTTATCCCTTCTGCAGAATGAACTCACCAAAAGGTGCCTTCGTTTTGACAGTTTCATATCTGGTGTAGACACGGAGGAAGAAGAAGAAGAAGAAGAAGAAGAAGAACCCCCTTTTTATATGTTTATATGTGTTGGTGGTATGTGGTAGATTTGTTCTCAAGAAGGTTTCTCCAGAGGGATACTAGTTTTCTATAGCACTTTAGCCCAGTCAGAAACCACTAACAGTCAATAGAAGGGTCTGCTGCAATTCAAAAGCATAAGGAGGAAGTAATTCCCAACCAACACACTGGGATTTATTTAAAAATGAATAAACTCTTTCTGAAATCAGTATGGCGTAGTGGCCATAGGTTGCCTACTCCTGCACTAGATCTTCCCTTTAGGGTCCTAGCACAGTCATGGTTGGTTATTGATTCTCTGCTTCTCATCCTAACACTAACCCTGAATTAGTACAGTAAAACCCCGGCATATGACTGCCCTGGATTACATTTGCTGTGGCTTATGATCTCACATTTAATTTTTAAAAATTCTCCAGGTTATGACTAATTTCAGGAATACGATCCCACAAAACCAACAGAGCAATCTCCCTACCTTTTCCATGCTGTTTGAGGACCTTATCTGATGATGACCATTGGACCTTTGGAGCAGTAAACACTGCATTCTGAGTTCAGGTGGGGTGGGAGGCAGCCATCTTTTGTCCACAAATGGTGGCATCAGCCATTTAGTTCTGCAAAGATTTCTGGAAAATGTAGTGCTGAACAACAACATGGCTATAGCTACAATTCAGTGGTGGGCAGCCAAAAATTTTACTACCACACTGTGGGTGGAGCCAACATCATGTGTGGAGCCAAGATCATTACATCATGGGCGGAGCTAACATCATGACATCATGGGCGGAGCCAATGATGTAGGCAGAGTCAATGTAAAAAACCCATAAAAATAAGTACACATAAAAATACAAATTCAATAGGCATAAAAATACATAAAAATACACATAAAACACATAAAATACACATTAAATAGACATAAAAACATTTAAAAATACAAATTAAATAGACATAAAAACACATAAAAATACACATTAAAAATAAATACACACTAAATACACATTAAAATACACACCCACACCCCACACCCAAAGGTGAGTCACTTACCCTGGGGAGCAGGCTATAGGGAGCTTCAGGCTAGCAGCTTCTCTTTCTCCTCCCTGCTTGGGAGGACAGCAAGGAGGATGCGCATGCATGCCAAGTGCTGTAGGTGCGCATGCACATCAAGTGCTTGGCGTGCATGCGCAGTGGGGAAACTGGCAAAGAGGTAAGCCCCAGAGGTGGTTTCCCCCCAAAAAAAAGCCGCTACCGGTTCTCCGGGACACTGGGAAACGTTACTACCGGTTCTGGTGAGCTAGTACGAACCTGTTGCTGCCCATCACTGCTACAATTTCTTTGGAAAAGGGCAAACTTCAAATAATCAGATGTAGAAGTAGTATTTTTGTTGTATAATAAAGGTATTGTGGTTTTAACTTCTGTACATGGAGCAAAATCTGTATTTATTACTCTTGTCATCATTTTCCTCCTCCTATTAACTTTTCGGGGAAACGTCTTTGTTAGATCTTTTCTTATCATGGTCTTTGTTATCCAGATTTCTTAACTAGAGCAAAAACTATCATACCTCAGTCATTATATCACTATTACCTTTTAGAGCGAAGTGTGTTTCTCTTCCCAGCTGGCAGTAAAGTTTATCTGATTCGGTGAAAAAAGTGGATTTTGCCAGTGGGATGGTCCTAGCCAATTAACTTGAAAGAGTAGGTAATGCTGAGGAAGCCCAATGCATAATAAAGGGTGTAACAATCCCTATTATAAAAACGAATAAAATGTTTATACCGGAAAGGATGTGTGCAGTGACATGCATTAAACTGGTACCTGTGAGCCAGGAATGAATAACCAGGCACAGATGGACAGACTACTCTTCTTTCTATGCATCCTCAAGACAAGAATTCCCCAGCCCAATAGTATGGAAATTTTTTCCAAGCTATCGTGATGAAGGAAGAGCTGGTAAGGTTATATTTGGTGCTAGCAGATTGCATAGTGTGTGACTGCCATTTTGGGAGGAGGGGGTCACAACATAAGCATACAGATGGTTAGTTAGAGGCAGGCCAAGCACAAATGGGTCTCATAAACTAATTGATTAGATGGATGGAAATCAGAATAAACATCTGTGCAATTCTTTGGGTTATGTTTCCCCATTAGTTTGTGAACTGAGTTTGTTATTATAATGGAAAAGTAGTTGCCATACTGTGTATCTCAAAAGAACTGTTACCTCACCACGAGGAAGAAATTCATTAAATAATTATGGGCTCTTCTGAACTCAAAATGTTATCCACAAGAGAGGGAGCCTGATGCTTCTCTGTTTGTTCTCCTCCCCTGCCTTTGCATTCTCTCCATCAAATGCAACTTGGAGACCTCATTGAAACATGTAATTATTTCAAATGAAGGGATTCACACTGGAACTGGCCCTAGCTCAGTGGCAGATAGTTGTGATGTACTTGGGATATAGAACAGGGGTTCCCAACCTAAGGCCTGTGGACCAGATCCAGCCCATAGTGCCATTTCATGTGGCGCCCCCACCCATCCAAGGGCATTCAAGAAATAAAATGCCACCCCTTGAAGCTGTTGGGACAAAATGGCCAACCCCATCGCGCAGGCAGGGCAAAATGGCCATCCGGCCTTCAAAGCTGACTGAGAGAGTGTGACCTGGGCCCCAGCTTGAAAAGGTTGGGAACCCCGATATAGAAGATCCACATTTCATCTATCTCCAAGGAGGTGGGACAGATTTAGCACTGAAACTTGTGAGAGGTGTTACCTATCAACATTGACAAATCCTAGGCTAGTCAGTGCAGTGCTCTAAGAGAGATTCACATATTTGTGATTACCCACCCTCCAAGGAGGTTGCCTGTTATGTATCTGGGTGAGTTGCTGTTCTGGAATTGTCTCTTTGCAACTTGAAGGTGGGCACAAAATTACAATTCAGATAAACCTGAGGATGAGGAAGGATTTTGGTAAGAGCCTGCCAAGGTGGATTTCCTCCAGCAAACATGAAGTGTCTCTTTGATTTTCTTTGTGGGGAACAGAGTATGATTCAGTTGTTGGAAAATTTAATACATTGGAGCAATCAAAAGCATACCCATCGGGGTTTTTTTTAAATGAATGTTTTGCAGATGACCATTGAATATAACATAGTGCACTGTACTCACACAAATCATATTAGAACCATGCTAGTTACTTATGTGCTATCAAGTCAGAACCAACTTATTGCTACCATAAGAGGGTCTTCAAGATAAGCGAGATCTTTAAGGAGTGTTTCCCCTAGTTCTTCACCCCCCAGTGAGTTTGCTTGGCAGAGCAGAGATTCAAATCCTGGTGTCCAGGGTCCCAGTTCATACTTCTGTCCAAAACACCACACCTATTTTATTAGACTAATCCAAAGCCTAATAAATCATTATTATTATATTGTATTGTTGATTGTATTCTACCTGTTTGTACACTGCCCTGAGTTGGTTGCACCAAGTAGGGCGGTATAGAAATCCAAATAAATAAATAAATAAAATAAAAGCCCTTTAAATATAATGTAAACTTTCAGGTTTTCCAGAACTCTTTGTCTCTCTTGATCTGCCTCCGGCCAAGCTAGCACTCTCCAGATGTTTTGGTCTCTTGTTGGGCTAACATGGCCCATGGCTTCTCTGCTGCCTGCAATGATGGGAGTTGTAGTTTAACACATCCAGAGGGCTCCAGGCTGGGTGACATACAGTGCTGGCTGGTGTTGAAAGTAAGGGGTTTGGATTTAGTCGCAGTCCTGGACAAAAGGATGCACCTTCAGAAGACATTCTCCCACTTTCTCAGTAGCAATGCTATAATGCAAGCATAAAAGTACACAACCAGTGCAATCAATGCTACCATGAAGGAAAGCAGCCAAATCATGCATTAGATCTATGGGGTCCTTGGGAGAAAAGAGAGATCACAAAATTCCTTCTATGAACTACACAAAGGGTTTCTCAACCTTGGGCCTCCAGGTGTCCTTTGACTTCAGTTCCCAGAAGCCCAAGTCAGTATCCCTGCTGATCGAAGCTTCTGGGAATTGAAGTCCAAGAACATCTTTGGATCCTGAACTACAGTATCCCTGTATAGTGGTGCCTCGCTTAAAGAGCATAATGCGTTCCATGGGATTGCTCTTTAAGTGAGTTTGCTCTTTAAGCAAAACACCATTGAAAGTGACCAATTGTGGGGGGATTGTGAACCCCAATTTATTTGTTAAGTGAGTTTTTGGTTGGTTTTACTTGTTAAGCGAAGCAAACATTCAGAGAAAATGCTGCTCTTTAAGCGAGTTACTCTGTGTTTCCCAAATGTTGGGGATGAGACTTCAATTCCCAGAAGCCTAAGTCAGTACATTGGCTGGGCAGTGCTTTGGGGAATTGACTTGGGCTTCTGGGAATTGATGTCCCAAACCCAACATTTGGGAAACACTGCTTTAAGCAAAACGCTCTTTATGCGAGGTTTGACTGTAGTTCTGTAGCCCTAAGGCAAAAACTTTCCCAAACTCTGGATCTAACCAGCAAGATACTCCCATATAAACCCATGAACAGAAGCTGCACAAGAACTTGGCAACTGCTCTACCTGTTTCCCTTTCCCTGTATAAAGAAAAGCTATGCTGAAGGGTCAGAATCAACTGTGTGAGACGACGACGACGATGATGATGATGAAGAAGAAGAAGAAGAAGAAGAGCAACAGCAAAAACAACAGGGATCTAGCCCCTAAGTCGAGTGCACAACCTATGCTGAGCCTCCAGTGCTCCCTAGAGGGTGCTGTGTGAAAATATTTCTCGCACAGTCTCTCGTCCCAGCAGCTGGACTTCACATCCTTTTGGCCCAGACCAGAGACTGCCACCCCTTCCAGTTCTCAGGACAAGTGTTTTTTAAGAAAGGTCCTCTCTGATAAGAGCCATCACTATCTTCTAGAGAGGAATGTTAGAAGCCTTTGCAAACATCAATACAAACCACTCCAGTTCAGAGATTCAGCACAATTCTTCTTTAGACATCTGGCCGAGAGATTCCGGAAGTCATAATATGAAAAAGTAACTTTTCTAAACTGTGGACCTGAACCCATTACAGTACTTCCAAAAGGAATGTGGGAATAAAATGTCATTATCTAATGGCTTTCACAACTCTCAGCTATTCCTCTCTTTTAAAAGTAGTATCAAAATATGTTTAAATTCCACTTATTTTGAAATAAAGGATATTTAAGAAATACAAACCTGAATGCAAATTTAAGTACTATTTCCCTCCACACGGTTTTGTTTTAGAATCAAAGATTATGAAAAGACAGAACAAGACTGAAGCCAGTAAAAATGAATTTCATGTCAGAAATTACTCTGGGTTGAAAGGGTTTTTGCTGGAGAAACTCCACTCAGGGGACACCTGAATGAGGCTCCGTTCATGTTCCCAAGATCCCTCATGCAGCACTCGGCTATCAAACCTGACCTTCCAGTCTTCAAGCTTAGCGTCTTAACCACTAAGCCACCACAGTGCTGCTCCCTGAACCAGTGCCAGCCACTTATGGTGTAGGGATTACAGTAGCGGATCAGGATTCAGGAGACGGGTTCAAATCCATTGTGTGAGAGCCCCATAAGACACCTT
Source organism: Furcifer pardalis (assembly GCA_030440675.1). NCBI lineage: Eukaryota > Metazoa > Chordata > Lepidosauria > Squamata > Chamaeleonidae > Furcifer > Furcifer pardalis. Next base: position 25,478,588 of record CP126893.1, read on the forward strand.
GTGCTCAATTGAATGGAAATGGTCTAGAAATGCAGTAAACCAAGAGAGCCATCGCTCAATAGGCCAAACTAGCACAAACAAAGATTAAAGTCAGTTATAGGATGCAACAGGTTCACACCAGTTTGCCAGAACCAGTAGTAACTTTTCCCAGTGTCCTGGTAGCAGCTTTTGGGGGGAACCACCTTCAGGGCTTACCTTTTCACTGGTTCCCCCACTGCGCATGCGCACCAAGCACTTGGTGTGCATGCACGCCTACAGTGCTTGGCGCGTATGCACGGCCTCCTTGCTGTCCTCCCAAGTGGGGAGGAGGAAGAGAAGCTGCTAGCTTGAAGCTCCCTATAGCCTGCTCCCCAGGGTAAGTGACTCACCTTTGGATGTGGTGTGTCTGTGTGTATTTTAATGTGTATTTAATACCTTTACCTATATTGATGTACAGTACTACCACAGTTCCTAAAAAGGCTTGGCTGCCTGGCTTTGGGTTTTTAAGCAAAGTCTTGAAGTTCCCTCATCAATAAGCTACACCTGTGCTGTTCCAATTGCTGTTCCAATTGGAGAACCCTTAAGGAGGTACAGCTGTTTTACATTTACATTAAGGCATATTATCCTAGAGAACTGGTTAGGCAAAGACTTAGTACCTAACTTCTTTAACTGTTGAAAAATTGAAAAGTGCCAAAATGAAGCCATCTTGTGGTGAGTTCATTCTGTAGTTCCTTCCATCTGACCTAGTGTGAGAAAGATTAGCCCAAATAAGCTTTAAGCTCTGGTTTAAAAGCTCTGGTTGATTTGTGTTTGGGGTTGGGGGGATGTTTGGGTGGGTGGGTGTATTTTAATGTATTTTTATTTAATTTATTTACGGGTTTGTGTTGTGGGTGGGTGGGTGGGTTGAAGTGTGTGTGTGTGTGCTTATTTTTATTTTATTTTTTATTTTTGGCCCCACCCACAACATCATGACATCATGATGTTGGCTCTGCCTATGACATCATGACATTAGCTCCGCCCACACTGTGATGACATCACGGTGGGGTAGTAAAATTTTTGACATCCCACCACTGCCTCTAAGTCCTTATGGAACTGAATAGACACAAAAGAAAGAAATGAGGAGGCTTATACGGATGCAGGGGACTGTGGTGGCTTAGTGGTTAAGACACTGAATTTAACAACTGGAAGGCTGGCAGGTCAGTGTTTGAGACCGGAGTGCTACCCAAGTGAGCTCCTGTTGCCTGCCCCAGCTCCTACCAACCTAGCAGCTTGAAAGCAAGAAATTTCAATTACCCGCATACACTCAGGTATAAGCCAATCCAAATATAAGCCAGGGTACCTAATTTTGACCTGAAAACCCAGGAAAGTAGATTGACCCAAGTATAAGCCGAGGGTGGGAAATGCAGCAGCTGTCAGTGAGTTTCAATAATCAAAATACATGAAAATATGGTAAAATTAATTAAATTTTTGATGCGCTTCAGTCTGATGCAGTCTTGGGACCCGCATGGTCATTGATCTGAGTATAAGCCATTTCCCCTTTTGGAGACTCATATTTTGGGACTGAAAAACTAGGCTTATACTCGAGTATACAAGTAGATAAACAAGTACCGCTTTGGTGTGAAGGTAACAGTGTTCTGTGCACTCCAATGTCCAGTCATGGCTGTATCATGACCTCATAAATATTTGCAGATGCAGGGAAGAGATCTTGGGGACATGAAAGGAGCCTCGTTTGGGCATCCCCTCAGCAGAGTTTCTCCAGCAAAAAAAATCCTTTCAACCCAGACTAATTTATGGCAGGAAATTTATTTTTACTGGTTTCAGGGTATTTATCCCAGTCTTGTTCTGACATGGAATTATTATTAGAGAGTGCTGACTCTTTGGCTGTAAACGGAGATGATAATCGCCTCCTAGAGTCAGGCACGACTAGTTTTTGAGCAAGGAAGGCCTTTATATATTTACTCATATACAGTACTGTATATTTACTCAGACAATTAGGAAGAATTCCTCATGCAGCCCCATGCAGACATTATACAGGCTGTTGCCAAGCACAGATGCCAGAGCTAGGAAATATGCACACACAAAGACACACACACACACACTGTGCCTCCACCACACCTCCCATATTACTGCCCATCATGTTTTTTCAAGTGAAAGGAAAGATTGCTCTGCACAGCAATGATTGCTAAACCCCAGCTCACAGTCAGGGAAGGAAGGGAAGCAATTTGTCTTGGGAGTGGCACTTGATCAATTCTATTTCAAAACTCTAATTATATCAACAAAGGGCTGTACATGGTGCCACTGGCTGGGATTCAAGATCTTGTTTATTTATTTCCATGTACATCCAAGAAATTCTCCTCTTTTGTCCTTACTCCGCCATTAAAAGAAAAAAGACTCACTGGAAGAAATGAGGTCAGGTTTGAGGTGCATCAACATAATAGCTGCTGAGGAGGGAAGGAAATGGGGCAGAGGAAAGGCTGGGGATTGCTGGGGGCTGTAAATATGGATGGGGTGAAATGTGGGCAGAGCCAGAATAATATCAGAAGTAGCTGCAAGTCCAGATGTTACTAACAACAGAGATGGAAGAGAAAGGACCGAGAGCCCTGAACTGGAACTGTAGAAATGATGTGCTCTGTACAGGCTTCTTTCTTCAGGGCAGCACTATCCCTCTGCTCTGCGCCTAGGCAGAAGCCTAATGCAACTGATGTTGGTTCACACATGCAGGATTTCATGATAATCAAAGAGAGATCAAGGGGATAATGGCCCTTCAGATGTTGACACACTACAACTCCAAGCATTCTTTGCTACTAGTCACACACACTAGGCCAGTGGTTCCCAACATGGGGCACACACCCCACAGGGGGATTTCACTTCTCAGAAGCCTAAGTCAGTACATTGGCTGATCAGTGCTTTGGGGAACTGGATTCTGGGAATTGAAGTCCCAAAACCAAATGTTGGGAAACACTGCATTAGTGAGGAGTTGGAAGTCCAACAGTATCTACAAGGCCACACTTGCCTATGCCAAGACAAAGAAACTTAAGCCCTATGTATGTATATGTGAACAACCTGTGGAAGGGAGGGATGGAATGGGTGATTGATTGACACACTGACTTTCCTCCAATGAACTCAAGGTGGTATAAATACAGTAGATCTCTTTTCTTCATTTTATCACTGCAATAAGCATGTTAAGTCTGAGAGTATATGAATGGTCCAAGGCTACCCACCTAGTTTCTTGGTTGGATACAAATGTAAACCCAGATTTTCCAGGTCCTAGGGCAGGGGTTCTCAACCTACAGCCCGTGGGCCGTATCTGACCCACAGCACCAAATAAGCCGGCCCCTGCCCTCGCTCCAGCTGCCGCCGCCACTGGAATCAGCCATGGACTCATTTACAGCAGCCATAAATGACAAGGGGACAACCAGTCTGGCCCCCTCAACTTTTCAAGTCCGGCCCCCGACTTGTAAAGGTTGAGAACCCCTGTCCTAGGACCTAGCCAACAGATGACTCCATTGCATTTGTTGCCCCTGGTCATCCTTCCCATATGTGAATTAATAGATTTGAACAAATGCAGAGCCATTCATCAAGAGAAGACAAGCTACAACTAGTTCTCGGTGATATAACTTTGGCTTGCCAAGTTAACAACTCCTGAGTCTGAGGATTAATTGGGTTCTAACACTTTCTCATTTTAGGTTAAATGGTGAGAGTGGATTTAAATTAAAGGCTCCAGAATGAAAGCAGGACTGGGAACAAAAACCTTTTGGCTGATTTATTCAGGGAGCATGAAATGCAAGAGAGATAAAGCTTGGAATTGTAATTTTTAAACTAAATTGCTCACAATGCCAAAGCCAGGACAACCACTGGGCAATAATGGGAGTCTGATAAAATGGACTTGATCCATGAAAGCTCACATTTAAATACAGGAGTTAGTCTTCAAGATGACAAATTTTTTTTGTCTTTTTGTTGTTGTTTAGGTAAAGGTCACCCTTGCTCGAAAGCCAGTTGTATCCAACTCTAGGGTTCAGTGCTCATCTCTGTTTATAGCCAAAGAGCCAGCATTGTCTGCATCTGCAAGCGTACCCATGGACATGTGGCAGGCATGCCTCAACACCAGAGTGCATGAAACACTGTTAACCTTCACACCAAAGTGGTCCCTATTTATCTACTTGCAATTTCTTGCTAGTTGGGTAGGAGCTGGGATGGAGACGGGAGCAGTACTTGGGAATCGAACTCTGACCTTACAGTCATCAAGTTCAGTGTCTTAACCACTTGAGCCACTGCAGGCCATTTTGTTGTTGTTGTTTAATCTGTTGTTGTTGTTTACTCTGATGTGCTTTCACAAACTAACACAAATACCACTTCAAAAATGTCAAGCAGAAGCATGTATGTGTAAGATCACCATTTTGTGACCAGTCTTCTGTAAAGACTTTAGCGCATGTTTATCTCTCTGAATTAACTGTAAGTAAAGAACTACTTTTGTTATCTTTCTAAACATCCTGTGAAACATGTTTAATTGCTTGGCTAAAACAGGGAATAAAAAGCCTTGGAGAAGTTGCAATTCAAACTTAAGCTGCTTGTAAAACTGTCCCATTTTACTGCTGCTACATAAAAACTTAACACTTCAATGTCTCCCCAAATCTACTGCCGGAAGCGTCTGCTTCTCTTCTCTTGATAACAGTGTTAAGGCTCACTGCCAACCTCCAGAGCTCAACATTTCCTTCTTGTCCGAGGTCAAGTCTCTGAAGTTTTACTAGTCATGACGTGGTAGAGACACACTTTCCAACACACAGGACACTAGTTTGTTTGCTAGCACTGTTTGTTAGCGGATCCTTTGCCATTCAACACTGCTTCACCGGTTTGTATGTGTGGGTCAGCCAGTGCGGTATAATGGGTAGAATGTTGGACTTCGATTCATAAACCTACCTACAAATCCTTACTGGGCCATGACCGCCACCTGCTCTGGTGTCATGGCCTCTGCCCGGGGACCAGGGTTCGGAGGGCCGCTGCAGCAGTACGCGGCAAGACTTTGCCATGGGGTGGAGAGGCCAGGGTATTGTTGTGTTGATGCTCTGTTTATGTATTTTTGAGATGCTTTGTATGATGTATTGATACAGTATTTTGTAATTGTCTTGTTATCTGATATTTTGTTATCTGATATTTGTAGCTGTGATATATTGTTTCATTGTGATTCCCGCTCATTTTGTAATTTTGACTGGGGACTCCTTGAAATGTTCTTGTTTTTGATACTTTGTTATTTGATATTGTAACTATGATGTATTGCTTCATTGTGAGCTGCCCAGAGTTGCTATAAGCAATTGGGGCGGCATATAAATAGAAGACGAAGAAGAAGAAGAAGAAGAAGAACAACAACAACAAGTGACCCTCTTCTCCTCAGTTTTTCCCAGCCAACCCTACCTTCAAGATTGTGTGAGGAGATTATGTGAGGAGACCTTCCATGTATAATACCTTGAACTCATTAGTCTATAGATGTAACAAATGAAGTACAATAGTGTACAATAAATGAGAACAAATACATCATATAGGTAGCACCTTAGTAGGTTGGTGATTTTTATCTGAAAATAACCACAATCTCCAATCCTTTTTGGGTAAGGCATACAAGCTCCCCAAGCTCTACCTTATCCCATACTGTCAGTAACTATGCCTGGGCGTGGCACTGGTTGCAACATGGACAAATAGTAGACTATACCTTTAAGGCTCCTTCTGGAACAGTAGCCAGCTGCACTGGATCAGCTGCTAGCAAGGAACCCTTCTTTTGCATAAGAGGAGGCAAAAACCAAAGCCACTTTGCTTCAATGCCTGGCTGCTTCTTGTGCCATTTTTGCTTCCTATTGTTCCTGCTGCTTATCTTGCTGGACTACTCATGCTGGAGTGTTTGTCACTCATCGTGGAGCTGACCTTACAGGCCTGTGAGTTTTGGGACCCTTGCCAAATTGTGGAAGTAAGGACTGCTTGTATCAGTAACTTATCAGTATCATGGTCTGTTGGTGCTTTCATCAGGAGTTACTGCTTCTGCCAAAGAACTTTGCCTAACAGCTGTTCCAAAGGTGTGGAAGAATCTGCCAGAAAACCAATGAGGACTTTGTGCTCAGCTCACTAGGTGAGCAGAAGAGAGTAAGTTGGGAACTCTCTATGAACTCTGTGACTCTTTGTGTAAATATTCCCTTGCTGTTTTTGCTGAAGAAAAGCCAGTTATGTTTTGCCACCATTGTAAATAGTTTTTCTGCTTGCACCTCACCTCGAGAGTAAAAGTTCTTTTCAGTTTGTCTCACAAGAACTGTATGCCTGTGCTTTCTTGGACATGCATTCTGCTAGTCACAAACACATACGGCATGGGCGTGGCAGGAGCACACTCCGCTGCTTAAACACTCTGTCACATACAAAGCTGGCAGAAGGAGTACTCACACAGCATTGCCATATAAACACCCCTATATAACACTTTTCTTTCTTCAGTAAAGTGATAAATAGGCATGGAACTTTTGCAATTTTTGCATATAAGCCCCTAGAAGTCAGCAGGAGTTTTCCTAGCCAGAATTCTTGGGGCTTTAATCAAATAAATCAAAGTCCTCACAAATGTTTTCCTGTTCATACCTGAAGTTAATTAAGGATGTAGAAACCATTTTTGTCCTGTAGCAAAGATAAGGGAAATGGTTGGGCAGAGCTGAGCTCTATGGGAGCTGCAAAGAATTAGGTGTCTGGCAGATTTTGGGGCAAAGACTAAGGTAAAGGTAAAGGTCACCCTTGTTTGAAAGCTAGTCGTATCTGACTCTAGGTTTCAGTGCTCATGTCTGCTTCATAGCTGAAGAGCCAGCGCTGTCTGCTTCTGCAGACGTTTCCGTAGTCATGTGGCAGGCATGACTAAACACCGGAGTGCACGGAATGCTATTTATCTACTTGTAATTCCTTGCTTTTGAACTGCTAGGTTGGCAGGAGCTTGGACAGTACTGCAGTATTCAGGTACTGTATTGAACTACCATGAAGTTTAGCCCTGCTCAGCCAATTCTTTTGTCTTCTCTGCAGGGGTACTGAAGTCTTAATTGACTTGAAAATACCTCTCATAACTTCAGTTTCTTGACTAAAGTCCCAGAATTCTGGCCCAAGGTATCCCATACAAAAGCCCCAAGATTAGTGATAAACCTGAACTTGGACTATACCACATCAGTCTATAAGTGGGACTCATATAACCAGTGATGGGATGTTACCGGTTCGGTCTGGTTCACCTGAACCGGTAGCTCCCATCACAAGGGGTTCTCGGGGGGGGGGGGTTGTAGAGGGCTGGACCCCTTCCTGATTTTTTTTCTGGAGAAAAAACCTCTATTTGATGCATGTGCAGTAAGAAATAGAACTGCACACGCATCAAATAGAGTTTTGACGCATGCACAGTTATGGGCAGCCATTTTGGCTGCCCAGAAAGGAAGTGCAGGTAGCACTTCAAGTAACAGCGGTGTTGGCGGTGGCAGCGGCCTTTTCTTGGCGCAGTGCAGCACCAGGCCGCTGCACTGGTTTGCCGCTGCATTGCTGTGCCACCGCGTTGCCGCGCTGCTGCCTCTTCTGCTCCCAGATGAGTTGACCCAGGGTAAGTGACCCAGGGTTTGTGTTGGGTTTTTAATTTGTGTTTGGGGTGGGTGAGTTTATTTGTGTTTGGGGTGGGTGGGTGGGAGTATTTTTATTTAATTTTTACACTATTTATTTATTTATTTATTTATTTATGGGTTTGTGTTGTGGTTGTTTGGGTGAGTGGGTGGGCTGAGGTGTGTGTGTTTGTGTTTGTGTGTGTGTGTTTATTTTAATTTAATTTTATTTATTTTAATCTTTTTAATTTTTATTTTTTTGCCCCCACCCACAATGTCATGACATCAGCTCCACCCATGACATCATGACTTTGGCCACACCCATGATGTCCGTGATGTCACGGTATGGTAGCAAAAATTTTGTCATCCCATCACTACATATAACTGAACATTTTGCCATTGAATGAAGAAACAAATATCTTCCAGAGAAGAAAGCAGATTCCAAGGGGAAAATCACACATACTTAGGCATTTCCATCCGCAGGGTGAAGTGGTACATCACAGATGTAGGTTTGCCACAGATTAGTAAACAGGCCCAAGTAGGTCTTTCTAGTCCCTGTGGTCCCAAAAGGAACAGCTCTCCAAACTCTGTCACGAGAGCTGAAGTGGGCCTGACTTGTTTTGTTTTATTGAGAGATACAAGCAAAAGAGGAGTCCGTGACTCAATGTGGAAAGTCAAAATTCAGGCATGAGCCACATATGATGACGTAGCCTGACTCTGATTTCTATCTTTTGTTTGTTCATGTCCACCTGTGGTGGGCATATTAACAGATTATCCTTGGTGTATTCAGGTGGTACGACAGGTGCAGTGCACGCTCCAGCTCCTATGCTACAATATCTGTGTCTTCTCCCTCACCCTTGCTCATTTCATTGTAAATACCCATTAGGAGATATTATCCAACCCACTAGGTAGGATATTTTTTTAAAAAAAACTAATTACAGCTAGGTTTAAAGCCAGACCTGCCCTCTGTTCCTTGCTTGCATAATATTTTAACAGCCCTCTTTTCAGGCCCACATTCTGTCAATCTCCAAATCTTTTGTTACGAGTAAATGGATACAAATAGCTGTTTTCCATATGCACAGCAACATCTGTTGCTGCCAGGGAAATCTACATGGCTAAATGTAATTTGTGGATTACTGTATGTCAGTTATCAAAAACAAAAAAGAGTAGGGGTAGGAGGTGGGGGGGGGAATGGGGGGGGAGATCAAATGCTGATGAGACAAACAGAAGAAGAGGCGCTCCAGAATAGGAAGCAGAAAACAACCTTTATCTCTCCAACCAGTCCCTATGTACTCTTTGGCAGATTAGACTAAAGGAGGAATGTTAAACCCTGGGTCACAAGACCAAAGCAATAAGGGGGTTCCCACAGCTCTGCATTAATGCAACACCAGGCAATGACTGACTTAGGGCTCTTTCAAATACCATGTGACCTAAAATAGGCCACTTTTTCACCCACTCCCCATCCCCCCTCTGTGACTTTCCGTGACCTTTGACTGACCCCCCCCCCCAAAAAAATCACATGGCCAGCTGGATGGAAAAAGCAAATGATAATTTTGGAGTCACATGACTTCATGCCAAACTCCCCTCAACCCCCTCCCCATAACTTTGCATGACTTTTGGTCAACCCCCCTCCCCCAAATGGTCATGTGGTATTTGAACAACCCCTTAGGTCTATGTTCCCATGTTATGCCAAAAACATGTTCATGCTATGACTATATGTAACTCATTCAGCTGAGTGTGAGAAATCTGTTCTACATGCATTCATATTTTATTAGTATTTAGCCACTAGAATAATAGTTAATTCTGGTTCAAGCTTAGTATATAGTGGACTCTGGGCAAAAAAAAAGGTAGATCTATGACTTTGTGAATTGAGGAAAGGCACATTCTCTGAGGAACAAAAGGATTGATTCTGGGGGGAAATGGTTTTCATTTTGGAAACCGTTTGGAAGGACAGTGGAAAGTCATTGTGGAAAGGGAGGTCCTCTAGAGCAGGGGTGCCCAAAGTACAGCCTGTGGGACTGATCTGGCCCCCAAAGCCAATTCATCTGACCCATGCCACCCTCATCACTCCCAGAAGCGGAAGCAAAATGAGCCCATACAGGTACATTTTACTTCTGCTTCTGGGAGCGACAAGGGTGGAATGAGCTGGATGAATTGGCATTGGGGCCCAGATCTGGCCCATGGGCCATAGTTTGAGCACCTCTGGTTTAAGCAGAGCCTAAAATCTCATCCTGTTGCAAAACCACATGACCAGGCCACTTAGCCATGTGACCAGCCCACAGCCTGAAAAATTTGGGCACCCCTGTTCTAGAGAAAAAGTGTAATTTAAAAGTACAAACTAGAGAAGATGGTGGAGTCAATAACTCCATCCTGTATCTTCACACATAGTCATCTAGGTGCAGCTGTGAGTGGTTTGGGATCTCCTCTTCTCTTTTCTTTATAAAAACTCACAGAGAATCAATCCTGGTCTTGTTTCCATCACCCAACATCAGCTTCCTAGTCTTGATGACTCAAACATGTGAGAAAACCTTAGGGATTTAGGCAGAAAGATGGCTTTTATAAATAAACTGGTCAAATAATTTCCTGGTCAGTTCAAAGTAGCATGTGAAAATCAGAAATGTCACTATGTGGAATTCAACCTGTGAAACAGACACAAAAACTTACAGTTTCTTGTCCTTTCTTGCATCCTTGGATTTGTCAAGGAATAATGTTCCGATGATAGTAGAACCACAACGGACAGCACTCAGATGGGATAGAAATCTCACTTCCCTTTCTTTCAACCCTTTGCCCCTCCACATAGTATATTTCTTCAGTGTAATTTCTATGTAAACTTGTATTTGTAATTTTGTCCCAGTTTGTTCAGCTTTGTACTCTTAGCCTATTGACTAATGTAGTGTTCTATTTCTTTATTGTTCACCTGAGTACTCTTGCATATCAGAGAGTAAACAAAACAAAAATGTAGCACTTTAAAGACTAACTTAGTACTCTTCTGTTCTTCTTACTAAAATACAAGCACCTCTTCATCTTAACTACTGAGGAGTTGTTTCCAAATTTTCTCTTCCAACTAGTGTCTTTCTTCATGATGCCATCCCTTCTAGCTGTTTCCTTATGATTCCTTTACCATTTACAGACTCTTTTAGTTACTTTAGTTACTTATATTGTATCTCTCCTTCCATTTTCCTGTTGTTTGGGTCTCTCTATTTTAAGACAGGTTCCTAACCTATGGCCCACCACCCGGCCCGGCCCCACAACACCAATTAATCCAGCCCACAGCAAGGACTCTGCCACTGCCACCAGAAACCCAAAAAAATGTGCAGGAAGCATGGGAAACGCCATGAAAATACACCAGAAATGCAGAAAACACCACAAAAAGGTGCTGGAAGCACAAAAAATGCCACAAAAACAGCTGAAAATGCAGTGAAAACAGTCAAAGATGGCAAAAAAAGCAGAAGTGGCAAAAAAAGCAGAAACTGTGCCGTGATTGCACCTGCCGTCACCGCCACCAGAAGTGACGCACCTACGGCCCACACATCTGTCTGAGGGGGCATGGTCTGCCCCGTGGTGTGAAAAGGTTGGCCACCCCTGTTCCAAGATCTTATTGTCAGCTATTCCTGAGTTTTCCTTACCCACACACGCAGCCAAACTGACAACTTTCTGCTGTTTCACAGAAATTGACAAAAGCTTCATTCCCTGTAACTTCTGAACCATCAACCTAGCTTAGCCATTCAGTGTCAGAAGCTTTACCACTACAAGCGCAACACAATATAGATAGATCATGGCACTTTTCACTTTAGGTTACAAACTGCTTTGTTATTTAGCTTCCAAAACACACCCACAGGCTAAACTAGGCTGAGAGCTAATGAAATGATCGAGGATGTCTCTTGAGCTGCAGGAGTGAAAAAGGGAAGTGATCTTTGGCACTTAAATCAAATAGTCCAGCCACTTCACCTGGTTGGCTGTGATTATTTCTGACTTTGCATCTTTCTACTGTTTCCTTCCGTCTTATAGCTGACAATTGAAATGCAATTCAGAAATGGTCCAAGACAATTTGGTGCCCTCTCGAAATGTTTTTAAAAAAATCTAAATTTGACACCAAGCGTTCGGAAAGTAGTGTTTTAAAAGTAGTCAATTACTGTTATCGTTCAGTTGATAGAAGTAGCTTATTAGTCTTACAGTTCCAATTTTAAAAATTAACCCCCTACTTCACAAAACTAAATACTTTTTTAAAAAAGTGAATGTTACAAGCTATATATATATATACACCAACAGGATTGTGGTGCCTGAAGTGGTTAAGATGCTGAAATCGATGACTGGAAGGTTGGAGTTCGATTCCCGAGCACTACAGGATGGAGTGACCTCCTGTCTCTGTCCCAAATCCTGTCAACCAAGCAGTTCGAAAGCAAGGAATTGCAAGTAGATAAATAGGGACCACTTCAGTGGGAAGGTAAACAGAGTTCTGTGCACTCCAGTGTTGAGGCATGCCTGCCATGTGTCCATGGAAATGTCTGCAAACACTGGCTCGTTGGGCTCTGGCTTGTTGGCTGTTATTATTATTATTATTATTATTATTATTATTATTATTATTATCATTATCATTATCATTATTATTATTATTATTATTATTATTATTATTATTATTATTATTATTATTATTATTATTATTATTATTATTATTATTTCAATTTATATGCCGCCCTACTTGGTGAAAACCAACTCAGGGCGGCTCACAACATACAATTAAATACAATATAACAGTTCAATAATAATACAATATAAAATACAGTGCAACAAAACAAAATAAAATAAATATAAACACAATACAATCAGGATACAGTCCATAATCAATATTCAGTACCAAATGGACAATAAACAATATACTCACAATACAATCCATACCCAATACGAAAAAATTATACGATAATCAATTTAACAATACAAAATACCATCCCAATGTTAATAGACAGAGATGAGCACTGAACCCTAGAGTCAGATACGACTGGCTTTTGAGCAAGGGCAACCTTTACCTTTACCACCCCATAGTGCTTAGACCAGTCTCTGGTCAGTTGACAATGTAATAAGAATTTTTGCCATAACATGCTGGGTACTCATTTTTCTAACATAGGAATGCTGAGTCAACCTTTAGCTTATCATGATCAAACTCACAACATGAGTAGTATTGGCTACAGTACTACAGTTTAATCACTGCACCTTGAGGGGTCTTCAACTCCTAAGATAGTACCTGAACCATGTGATATAATTCTATTACTTTTTTTTTTACATTTAGTGAGGCTACATCATCATCATCATCATCATCATCATCATCATTATTGGCTTACCGTATATGCTGCTCCACTCGTGAAGTGCGACTCTGGGTGGCTCACAAACAAATCCTCAACCTCAACAATATACATCAACACAATGAAATACCATAAGATACAATTTACACAAATTACCACTAAAATAGCAAATAAATAACAAAAAGTCCTTTGCCAGTCAACGTCCTCAACGAGGCCCGGAACTCAATATCCTCTGCAACCTTGGCAGCTTTTAAAGCCCTCCAACTCTGGGCGGTGACAAGGGCTCAGAGGGGGGCGTCCGGTGTCTTACCTTAAATATTGGAGTCTTACCTTATATAGCTGTAATTAGTTGTTTTTTTTGTAACAAGCAGTATCAGAGTTTTATCTGGCAACTTTGGGGAGAGGCTAATTCTGAAGCCCATTCTTGGCTTTTCCTAGCAGAGGGGAGTAAATTCATATGGAACAGAACAGCTGGATGCAGCTACACTTTCAGTTTCCTCTAATGTCCTTGGCCTACTCTGGAGCATTTCTGGAAATGGAGCCAACCAACTGTTGGGAGAATTGTGGCCATCACAGCAAGATAAACCAACCAGCACTTAAATGGTGGTACACCATAACATGTTTTGCCCATGACTGGGTAACATCTGGAGCGTGTCATCTCCCTTTCACCTGTCACCCTAATTTTTCTGCTCAGCAGATTTCATTTCATTTTCTCAGCTGGAAGCAGAACATAAGTTCCTATGTTCTCGTCTATCCAACTAATTAGAAAATTCACATGGCTCTTGGCCAATTCCATCTTTCGGTGCTTGCACAGCACAGACGAACAGCTTGTAGCTTTCAGGTTTTGAAATTTTTTAAAAAGTAACTAAAAGCAACTGTTTAGTTCCTTTGGGAGACATGGAAACCCCTTTTTAAAAACTGCATAATTAGTTGTTTTCTATAGTAACTGGTGTTTTTTTTTTAAATTGCTTCCTAGGCTGCTGATTAAAGGCACCAAATTGTCAGTGAGATAGCCTCTCTTTCGCCACTGCATGAAACACCTTGGAATTCAATCTCCAGATAAAATTGCCAGCCCTTCAAATAAAAACACACACATCCTGTTATTTCCCATCCCTTTCCCCATATTTTTTTTTATTACACCCCATTTCCTTTCCTGAGGTTAGGACACGAACCTCCCTAATTTCACCCTGTTCTAACTACTAGATTCTGCAGTCTCTACAAGCAGCAACAAGCCTGTTGTTTAAAAAAGAAAGGGAAGGTTTGTTTTTATACAAGCAACCAGGAGGAAGGGGAAAACACATACACACACACACACACCACGTCACACATATAAGCAATGCAGGTTGATGGCCCCATCAGTTATAAATGTCACCCCCGCCTAGTGTGAAGTGTAGGGAGCCAGCAGCAAATATACCTGCATTTTGTTTGTAAGAAAAATAAATTGATTGCAGACTGGCAGATGGTGGGAGGATGTGCCTTTTGTCGGCCTTGGCAAATATCCCTGACTCAGCCCTGCAAGGGGTATGGAGATGGCATTATGAAAATGGGAGATACCTGAAGGCTGGTATGAAAAACTCTCTTCATCACAGAAGATGGGGGGAAGAAGATCCAAGCAAAACATGACATTATTCACCAGACCGAGAGTGTCATGATAGCAACACGAAGCTGGGCTCAGGAACAGGAAGATTTGCATCCATCCATCCCAGGAGAAATGCTTCTCTTGTCTCCCCATTCCACCCCACCCCACTTCCTTTAGGAATATTATACAGGGCTACTAATTGCAAGACGTTGCCATTTATAAAACGATACGCCTGTCAGAAGTTTGTCTGTGGATTTCACTAGCTGTCATTCCAATGATCAAGTAGGACAACGACAATTTCACCATTTTTTTGCCTCCAGAGAGACCCACTTGTTTGTTTTTCAGGCAGTTCTGGATATCTGACCATTCGGAGGCTGCAACTGGTCCAGAATGCGGCTGCTCGGGTCGTGATGGAGTGCGGACGTTATGCTCGCACCTCACCACTGCTCCGTGAGCTGCACTGGTTGCCAGTTTGCCTCCGAGTGCAATTCAAAGTGCTGGTAATTACCTTTAAAGCCCTACATTGTAGTGGGCCAGGATACTTAAGAGACTGCACTACCCTGGTCATGCCATCGGCTAGAGAGGCACATCTCTCTAGCACTAGAAGGAGGGACTTCTCTTTGTCTGCTCTGGCCCTATGGAACCTTCTGCCAATGGAGTTGCATCTCCAGGCAGAGTTGCTGCCCTTCAGAAAGGGTGTGAAGACCTGGCTGGCGGGGCAGGTGTGGGTTACGGGCCAGTTGGTTATCCCAGCCTGCTGGCTTATCTGACCATTTCCCCCCCCCCCCTTGTAATTTTAATTGGCAAAGTTTAATTTTTAATCTCTTTTTAATTTTTTAACCCTTAAATTTTAACTTTCTTGAGATGGGTGGGTATTTTATTGCTGGTTTTATTGTTGATTATGTTTTTGACTGTTGTTAGCCACCCTGAGTCATTCGTGAGGAGGGCGGCATAGATTGAAGTAAGATTAAATAAATAAATAATAAACAAATCTTTCAAGCTCTCCTCCACTGCCATAATTCAAATGAGTCAGGGATTTTTCCGATTGTCCTAGTTATCTTTTATCTCTTCTGATTGTCCAAAGAGCCTTGGTGTTGCAGCAGTTAAACTGTAATACTGCAGCCTAAATGTTGTGAGTTTGATCCTGATGGGGATCAAGGTTGGCTTCTGTCCTTCCTAGGTCAGTAAAATGAGGAAACAGCATGTTGGAGGCAAAATGATAATTAACTTGTGAACTACCCAGAGCGCACACCAGAGAACTATGGTGCAGTATATAAGTGTAGCTGATATTTTTCCTGTTCAGCTTTCTTTACTGTTCAGCTTTCACATCTGTACATAGTGATAAAAAATACAAGAGCGTGGATGATCATGGTCTTGCTCTCCTTACAGTTGATGATCTGGGGCAAGAGCAGGAAGGAGGTGGCGACCAAGACCCCAACTGCCATTTGACATTGCAGAGCCCCAGGGGGAGCTACGTTTGAACCATGGTTTAAGAGTAATTATATGATTCTCATTTTCAAGATACTCCGGGCACCCACCAACAGCCAGAGGGGAGAGAGAAATCTATTATTGATTTAGAAAAATGTATTAATTTTTTTTGTGCTGTGTTGTTTTGCTGGTTGTAAGCCACCCTGAGTCGCCATGGCAAGCGTGCAGCGATATAAATATAAACAAATAAATAATTTTTTTTGCCTTTCTTCTGATTCTTAGTCTCCTTCCAATTTTTTAACTGAAGTCTCCATTTGGATTGATCATTGAACCAAGGTGTATCATATCTTTCATTATTTCAGGTTTTTTTTTATTGTCAACATTAAAGTTCTGTAGCTCAGTAATTTAGGTATCTGGCTTTAAAGCCGGAGGTCAGGAGTTTGATTCCCTACAACATCTCTTGGGAGAAGTCCAAGCCTGTGGAATCATGGACAATCTGCACATTCCTGGGGAACCCACAGAGGAAGGGGATGGGAAACCCTGAAAAGATTGCCATAAGTCAGGACTGACTTGAGAGCCAATTGTTGTTTCTTCTGCAATCGTGATTTTTATCTTCTTAATGTTCAACTGCAGTCCTGCTTTGGCACTTTCTCTTTTTCTCACTTCCACTAAAAGTCATTTTAGATCTTTGCTACTTTTTGAGAGTAAGATGGTGTCATCTGCAGATCTTAAATTATTAATGTTTTGTCTACCAATTTCCACTCCTCCTTCATCTGAATTTAGTCTGCCTCTCCATAGGATATGTTCTATGTATAGTCTGAAGAGATAAGGGAAGAAAATGTGCCCTTGTCCTAAACCTTTGCCTATAGGAAACCATTCTGTCTCTCCACATTCTTCTCTAATGGTAGCTTCTTGTCCATGATACAGTTTACACATCAGGGCAATCAAGTGCTGAGGCAACTCCTATGACTTTCAGAACATTCTGTAGTTTCCCCTAATTTACACAGTAAAAGGCTTTGCTGTAGTTCTGTAAAGATTAGACTGGCCTTCTGAAATTCCAGCAGCCAGTGTATATTTGCAATATGATCTCAAGTGCTTCTTCCTTTTTGGAATCCAGCTTGAGCATCAGATATTTCTCACTCCATATCAGATAAAAACTTTTGTTGCAACACCTTGAGCATCATTTTGCTTACATAGGAAATTAGAGCAATGGTCCTATAGTTATTTCACTCCTTGGTAATTCTTTTCTTCTGATTGGAATGTATATTGAGTATTGCCAGTATGAAGGTTTTTGTTGTTGTTTTCCATATTTGTTGGCATATTCTTGTTAAAATTTTGACAGATGCTGTGGCTTGAAATTGTTCTATTGATTTCCCATCTGCCCTGATGATTTATTTATTTCCAGTGTTTTTGGAGCAGTCTTCACTTTACTTTGTGGAATTGCAGGTTCTTCATGATAGTATTCCTCCTCAAGGAAGTCTGTTATCCTTTTATCTCTTCTGTATAGGTCTTCCATATACTGTTTTCACCTTTGTATTTCCTCCAGGTGGAACTGCAGTATAGCTTCCGGTTGGACATTCAGCATTTCTAATCTAGATCTATATTTCCATTTGATTCCTTGGATTTTCAGAAATAGATCTCTTCTCTCCCCCTCTTGTTATTCTCCTTTATTTCTTTGCACTGTTTATTGTAATACAGTAGAACCTTTGTTGAAAAATTGTACTCAAAGTTCTGACCCTATTTCTGTCACTTTTAGCTTTGCTTCTTGCCTTTCCTTCACAATTTTAAAATGCAAATCCAGCTGCTTATATACCATCCCATAGTGCTAAGCACTCTTTGGGAAGTTTATAAAGTACAGTAATTATGGAAACTACAAGTTGCACTCAAAAACCTGGGTAATCATTTTACCAACTTTGGAAGGATGGAAGCAACCACAGGCCCATAAGGATCAAGCTCAGATTGTAAATGGAATTTAGACCACAACTGCAGCATAACCGCTGCTCTATTAGAACTCCTGTTTTAAATGTTTCTTCTGCCATCCATTTAAGCTTTTCTTTTTACTATGGGGATTACTTTTTTGAATTCTTCTCTAATAATCTCTCTGGTTTCAATCAATAGCTCTTTTGGTTCATGGCAAGTAGAATTTAGTAATGCAAATCTGTTTCTTATCTGGACTCCAAACTCATTAAATTTATTTAATTTTGTTTAAATTATATTTTGGCACTATGATTCTTTTAGTGTTCTTTTTCAGCTTTATTCTAATGTTGGATATTAACTGTTAATGATCAATAGCACAGTAGTCTTATTTTGGCACAGAAAATACAGTTTCTCCATCTCCTACTTCCAGTTTTATTTCTATCTTGACCATCTGGTGGTGTTCACATAAACAGTTTGTCTATTCAGTTGCTTTATTTGCAATAAACAGACTGTTGGCTTCATGAAAATCTGAGTCATTCTCCTGCTTCATTTCTGTCTCCTAAGCCAAATTTCCCAACAACTGTTGATTCTGCTTTATCGCCTACTTTTGTGTTCTAGTCACCTATGATTATAAGCATGTCTTGTTTTGATGGGTGCTCAATTTCCTCCTGGGTGTTTGCATAAAAGCTTTCAATTTCATTTTCTTCAGCATTTGGAGTTGGAGCATAAACTTGAATGATGGTTAGGTTGAGAACAGGGGGCAAGAATCCTTGGAAAAGACAGTAATGCTGGAAGAGGCTGAAGGCAGCAGAAAAAGACAACCAAACACAAGACAGATTTACTCCCTTAAAAGAACAATAAACTCCCTTAAAAGAGTTTACAAGAGTGAACAGTACTGCTCAGGACAGAACATTTTGAAGATTGCTCATTCCTAAGGTTGCTATAAATTAAAGGTGACTTGATGGCACTAACAGCAGTGGTTTCCAATTCATGCAATGAATTGACCTTTCAGAAGCATGGAAACCGTTCAATTTCCATTCAGGAGCAATTCACATGTTAACCTTTTAGATCCAGATGAACTTTGTGATCAAGTGATTTATGTGATCTTCAAGCCTACAGGCTGCATTCCCTGGCCAATGCCTAGCAGCTTCTGTGGACTCAGAAACCAAAACCTAAAGCAGAAATGGGAAACATTTGGCCCTCATGATTGCTGTTCAACTGCAGTATCCATGATTTGTCACCATCAGTTCTGCTGGAAAGGTTTGGTAAGTGTTGAAGTCCAAAAACACTTTAAAGGCTTCAAGCTCCTCACCTCTGTCCTAATGGCATAATAGAGAATACTCCAGGCTTCCCAAAGATTACATGGCCTTGCATCTATAGAAAGTAATGGCAGAATCTTTTCTGACAAATAGCAAAATAATCTGTGTAAGCTCTAGTACAGGGGTTCCCAATTTATGGCCTGTGGGCCAGATCCAACGCATGGCACCACTCCATCTAGCCTGTGCTCTCACTCCTGCCGCCATCACTGCTACTGTCACTGCCACCATTGCCACTGTCCTTTTCCCCTCCACTTGGCTTGGTGTGTTCCTCCCCTAACTGTGTTCCATAGCAGGGAGGATGTTGCAAGAAGGCTTACAACATCTGCCTTGCTACAGAGTGGTGTTAGGGACATGCCAAGACAGGTGGAGGGGACAAGGATGGTGGTGGCAGCAGCAGAAGCAGCAGATACATGTGGCCACCCACATCTTTCCAGGGTGCTGCTCTGGCTGAGCGCAGGCAATAACAGGCAGGATCCCTCCTTCACCCACGGCAGGCCAGGAAGCAGGGAAGCAGTGGTGGCAGCAGTGGCGCAGGTGTGTTTGCAGGCTGGACTGGTGACACGGGGGGAGTGTTGGTAGGCCACACTAGTGGCATGGGGAAGAGTGTTGGTGGCAGCGGGTGGTTGTGAGTGTTGGTGGGCTGGACTGGTGTGTCCCACAGCACTGCCAAAGGGAGCAGCAGTGTGTGAGTGTGAATGGTGGGGACTCAGGGTGGTCCCGACAGTGGGGGGTACCAGTTCAGCCCAGTCTGAGGGGCCACAATCCAGCCCCCAGCATAAAAAGGTTGAGGACCTCTGCTCTAGTAGATCATCTTCCTACTGGAACTGGAGAATTCTAGTAGCTTCATAAATAGTTTGTTGGCTCTAACTGTTAGTGTTGCTGACATGTTACTCTAGGGCAGGTCATGGACTAGAATGGGAGGACACCTCACCCCAATATTTCAGGAGGCGTGTCCACTCCCTATTCTGTGTTTTTAGTAGCACTTCCACCAGTGCTTTTATCATGGGCATACAACCTCCAGCTCAAATGCTGCTTTTATAGATTAAATTTTTTTGCAAGAATGGAGTCTGAAAATCATAGGAAGAGCTGCAGCCTTCCAAAATTTGGGGGGTTGGCCACCTCTGATTTAATAGCATCTTGATTGCAGGTATTATGGGGTGGGGGAAGGATAATGCTTACTTCGACAACAGTTGCTTTTCCAATTCATTCCACAGTTCCTCAAGGCACAGGGAATGGCCAAGATGTTTATTTCTGGTCAGTGGGCAAGTTGAGTACTGTACTTGACAAGAGAAGATACCTGCAAGGGTCCAGAAAGGTGTTCAATCATGTGGGAGAGAATGGTGGTCACTGCACATCCCTCTTCCACCTGCAACTTTCCCCAGACTTTCCCTTCTTTTCACTGTATACAATATATTTTTAAAAGTACATTTCAATCCATGCAAGAGTCTGTAGCCAAGAGAGAGGGAAGGGAGCGTGAGCTGTTACTGAATTTTATCCTTCACTTTGTGGGACCTGTCTAACTTGAGATGTGAAGATTTATGTCTTTGTATTACAGCTCCCATCTGCCATTGGGAAGCTGGGAGTTGTAGCCCAAAAAACACAAATCCTGCACATTCCAAGTCCCATCCCCTTCCCTAAAACAGCTCCTTGGGTAACCCTTTTAAAAAGTGGAGACTGAAAGCTGGAATTGACTCAGTATTCTGATCTTCAAGCTGGAATTCCCAACTGCTCCTCCCTAACCAGTTTTCCCCTGTGACCCCCAGGCCCAGGGCCATAGCCAGTTTGCCCACCCTCAAACTCCTGGCTGCTTATATATATGACCCATATACAGTAAATGACATTGTTACCCATCCTGAAAAAATATCCGCCCACCCACATCTAGAATCCTGGGATCCTCCTTTAGCTCCATTGATTCTTCCATGGAACTCAATATGTACAACCTTTTCTCCCTTTCTTCACTCAATGGATGCGGATCCCAGTCTTACCAGTGCTCAGAGCAGGGTCGTAGCCAGGGGGCGGGCAGGGTGGACATCACACACCCCGAGTTAGCAGTTTGCCTACCCTCAAACTCCTGGCTGCTTATATATATATGACATACAGTGGTACCATGCTTAAAGAGCATAATGCCTTCCACGGGATTGCTCTTTAAGCGAGTTTGTAAGTGACCAATTGTGACTTGGGGGGGGGGGGATTGCGAAGTCCGATTTAATTGTTAAGCGAGTTTTTGGTTGGTTTTCGTTCTTTATGCGCCTCGCTTAGAGACTAAATATTTGCCCACCCACATCTAGAATCCTGGCTACGGCTCTGGCTCAGAAATGGGAGACAGGGAGGAAACCTGCCTTTTTTAAAAAAAATTACAACTTACAGCAGGGTGCAAGAGTCCCACAAAAAGTAACTTTCCCAAGCTCCTCCTCGACTCCCGGAATCGCTCCAGGGCCGGCAGAAAAAACCCGCCGGAGAAGTTTCCCCCTCTCCTAGCCAGGTGGGGTGGGTGAAGCACCACCTGTCGAACTTCCGTCCGATCCGCAATCATAACAACCTTTTTCCGCATAGGAACAAACCCCATCTCCGAGCCGAGAAGCGCGCGCGCACATGCCCCAGCCAGCGTGGGAACTGGGGGACAGTTTCTTGAGCATAAGATCTCCCCTTGTGTCAAGGGGGACGATCCCTCCCCCCTTAATTTTTTTTTAAAAAATAATAATAATGTCCCACCCGCATGGAGCCCCATAGATCAGCCTTGCCTCCCCCTCCCCGGTGGGGCCATCGCAAGCGCTCCGTCAAGACGCGCAACCCAATTGGGTCTTCCTTTGCGCCGCGCCTCCAGGGCGCAAAGTTAAAGTTTTCTCTCTGCGGCTTCCCCATCCTCAAACTCTGCGCCGCCCCCTCCAATGGGCTGCGCTTTGGACCCGAGGACCACCCTCACCCCTGGCCAAGGGGAGGTGGGAGGGGAGGCGTCAGGCGAGGGGTGGGGTGGGATGGGGTGGGATGGAAGGGGGGTTCCACTCCTCCTCTCCTTGTCCCACTGAGGCGCGCTGGGCTCTCCTCAACAGTCGCGGCCGGAGCCGAGCTGAGGCGATGGGAGCTGAGAGAGCCCAGAGGGAGAAGTTGCTTTCTCTCCGGGTCTTCAAGGCAAAGCCAGCAGTAAGTGCCCTTCCATGACCCCTTCCCTTCCTTAACCCAGGCACCGATTTCTAGGCCAAGGTCAAGGGTCTTCCTAGCTCAGAAAGCCATTTGTGTCCGACTCTAGGGTTTGGTGCTCATCTCCGTTTGCAGCCAAAGAGTCAACACTGTCTGTGTCTGCAGATGTTTTCGTGGTCATGTGGCAGGCATGACTAGACACAGGAGTGCATGGAATTTCTTTTGAACTGATCGGGTGACAGGAGCTGGGGCAGAGACAGGAGCTCACTCCATTGTGCAGCACTCAGGGCTTGTACTACTGACCTGCTGACCGGGTCAAGTTCAGCATCTTAACCACTCAGTCACTGCAGTTCCATCTAATTTATAGAGAGGCCTTAAAGCTTCAGCCCTAGCAGAGTTCCATCCCTTTCCTCTCCATCTGGAGTTCGTCTTTCTTGCCTAACAAGGTAGCTTCTCCATCTTCTCTAATGGCCAGGGCTGCTGGAGGTGTAGCTTTTGGCTAAGAAAAAGATGCGGGTTTCCTCACATCATTCTTGCACTTCCATTGGAGTTGGGTTGGCTGATTAGGACCCCATAACAATGATCTAGTTCTAAGAGGTGCAGGAGATTGGGGGAGGGGGACGACAGCAGAGCCCTTTCCCTTCCAGTCCCCAATCCCCCCTGCTACATCTTCTCTATCTGTTTCTGCTCTTATATCTGGCTATGTTTGGTCCGCATCCCACAGTTGACAACCCAGAGCCAACCCTGCCATTAGGCAGAGTCCACCAGTTCTCTCCCACAGCAGTTGCTGGGTAGCAGTAGGAAGAGGATAACAGGGGAAGCCCCTGACTTTTCATCCCCTAGAGGACAGAGCTGTGGGCTCCAGGCTCTTCTCCCTGGAAAATGGTGGGAAATCACACTCCCGGACTCTGGCACTCTAGCTAGGTACCCAGCTCAATAAGTCAGTCCGCATATTATAATCATTACATTTCCTCAAGTTGATTCTTACCCTATTCCATAATTGACCCTAAAGCCTGAAGCTGCATACCCTAATCCTTAGTTACACTCAAGAAAAGCACCATCGCTTTCCCCTGCAAACCTCCTATCCTGGACCACTTGCCCTCTCCATCCTATCCTGATATTTGCTCCTTACAGTCAGAAGCAATTTAAACTCTTTAAACCTGCCCTTTCCTTTACTCTCTGGATTAATGGCCATAGACTAAATATGTTGCAAGAAGCCACATGGCTTATCTAGTCTTCTGCCTTTACATCAAAAGCTTGGGGGGTGGGGGTGGGAATCATTTTTTCTTTCTTTTTTCTTTCTTTCTTTTACAAAAAAACTCTCAAAATCCCCAGCCAACATCCCTGCTTCTCCAAGCTTTGTTTTATAGGCTTTCTTGACTTGAGATCACTTCAGAAGGGGACTTCTACATTTGACAGTAAAGATGCTTTAGAGCTGTTTGTGTACATGTGTGAATGTTCTCCATGGCGGAGAGAAAGTAAGAAAGAGAAAGAGCAATAAAATAAACTGTAATGTAGACATTACACTGCCTTATAGTGGTAGAAATAAGAGATTATTATATATCCTATCCCAAAAGGGTGACCAAGAGGTTGTAACAGCTCATAACTAGGGAAGAGGGGTGTCCTCACTTAAAATTAGGCAATGATGTACCTACCCCCAGCCTCCAGGTCTACAAGTTGTCTATGCCAGGAGAAATCTCAACAACTACAAATTTTTGAACATTGTTTAACAGATCTCAAGTCAGGAAGTTTAGACTTAAATATCTAACTTTATAATGAGTGAATTTAAATTTTAAGATGTGACCCACACCTTTTCCTTTGGAAGTTAACACTAACCCAAGGTATGTGTGAATTGACTCTGTAGTTATTGGAGGGCAAGGAAAGGCACTCCCCCCATGTTCAGAAGCAATTTTAACTTCTGTTGTGCCTTGGGAAGGCTGAGAAATTTCAAACAGTTTTGCCCAGGATAAAGCCTTGTCCCTTTTTGAAGAAACTACTGAATCTAGCTTTCCAAAGTTTTGTCTGCTTGTGTTTCCTTCAAAATACAAATTAAATTGTCAAAAAGATTTCAGCATACAGTATTTTAAACATGTTCATTGTAGTCTTCTTCTGTGTCTAGGCCAAAAGTGAAACTTGCCAAAATGAAGCCACCTTTTGGTGAACTCATCCTGTAATTCCTTTCGCCTTGACCTATGTGAGAAAGATTAGCCAGCACAACAAGGTTGCCGTTGCCATGGGTATGTCCAATTGTGGTTCAAAAATATCACACCCATTGAGGAGACTCTTCCTGTGTACCCTGTTTGTTGCGGTAAACAGCATGTACAGTTTATAACACTGAGGCTGATGCCCTGAAAACAGGTTTTAGATGTTTATTGAAAAGGGAGGTTGTAAGGATTTGGCACTGAGTCCAAGGATTTGCGCCCATTCTACTGTTCAGAAGAATTAAGCATCCACTCTGTGTCTAGAACCAGTGAGTTGGCATGAACTCCCTTCCTCATGAATAATCACAGAAACAGTCCAATATATTAGGAGCAGATTGGTTTATGATCATGATTACATCATTCCACTTTGGCTTGTAGGCTTTGTGCCAGGGATAAGATCTTTAGTTATTGCCAGGTCGCAACTCCCTCCATCATGAATAACTGTCATCTGGGGGATGATGGGCTTGTGACCACCAGTGGCACCTGGAGGCCAAGCAGGTCGTCACCACTTCTTTATTTGATCCAGAGTGAAACATTTATTTTTCTCTTTGTCCTTCTCCCTCTGACAAACTAAACTTTCTTCACCCAAAACAGAGCTCTTTCCAAGGACTAGCCAGAGAATCCCAACCCTGGGCTCCTGTTTCCACTCATCTTTCTTTGTGCTCTTGTAATGAGCCTTATCCATTGAAGAAGGGCTATGCAGTAATTAGAGGAGCGTTTCTTCACACTCACTTAAGTATCTTTCTAAGAAGCAGGAGGATATAATGGTCAGTGTAACTTAGTTTCTGTATACATATATGATTATTTGGGACTTTGCAAAAATTGGTTTTTCAGGGTCCCAAGCCCCAGAATTCCCTACTGGCCAGATGACGATGTTGGTGATGATTTACTCCTCAAATCATATAACTCTTCCCGAGGCCATGCCCAAGCTTATCTAACTCTCTTAGATTCTCAGCTTCCTTTGTTACTAGAATTCTTTTTTTTCCACCCAAAGGACAACATCAGTTATTCCACTTGTTATTCCATAATTTGGAGAGATAAAAAGACATTACCTCCCTCCAACAGGTTTTTTAAAAAATAATAATTTAAAAGCCTAAACTTTGGAAATACTCTTTCCTTCTACCAAGATACCGGGTAGTTTGTTCACTAGCCCTAGATGTCTGCAGCTGGCTTGCATGCAATTGTCAAAGGGGAGATGTTATGTGTTGTTATTTACCTTGTTATATCTGATTCCCCTAAGGGCTTCTCCTAACACTCTCAAAATAAATCAACACAGAGGAGGTTTCAACACTCCCTCACATATATACATACATACCTTGCAAATTCAAAAGCCAGCTTAAGGCGTACTTTTTCTGACCTGATTGTTCTCTCTCTCCCTCCCTCCCTCCCTCTCTCTCTCTCTCACACACACACACATGCACACACAGAGAGACACAGAGAGACAGAGAGACAGACAGACAGACAGACTCTCTCTCTCTCTCTCTCTCTCACACACACACACACACATGCACACACAGAGAGACACAGAGAGACAGAGAGACAGACAGACAGACAGACTCTCTCTCTCTCTCTCTCTCTCACACACACACACACACACATGCACACACAGAGAGACACAGACACACACAGACAGACACACAGACAGACACACACACACTCACTCACTCACATTCTCTCTCTCTCTCTCTCTCTCACACACACACACAAAGCCTGGAAAGCCTACTATTCAGCCTCCCCTTCATCCTATCTCCCAAAGCCATTGTCTTGCTTTCCATCAAAAATTAATGACAGAGATTTTGTTGACAAATATGAATAATCCCAGATAAATGATATATCCCCATGAGGCCTTGATATAAATACAATTTTCCCTCTCATAGGCTCAAGAAGGGGGGCGGGATGGCCTTTTTTTTAGTGGGCTAGGCAAACACACACATGCCATTGCGTTTTCATTCTGTGAAGGAGACATGCTTTGTAGCAAAAAATAAAAATAAACATAAACATATATATACTCAGACCAAAAGTCTGAGGGAAAAGAGAAAAATATATATTGACTCACTATATGCTCAGAAATTTTAACAGATTGGCTTCAGGTTCATTAGAAGATGAAGATTTAGATTCATTTCAAGGAAAACAATGAAATAAGTTTTTCTACCATTTTCGCCATGTGGTTGGGGGGGGGGAGAAACCCAGTAAGAGAGGCTCCCTCCTCCCAAGGAATATGTGTTAACCCTTTGCATGTTGAATTGCCATATCCCAACAGTATCGGGGCATGAGGTTGCTCCTGAAACTATAGGACTGACCCTTCTATCTGCAATCAGCAGCATAGCTGATGAGATATGCCAACTAACAACATCTAGAGTTTTGTGCTTTGCCAATCTCTGGCCTCTACATTTAATGGAAGCCTCTCCAGACAATGCCTCTGGGCATGTTTACCACTTCTGGCATATTTTCTCTCATTCCTCTCTTCCCAGACCCTGCATAACATAATGTCAGCTTTGACCTTGGCCAGCTCTTAACAATGATGTTGTACTATATCCAAACCAGTCTCAAGGATCCTTGAGCCAACACATTATTTTCCTTAGTAATGACAATGACAAGAAGGAGGAAAAGAAGAAGAATTACATGCCGTTTTGACTTATGGTGATCCTTTAAGGGTTTTCTGTATGTGTGCGTTTTCATGCCAGAGATTACTCTGGGTTGAAAGGGTTTTTGCAGGGGATGCCCAAATGAGGCTCCTTTCTTGTCCCCCATCATGCAGGTCTTGGGGAATCGAACCCTGTCCTTCCAGTCTCCAAGCACAGTGCTTTTACCCACTGAGCCACCGAGGAGTAACAGGTATTCAGATGTGGTTTACCATTTCCCTTCTTCTGAGGACTCTCTAGGACTGTACAGCTTGCCAACAGCTAAGCACACTGGTTCTTTTCCCAGGAGGCACTGCAGTAAATCATACCCCTTGATTTCTGGCTCTGTAGCCTGGTACCCAATTGACTGACCTATCCAGCCACTGTACCTTCCCCCAATTTTTTTACCTTAAGTCAGGGGTCCCCAAATTTTTGGGGCTGTGGGCCACTCACATGGTTGTGGGGGCCAGTTACGATGCCCATGGGCCAGATCCAGCCCCTGGTGCCAATTTATCCAGCCCGCAAAGCCCTCATCCCTCTTGGGAGTGAAAGTAAAACATGCCTGTATGGGCTCATTTGACTTCCACTCCAGGGAGCAACAAGGGCTTTGTGGTCCAGATGAATTGGCACAAGGGGCCAGATCCAGCCCCCAGGCCATAGTTTGGGCACCCCTGCCTTAAGTAGTTGGTTGCAACAGTCAGTACCTATTGTTTTTGGTATATGACTCAGTGACTAAGAAGTTCGTCTTGTTTGCTGGAAGGTTGGGAAGTCGGTTGCTCAAAACCTGAGTACTGCATGACAGAATGAGCATTCATCTCTGTCACAGTTTCTGCCAACCTAGCAGATCGAAAGCAAGAAATTGCAAGTAGATAAATAGGGACCACATAGTTTTTATCTGTGATTAGCCAGAGTAGATTTATGCAAAAGAAGAATATATCTGCTTACTCTGGGCAACTTATCTGTTGCAGAATTTAAGTCTTCCTTCATGCAGAATTTAGGTGTATATCATTTGTTTGTTTGTTTACCTCAAGGTGTGCATGGTCTTCTGTAGTTTCAGTTTAGTTTAGTGGGTGACTTAAGAAGGCTTCCTACTTTACCACTAGCTAGAACAATCATAACACAGCCACACTGTCTCTCCATCCCATGGCAATTACAGCAAAAAATTGCCATTCTCCACCAATTTAGTGCAAATACAGTGAGATTGCACTTAGCTACCAAAAATGCTTGAGAAGGCCTGTTTGACATGCGTGCAATCTAAATTTTCACCCTTCAGCATTGCATGGCTAAAAACAGTGTACAGTCAAACCTCGCATAAAGAGCGCCTCGCTTAAAGAGTAACTCACTTAAAGAGCAGAATTTTCTCTGAATGTTCACTTCGCTTAACAAATAAAAACAACCAACAACTCGCTTAACAACTAAATCGGGGTTCACAATCCCCCCCAAGAAGTCACAATTTGTGACTTACAATGGTGTTTTGCTTAAAGAGCAAATTATACTCTTTAAGCGAGGTACAACTGTACTTCTAACATTTTCATGCCTTTATATTTCTATTAATTTTTTTCTTGTATTCTTCTCATACCAAGGATTATTACCTGAACACATCACACACACATACACACAATTGTAGACTTCTCTTCCTTCTTTGTGTTTTATTTGTTTATTCTGCAAAACCATAAACCTCCATTGGCTTCTAAAATAATGTATTAATAATAAAAAGACCATAATAGATTTCTTTAGAAGGAAAGTCTGTCAAAAAACTCTGTACAATGTAATAGTAAAAATTTCATGTCAGAAATTATTCTTGGGTTGAGAGGCAACACCCAAATGAGGCTCCTATTATGTCCCCAAGAGTTGGGACAGAGACAGGTGCTCAATCTGTCATGCAGTACCCAGGTCTCAAATTGCCAATTTTCCAGCCTTCCAGCTAGCAAGGCAAGCTTCATAACCATCGGGCCACCGAAGCCCCTTCTAAAAACTCTAAAAGAGTGTTTAATTGTAGAATTTATATGGTTATAGGGAACCTGGAACACCTGAGAACAACCTGGCTTGGACAACATGCCATGAAGTTTGCCTGATGAAGTGAACTTTAAGTCACTAAAGTTTGCAATGTTTATTTAAGTGATCCCATCAAAGGTATCACCTTCCTTCTGCATTGGTTTGATGGTTATAGGGATCAGCAAAACTACCCTTGAGCGTTCCAGTCATCATTCAAGAAGAGGTGTTTTCCAGTGGTTTGTGCAACATGCACCAGAAGGTTCAGTAGGGAAGCTTGCCACCAGCTTTGGTGGAAGAAGCAGCAGCAGCAGCAGCAGCAGCAGCAGCAGCAGCAGCAGCAGCAGCAGCAGCAGCAGCAGCAGCAGCAGCAGCAATAATTACCTTCTTTAATGAGTGGGAAACAGGCCTCCCCAGAAGTTGCTGAACTAGAGTTCCAGTCATCACTATTTGCTATGTGAGGCTGATGTGAGCTGTAGTCAATGGCTTCTGGAGAGCCACATGGTCCCCAGACCTGTCTTAAAATAAACTGCACTACCACCTGAGAAGCCTCTGGTGGACGCGGGCCAGGATCCATCTTCTCCTCCCAAAATATCATGAGGGAATACTACAACTCAGATATTCTAGGAGGAAAATGGTGGCTGACAGCCACAGATAGGGTTGCCATATGTCCCAGAAAACCGTGATTGTCCCGGATTCAAGGTCAGAAAAATTGTCTCAGCCAGTTCAATAAAAATCATGTTAAGGGCCCAGATTTTTAAAACTTACTGATTGTGTATTATAACACACCATTAAAATAGACTCAAACTCTTGCCATCAAACGAGCGATTTCCTGCCACATTGGAGTTGGAGTATACCTGGAGACAAATCTTAACGTCCTTGCCTCACACCACTGCCTGATAAGTGTTACCAGTGTGTTTCGTGGAACTGAAGATGTTAAGAGTCGACCATGACATGACTTCTCAGAAATACAACAGATTATCTTACAGTAAGAATTAACTGTTGTAAATAAATTCATTTATGTATTGATATATTTAATGTGAAAGTGTTTTCTACCTGTCATTATATTATGTTTGTTTTTTAAAAGGCTATTTTGTAGATAGCCTGCTCATTTTTGTCAAATATACTTCTGTCCCGGTTTTGTGGGGGAGAATTATGGCAACTCTAGCCACAGAGAGAAACTGAATTGCCAATAGAATTCAAGCAGGTGAGATGAGGAATGAAAACAGGGGAAACGTCAAATGCACTGCCTATGGTAGCAGCCACTGCTGCAAACATGTGAGAAGATGCCACTCCCCACCAACAGTAAACTAGTCCCAACAGTTTCACCAATTTCCCCTTCATTCGAAGTCCAAAATTCTCACCTGAGATTTGTACCAGTCATTCTAATTTTCCGCTGTAATTGGTGGGATGGAAGTCACAGCAGCCAATGGAAGGCAAATACATGGAGGACAGCCTGCTGGTTTCTGCTGCTCCTTTCCTTAGCTTGAAACTAAGAGAAGAGCAAGAAGTGAGGTTGGGTGATGCCCCATTTGAACAATGTTGAACAAGCGTGGCACTCTCAACAGTCACTGGTGGTGAATGAGGATAAAAACAGCTGGCATTCTACTGAACAAGTGCTCATGTTGCCACCTGTAAAAATCTAGCCCCAAAACTTTCTCACAAAGTCAGGAAAAGGGTTCAGATGTCAGAAAATGAGACAACTTGGTAGGAAAAAAACATATTGTTGGATGATCTACAAGATGTTTGAACTATGAATGACAAACTACGGGGTTTTAAAAGAAACTTGGGGGAAGATATTGATAGAGCCTGAACTGCAGAAGGGGATTCTTGGAAAACCTTCTGTTACCCACAGTCAGCTGTTTTGTGTTTGCACCATTCATGTAGATCAGCATTTTCACCTTGCAACAGCCTCTCCTGCTTTTCTGTGGTTATATTTCTCAGAGTGCCCAGCTGGCTGAATCTATGATTAATGCCAGCTCCAGATCTGCCACTGGCAGCAGTGGAGGAGGGGATGGGAAAAAACAACAACCTTCCAACCAAAACTCTGCTGGTGGACCAGCCATCGAATAGAAACAAGCCAATCAAGAAAGCAAAACTTGGAGATGTTGTGAACTTCCTTTTCTCAGAAGGACAGTGTAGAAATGATGGGCCTCTAAGCACAAGTATGGTCCAATAGTTGTATTGGGTCAGGGAAAAGCTGAGATGGCCGTCTTAGCTATAGAAGAAATTTCAAAATTCCCACTGTGGGCAACAAAAACTGTATGCATACTTTTTCAAGATCACTGAACATAATAGATTTCCTTGTCAGCAAGAAGAAAAGGAATGGGGAGTTTATAATTTGACCTAAAGGGCTTTGAAGTTACAATGATTTAAGAATAAGCCCTCCCTGTTTACTTTGTAACATCTTAGATAACTCTAATTGTAGGGGTATAGTGGGATTGTTTAGTTTGTTTTGTACTCATTATGTATAATTTTTCTCTTTTTCTGTAAGCCGCCTAGAGTCAGGTTCACCTGATTGGAGTGGGATAATAAATCTAAATAAATAAATAAATAAATAAATAAATAAAATAATTGACAGTGTCCGGTCCTCTCTGGGCAACCTAGCACACCCTTCCTGCACCCGGTAAACCACAATTCCCATTAACGACTGTCAATATGACTGTGGATGATACAATTTATAGTCCAAAACCTCTTGATTCTACCAGGTGGTCTTAACAGAACCTTTCTTTCTTTATGTCAGACACACCACAAGGTATAAATATTTCCAGGTGTAGCAAATAAAGTGATAAAGTAGGACTCAGAAGATCTGGGTTTAACCCACACTCAGCCATGAAAACTCATTAGAAAAATGGAATTGGTAAAACCACCTCTTAAATATCTCAGTTAACCTGAAAGCTTTATTGTGGTTGCTAAAAGTCAGTTCTTACTTGACAGCACAAAACATGCAGCTCCCCTGGTGGCTTAGTGGTTAAGACGCTGATCTGGAGACTGGAAGGTCAGGTTTCAATACCCAAGAGCTGAACTTGGGGACATGAAAGGAGACTCATTTGGGCATCCCACGAGCAGAATTTCTCCAGCAAAAATCCCTTCAACCCAGAGTAATCTCTGACATGAAATTATTATTACTGTATATACTCAAGTATGTCTAGTTTGTAGCCCCCAAAATGAGGTCCAAAAAGTGGACTCAACTTATACTCGGGTCAATGACCCTGAGGGTCCCAAAACTGCCATGGTTCAAATCCAAACATACAAAAGAAGAAAAAAAACACT
This sequence comes from Furcifer pardalis, assembly GCA_030440675.1. NCBI lineage: Eukaryota > Metazoa > Chordata > Lepidosauria > Squamata > Chamaeleonidae > Furcifer > Furcifer pardalis. Next base: position 25,510,915 of record CP126893.1, read on the forward strand.
AGCACTACTGTAAAAACTCAAAAACATACCCACACAATGTCTAGATTAATTAATTTTCCCATATTTTCCATGTATTTTAATTATCAAAACTCAGTAGCAGCTGCTGCATTTTCCACCCCCGACTTATACTCTGGTCAATCTATTTTCTTTGTCTTAGAGCTGTAAATTAGGTACAGTACTTTGACTTATATTCGGGATGACTATATACGGTTGAGTATATACGGTATTAGCACAGAACATATCAGATAATTTTCACTCAATAGTGGGCAACATAGCCATAGCCTATTAAGTGAGCATGTGAAAGCCAGTGAACTTAAAGCCTTCCATGATATGTCTTGAAGGGGACAAAGAACACTGGCATAGGTGTGACGTTGCCTGTTCTTCTCTGCACTCAGAACGGACAGTGTCGGTGTGAAAAAGACTGTGTGAAAACTCACATTTCTTAGATTCACTCAGCCAGCTCCAGTCTGTTCCCTGTTAAGTGAGTTTTAAGTGGCCCTCTATGTGACCAGGGGGTTGGGCTGAAGGGAAGGCGGGTGGGATTTACTTTCCTGGTGTTCTTCAGACGTGCATAGATCTTTCTTTCCATATTGTCATCTTTGGCATTCTCCCTTGTTCCTTCAGCGTTCATGGATGTTCTGAAAAAAATGTTTCCTTGATTTTAGTGTGGTAGCTGAAATACATATGTGGGAAACTTCCCTATCCCAAAGCATATCATCCTTCTGACTGGTACTGGATAGCCTCCTCAGACACTACTCTACTCTGTATGGTGCACATCCTGCCATAAAGCCGTTGCAGCCTACTTGCAGGGAACAGCTGAAACTCATATGTTTATTCCCCCCGGTGGCTCGACCATCCTCAGATGTTTCCCCAGCATTAATAACCCAGAAGGTGCCAGCGGCAGATGGTGAAAGACGTCTGTAAACCCTGGCTGTCTGCAAAGGTGCCAGCAGTTCTCGCGACTGAGGCGTCGTTCTTGATTATCCGGTGTATTTCGGCAAGCAGCCACTGCCAGTTCTTCCTGGCACAGGGCCGCCACACAGTATGAAAAGGAAAACCATTATTTTCCAGACAAGTCTAACTTCTTGAATCGCAGCAAGCATCACGTTCATACACCCAAGGAGGTAAAGTGGAAGAATAGCATCTGATATTAGCCATGCTGAGACATGGCAAAAGGGGAGGGGATGCAGGACACAAACACTTTGAAAGGTCCCAATTAGTTTAGATTCCATAGTTCTCTCTCAATAGGAGGAAAGGGGATTAAGCATAGGTAGCAATTCAGACTCCTGGTCTTCTCATGCTTTCCTTTGTATTGCTCTCCCCTTTAATATTTCTGCAGCATGCACTATCAGGCACTATCCTTGCCACTTCACCTCCTTAGATGTATCCTTTTTTTTTTTTTTTGGCCTGGTTCTCTCCCCCCCCCCCCCCAAATAAGCATCAAGGTCCTACTCACAGAGTAGAGCACATTTTGTCTCTCCACATGTTTTGGACTGAAGGATAATGGGACTGGTGGACTGTACTTTGCCCACTCTTGGTGGAAAGGATAAATGGGGCAAGTAGATAAATAGGGATCACTTCGTGGGAAGGTAAACAGCATTCCATGCACTCCGGTATCGAGGCATGCCTGCTACATGTCCACAGAAATGTCTGCAGATGCCGACAGCGCTGACTCTTCGGCTGTAAACAGAGATGAGCACTGAACCCTAGAGTTGGATACAACTGGCTTTTGAGCAAGGGTGACCTTTACCTTATGCTTACTCATTCATCACTATCTACTTAAATAAATGTCTTAAGATTCAAAACTACCGATTTCTGCAAAATGAAGCAAAACATGGGGGGGGGGTAGGAGTGATCCAGGGATTGGCAACAAGGCCAATGTACAATTACTCTTGTTAGGCTGAAAATCTTGTTTCCTGATGGCATCACAGTGTATGAATCAATCAGCAATGTACACAGCCAGCTTCTTTTAAAGTTGGCAGTGGTGGAATTCAACCTTGCAACTACATTTTCTCCGCACCCCGTATCTGTGGGGGATGATTTCCAAGAACTCCTGCAGATATCTGAAACCACAGAAAACAGCAACCCCCTATTAAAGCACAGACACCTCAGTCGCAGAAGTTGGGGGTTATACAAATGCCTTCCTTGTTAGATATAGTCCTAACAAAACAGTTACTGCGACAACTACAACCTCTTCCGTATAAATATTACAATTATAGGCAGCTGCCTGTAATGGCCAGCTCTGGTAATGCTCCATAGAAGTGATTTATAATTATTGTTATTATTGAATATTTTTAGACCTGTGAAATGGAACCACAGCTTGGTTTTTGAGCCAGTCTGACTTCTGTATCCTTATAGACATCAAGAGACAAGAGTTTTGGGTACCTGACCTCTTAGCTCTGTCAAGATCAATAGAAGAAAGAATACAACCCATAATAATCTTTCCCAATCAGTTAATCCACATTGACATGGGCATTTTGATCCTCCCCTCCTCTTCTACGTGCTGTCCTCGCACACGGGTGGTTAAGCTGCTGTATCGTAGCCAAAACTGCTGACATTGTAAGTTCGATTCTGAGAGGTCTCAAGGTTGACTCAGCCCTCCATCCTTCCGATGTCAGTAAAATGAGGACCGAACATGTTTGGGGCAAAATGCTAATTAACTTGTGAACCACCTAAGAGTACACTAAGAGTTATGGGGCAATATATAAGTGCTAGTTCTATTGTTGCAATGTACATTTTGATGCAGGCAACATTTTGCCTTGCTTTTAGGCCAGTAGTTAACTGGGACAGCCACCCCTCCCTCACTCTTTTAAACTTTTAAAATCTTTTTAAACCTTTTAACCTTTTTAAATCTTTTAGATTTTTGGAAATTCAGCGTTTAATTCTTTTTTAATTGACTTTTAAGTAATTTATGAACCTTAAGGTTTTAATTTATGAATTTCTGTAAGCCGCCTAGAGTCAGGTTCGCCTGATTGGGGCGGGATAATAAATCTAAATAAATAAATAAATAAATAAACTCAGCTATTTTGTTTCCTGCCAGCTGGGAGTGGGATAGTGCAGACAGAGAACTTCGTTATATGTACTCCATATACCTAGCCAGGCACAAAGGGCCAGTGCAATTTGGGGAAAGTCAAGCAATGGCTGTACCTGTTCAGATTTGAGGCTTTGCACCTCTAGCCTCTTGGGAATTCATAGTACAGGCTGGGAAGGAAATTACCTTGGAATTAGATACAAAAGCTGTTGGTGTTCCAGTGATTTCATTCCAGAAGGACAGTAGCTGAATCTAAGAGTCAAGTAAACAGAGGCATTCTGGTTTATGTGTGTTCTCTCTCTTTCATCTTCATCTCCAACTGCAAAGTTTTGAAACACTGATCAAATTTGCAAAGCCTGTTTTCTAGAGAGTTCATGGTGGGATAAAGTGCACAACACTGTCAGTAGTCTATCCTTTTTCCAACCATTTTCAGGTCTTGGTGAATGGGGGGGGGCAGGTAGGAGAGATGCTGGCAATTTGTTTCCAGTCTAATTTCACATCCAAGGTTAACAGTACAACAAGCCATGTCCTGGAGTTTCACCAGTAGGGATGGGAATAGGTTTGTAAGATGGGTGCTTGTAAGTCTACCCCTGGGATTCTCAACCTGTGGGCTGGATGCGGCCTGCAGCACCATTTTATTTGGCTCCCTACCACCTCCACCACACTAGGAAGTGGTCATGTGATGGAGGAAGGGCAAAATGGCCATCTGGCCCTTGAAGCTGTCTGAGGGAGTGTGACCTGGCCCCCGGCTTAAGAAGGTTGAGAACTCCTGGTTACCCTAACAGAGCAGGCCCAGCAAAGAGGTGGGTGAGATACTTGTGTGAAACATTATCCTCGCAAAGTGTGTTAGATCTAATGTAGTGTGTAGAGCAGGGGTTCCCAACCTTTTCAAGCCGGGGACCAGGTCACACTTTCTCAGTCAGCTTCGAGGGCTGCCTGCACAATGGGATGGCCATTTTGTCCCAACAGCTTTGAATGGATGGCCATTTTGTTTCTTGAATGCTCTTGGAGTGGCAAGGGGTGCATGAAATGGCTCTGCAGGCCAGATCTGGCCCATGGGCCTTAGATTGGGAACCCCTGGTGTAGAGGTTAGAAAGCTGGAGCAGGATTGAAGAGGTGCACAACCTTGACCTCACCTAAGCAGAACATGGGTTAGAATGTAACACACAAATAAACAAGCAAAGAAATAATGCCCTCCCTGTAAGATCAGGTTTAAACTCACATGGCACTAGCCAGATGTGAAAAGTTAACTATGGAGGACAAGTTAACTGTAGAACATACTCCCAAAGAACTTGACTGAGGAGGGGAACAAATATATCATAAAAAGAAATGCTGTAGTGTAGAACATGGAAACCAAGAAAGTAATAAGAAGGTTTTTGCCCTCCTCTCATTAGAATACACTACTAGAATTTTGGGCCAAACTGATTGTCACTAGACAAGCCAATAATAACAATAGGGAACTAGAAGCTTTTTAGAAACTGAAGGTTGGAATTTTCAAAATGAAGTTTAAGCAGAGCTTGGAAGATTCGGCAATTGCTAGAATCCTCCAGCTAGCACAGATGTGCTCTTGCTCGGAGATGCTGGGAGTTGTAGACCAAAATAGGGAAATTGCCCATGGAAACTAGTCCAGCAAAGAGCATTGACTGAAACCAGGAAGGTGCTTAATCTAGGTCAGCTAAAAAGTAGCTAAAAAGAGTAAGGGTTATTCAAAAGAGATCCAAAATGAGACAAAAATGTGGAGGCATTTACATGGTGTTCTCAAGATGGCCTTCCTTTTGCTCTTTGGTTCGCCTGATAAATATTCATCTTGTTTAAGGGGGTTGTTTCCCCTCTTTCCTGTTTTTCTTTCCTTCTCATTCTCTCCCTTTTATTCCCCTGTTTAGCTCTTCCTGGTCGTTGGCATCATGGGACTTGGAATAAGTGGCGCAATCGTCTGCTTTCTACGGCAAGCCATCTACAAATCCAAAATAAGGTAATGCTTTTGTTTCTGGAAGACAATGACTCTATTTGAGAAGGGATTCTGTGAAGTTTGCAACAGAAAATTTGGCATCTTTTGGTCTGCGCTCTAGGGCTCCGTCAGAGCAAGAACCAACCATTCCTAGCCAGGCCTCCCTCAGATGCTACTGGCCTCCAACTACCATCACCTCAGGTGATGCCTATGAGGGGGTTGTGATCCAAAACACCCATTGGGGCACCAGGAAGGCTATGGAAGGCTGCCTTAAGCTTCACAAGAGAGCTTGTGCCCAGAACAGTGGTGGCAACTTATCCTCGCAAATTTTGGGACCATCACAGGATTTATGCTAGAGCAGGGGTTCCCAACCCTTTAAAGCCAGGAGCCAGGTCCTGGCTCTCTCAGTCAGCTTCGAAGGCTGGACAGCCATTTTACCATGCCAGCACGATGGCAGTGGCCATTTTGTCCCATCAGCTTCAAGGGGTGGCCATTTTGTTTCTCAAATATTCTTAGGGGGTGGGGTGCACATGAAATGGTGCCACAGGCCAAATCTGGCCCATGGACCTTAGGATGGGAACCCCTGTGCTAGATAATGGAGTGTTTGGAAAGAAAGAACTGGCAATGTGGTGATGTATGCAGGAAGAGAATCTAAATATTCTAAATAATATCACACTGTACATCTACTATGTGTATACCAGAAGTTCCACTTTGCATCCCTTTCCCTCTGCCCACCCCCAATCTCACTTTAGGTGGCAATTTCATAGACTTTTGAATGTGCCCTACTGCATCAGAGGGTTTGTGAGTGTTGCTGTTGTTTTTGTTGTTGTTTTGCTGAGCAGCGGTAACTCTAAATTTTAGTCCAACATAAAAGTCAAAAGCATCATTTTGCCCTCATATATAACAGACAGGTGGGGATGAGTGATACCTTTATTAAACCACTTTAAAAATCACAAGCAAATGCTAGCTGTCAGCCCTATGCCCATGAGCATCTGGCTTGCATTCACAGGGCTAAATGTGGTTGCCAGCTGGGGAAGAATCGTGTGTTTAGATGTAGAGTGATGGGAGAGAGGATGCTGAAGACCTGGCAAGCATTGCAAGGAACATTCTAACTCACACCATCAAAGGTGAAACCTGGAACTTACACTTCTGATCTGAAACTTGCTTCAAGTAAACTGGCCTGTGCATCTGGCCATGATTTTTGAATTTTTTTTCACCTGAATTATCCCCTATGGATGTTTTGTCTGCCAGAGATTCAAAAAAAAAATGCCCCCGCCTTCTCCTGCCTCTTCATCAACTCTGTTGCCCTGGATCCAAACTATAAGCAGGGGTGCCCAAACCTTTCAGGCTGTGGGTCGGTCATGTGGTTCAGGGAGCCCGTGGCCCATGGGCCAGATCCAGCCCCCAACGCCAATTCATCCAGCCCGCAAAGCCCTCTTCATTCCCAGAAGTGGAAGTAAAATGCACCCATCAAGGCGTGTTTTACCTCCACTTCTGGGAGTGACAAGGGCTTCATGGGCCAGATAAATTGGCACCAGGGCCAGATCCGGCCTATGGGCCATAGTTTGGGCATCCCTGCTATACAGAGATACAGAGGAAGAAAGCAAAGAAGACAGCTGGTCCATTCTCACCTTCAGGTCCTTGCTTTCATGTTTAGAGATGGCATGTGATCAGATACTGATAAAAAGAAGGATCAAAAGCAGCAGACTTCAGTCAGGACGTAGGCATTGGCTGGTGTCCAACCATGGCTTCCCCTAATGTTGGGCTTGCTTCTGAACTTAAATGGGCAGATGCACATACATACATCCAGATGATAGAATTGGTCTAGTAGAAAGAAAAGAACCCAAGGACATCTGCTAAGAAATAACAAATGGGTGGCCCTACATCAGGATGCTTAAAGCTCCACATGATATTTATTTGAAATCTTTTTACAAATAAACATTGGGTACAGGTTCTTGCCTCTTGAGATATCACCACTAGTCAAGTACAGTATCCAAGAGTTGACATGTGAATTCCATTTTTTGTAGCTTTACATACTTTTGGACTCAGGCTTGTTGCCAAACTGTGATTGAAAGGTCAGCGTTAACAAAAAATGAACATAAATGTTATTCATTCATTCATTCATTCATTCATTCATTCATTCATACTTCTATACCACCCTCCTCAGCAGGGTGACCCAGGGCAGTTTACAACATCACAAAAAACTACATAATACAATCCAAACCCATCATCACAGAGCTTCAGAATACCAACTATAAAAATTTAAATTTTCAAGATTTTAAAATCTTTTAAAATCAGTCAATTCCCATTATAATTAAAAGATTAAAAACTAAGTCCTAGAGATAAAAGATTAAAAATTAAAAGACCAGGAGAGAGAGGGAGCTCAAACTAACCAGTAAGCTGGGGTCATGGTACAGCCAGGACCCCATACCTGTCCCGCCAGCCATGTTTTTATGTTCTTCCTAAAAGACAGCAAGTCCATCTGTAGATGTAAATACATGGATAAAGATGCACAGCATGTTTATCATCGCTGACAAGAAATTATTATCAGATGAAAGCAAACATTAGTTATTAATAATAAAAATTTCATGTCAGAAATTATTCTGAGTTGAAAGGATTTTTATGGAAGAAACTTCATTCAGAGAATGCCCAAATGAGGTTCCTTTTATGTCCCCAAGAGCTGGGACAGAGACGGGCACTCAATCCATCATGCAGTACCCAGGTCTTGAACTGTTGACTTGCCAGCCTTCCAGCTAACAAAGCGAGCTTCTTAACCACTGAGCCACCACAGCCCCTATAAGTTATTTAATGTAATGGAAAAAGTAAACAACAAATCAAGATTGTCTCATGGTGTAGGGCCAGTGTTGGGATTCTTTGATACACTGAATCCCTTTTGCGGGGAGAATCTGGAAATACTAGGGTTAAAACAAAACCTAGTGTCACATCGTTGCTATAATGCACACAATTCAGAAATAGATAAATAAATAAAATGCCAACATTGACAATGCTTTAAAAAGTTGCTGAGGGAACAGAAAACCCTAAAGACAAACCATGCAAGACAAGATTCCTCTTGGTAATGCCTACAGCCCTGGGCAAAAGTGAACAAGTATGGTTAGGAAATAGAGTACGAACATAAATTTTAGAAATGTTTACACATAACCTTTATCAAACTTGGATAGGAAACTGAAACCTGATTATCCAACTGTCCTCAGAGAAAGAAGAGTAGACAGCCCTTAATTTTAGGGGGGAAATAAGTAGCAGTAATAGTTTGGGGCCAACTTTGTACACACACAAATGGAGTGATATTGTACATTCTTCCATGCACAGTATTACTTTGTATCTGCACTTTTGAAAAGATGCCAACCCATTGAGAGAAAGAGAAGAGGTTGTGTTAGATTAATATATTCAGAGGAAGAGAAAGGTGAGGCTAACCATTGCCCTCTTCACTGCTGCTTTTTAAAAAAGGTTTTTTTAATAAATACCATAGCATTGATCCAATATAACACCCAAAGAAACAACAGTGGTTATCTGACATAGTGCTACACTGGGAAAGTCCTAGTTTAAAAATAATAAGTTCAGAGAGGAGAAGCATGAGATTGTTCACTTGAGGAGGTGGACCCACTGTATTGGCATTCCCTTCACTGGGACACATTATGCCACTACAACAATAATATTGGGAGGCGGAATGTCAGCAGTTCGATTCCTGAGTACTGTAGGACAGAAATGAGCTCCTATCTTTGTCCCAGCTCCTGCCAACCTAACAGTTCGAAAGCAAGAAATTGCAAGTAGATAAATAGCGACCACTTTGGTGGGAAGGTAACAGTGTTCCATGTGCTCCAGTGTCTAGTCATGCCTGCCACATGACCATGGAAACGTCTGCAGAAGCAGAGAGCGCTGGCTTTGAAACAGAGATGGGCACTGAACCCTAGAGTCGGATATGACTGGCTTTCAAGCAAGAGAGACTTTAAGTCAGTGCCTTTTGTTCCTCCTCCAAACTTTTATGCTGGTCAAATTTATCATTATGTCCTATAAGCATGTCTGTTTCACAAACTGTTATATCAATTCAGTGTTAAGTCATTTGAAAAATATTAAAAAGGTGTTCCAAAATATATGTCACCCTGGGACCCACTGGCTAGTGACTCTTTGGACTAATATAGGTGGTCACATTGGTCAAAAACAAGCAAATAAATGTTGCCTATCACTACAAAAAAAATTAGGCCCTGCTAGCTGAACAAAAACAACAAAAGACTAGAGGTTAAAAACCACGCTGACTCACAATTAGCTGTATGTCTATCTTGGAGTAGATTAGAGGGTCATGTCCAGTGGTGGGATTCAGCAGGTTTGCACCAGTTCACCAGAACAGGTAGCAGAAATTCGGGCTGGCCCCGCCCATCCAAGTTTTGAAATAAAGTACAGTACAGTAATACCTCGGATAATATTTACCTCGGATAACGCTAAAATCGCATAACGTTAAGTAATCTGGGGAGGAGAATTGGATCGAATAACGTTAAGGTCCTATGGGATGTATCAGATAACAACCGCTAAAGCCTGTGTGGTTACAATGTATCTCTATGGAGCTTTAACGTTATCTGAGCCATCCCATAGGATTTTAACATGCATCGGAGAACACTAAAAATCGGATAACACCGAGACTTGTGGAACCAAGTCTTAGCGTTATCCGAGGTATTACTGTAATCCTAATTCGGGTGCAATGCAGGGCTTTCTCCCTAGCCATGCCAGCATACCACACCCACAGAGTAGGTAGTAAAAAAAAAATCGAATCCCACCACTGGTCATGTCTTGTCAGAAAAAATGTGAAAATTGTGTGTGTGAGAGAGAGGGGGGGGGGAGAGATACACATGTCTGTGTACGTGGACAGCTCCAAATCAAAAGAACTCAATGATTCAACTCTGTATAATACTACCACATATAAGCCAGAGTACAGCCAGCTAGATGGAGAGAGCAGGATTCACTACTACAGAATTCTATATAGGCTTCTGGGTGTGTTGTGACATTCCACTTTGTGTCTTACCTGAATAGATTTCCCACAGAACGATATGAGGAGAGCCCACCAAATTTTACCTTCTCAGTGAAACTTGGTTTCGAAAGAGAGTGGGGGAAAATGAAGATCTTGATGTCATTGTCACATCATGTGTGTCTTTCATTAAACATTCCTAGGTGGATACTCAGGCTGCCACATCTCTACCTCTAAATTTTTTTTTGGATACTGGAAAGATACCTTGTGGGAAAGACCCACCAAAGGTATGGAAGCAAATTCCAGTACAATATATAGTTAGATTAGGCAGCTTTATAAGAAAAACAGATGTGTGTGCCAATTCACCCATGCATACCCTGCCATTTAATGATTAGCACCATCAAGGGATCAAATTCATGTATGAATGTGCCGAGAGAGATCAAGCAGCATCTTACATCACTTCGAGCCCAACTGTTTCTAGGCAGAGTCCCATCATGCATTCAGGTGAAAGCCATTCAGTCAAGGCAAGAGAAAACTGGCAACACAGATACCTGTGCAAGGTAGAGCTACACATCTCCCAGTGTGACTTATGGGAGGGCAGAAGGTAAGCAGATGGAGAGACTTCCATGCACTGACATCCTTGACAATCCTTGTTAATATTGGTATTGTTGATACCAGCAAAGGGATTATATCAACCGGTTGATCCAGTCTGAAGCAGGGATCCTGTTGTTCAGCCACACTTTGGTACTCATGATCACATGTGCTCTGGTCACCTCCAGACTTGATTACTGTAACACACTCTACATGGGGCTGCCCTTGATGACCATTTGGAGGCTTCAACTGGTCCAGAATGTGGCTGCCCAGGTGGTGATGGGGTGTGGGTGGTATGCACATGCCTCATGCTGCTCCAGGAGCTGCACTGGTTGCCAGTATGTCTCTGGGTGCAATTCAAGGTGATGGTTATCACCTTTAAAGCCCTACATGGTAGTGGGCCAGGATACTTAAGAGACCGCCTCATCCCAAGAACATCTGTCCGTCTCACCAGAGTGGACCAGAGGGGCTCTCTAGTTGTTCCATCGGCCAGAGAGGCGCATCTCATTGGCACTAGAGGGCCTTCTCTGTGTCCGCTCCGGCCCTATGGAACCTCCTGCCAACCAAGCTATGTTGCCAGATGGAGCTGCTGTCCTTTAGGAAGAATCTAAAAACATGGTTGGCAGGGCAGGTATGGGGTGCAAGGAGGTATAATGACCCCAGCCCGCTGGATGATTTAAGCCCCCTCTCTCCCTCAAGATGTAGTAATTTGGCATTCTTTTAAATTTTTTAGATCTTAAATTTTAATCTTTAACAGTTTAAATTTGAGGGGTTTTAGGAATGTTTTAAAGAATTTTTTTTTGTTTTATTGTGGTACTTTTATGATCTGTAAACCGCCCCAAGTCACCTTGGTGAGGAGGGCAGTGGATAAGTGTGAATAATAAATACTGTAAATGAATAAAAATAAATAAATAAATACTGTTCCCAGTGGCATTTTAGGCTAATATACGTGCCTGGAACCAATAAAGGGAATCATCAATGACAAACCTTTTTGTTTTTCAACCTCAAGTGTTCGGACGGGGCATGCCTTTAACCTCCTCTGAAATCTTTTATAAGTCCTTGACCTTTTTAGAATTTTACCCACCCGCCTTAATCATTGAAGCTAGGTTTTGTCCACTCTCACCTACAATGTCAAGGGAAGCAGGAAGAAAATGCTTGTTCCAATTTTAGTTCTAGCCCATAAAGTAACAACTGGAGAAGATGGAGAAAGAAGAAGCAAAAATAAAAGGTGAAGGACTGCTCTTTCTTCTTTCTCAGTGGCCCATACCTGCCTGCCAAACTGCTAGGCTAGGGTGCCTCTGGCAAATGTACCACATGTCACCCTTTGAAGACACCTAATGCTTTTATAATATCTATTTGCTCCTGCTAAAACAATCATTGATTCAATTTGACACCAGCGGCCCAAGGCACTTAGTACAGCAATTATCAGGTGCAGAGCGTCTGTGCTTCTCCTTGGGAGTGAGCTGCGTGCAGCATTGGAACCAAAAGTCCAGGGATAATCGCTCGCTTTCTAACAGGCACTGGCAAAGTCACCTGTAGGTCTTTGTGGGCCTCTAGACCTCAAGTAAATTACCTGTGGGCCCTCCTGGATCCACTGGGTTGCTAGGCAATGGAACGCCTTGCCTCTGAGAATATACAAAGTGCTTCCTCTTTACCATTGCACAATCATCCAGCAAACTTAGAATATTGGAAGCAGTGTTAGGAGAGGTTATTTCTCAGGCAAAACCCACCCATTCAGTTACCTGTTTTTGAAATTTCTAACTATAGATAACACACACACACACACACACACACACACACAATGACTGTGCAGTATGCTCTTGGGTCATCGCCTAACTGGGCACTCTGGATTGAGAATTGCTTCCTTAACAGTCATTGTCCTTGCAAAGGCTGGGGATTACTGTATATACTCAAATATAAACCAACCTGAATAGAAGTTGAGGCACCTAATTTTGACCTGAAAACCCAGGAAAATAGATTGATCCGAATATAAGCCGAGAGTGGGAGATGCAGCAGCTGCTAGTGAGTTTCAATAATCAAAATACATGAAAATATAGTATAATTAATTAAATTGTTGGTGCATCTCAATCCGACACGGTCTTGGGATCCTCATGGTCATTGACCAGAGTATAAGCCGTTTCCCCCTTTTGGCTCATTTTTTGGACTAAAAAGCTACATTTATACTCAAGTATATACAGTACTACTACTTCTTCCGTGTCTAGGCCAGACATGAAACTGGCAAAATGAAACCGCATTTCTGTGAGTTCATTCTGCAATTCCCTTTGACCAAGTGTGAGAAAGATTAGCCATCACAACATGGCAGCTGTTGCTACTAATTTATATAGTGAGATGCAGATTTAAAAATATTTCTATTCATTGATCAATAGATCAGTCCCTTTATATTCCTGCCCTTCATCTTGAAACAGTCCCAGAGTGCACATAGTATACAATACATCATCATTTAAAAAATCTAATAAAAAGGTATAACCATTGGTGTGTGTCAGATTCAGTATACAGTCAAACCTCGCGTAAAGAGCACCTCGCTTAAAGAGCAAACTCGGTTAAAGAACAATCCTGTGGAACACATTATGCTCTTTAAGCGAGGTACAACTGTATATTGCCCTTCAACTTCAGTAACTCATTTTTTTAATCTATCATAGAGGGGGAGACTGTGGCTTATAATCTTGCTTCTTAGTTCCTTATTGTAGATGGGCAACATAAGGGCTCCTCCCTGCTCTTTCTCTTCTTAGGGTCTTTATCTTTAAATTAATCAGTCCTCTGAGGAAAGGAATCTGTGGTTCTGCTGACATTGTTGGACTGCAACTTACATCAACCCAGTTCAAATCAGTCTGAGGTACTCCCGTACTCTGGGGTAGCCCTGAGTTTTTCTACTTACAGTAATCAGTTTTTGAGATTACCAACACATAGGGTCAGAGTGGTTTTTACAATGTTGTCTCCCCCTCCCACTCCTAGTGCATACAAGCATTAGGAATGGAATAAAAGCAAGGGAGGTAACTGTCATGCTCCCAGTGTAAACATCCACCATCTTTCATCAGGTGACCAGCTGGTGTTGAATACCAGCAAATTAAACACTTCTCCTGATTACCTGGGAATGCTCAGGGGAAGTGTATTTTCCCCCTTAAATTCAGTAGCTGATCATCATGAATTATCTAGCAAATGGGGGGGGGGGGGATTGGCCACTTCCTCACTTAGTCCCTGTCAGACGGCTTCTCGCTACTGAGGGCACATGCAGTAGTATGTTCACCTGAGGGGAGAGGAGAGGGTGCAGTGAGCCTCTTCTTCCCTGGAAAATGGATAGGTCATCTTTCTAAAACACTTTGCCCCTGCCAGTCATGTACACCCAGTCCCATTTCCCTGCCTGAATACACATCAGCTCCCCAGTGTAAGTAGGAGGAGGTAAATACCTTTGAGACATGGGGATTATGCTTGCCCTCTCCTCTCAGCACCCCTTCATCAGGAGCATAAAAGGCTCTCAAACCTCTGTGGGTTGCCGATGACAAAACAGGCATTTTATCCGCTTCCGATTCCCACATGGAAATATTGGTCTCTCGCTTCCTGCCTCAGTCTTGGAAGAGGAAGAAAGAGTCCATCCATGTGTGAGAAAGAATTTCTCGTGGGAAATTTTGTTGGCCTTGATCTCCAATACTGATTTTTTTTCCAGGCTTAACTTCCCCCAATTCTTCCCCCATCCCATTTTCTACCCACTTGATGAACTGTTTCCTCAAAGACACCTCCAGGATTTTATTTATATGTTTAATGTTTTAATGACAAGAAGAACAACTCACAAGGGATGAAACAATAAACATTTGCTTCTGTTTCTTCAAAACAACTTCCCTGTTCCTTAAAAACCCAGCCGAAGGCTCACAGCCAATAAGGTCAAGCCTGTTTCCTGTATATCCTAAACATTTGTCATATTCCTTTACAGACTACATGGGCTTCTCCCTTAATCCCACTTTCTTTTTTGGTATATGCCCATTTTTACAGCAGTGGATGTGTTTTGTCTTTCCACAAAAATTCTGAAAACTGTTAATATGCTATGATTTCCCTTAATGAACCCCTGAAACCTCTCTCTCTCTCTCTCTCTCTCTCTCACACACACACACACACACACACACACACACGGATTAGGAAAGCGAGTAAAGATGGGGACAACAATCATAGCATCCAATGGCCACATTACAAGGGTTTCTGGGAACAGTGATCAAAAAGAGAGAGTTTTCCAAACTCTGACCCAGATCCAAAAGCAATTCCTATCACCTCCATATTTCCTATTCTGAGGAGACAGAACCAGCAGGCCGGTGGAAGTACAGTAAAACCCTGGTTTACGTATGCATCAATTTACATAAAATTCAACTTATGTAACAATTTTTTGCAGAAAACACATCCCATTTTACACAAATAAATTGTTTTACATAAGGGGTTTCCTTGCGTCTTACAAGTCTAAAATGGCACTGATGCCATTTTACACTCTAAAATGGCGGCCCCATGCCATTTTAGACTTAAAAATTCCACCCCACACAACCCTCCCCCACCTCCAGAAGTCACAAGACATCACTTACTGTGGAGGAGGAGGCAACGCCAATGACTGTGGCAGTTTTGCCATGTTTTCCAGAGTCCCTGCTGCTTCTACTGGCACTGGTAGAGAGTAGGGGGGGGGGCATATCCGCTTGGTTGCACTCTTTGTCCAAACCTGGCATGCTTTAGCTGGGAACGCGCATCAGACAAAGAGCGGAATGGAGTGGTCTTCATCCAACATATGTTCCCAGCTAAAGTGTGCTGCAGGGGGACCTTGGACGAACAGCGCAACCGAGTGGATATGCCCCTCACACTCTCCCAGTCTCAACAGAAGCAGCAGGGGCTGCGGCAGGGGGAGCGGCAGGGACTATGGCAGGGGTGGCGGCAGGGGGAGGCAGGGGCGACGGCGCTGGTGGCGGTGGTGCTGGTGGTGGCAGCGCTGGTGGTGGTGGCGCTCCCCGCTGCCCTGACAACCAGACAAACACTCAGGAGGAAGCAGCAGCAGCATGGAAAAGGTAGGCAGATCACTCCATTTACATTCCCTTTGTGGTGGTGGTGGTGGTGGTGGTGGTGGTGGTGGTGGTGGTGGTGGTGATGGTGATGGTGATGGTGATGATGATGATGATGATGATGATGATGATGATGATGATGATGATGATGATGATGATGATGATGGTTGTTGTTGTTGTGGATTATTTTTGGTCTGTCCTTTTTTCCCCCCAATGTATCCCTATGGGAATGCCGCATTTTACATAAAAAATGTATTATGTAAAAAGTTATGGAACAGTGGTGTAGCAGGGAGGGGGGTTTGGCTATGGGTGTTATTGGACTACAATTCCCAGAAGACCTAGTGGGAGTGGACGCCGGTGTCCACCAGGGGACAGCAAATTTGGCTTAAGCCCCGGGTGGCTGAAATCCACACGACACTACTGCTACGGAACAGACTTTTTACGTAACTCAGGGATTTAATGTAGCACAAAACCTGCAAGTCCCACCTCACCTTCACCGAGGTGACCCAGCTACCCTGGGTCACCTCGGTGAGGAGAGCGGTGGATAAATACGAATAATAAATAAATAAATAAATAAATAAATAAATCATACTGAAAAGAATGGAGGTCTATGTTAAAGAACTGCTCCTCATGCAGACCTTTTCTAAGATAAAGACTTCTTTCTGCCACAGCTAGACACATTTGAACTAGAGCCAACGCTGTGATCTTATCCTCGTACTCACACACGAGATCTCCTGCATGCTTTAATTTCAAGCAACAGAGAGAAAAGTAAATGAGCTAAGGATGTGTCTTTCCCAACTTGACAGACGTTTGCCTGCTGAAACCTCTGATTGCACTCTAGAGGGCAACTACTGGAAAAAGTGGCTGTTAGGGAAGGATTTAAATCTCTCTTGTTTTAACTTGTGGCTTTCATGATCCAGTTTCATGGTTGCTTTCTTTATTCTAAAGAAGAACTAAGCAATGTATTTACTGCAACATACCATTAGTCCTGGTCTTTCCAGTGCACTTTGCCTGGGAGATTCATGTTTGGCAAGAGTTAGCCCCACTGAACTCACAGGGATATGATCCCAGGTAAGTAAGTATTGAATTACAGTCTGAGAGCCTAAACAGACAAGATGGACAGCCTAAACAGACAAGATGCCCTCACGGGGTTCCCCACCCAATGCGGTCCCTCCAGAAACAAGTGCTGCCTTGCTTGTTTCCCAAGTGCTTGGGTCCCCAGTACTACACAACAGAGTGAGCTCCTGCCAACTAAGCAGTTTGAAAGCAAGAAATTGTGGCGTCCCTTCCCTGGGAGAGCTCCTGGTGGAGTTGCTGTGGTTGTCTATGGGTGCTGCCCCCTGGAAAGTTCCACCCGGGGCGGACCACCCCCGGGGGGGGCACGCTACACCACTGCAAGGATCATTCTCTTGTTTAGTTCTTTAAGCATATGCTGCTACTTCTCTCCTGATCTTAGGTGGAACAATACCAACAAGAGGGTATATTTTCTCAACTGGTGTAGGTTTTGAAGGCATCCTGTCACTATCTGCATGTGTGGATGTGTTCCATACTGGAGCAGCATACTCTGCTGCAGAGACACTCAGAGCCAAAGTTGATGTGCAAGATGTGGATGGTTGAGTTCCCCATTTATAGTTTGTGAGTTTCCTGATGATATTGTTCCTTGTACTAATGTTGGCTTTGGTATTCAGGCAGTGCTGCTTAATATAGAATGTCACACTGAGGTATATTGGTATTGAACAGTGCTGTAATTGATTCCCTTGCCACATAACATTCAACTTAACCCTTGCCTCTGGGTTTCCCCTTACCCCCTCAGCAATGCATCTTCAAAGCTGCCCTGCAGATGTTAGGGGTTAACCCCCTTCATTTGCAGCTTACGTCTGCTTCTAATAGTGTGCATCCTACCCCATCTGTTTTGGCCTTGAATCTCTGGACTTACAGAGAGAGAATAAGAAATGCATTTATGATGAGCTGTGAATTTATCAAAATCTTGGAAATAGGATGGTTTTGACCAAGAAAAGAACAGCAACGGTTGACAGGAGGAAATACAACCCTATCACCTGCTGCCAGCAAAAAATGGAGGAATCAGTCCATTTCACCTTCTTGTATGTATTTAAAAACTCAGGTTATTTACACCCCAAATCTGAAAGTTTTGAATGTTGATAAACTCCTTTTAAAAAGCAAACAGACTGAAACAAGGCCTAAACAGTTTGCCATGGCTAAGCTACACATTACCAAGGGACAGAATAGAATAGCTATTGTTGGAGAAGATACATCTGAGATAAAGATGTTGTTTTTGTTGTTGTTTGTTGTTGCTGTTGTTGTTGTTCAGTCACATAGTCTGATCCTTTGTGACCCCATGGACCACCGCACAACAGGCACCCCTGCCCACCACCATCCTCCTCAACCCGTCCAGCTTTGTGCCCATTGCATCAACAATGCCATCCAGCCATCTCATTCTCTGCTGCCTCCTCCTCCTTCTGCCCTTGGCCTTTCCCAGCATCAAGGCTTTCTCAAGTGAATCAAGTGAATTATCCCAAGTGAAATAAAGATATGGAACTACTAAAATGATTAAGCATTAGCAGAAGTGTGCACTATGCTAGAAAGTTTATGTTCTTCTGTCACACTGGCCTGTCTGACCTTGCAGAGAAGGAGGGACTCAGATCAACAGTTCAACAGTTTGGAAAAAAAATGTTGATGGTTGTAACGCTCAGGGCCAGTCTGCCTTACTGATGCTATCGCCCCAGGTTCTGCCACGATATCTCATTGCCAAGGCCATAGGCATGTCAAACACATAACGATGAGGGGCAATGGGGGAAAATATACCATGGGGCCCAGTAGGTGCAAAATCAATTTGGCAAAGTAACTCCAAAAGCCCATGGAGATTGGGGGATTTTTGCCTTAATGCATAAGCTATTGTTGCTGTGCTGTGGGAGATGGGGATTCAGTTTTGCCATTACCCAACAAGGTTAGCCTTTGGCAATTTGCTATTTCTTGGTCTTACTCTCTCCTCTAGTAAAGATGGGGAAAAATAATGACAACTCACAGAAATCCCACTGGGAAGTAAACTCTGGTAGCCTCCATCAGTCATTGTGATCAGCCGCAGAATGCTCATTAGGAATTTGTCCCAGCCTCCGCTCCAACTATCTTATTTCTGGTGAGTGACCTCGGCGACATAATGCAGTAGTGTCCACAACTTAAAAAACTTGCCCTTTTTCACCCCCAAGAATAGCCATTCCATTTGAAGCTATATTTGCCAGAGCCTAGGAACTGTAGCCTGAAAAGTAACTTTTCCAAGGTATACAGTGTGTGAGAGTAGATAAACAATATGCAAAGGGGTCAGGAGAAGATCTTCCCATTGCATTCTGCTTTTATGAGTTGATTCACAACCTGGTAGCAGGGCATTTTTTTCACAGTTGCTAAGGGAAAGCATTCTCACCTGGTAATCTCCACAGATCTCACAACAATTAAAAGCACAGCTGGTTTACAAGTCTGCACACCCTGCCCAAAGGCTTTGGTGCAAAGGTCAGTGATTCTCAAGTTTTGACCCTGCAGTTATTGTGGACTTCAGTTCTCAGAAACCTCAATCATCAGTCATGCTAAGGCAGTTTCTGGAGATGGAAGTCCAAAACATCTGGAGGGCCAACATTTATGAACTACTTGCATATATGAAGCAAAACTCATCATGTAGGCTGGGTGAAATTTTGGCAAATCTTCCCATGATACCTTTGTGTCAAGCCTAGATAGATTATAGTGCCTTTATGCTAGAGCAGTGTTTCCCAACCTTTGGTTTTTGGACATTAATTCTTAGAAGCCTAAGTCAATTCTGTAAGGCAGGGATTCTCAAACTATGCCCCATGGGCCAGATCTGCCCCAACGCCAATTCATCCAGCCCACACCACCCTCGTTGCTCCCATACAGGTGTGTTTTACTTCTGTTTCCAGGAGCAATGAAGGAAGCATGGGCCAGATGAATTGGCATCAGGGGCGGATCTGGCCCACTGGCCGTAGTTTGGGCACCCCTGCCATAAAACACCGATCAGCCAATGTTCTGACTTAGCTTCTGATTATGTTGGGAACCACTACACTAGAGACAGGATAAAATACAGCAGGATAATTTATTTGAACCCCTGATGGGGTCTCAGAATAAGGCAGTGCAGGGTAGATTGGCCCAATCAATGTGTGCATGTGAGCCATCCTACCCACCCCAAAGAGTAGGCTATAGACCCATGTAGACAGTCTCCAAGTAATTCAAGGAGCCTCTATGTAGGAGCTCCCAGTTTGGGAGCAACCTTTAGAGCAGGAGTGGCCAACCTTTTTCTGTTGCAGGCCTGACCATGCCCCTGGACAGTTGAGCGGGGTGGACCACACCCAGCTGAAGCAGGTGCATTTACGGCTCTCATAAATGCACCCACTTCTGCATTTACGACAGCCACAGGTGCGTTTGTGCATGCTTGGGCACATTTTACAGCTGACATAAACATGCCTACTTCCGGGTGTGGCAGAGGTGGCAACAGGCCAGATGGGATGGAGCCAGGGCCGGCCCACGGGCCATAGGTTGGGAACCCCTGCTTTACAGAATAGGTACTCTAACCAATAGTGGTGTTAGTTTGTTATATCACAAGAGAAAGCAGAAGCCTTCTAGCACCTCTTAAGATGAACTCGTTTTTATTTTTCACCAGCTTTGGTGTGTCCAAGCATACTTTGTGGAGTGGCTATGTCTCTGTTGTGATGGAAATAATCATATGAAATATTTCCTTCACCCATCACCAACACATGTCATATTAGTAAATGCAAAATGGATTTGCTTTGGATCAGTTCCATCAATCACACATGCTGGAGCTGATCCAGACCAGAATTTGGACCAGAGAGATGTGGTTCAGGAAGACTCTAGAGGTGAGCTAGTGTGCTCTAGCAAAGATATTGTCTGTTGGCACCGGCCTGTCCTTGCATTGTTCCAAACAGCAAACTAAACAGCCCATGTGGATAGTCTCTGGGATATTACTTGTGGACTAATAGACTGATAGTAGACTAATAGACTGATAGGCATACACATGAATATGTGTGTAGACCAAACAGATGGACAATGGAATACCTGGAATGAGGGGGGGGGGAGAATGTTCATGCACACAAGAAAGAGAAACAAATGTGGTCTCTTCAAGGGACTCACATGGGTGGTTAAATTTTTCTTCTTGGATTCACTGCAATAAACAGCAGGAGTACAGCTGGAGTTCTAAAATGGAATTGCTCCAAGCAGTCTCCCCTGCAGCTAGTTATCATAGCTACAGGAGTTCACAGGTTTTGGGGTTTTTTTAAGCGTTAATTGTGAAAGCTTTAATTCCATCTTTTTTAGCTTCACACATGGGGATCTTGTTCTCTCACTTCTCTGTGTGAGACAGCTGTAAACTGGCTCAGAGCAAGGAGCAGCCTATCTTAGAACCAAGAAGAAATGTAGGAAGAATAGGACTCCTTTTCTGAGAATTTGTGTGGCTCGCCATAAGGGGATAGTCTCTGAAGATTCAAATATCCACTGGATTTTCACTGGCTAATTTATATTTAGAATTAGGGACTGGTTTTATTCAATTTTAATACCAATAATAATAATAATAATAATAATAATAATAATAATAATAATAATAATTTTGTGTCAGAAATTATTCTGGGTTGAAAGGATGTTTGTGGAAGAAACTCTGCTCAGGGAACTGCCGACTTGCCAGCCTTCCAGCTAACAAGGTGAGCTTCTTAACCACTGAGCCACCGCAGCCCATCAATTTTAGTATTTATACCTGGTCATTTTATTTTGATTTTTGCCATTGGAAAACAGTAGAATTCTAAATGTATTTGCCTGTGGAAAATAAACATTATGTAATAGTTACAGAGCAGATGTCTTAAAAGTAGTAGTAGTAGGCGGCAGCAGCGGCAGCCTAAATCGGGGTGCCCAAACTTTTTGGCCCACAGGCTGGTCATGTGGTTCAAGGGGCTGGTCATTATGACCCAGGGGTCGGAACTGGCCCCCAACATCAATTCATCCAGCCCGCGAAGCCCTCATCGCTCCCAGAAGTGAATGTAAAACACACCCATATATGTTTTACTTCTGCTTCTGGGAGTAACGAGGACTTCGTGGGCCGGATGAACTGGTGTCGGGGGCTTGATTTGCCCCCCGGGCTGTAGTTTGGGCACCCCTGGTCCAAATGAATAATGTTTATCATTAAAAGTTATATCTTTTGCATAACTGCACAAGTCAAAAGGATATCAGCCACATCATTCATATTAGAATAGGGCTGCAAACCTTGTGGGATAAACATTTCCCCTTTCCTTGCCCCTCTTAACTCCTGTCTCCTTTTGATTTCTCAACCTTTTAAAGCCGGGGACCGGGTCACATTCCCTCAGACAGCTGGGGTGAGGGAACAGCCATTTTGCCCTTCCTCGAACACACGGCACGTCCAGGTGTGGTGGAGGTGGTGGTGGTGGGCCACATAAAATGGTACTGTAGGCCACACCACATCTGGCCCACAGGTTGAAAATCCCTGTGTTATATCATGGCTTTGTCAGCAGGGACTGTTTGCCCTTTTAATTTCTGAGCAACACTTAGGCAACAGATGCTTCAAAATCAAATACAGTAAAACACCGGATAGCGATTTGATCAGATAACGCTAAAATCGCATAATGTTAAGTAATCTGGGGAGGAAAATTGGATCGAATAACGTTAAGGTCCTATGGGATGGATCGGATAACAACCGCTAAAGCCTGTGCAGTTACAATTTATCTCTATGGAGCTTTAACATTATCTGATCCATCCCATAGGAGTTTAAGATGCATCAGATAACACTAAAAATCGGATAACACCAAGACTTGTGGAACCAAGTTTTAGCGTTATCCGGTGTTTTACTTTAATATTAATGCCAACTCCTATTTTTTTCCCTGAGTTTCTAGGTGGAATGGAAAATGCATGTAGTACAAACAACAACAGCAGCAGCAGCAGACCAATATTTTCATTTCCTTTGCAAAGATTCCCTCCCCTCCTTCCTTCTGCGGCAGAAAGCATCCTGCCTGCTCTAGTTTCAGACAGTAACTTTTTCCATTGCTCTCCTTTACGGTTGTGTTATATTTTAAATGGTGATACAGGCTCAGCGTTGACCTGAGGAGAGTTAACACAGCCCCATTATAAGTGGACCGGCCTGCGGCTGACAGGCAGGTTTCCACTCCCTGTCAAGTCCAGATATCATGTCAGCCATTATCCTGGATATTCATTTAAATGGAAAGATAGAGGTTATTTCCCTCAGGCATCTTACCACGATCTGTGGCCATTGCCTGACAGGTAAATATACATTAAAATGCCATTCTTTAAGTCTGTGCCCTACCTGGTTTAAACTAGCCTCTGTTTCCATAATATCCAAGCACCTTAAAACATGTTATCCTTATTTGTTCTCATAGATATAAACACCCAAAACTATTTCCCTTATCTCCATGGAAGAACTGATTTTGAAAAGCTTTGGGTCCATCTCCTATACTTTATTTTCCTTATGTAATAGTATTTTTGGATCAGGTATTTATCGATTTGTTACCAGTAAAACCATCTTATGCCGGGTAAACACAAACTTTTAGTTTATGTAAAGCCAGCAAAATCTGGATTCAGCCAAGCTCTGGCTCTTCAAAAATGGCCGAATCTTTATCATTTGCAACTTTAGTTTTCTTTCATTTACCAAGCCCCAGAAAACAATATTCTTGAAATCGAAAGTGGACCCATTTTGGTCCTCTTAAGGTAAAATACAAGCTGGCAGTGTAGCAAAGCCACACTGACTGACAAAGAGTGATAGGGAGGAACTTGGAAATAACATGTCACAACAAATAGTTACTTATACTGAGGCTTTTTCCTTCGTGAAAAGGATATAGCAAAGTTTTATTTCAGAAGTAACATAATGAGTGATAATGATATTAAGCCTGGGAATGACTTTCTAACAAATAATACTTTCCAATTACTTTCCCCCTGATTATTTTAGAGACATTTTAAAAATAATTTTTCAGGTTTTATGTAATTTTTAGAATTACAGTAATTCTATTTTTAAAAAAAACTGTTCTGTTTTCTTCTTTTTAATCATTTAATCTTTTAAAAGAAAAAAGCTATACAAATACATAGCATGACAAGAAATGCTACGAGCCACTAGCAAATTCCTTTGGTGGAGGGGAGGCAGTTTTGTGTTGATAACTAGTTAATTAAAGCAAAGCAATCACATTTATATAGCGTTTTAGTGCATTCTCTGGGCGGTTCACAAGTAAATTAGCATTTTGCCCCCAACATACTGAGTACTCTTTTGACTAACCTCAGATTCCCAGACAGGATCGAACTCACAACCTTTTGACTACAGTACAGCAGTTTAACCACTGTACCTCCAGGGCTCTGTGTTGTTAATTATTTCTTCGGAGGCCATGCCAAGCCCTCAGATAAGGTCCTCTAACCAGTGGCATCGCGCGCGGGGGGTGGGGGGCAAGGGGGCAGCCCGCCCCAGGCGGCGCTTTTTGGGCTACGGCTTAGACTACAATTTCCAGAAGACCTAGCGGGAGCAGGCACCAGCGTCCACCAGGGGATGGCAAATTTAGCTTAAGCCCCGGGTGGCTGAAATCCACGCAACGTTACTGCCTCTAACACAGCTAAAATTACTACCAGGCTAGTTTAGGAGATGCAGGCCAAGTGGAGTGACCCACACCAATCTCTTTTCCAGGAAATGTGAATTGCCATGGAGTCTAGAAGAATAGTGGGGGAGCTCCCAGTCCTGACCAGTACCATCTGTCACCTGGTGTGGTTCCCTCACTTGTCTAACCATAAGGTTGGCCCCTGCATTCAAAGTTGGGCTTTAGGTTTTCTTCATGGTACATAACTTAGGTACCCATTAAGTTCAAGCACCTCCTGTTGGGAAATGTATCACAGGGACAGGATGTCAATGTTAATCTGTCTATATGGCTGCTGTATCCCCTCTTTACCAAAAAGCTATTGTAATAAACAGAACTCCTAATGTTGATTGCTTCAAGTGATGGATAAACCAACATTAAGGGCAGAAGTCATCCAGCAGTATGCTTGAACCAGTTGGCCAAGTTTTTCTCTTCTCCTCCCTTCCCTTTCCTTATTTCCATGTGTCTTTTCTTAGATTTGGAATATAGATGGCCCAGAAAGTTGTATTTTCTTCTTGTAAGACTCTTTGGGAGCCTAAGTAGCTAAAAGTGAGAGTAGAAGTAAATATTCATAATAAATAAATATTAATATGAATCCATATTCATCATAAATAAATAAATAGAAGTTATTTAAAGAAACACACAATTGATAAACAGACAAATAGATGTCTTAAGGCAGTTTAGGAATGTCTTGGACAGGCATTGGAGGAATCTCTGGTGAAAAGTTGTAGGAACAAAAATGTTAAAGGCCTGGTTCAGAAAAGAGAGGACATTAAAAGAGAAATCCCCAAATAATTTCCCTATAAGCAGAAGGTTTTAAAGAAGAAACAAATTGTTAAATTAAAGGATTGGTTAGAGAAAATGAATACTAGAGAACAAATGAGAGTAGTTCTTGAAGAGAAAAAGATATTGTGATTTACTATAATTCAATTAGATCGATGGACTAAAGAATAGTTGAAGAGAAAAGACTAAATTTGAAGAAATAGTACAGAGAGAAAGAAAACAAAAATAAGTTAAATGAAAAAAATTATTTGGAGAATTGACAGGGTATTAATAAAAGTAAAGGATTGTTGGGTAGTTCTTAAAGCAGTATGGGAAGTAGATTTGGGACAGGAAATAAATACTGAGGTATGGAATAATATTTGGGATAAAATAATTTTAAAGAATATGACTGTAAAAATAAAGGTGAGGGTTTTTTTTTAATAATTTGGAGGTAGTTTTTAATGCCAGTGAAATTCAATTGTCTAATCCTAAATATTCTATATTATATTGAAACTGTGGTCATGATAAATATAACTACAGTATTTTCATATGTGGTGGGAATGCATATCAATTTTGAACTTTTGGAAGTTTTTTTTAAAGGAAATACAGTAGAAGGAATATCTATTTATCTCACCTATAAGGCCACAGTATACATTTTTTGTTTTTTCTTCTGGGGCTTAGTTTTTGTTCTTTATTATTTATAAATGTATTCCATTTGTTTGTTTTTTATGTCTCGTGTTGCTTTTGTAAAGTTTTTTAAATGTCTCGTAAGCCTTCCAGTGGTGGCTTAGTGGTTAAGACACTGAACTTGATGACTGAAAGGTCAACAGTTCAAGAACCGAGAGCTGCACAATGGAGTCAGCTCCTGCCAACCTAGCAGTTCAAAAAGCAAGAAATTGCAAGTAGATAAATAGGTACCACTTTGGTAGGAAGGTAAACAGCATTCCGTGCACTCTGGTGTCTAGTTATGTCTGCCCCATGTTCATGGAAACTTCTGCAGATGCAGACAGCATTGGCTCTTTGGCTATAAACAGAGATGAACACCGAACCTTAGAGTCAGATACAACTGGCTTTCAAGTGAGGTGACCTTAGCCACCCAGAGTGGGAGAATATCCCAGATTGGCAAGATAGATAGATAGGTAGGTAGGTAGGTTGGTTGGTTGGTTGGTTGGTATGTACAGTTGTACCTCACTTAAAGAGCATAATGTGTTCCACAGGATTGCTCTTTAAATGAGTTTGCTCTTTAAGCGAAACACCATCGTAAGTGGCCCATTGTGACTTCTGGTGGGATGGGGAATTGTGAACCCTGATTTATTTGTTAAGCAAGTTTTCAGTTGGTTTTATTTGTTAAGTGAAGCGGCCATTCAGAGAAAATTCTGCTCTTTAAGCGAGTTACTCTTTAAGCGAGGCGCTCTCTCTGCGAGGTTTGACTGTAGATAGAAAGGAAGGAAGGACATTATCTTTATCTATTTTTGACCATGAAAAATGAAGTTGATAAAAAATTAACTTCAAATTTACTAACATCAGTAAGATTAAGGATAGCAAAAAACTGGTAAATTAAATATTAAGATTAGAATATTGCTATTAATGATAAATTGATATGTGATTTTAAAATAAGAAAGGGATTGTTAAAAGAGAATGTTTTTAATGATATATGAGATTTATAGACTTTGTATTAATTAAGGGGAAAAATCATTTTTCACCACAAGAACCATTCCAATTTGCTCTAGTCTTGTAAACTGTCCAGGCAAGTCTGGCCAGGTTATCCTGCTATGGTAATAGAGTAGACCATACTCCCAGTGACTCAATGCTGAGCATCAGGTGATGGTTAACTAACCAGACAACACTGAGGACTAGTAGCCTTGGTGAAGTCCACACAGAAGAGTGATGGTTCTCAAGTGGATTAAATCCTACTTGAATCCATCTTGACAGAGGGCAGCAGCTTCATCAATCTTGGCCTGGGGCTGGTGAGGACTTTGCGTGCCAAAAGGGCTCAGGACCAGAAAGTGACTCGCAGAGCTGGATCAGTGGTATGGGTGTCACACCAGCGATGCAAAAGGCAGATGAAAGGCCACTGTATTATATTCGCAGGACAGTCTTCATGGCTGATTGCCATGATGATCGCCAATATTCAGAATTGGATACAGTACAAGAAGAAGAAGAAACTGCCCAGAGAGTGTTTTAGCAGTATGGATAAGTATATAAGCACTTACATTTTTGTGTTTGCATTTTTAGAATTGATATGGGGCCCTGATACAAGCAAGGAGAAAAGAAAAATATGTTCTCTCTATTGGTCCCAGTGGAGATAAGCACTGTTTATTTTGTTATTTATTGTTTTTTTTTAATTAATTTCTTTTACTGAGTATGAGAAAGGTGTTAAAACGTATAATTTAGTTATAATATTTTTAATATTTTTGTTATGTTTCTTGTTTGTTAATTTGGTAGTGAATAATTTTTCTTTTTTTAAAAAAAATGTCCCTGTAAGAAGTCTATGACACATCATTCATGGAAAACCTTTCCCAAGAGATACTGAGATTTGATTTGATTTGACTGATTTGATTTGATTTATTGGATTTATAAGCCACCCAACTTGGCTATGCAACTCAGGGTGGCTAAGGACAATCACAATACATCTAAATAGAATAGAATAGAGTACAGTACAGTACAGTAAAATAAAACACCAGTGTACATCATAAGAAATTGCAAAAACATTACAAAAACATTGCAATAATTTCCTGGGTAGTAATTTCTTAACAGATTGGACAAATTTATGTAGATGAGACCATTAATCTCCCACTTGAAGAATTCTGTGGGTTTGGCAGATTTTGAGTTTGACATATTGAAGTTGGATTATGCCATTATTATCTGGTGGCTTCTTAGATATTTTCCACCGAGGCTCCCCGAGGTCACCTGGGATAAGAAAAACTGCAGAATTGATGTATGGAAGCCCATGTTTTCTCTTACTTGGGAAGAGCTTTTCTGCGTGCTGACCCTTTTTCCTCCAAAAAGTCTGTGAAGCCATGAAAGATGCACAGTAAATTTGTCCAAAAGAAGTCTGACCTTGTAGCATAAGGCAATGCTCAGCAGCATCCTTGTATAGTGCGCAAGTAATAACTCAGCATCTTGGTTTTCATTAACTTTTTCAGCAGACTGGCAAATTCTTGCAACTAGGCTAGTAATCTCCTCCTGGGTTTCATTTAGCTTTCTCGTTTTTAGTTATTGTGCCATTCTTCTCAAAAGTATATTCCCCACTGACTCATCCAAACTTGTGTTTTCACAATATCAGCCATCACTCCCACTTCCCCCATTGACCCTTTTAAAGACATTCTTAGCATGATAAATTTATTTCCAAGGCTCACTCTAATGTAGGGGTGCCCAAATTTTTCTGGCAGTAGGCTGTTCACATGGTTCAGGGAGCTGGTTACTATCGCCCGGGGGCCAGATGTGGGCCCTGATGCCAATTCATCCGGCCCACGAAGCCCTCGTCACTCCTGGAAGCATAAGTAAAATGCGCCGGTACAGGCACGTTTTACTTCCGCTTCTAGGAATGACGAGGGCTTCATGGGCCGGGTGAATTGGCATCGGGGGCTATATCTGGTCCTCAGGCTGTAGTTTGGGCACTCCTGCTCTAATGCCTTGTGTTTCCTGAACCACATCCAGACCAGTTCAGGGCACACTGGCAGAAACATGGATTATCCCTTTACAAAGAATCAGTCCTTATGAAACTGTCTTGTCCAACATTGCCTGTACTGACAATGAGCAGTTCTAGAGTTTCAAGCAGGTATTAGCTAACCGATATTCCTTTAAGGGAAGCATCAGGGACTAAATTGGGGATTTTTCTGCCTTCAAAGCATGGGTTCTATCTCATGGAACTCTGTTACAGGGGGAAAGGTCATTGATCTGTCACACTTGCTATTTTCCAGTAGTCCAACTGGTAAAACTCTCCCAGGTCTAATGCAGAACAGTTTCCTTAGCTTTACTTCCTTTATATTCTGGGCTTTCACACATGCACAGTCAGGGAGCAGTTATATAGCTAGCCTCTAGCACAGGGGTTCTCAATGCTTTCCAACTGTGAGCCAGACCACGCTATCTCAGATAACTGAGTGGGCCAGACTGGTGCTGCAAAATGTGTCCACGGCTGTCATAAACATGTTTATGATGACTGCAGACTCATTCATGGCTATAGTAAACCTGCTTACAACGGCCGCAGACTCATTTACAGCTGCGTAAATGCATTTAGGGTGCCGTAAATGAGTCCATGGCTGATTCTGGCAGTCGGGCCGGCTGGAGCAAGGTTGGAGGCTGGATTATTTGGTGCCATTGGCCAGATCCGGCCCATAAGATGTAGGTTGCAAACCTCTGTTCTAGCCCACAGCTGGAGAGCTTGAAACCATGATATGTTATTAAATCCTTGTCTCATTGTGGCCTAGCTAGCTTGGGCAAGAGTGAGGTATGATGGGAGCAGTATATTATTTCTTTTACTAGGCAAATTTATATCCTGCCCTTTCTTATTTCATTGCTTACACCTACATACCAAGCTCCAAGCAGTTCACATGCCTGTCCTCCTTTGCAATTTATCTTCACCACAACATAGGTCAAGCTCAGGAATAGTGATTTATCACTGCTCTTCCTGTGCATTTGGTGGCTAAATAGGGACATGGACCAAGATCTCTCAAATCCGTGTCTAACTCCCAAATAGTACATCAGACTAGTCCTCGAAAATTATGGTTATGAACAGCTGGGAGAGCCAAAGGTCTTGCCCATACCGTCACCTTAAGAACTAAACATCCAGGCTCTTGCATGGAAAATACCAGGATTTAAATTGTGTGGAAGAAAGTTATCTGGTAAAAAAAAAAAAACCCACATTACATAACTTTTAAAAGTTTTAATGTTGGTTAAAGCTCAGCACTGAGGTGGCAGAAATCTTCCATCACTATGGGGTTATCTCATTCTTTTCTTCCTCCTTGAAAAAATCTGCTGTAGAGGATTTCCTATACAGTAAAACCTCACATAAAGAGCGTCTCGCTTAGAGACAAACTCACTTAAAGAGCAGAATTTTCTCTGAATGGTTTATTTATTTATTTTTCATAATTCTATACCACCCTCCTCTCCAGGGCGACCCAGGGCAGTTTACACATCACAAAAAAGCTACATAATACAACCCAAACCCATCATCTCAGAGCTTCAAAATCCCAACTATAAAAATTTAAATTTTCAAGATTTTAAAATTTAAAAAAAATCAGTCGATTCCCATCATAATTAAAAGATTAAAAACTAAATCCCAGAGATAAAAGATTAAAAGATTTAAAAAAAAACAGGGCAGAGAGGGAACTCAAACTAACCAGTGAGCTGGGGTTATGGTACCGCCAGGACCCCATAGCTGTCCCGCCAGCCATGTTTTTAAGTTCTTCCTAAAAGACAGCAAGTCCATCTGTAGACGTAGCTCAGTTGGTAGGAGGTTCCATAGGCCAGAGCGGACACAGAGAAGGCCATCCTTCTAGTGCCAGAGAGATGTGCCTCTCTGGCCGATGGAACAACTAGAGAGCCTCTCCGGTCTGCTCTGGTGGGACAGACAGATGTTCTTGGGGTGAGGCGGTCACTTAAGTATATCTTAAGTATCCTGGCCCACTAACATATAGGTTGTCTCACTGAACAACTAAAACCAACCAAACACTCACTTAACTAAATTGGGGTTTGGAAACCCACCCACCCATCCTGCTAGAAGTCACATTTGGTCACTTACAATGGTGTTTTGCTTAAAGAGCAAACTCACTTAAAGAGCAATCCCATAGAATGCATTATGCTCTTTAAGCGAGGTAGGTACCACTGTATATCTCCCTGAGTCAGTTTTGAGGACACATAAGCAGTGGGTTAGGGACTGCAGTGGTTCAAGTGGCTAAAACGCTGACTGGAAGGTGGGAGGTCAGCAGTTCAATACCCAAATACTGTATGATAGAATGAGCTCCCTTCTTTGTCCCAGCTCCTGCCAACCCAGCAGTTTGAAAGCAAGAAATTGCAAGTAGATAAATAGGAACCACTTCAGTGGGAAGGTAAACAGTATTCTGTGCGCTCCAGTGTCCAGTGCCTGCCACATGACCATGAAGATGGCTGCAGAAGCAGACAACACTGGCTCTTTGGCTATGAAACAGAGATGAGCACTGAACCCTAGAGTTGGATACGACTGGCTTTCAAGCAAGGGTGACCTTTACCTTTACTTTTAAGCAGTGGGTTGAAGTGGGATGGGAAACAGCCTCCTGCTGATTCATGGATGGAAGTTTTGTCACCAGAATGACACCATGGGATCCAATCCAGTACCACTGTGATCATAACCAACATGACTAGCATAAATTTGTAATTCTTAATTGGCGTACATTTCTTTCTTTCTGCCATACTTTCAATCATGGATGCTAG
This sequence comes from Furcifer pardalis, assembly GCA_030440675.1. Taxonomy (NCBI): domain Eukaryota; kingdom Metazoa; phylum Chordata; class Lepidosauria; order Squamata; family Chamaeleonidae; genus Furcifer; species Furcifer pardalis. The sequence continues at coordinate 25,542,341 of CP126893.1, forward strand.
TTGGTTTAAGTGTTTTGCTGGATGTCAGGTTTGTGCAAAATTGCATTTGTGCTTTAGAAGCTATACTCCTCATTACCACTAAAGATCTTTTATCTGTTCAAATATATCACCATCAATAACTCACCCTATGAAGTAGGTTATGCCTTAATATTGCTCTTGACTATTAATTGATGCTAGTCTTTAATTTCTGATGCCTGGAAATATAGTAGAATATCCTACAGAAGCCGTTCTACCCCTGCCCCTTTTATTGGGTTATATCTAATTGTATCTTGTTCACTTTGAATGTTTTTAAACTTCAAAGGCCAGTCTTGGATTAAAAAACAAGACAAAAGGACAGCTCTCATCGCATTGATTATATAGCTAGTCTAGCCGACAAAAGAGAATTGTAATGAGCTGTGGCAGTTTGTGGCTTACAACCACCATCTTCCTAGCAGGACATGGCATGATTTGCTAAGGCTTCACAATCAGCAGCCACATAGCAACAACCCCAGGCGTGTATGATTGCTGTGAATTGGGGGAGGCAAGTCTGCTTCTAGAGATGGGAAAAGACAAAAACTCTCATGACCGTGCAGCTACTGGCTGAACATCAAAAGCTGGCCACGTTGCTGGCCAAGCTGGCTATGAGATAGCAAGAGTTGTAGTCCAAAAAGGACGCCTTTCCAAGTCTTCATAGAATTATATAATTTAGAATACAGTAATACTTCGGATAACGCTAAGACTTGGTTCCACAAGTCTTGGTGTTATCCGATTTTTAGTGTTATCCGATCCATGTTAAAATCCTATGGGATGAATCGGATAACGTTAAAGCTCCATAGAGTTATAACCACACAGGCTTTAGTGGTTGTTATCTGATCCATCCCATAGGACCTTAACATTATTGAATACAATTCTCCTCCCCAGATTACTAAACGTTATGAGATTTTAGCGTTATCCGAGGTAAACGTTATCTGAGATATTACTGTAACTGTGTTGGAAGGGGCCTTTTAGGCTATTGAGTCCAACCCAGCGATGGGCAGCCAAATTTTTTACTACCACACTGTGGGTGGAGCTGGCATTGTGGGCGGAGCCAATGTCATGACCTCATGGGTGGAGCCAATCTCATGATGTCATGGGCAGAGCCAATGACGTGGCCAGAGCCAAAGTTTTAAAAAAACATAAAAATACAGTACAGGCTGACTGGAGGTGCCTGACACTCCCAACCAGCCCGATCTTAAAGCAGGGAGCCCGAGCAGGCTGCCTCCTTTAAGATCGGGCTGGCTGGGAGTGTCAGGCTGAGTACTGGAGGTGTGTATGCGTGCAATTGTTGAGTTTTAGTTCAAATTCATCTGTGCCTAATCGGAAATAAATTAAGGGGTGAATGGCCAGTGTAATCACCTCCTGACTCTGGAAAGTGAAGGAGACAATAGTGTGACTTTCAAGTTGTAGTATAGAAGTCATTTTGTTCAGTCGCTTAGCTGAGTCAGACCCTTTGCGACAGAAGTCATTGAAACAGGCAAATAATAAAAGAGACTAAAGAGGGGAGGTCATAGTGTAAGAAAAGCAATATACAGTACTAAAGATGCTTTGCATGCTTCGTTTTTCTTCATTTACATGTTTTCTTTGCATCATTCAAACAGTTTAAATCTTAACACTCCTCAGCAAGACTGTTTGCATTTCTAGTTACAAGCTAGCAGCTGCGTTTCATCTGGCTAAAGATCTTTTGTTAAAGCTCAGTATGTTTTACAAGTTGAACATAATGCAACAGGATATAAGCAGCACCACTGAGTTCACTGTAGTTTAATCCCAAGACTTCAGTGAAATGTTAGTGGTGAAATAGTTTGGGATGTCTGTTTGTTTTTTGTTTTTAAGAGTTTTTAACTAGTGAATATGCATTCTCTTTGGCGACCTGGCTATGAGCCTTGTTATGATATGTCCCTACAACATTTATAACCAGCAATTATATTACATAATTTTATTACTGTAATGAAGTCTCTGAAGGACTGTGATGGGTTAGTAGTTAAGACGCTGAACTTGATGACTGGAAGGTTGGCAGGTCAGCAGTTTGTGATCCAAGTGCTACATGACAGAATGAGCTCCTGTTTCTATCCCAACTCCTACCAACCTAGAAGTTTGAAAGCAAAAAACTGTAAGTAGATAAATAGGTACTGATTTGGTGGGAAAGGTAATGGTGTTCCATGTGCTCCGGTGTCTAGTCATGCCAGCTACGTAACCACAGAAATGTCTGCAGACGCAGACAGTGCTGGGTTTTTGTTGTAAACAGAGATGAGCACTGAACCCTAGACTCTGATTGGACAGGCTTTTGAGCAAGGGAGACCTTTGACCTTTAATGAAGTCTCTGCTTCTCTTCTAAGCTGGTCTACCATTCTTTGATAGATGCAGGGCCCATCTGAGTCATTTTGTTGTCTGAAGTGGAGTAGCCAAGGTCAACCCCAATCTCCTAAGTTAAAGTATATGGTACAGAGAGCCAGACAAGCTATTATTCCATATGGGACTCAAAGTCACACGAGTACCTCTTAAGAAATGCAATATCAATAAATTAAATAAGTAACTATTTGTTGATAACATGTGGCATCCAAAATTTGCAGCTGGAGGCAACTACCTCATTTTTTCCTAATGGTATGGCCAGCCCTATACAGGAAATATATGAATATTTCCTATATTAACTTTTCCTAACAGTTAACAAATAATGTGAGATATAATTCTATACAAAAAGAAAAGTGTACAGCAGGGGTGCCCAAACTTTTTGGGCTGTGGACCGATCATGTGGTTCAGGGAGCCAGTCACTAGGGCCTGGGGACCAGATGTGGCTCCCAGTGCCAATTCATCCGGCCCGTTAATCCCTCGTCGCTCCTGGAAGCAGAAGTAAAATGCGCCATACAGGCACGTTTTACTTCCGCTTCCAGGAGTGATGAGAGCTTCGTGGGCTGGATGAATTGGCATCAGGAGCTACATCCGGCCCCTGGGCTGTAGTTTGGGCACACCTGATGTACAGTGTAGCTTGGGTAGGTGGAAGCATGCTAACTAAAGCTCAAGTTAATGCCTAATTTCCTTTCCAGTCAAGTACTGTATAGAAATTCCAAAGATTAGGTCAGAACTTGGAATTAATAAGTAAATTAAATTTGAAGGCGGCAGGTCAGCAGTTTGATACCTGAGTACTGCAGGATGGAATGAGCTCCCGTCTTTGTCCCAGTTCCTGCCAACCTAGCAGTTTGAAAGCAAGAAATTGCAAGTTGATAAATAGGGGACCACTTCGGTAGGAAGGTAAACAGTGTTCTGCGCACTTTGGTGTTTAGTCATGCCTGCCACATGTCCACAGACACGTCTGCAAACACAGACAGCATTGGCTCTTTGGCTATAAACAGAAGTGAACACTGAACTCTAGAGTTGGATACAACTGGCTTTCGAACAAGGGTGATCTTTAGCTTTACCTTAATTTATTTAGACATTAAACTCATTCAAATTTATTTTAATTCTTAAATGGCAACAACTTTTTTTTTAAAAAAAGTAAGGATTTACATTTCACAGTACTTCAATATATTGTTGAGATTTGCCCAACTGCATCATTTGTGCTAATTTAGAAATATTTCTACAAATGTAATGGCTATCGGTGTTATTGACAATTAATAAAAAATGATATATATAGGTTCTCTTTACATTTTAATGCTTGGCAAATTAATTCTTCCCTGTAATGATTTGATGCAACTGGCACTTCTAAGCTCTGACATGGGCCAAACACAAGAGTTTTCTGTTGTTGGAAAGGCAGTGATGAGAGACAAAATGTTCTGTTACTCCTTAAGGAGGGTTTTTCAGTATAATTTTCTTTTTTTTCTCTCTCTCTCTCCTCTGCTTCCAGATGGGTTCATAACGATTTGGAAAGTTGGAATGAGCAAAGTCCCAATTACCACTACAAGGTATGTGAGAGATTGTTTGTCTGATTACTGCAGCTCAAAACCAAGAGAATGAAGCATGGCAATTAATGTGGAAGAACCAGTGTCAACTCCAAGAATTGTGAAGGATATGCCCCCATCACTTGTTCTCTTTCTCTCAGACCATTCCACATAAACTTCCCAAAAATGACAGGTACCCAGTAATGCTCACTCTTGAAAAAAAAACCAGGGGTGCCCAAACCTTTTGGGCAGTGGGACAATCATGTGGCTCAGGGAGCCAGTCACTAAGGCCCGGGGGCCGGGTGCAGCCCCCGATGCCAATTCACCCAGCCCACGAAGCCCTTGTCACTCCTGGAAGCTGTACGGGCGTGTTTTACTTCCGCTTCCAGGAGCGACGAGAGCTTAGCGGGCCGGGTGAATTGGCATCGGGGGCCCACACCTGGCCCCCAGGCCTTAGTTTGGGCACCACTGAACTAAACCATAATAATTGTGAAGGAGTGGGCTGTACAGCTTTGAAGGTTTTATAAAAGGCATTTAAAGGAAAGCCAAGAATTGCCTCATGCAAGAAAGAAGGCATAAGCTTCTGGGTGAGCACTGGAGTGAGAGGTGAAAGATCTGAATTGTAGGCCCTGCTCACCCATGAGGTGATTTTGGCCCACCTCTTAGCATGACCACACTCTATGACAGGAGTTCTCAATCTTTTTAAGCCGGGGATCAGGTCACGCTCCCTCAGACAGCTTCAGTGGCCGGACGGCCATTTTGCCCTTCCTCCACCACATGGCACTTCCTGGTGTGGTGGGGGCAGTGGGGGGCCACATGAAATGGCACTACAGGCTGCATCTGACTCACAGGCTGCAAGCAGTGATGGGATGTAACAGGTTCTCACCAGTTCTCCAGAACCGGTAGTAACTTTCCCCACTGTCCCGGAGAACCGGTAACAGCTTTTGGGGGGAACCACCTTCGGGGCTTACCTTTTCACTGTGCATGTGTGCTAAGCACTTGGTGTGTATGCATGCCTACAGTGCTTAGCACACATGAACGGTCTCCTTGCTGTCCTCCCAAGCGGGGAGGAGGAAGAGAAGCTGCTAGCCTGAAGCTCCCTATAGCCTACTCCCCAGGGTAAGTGACTCACCTTTGGATGTGGTGTGTCTGTGTGTATTTTAATGTGTATTTAATACCTTTACCTATATTGACGTACTACCACAGTTCCTAAAAAGGCCTGGCAGCCTGGCTTGGGGTTTTTAAGCAAAGTCTTGGAGTTACCTCATCAATAAGCTACACCTGTGCTGTTCCAATTGCTGTTCCAATTGGAGAACCCTTAAGGAGGTACAGATATTTTACATTTACATTAAGGCATATTATCCTAGAGAACTGATACGATGACCATATCCATCTTGCAACATGGTGCTGCCCAGGCACTTACACTAACAGGTAAGTGACGGGTTTGTGTTTGGGGTGGAGTGTGGGTTGATTTATGTTTGGGGAGGGTGGGTGGGTGGGTGTATTTTAATGTAATTTTTATTTAATTTATTTATTTAATTTATTTAATTTACGGGTTTGTGTTGTGGGTGAGTGGGTGAGTGGGTTGAGGTGTGTGTGTGTATGTGTGCTTATTTTAATTTTATTACATATTTTTTAATTTTTTCTTTGGCCCCGCCCACATCATGACATCATGACGTTAGCTCTGCCCACACTGTGATGACATCACGGTGGGGTAGTAAAATTTTTGACATCCCACCACTGGCTGCAAGTTGAGAATCCCTGCTCTATGAGACTAAAGTGAGGAGGTGGAAAACCATGTACACTGCTTTGACATCCTTGGGGACCCGGCCACCTATATAAATGTAATTATACTGGCACTTTTGGTACTGGCTGACCCACTGTAAACAGGGGGCAGCAGTTGAGGGGAAGCAGCAATATGCCATCTGGCAAATCCTAGTGTCCAAATGTTATATCAACCTCAAGCAACACCTCCGTTCCTTTCCCTATTAATTGAACACTACCCTACTTGTCTTGTAGTTGCCAGCAGCTGCAGTTTCAATCGTCAATATGCAGGAAGGAAAAGAAAGCAAGATTTGTTTATTTTTACTTTAATCTAACTAAGTCAGAGCATCAGCAACGATCTACTAGATGCAATAAAAATAATTTAATTTCCCTACCCCTACCCAGAAGAGCAAGGGAAGTGTTCAATTTTCCAATATCATGAAGTGGTGCATAAACATTTTCATAATATCAGGCACTACCACCAGAAGCAGCCTTCAACAGTTATAAGGCTGTAGTTTAGTCCATTCTAAGTGACCATGTGCATTGGGACGGACTAACCTACAACCCATCAAAATAGTAGAAGCCCCTGACAATTGCTTAGAAAATACAGATTGGGTCAAATTGGTGTGCTCCAGTGACTTGCCTATGTAGACTCTGGAAAAAAATAGACCAACCAGCCCCCTCCACACAGTGAAGAATGGGACCATGCTTAGGTCAGTGGTGGTGAACCTATGGCATGCATGCCAGATGGGGGCACTCCCAGCCCTCTTTGTTGGCACATGCACCATCACCCCAGCACAGAGTTCATCCCACCACTCTACGTAGTAGCCCAATGGGAGCGCTTCCTCCCTCCTCCAGCACAGAGTTCACCCCACCCCTCTGCCCAGCAGCCCAATGGGAACACTTCCTCCCTCCCCCCACCACAGAGTTCACCCCGCCCCTCTGTTTGGACAGTCTGTAAAAGGTTCACCATCACTGGCCCAAGTAGAGAGCCTCTAAGAAACAAGTAAATGTAGCTGGCTGCAGGAGGAAGAAAGAAAAATTAAAAGGGAGTTGATAAGCAACAACTCTTTTTTCCACAGTTTGTAGGCCTCACGGAGGACTACGAGGAGGCCCAGAAGAAATAATCACCAACCTTTGAAGGTGCTACAGCCAAGGCATTTCCTAGCGCCTGCCATGATCATGGAAGGATTGTCTGATCTGTCACTTTGTATGGCCCACTTCTCTTGCCCTTTTGCTGAGTCTTTTGTGTGCTACTCATTTGCACAGTGTAGATGCCAAAGAGCTACTTCTATTTCCTACCTGCTCCTGTGTGATTGGTTACACCTGAGTTTTGCCAGGGTGTCAAAAGCCACCCAGAAGAACAAAAGGAAGATATTAATCCACTCTCTTTCTGTAAAATGCCTCTGGGAATTGGAGGAATAAAGAGCTTGTTTATTAAAGGTTGGGCAACCACAGGGGAAAGCAGAAAGAGAGAAGGACAACAAGCACATTGTTCCCTTTGGGTCCCACAGAGGCTTCTGGGTTCAGTATTTTCCACCTCCTTTCTGTGAATGTCCTTGACCCTTCTTTGCTGCATTTCCTGTCTCCCACGCTCAGCTTCACCTTTCTCACAGAGGAAGCGCACACGCCAGTAAGTAGACTGCAAAACTGGTGATGCTGACTAAGGTCTTAGGAGAGATGCCCTTCATCAGACCATCAACTCCACCTTTTCCAAAGCTGGCAATGCTATACATAAGAGAGCCAAGTCCAGATTTGGAGGAAGTGAACTAGTGGGAGATGGGCTGGATGAATAAGGCAGCGATTGGAAAAGGTTTTGGAAGGTTATTATGAGACTAACCTGGATTTCCAGAGCAGTCATGGGAAGGCTTAAAAGGTATGACATTTGTATGTGGGGGCAATTGTAATGTTATGCTTATGTACTGTATCTAAGTGCTATTATACCAAAATCTAATTAGAGAAAGAGTGTGTGTGTATTGAATTTATTATGTACTGTTTCTGTGTATTTCTACTCAAATATTTTGGTACAGTATTTTGGTACCAAATATTACACAAATATAATTAAAACGACATGACATGTGAATTCACACTATTCAGTATGAACAGATGTGTACAATCAGGCTGGATAAATACATGCACAAAGTCGGACTTTTTTTTCATTTGAGCTGGAACTACCGGTAACTAGAGTTTTAACTCTCCTCCCTCCAAATCATTTTTTTTGTGCCTGGACATCTCCTGGGTTGTGCAAACTGGTAACACAGGAGTTCTCAGTGTGCAAAGTGATTTCTACATACTGTCAATTAACCACAGCTAACCATAGATTTTATCCTTGGAGGTATGTACGGGAGATGTTTAGTTACATCTAACAATGAAATGTGGACTAGAAAATAGATTGTGAGTTTGTATTTCTTAAAACACTCTGGACATTTGCTTCTTGTTTTAGGTCAGAATACATAGCTCCCAAAGTGCTGGCACAAAGTACAAATACAGAGGAAAAGATAGTCCACACATAAGCAAAGTTTTTGGTGTTTTATTAGGTTAAAAATGCCTAAAGAGCTGAAAACGAATGAAGTTTATTTGTATGCCATGATTCCACCATGGATCATATGGAGCAGTTTTGCTCTTAAACTGACTGGAAAGCCTGAGAGTAAACCCTGAGGGGTCATCAACTTCTTGGCCAAGCTAAAACCTAAATTTTGTTTTCCTACAACAAAGGCAAACTATCCAACAACTGTTCCAGCATGGGAACCAACTCAATGGATAAATGGATGTGCATAGGTAGAACCATGAGTTTTAAACCCTTTCAGAATATATCTGTAGATATGCTAGGAATATACCCACAGCAGCGATGGCCAACCTTGGCATTCCAGGCATTCTTGGACTTCAATTCCCAGAAGCCCAAGTCAACACACCTGCTGATCAGGGCTTGTGGGAATTGAAGTTCAAGAACATCTGGAGTGCCAAGGTTGGTTATCACTGACCTACAGTATCTAGTGTAGTGGGTGGAGAATATGTGTTACTAGACTGTTACTCCCATAAGCAAATGCTAAGATAGCTATTGATGTCAAATATAGGAGGCAGTGGTCTTCATCACTCATCTAGAGCTTCCTTTCACCCAGTACTGAGTCTGGAAGTAAGATTTTTCTAAGAAGCTGTGATGAATAGAACTGCATGCTGACACCTCTGCTTAATCGGTGGTTCTAGGTTTTTGAAATAATAAAAGAACTTGCAGGACCTATTTACCAAAAATGGGGAATGAGTGTGCAAGCGATAATTGCCCTCTTTCAAACTTTCTTTACTTCTCTGAAAAAAGTATCATCTGCCTCCAATCTGGACTGTTTGTCTTGGATCCAAGAGCAAAATACAAATACAGAACAGATGTCAAGATGGGACAAGAGGACGTGCTGCTGTGCAGAGAGCAGTTCAGAGCACCAGAGACACTAAGAGCTATTGGGGGGGGGGCAAGGAGGGGCTTTAGACAGCAACAGAGAAGACAGTCATTTTCTTCTACCAACTTCCACATAACAGATGCTGCCTGCTTCTAAGAGGATATACAAAAATCACAAGTAGAATTGTTTTTTTCCCTTTAAATGAAATGTGGAGCACTGATTAGAATGAACGAGTCTTAATTTCTAGCACTTATACCCTGTTCTAACACAGCTGCTTTTTTCCATTCAAAAACTATTATTAAACATAGACTGGCCTAAGACAATATGCTGTCTGGGGCAGAAAAACCCAAGCTCCACCTTCATCCCATTAAGGTACATAGTATTTAAAGCTTGCAATGTTATTAATGGACATGGAGCAGGAAGAAAAATACACATCTTCCCATTCCTGTCAATACAAATAAAATACAAAAACAAAATATAAAAATGAATCATGTATATCTTGGGGCACCCCCGATCTACTACTGAATATTTCTGTTTGAGTGTGCATCATAAACTCTACCGAAAACAGGAAAGATGGGAAGACTAAAGAACAGCACCTTAAACTAGTGAGTTGAAATGATAAGAAAAGAGATTGCAACTAAACATTAGGAAGACCATTTGATGCTAAGAGCTGTTTGGCAGACTTATCTTAGAACAGAGCGTATTCTCTCCTCTGTTACGGGTATTTTAAACAGAAGTTGCATTACCATTTATCAAGGATGATTTAACTGAGGATTTCATGCTTCTGCCAAGGGGTGGACTAGATGAGCTTTGAGGTTGTTGCATCTTTACAGTTCTATGATCCTTTGAACTCGCTCTCTCTGGAGAACTGAGAAGCATGCACATAGATGAGTAAGTTCTCTCTTGCATTGCTGTAGTGTTTGACTCAAGCCTAAAGATGCAGCTGGATTTTTTGACTTATTCAATGGCATGGGGGAGATGGTCGGGTCACATGAAATGGCACTGTGGGCTGGATCTGGCACACAGGCCTTAGGTTGGGAATCCCTGCTCTAAGGGAAGCCAGAGGCTATAACTGGGAGGAGTTGGTTAGGACTGTTGAGGACAGGAGATTTCTCATTCATAGAGTCTCCATGAGCCACAGATGACTTGACAGCACACCACAACAAAAACAACAGCCTCATCCGAGATACCAGATGAGAGGGTTCATTTGCCCAACAACAAGGTAATGCTGTGAGATTTCAGCAAAGGTGAGAGGGGATGAGGAAGCTGGGTGGCAGGTGGATGAAGCTATAATCACACTGTCGATGCTGGTGTCCCAGTGCTTCAACCCCAAGAAACTGGTTCCACTGTACCACTGATATCTCCTAAAGCCCATGATGGTGAACCTTGGCACTCCAGATGTTCTTGGTATTGGCGCATTTTACTTCCGCTTCCAGGAGCAACGAGGGCTGTGAGGGCTGGATGAATCGCTGTAAACCCATTCGTGTGGATTCATGGGGGCTTGGGCTTCTGGGAATTGAAGTCCAAGAACATCTGGAGTTCCAAGGTTCACCATCATGGCCCTACAGCACTTCTGTGTGATCTATGATAGCAACCTAAGCCCCTGTCTTTCCTGCTAGCTCCCACTACTTTATCTGTAGAGAGAAGGCAACTTGTGCCCTCCACCTGCTCCCTTAAATCTGTATTTCTGCACAGCCTACTAGGAACTGGTGATTGTTTTGCTTGGCCTGTGGAGAGAAAAGCAACATTCACTATTATTAGTGACCGTCTCTCACCCACCTTCTGCTTCTCCCCCTTACACCCCTCCCAAACAAAGCCACACAGGCTGCAGGCAAAATCCAATCGCGTTGAACAAATCCAATTTGCAGTAGCAGCTAATAGAGTTTGTTGTTGGTTTAAGCGATGGCAGCGTCAGAAATGCTCTGAAAAGCCTCCAGGGCCCAAGCCAAGTGGAGAGGAAGAAAGAGGCAGGGTGGATGTGATCCCAGACATATGGGGCCTAGCAAGGCCCAGTTCAATTTCCTCCTTGGTGGTCATCAACTATCTTCCATACATAAGTGTGCAAAAGCAGGAGGTGCTTTTCATGGAATGACAAGCAGCACTGCGGTGGCTTAGTGGTTAAAAGGCTGAGCTTGGAGACTGGAAGGTTGGGTTTTGATAACCAAGCACTGCCTGGTGGATCTTGGGGATATGAAAGGAGCCTCATTTGGTCATCCCCTGAGTGGAATTTCTCCAGCAAAAATCCTTTCAACCCAGAGAAATTTCTGACACCAAATGTATTTATAGAATAACAAAGTCTCATCATTTTAGCAGTTCCTTGGCTGACTGTGGCAACCGTGGTCAATGGGGAGAATTGGGTGGAAAAAACAGGCTGGCACTACCACTAGGCCAGGGGTATCTAAACTACGGCCCAGGGGCCTGATGCAGCCCCTGATACCAATTCATCTGGCTCACGAAGTCCTTGTCGCTCCCAGAAGTGGAAGTAAAACACACCTGTACCACGTGCCAGCTCCCTGAACCACGTGATTGACCTGTGGCCCGAAAAGTTTGGGTACCCCTGCATTAGGCAGCGTAAGGCAACTACATCAGGTAGCAGGTGTGGGTGTCATAAAAAGACAACAAATTGTTGTCTAATGTTCTTATTAATGTGTTCAGACTGAGTACAGTATGTGGCACCTCTCATACAAAGGGCTGGGTGAGATTCAGGTGAAAGAGAAATTAGCATTGGTGGAAGAAAATGTCAGAAATCTTAAGACATGTAGATGTCACTGTATTAGGGGCAGAAAGCAATATGGCTTGAAACAACTGCTAAGGAAGGTCAAAGAAGAGATTATAATTAAGAATTAGAGTTGAACTTTAAGATGATAAAATAGATACAGAATTAAAGAAATTTAATGTTGATAATGAAGAAATCAAAATTGTTAAATGCGGTAGGAAAGCAAGAAGACATCATAAAATGCCTTGACCCAACAAAGGAAGCCTCTGTCTTGAGTCTGTAAGACCTAAGCAGGGCTATTAATGATTGGACCTTTTGAAGGTTGTTTATTTACAGGCCAAATCTTATACCCCGTCCTACTCAGGATCAGGGCTGTGGAGTCGGTAGATAAATGTTCCGACTCCGACTCCTGAGTTTTGTCTACTTCTGACTCCGACTCTAGGTGCCCGAAATTCACTCCGACTTCGACTCTGACTCCAACTCCACAGCACTGGTTCAGTAGCTGTGACAGGGCTGTGGAGTCGGTAGATAAATGTTCTGACTCCGACTCCTCAGTTTTGTGTACTTCTGACTCCAACTCCAGGTACCCGAAATTTCCTCCAACTCCGACTCTTCAACTCTGACTCCACAGCTCTGCTCAGAAGAACCTGACTCTAGACGGCTTACAAATCATAAAAATCATACACAATGAATACAATATAAACAGGATAACCCATCTATACCCGTACAAATTCAGAGATTAAAAAGCAAAGAATTCAAAATTGATTAAAAATTTAAAGCGATAAATTTACAAGAGTCAAAAATTTAAAAGATTTTTAAAAATTTAAAGGTTTAAAAGAGAGAGAGAGAGGTGGCTGTCCAATCAAATCATCCACCCAACATGGGACCCCGTATTACTGGAGCCCCACACATGCCCTGCCAGCCAGGTTTTTAGGCCCTTCTGAAAGGGCAGTAGCTCTGTCTGTAGGCATAACTCAGTTGGCAGGAGGTTCCAAAGTGCTGGGGCGGACATGGAGAAGGCCCTCCTTCTGGTGCTAGAGAGATGCGCCTCTCTAGCTGATGGAATGATAAGAGAGCCTCTCTGATCTGCCCTGGTGGGACGGATAGATGTTCTCGGGGTGATGTGGTCTCTTAAGTATCCTGGCCCACTACCATGTAGGGCTTACCCTAGCACAGTCGTGGTGAACCTATGACACATATGCCAGAGGTGGGACTCGGAGCCCTCTCTGTGGAAACCTGCGCAGTTACCCCAACACAGAGTTCACCCCGCCCCTCTGCCCAGCAGCCCAATGGGAGTGCTTCATCCAGTGATGGGATGACAAAAATTCTACTACCACGCCATGACGTCACGGACGTCATGGGCGTGGCCAATGGCATGACGTCATGACGTCACGGCCGACGTCATGACGTCATGACGTTGTGGGCGGGGCCAAAAATAAAAATAAATAAAAAATGAAAATAAACATACACACACACCCCTCCCTCTCAGCCCACCCACCCAGACACAAATAAATAAATAAAATAAAAACAACCACCCACCCAAAACACAAATAAATTACCCACCCACCCCAAATAAAAACCCCTCGCTTACCTTTCTTGGGACCCGGCACCCCGATTGCTGTCCACAGCCGCCGCCGCCGCCGGAGCTGCCTGCACCCCTGTGGCGTCCTCCTTGGGCCGGTACCTTTTTAGCCCGGCTCCGGCCATGGCGAGGGGCGACGGGCAGCCGCGGCTGCCGCGCCTCCCTGGGCCGTCCCCATGCCGCACCGCCGCCGCCTACAGCTTCCTCCTCCGCAGCGCGCGGCAGCCGAGCTCAAAAGGGACCGACCCAAGAAGGAGTCCACAGGGATTCAGGCAGCGGCAGCTCCGGCGGCGGCGGGCGGCGGCTGTGGACGGCGGGTGCAGGCACCCGGCCCACAGGCGCCCGGCGGAGGCGGCGGCAGCGGTGTACCCCGCCGGGCGTCCCCAGGGCATGGGGCTTGTCAGCAGCGGACGGCCGAGGCAGCCCTCAACGTGCCGCGGGGAGGCGCCCCCCTCAGAGGGCTGCTGCCGCCGCCGCTGCCCTGAAAGTTCTAAATGTTTTGAAAATCGGAGCGAAAATGGCTCTAATTGACTGCGCATGCGCAGAAACTCAATCTGACGCATGTGCAATGCGTCAGATTGAGTTTCTGCGCATGCGCAGTCAATTAGAGCCATTTTCGCTCCGATTTTAATTTTTTTTTTTTTCTTTCGGTCAGGCGTCCGGAACCGGACGCCCCAAAAGTGGACTTCCCCTCACGGAGAACCCTCCGGGATTGGTCTTACCGGTTTCAGAGATCCGTCTGGAACCGGTGACATCCCATCACTGGCTTCATCCCTCCCCCCAGCACAGAGTTCAGCCCGCCCCTCTGCCCAGCAGCACAATGTGAGCACTTCCTCCAGGGCTGTAGCCAGGTTTGTAGATTTGGGGAGAGGGGTGAAATTTTTTTCAGGAGGGACAAAAATTTCCAGGAGGGACAACAATGTCACACTCATATATATAACATTGGCATCCCGAGGTAGGTGGGTGGAGCTGTTAGCTCAGGAGGGTTTCTCCCCCCCGGGGGGGGGGCTGGCTATGGCCCTGACTTCCTCCCTCCTCCCAACAAAGAGTTCACCCTGCCCTATGACCAACAGCCTAATGGGAGCATTTCCTTCATCCCCTGCAGGGCCTTAGCCAGGGGGCGATCAGGGTGGGTGTTGTCCACCCTGAGTTAGCAGTTTGCCCACCCTCAACTCCCAGCTGCTTATATGGCCCTGCTCCCCTGTTGCTGTGCTGGCACTTTGCGATAAATAACTGGGTTTTGGATTGCAGTTTGGGTACTCGGTCTCTAAAAGGTTCGCCATCACTGCCCTACCAGAAGGCAATGGACTGATCTGTAGCAGCAAATTGCTGCTTATCAGATTCACAAGATTCTTGGATTATTGAGTACAGCCTTTGTTAATGAAGCACAGTGAGTAATCAAACTCCCAGCCTCTGTCTCCACAGCCAGGTACCTAAGTCATTACGCTATCCACCAGTGTCTGCTTGGATCCCTGGCCATGTACAATGAGAAACTCAAGCAGGGACTAATTGAATAGCAGCAACTTGCACTTTGATTTGCACCATTAGCATTCCACCAATGTAACTATACAACAGGCTCTTGGCTGTAGGACCACTGCATGTCTGAAGCAATCTGACAGCACATAACAACACAACTGCTGGGGATGGGAAAACCGGTGGCTTTTTGGACTTTCATACCATGTTATTTGTTTGTTTGTTTTGACTTGTTTAGCCGCCCCCTCACTGAGGTGACGCCGGGTGGCTTACAACACAAGAAACACCCCTAACATAACAGACTCCGACACCCCATACATCATAAAAATTCTACAATCTCTACATAAAAACTCTACAATCTCCGAAATCTAAAAATCTTAAAATCACTGAGTAATAACTGAGCTGGTCTTGGATACAGTGCCTCTTGACCTGTGGCAGGAGGGTGGGGGGCTACTGGTGGCTACTGGTGGCTACTTTGCCTCAGGGAGCATTATTATTATTATTATTATTATTATTATTATTATTATTATTATTATTATTATTATTATTATTATTATTATTATTATTATTATTATTATTATTATTATTATATTTCAATTTCTATACCGCCCTACTCGGTAGGACCGACTCAGGGCGGTTCACAGCATATGTAAAATTACAAGTTCATGTCAATAAATCATAAATACATAACATCAAAATATCAATATCACTACAATAACAAGACATTCAATAAAACATCAATATCAAATAACAGTCCAGAAGTTCCACATCTCGGTCAATGCCTTGAGTCTCTCCTGGGGGAGACAAATGAACCACTCACATTCAGTGCAGTGTCTCTGGCAGTATAAGGATCACTGAACATCCACCCACTGTCAAGAAGCATAAACTGGTCAGCCTCCTGATGGCAGATAGGTGACAGTTCTTTATACATTCAAAAAGTAAAGGATCCTAGTAGACACTAAGAGCAAGGGTTCATTCATTTGAGGACTGGTTTTTAATGTCAAGGACTGCAGTGGCTCAAGTGGTTAAGACGTTGACTGGGAGGCAGAAGGTCAGCAGTTCAAAACCCAAGTACTGCATGATGGCATGAGCGCCCGTCTCTGTCCCAGCTCCTGCCATCCTAGCAGTTTAAAAGCAAGAAATTGCAAGTAGATAAATAGGGACCACTTTGGTGGGAAAGGTAAACAGTGTCCCATGCACTTCGGTGTCTGAGCATGCTTGCCACATGTCCACGGAAATGTCTGCAAATGCAGACAGCGCTGCCTCTTTGGCTATAAACAGATATGAGCACTGAACCAGAGAGTCAGATACGACTGGCTTTCGAGCAAGGGCAACCTTTACCGCTGAATGCTAAAGCAGTGCCATCAGGGAAAGGTGTCGCAGAGGTTGGATAGTGAGCTTATCCGATGTCATCGGTCTGCAAGGAACTAGCTAGCTAAAACCTTGAAGAGATCCACTTCAATGCTGGTTCAAGGGCAAAAGTGAAGCAGACCGTCTCTTTTCATTCAGCAAAAAGGTGTCTCTTGCTGAACAGAAGCCTGAGAAATAACAAGGGACGGTTGCAAAAGAAAGGGCTTTTAAGGCTGCAACCTCTGCACTCTCCATTTTTTTTAATGTGAAAACCTGACCCCAAAGCGGCTGACTTGGGTGGAAAGAGAACAAGGAGAAATGAAGCATCAGCTGAATCCTCTTCTGCTGTTGCTGAAATGAGACCATTAAAACAACAGGCACCTTCTCCAGGCTGCAACCTAGCAACCTTATGAAGCTCAGTTTGGCATGATCAGGAGAAAGACTAGAGGTGTCCAGTATGGAACGATCTCTTGATTTCAACACTAAATTTTTCACAGCTTAGTCACAGAAGGACCCAAATGTGTACTTATTTGCTGAGACCTCCTAAGGTCTCTTTTGCTGCCAATTAATAAAAGCATCATTAACAGCTTCATGTCCTGGACTGATGCTGCACTAGGAAGGCTGAAGCAAGTGGGCAGATGTCCTCGAAGCTGAGCCTGTTTAAGAACAGGCTTTGGAAACCCATAAATTGTTGTGTCAGGGCAGATTTCTTTGTAATACCTTTAGCCTCCCTGTAATCCTTTCTCTCCTAGCAAGGCTATGCCCTTCAAGTAAAGCTCAGAGAAGCCATCACAACAGGATAGCGGCAAGATTAGGATCCACAGAGCTGGCATATATTTCCTTGTCATAAAATACAGTAAAATTCATATCATCTTCACCTACTTGCCTTTGATCTTTTCATTGCAAGGAGCAAAAGGCAACTGTGGCCCTTTAAGTATTGTTGGACTACAGCAGGGGCGCTCCATGGCATTCTTGGACTTCCAATTCCCAGAAGCCCTGATCAGCAGGTGTGCCAATGTATGCATCTCTATGTAAACATGTTGCAAGCATGTTTACATCGACTGGGGTGGCTCAAGTGGTTAAGACGCTGAACTTGCTGACTGGAAGTTTGGCATTTGATTCTCTGGTACTGCATGATGGAGTGAGCTCCCGTCTCTGTCCCAGCTCCTGCCAACCTAGCAGTTCGAAAGAAAGAAATTGCAAATAGATAAACAGGGACCACTTTGGTGGGAAGGTAAACAGCATTCTGTGCACTCCAGTGTTGAGGCATTCCTGCCACATGTCCACAGAAATGTCTGCAGATGCAGACAGCGCTGGCTCTTTGGCTTTAAACAGATGAGCACTGAACCCTAGAGTCAGATATGACTGGCTTTCAAGCAAGGGCAACCTTTACCTTTAATTGAAGTCCAAGAACAACTGGGGCTCCACGGTGGGCCTCCCCTGGACTACAGCTTCCATCATCCTTCATCACTGTGTTGATGGGAAATGCAACCCAGCAACAGTTGGAAGGCCACACCTTGTCCATCTTGATGTTTGCTTCTAGATATTACATTCTGTTTACAGGATTCCTTTTTGTTACAAATTAATTTTAAAAACCCAATATGCCAAAGGACCACTTACGCTGCATCTGCTTATTGTTTTTCCAAAAAAATTGTTGTCCTCAACATTCAAAGAAGGAGAATGCAGTACTGTATAGGTAAATGCAGTACCTGCCCCTGTAAGAAAGCAAAATACATTCTAATTGCTGCCTAACAACAGAGGTGTCTCCCTGTTCCCCAACTTTGTGCCCTTCTGCTTGTGATGGAACTACATTTCCCATCATCCTGGTCAGTATGTCCTTTGAGATACTGGAGCCTTGCCATTTAGACAACTGTGCAGTGTTACATTTTGGGAAATACCACACAGAAGGAAAACTAAAACGGAAAGTCCACAAAACCAGTAATGGCAGGGGAGGGAATGAACAAGAATACCCAGAAGTTAATGGTGGAACAATTTCAATGAGAAATAAGTCACCAATTGTCACTAAGGAGTGTCATCATTAATCATCAAGAGGCACTGCTAAGGGACTGGGCACAGGAGAACAGATTTCCCCGTAAATTACAGCTCTCTAGTGAATTATGAACTCTCACTATAAAGGCAGATTTCAAGGGGAGCAGCAAAATGCGGTAATGAGCAGAGGGGAGTAGAAGTAAAGGGATGGGAATAAGATGACTTCAAGAAAATAATTTACCATATATCCAAAAGCAGGGAATGAAATGGAAGCAACAGTGCTGTGAGTATGCATTAAGAGCTGTCGCTAGCTCTTCAGTCCCAGTGCCTCTGCTTTGTATTTGATTCCAGATTTTATATACAGATTGAAGATGAATCTGTGCAAAATCTTCCACCCAAGAGCTTTGCATGTTGAAGTTTCCCAGGATAAATGTCTGTTATGCTCAGGTTGAGCTTGAAAGCCTAACACAGTTTTGAAATAAAGTAGTCCTAATTTGGGTACAATGCAGGACTTTTCCCCTGGCCACGCCCACCATACCACGCCTACAGAGTAGATAGTAAAAAATTTTTTGAATCCCACCACTGACTGAACCCCCAGTAATCTTCCATGGCCGAGTAGGGATTTGAACTGAGATCTCTCGATTCCTAGTCTGTCTCTTTATTCACACCATACTGATTATCCCACACATGCTTACATAGAGATGCATACATTGGGACAAAAGCACATCCATCTGAGTCTACCTGCAATCACATCTCTCTACCAGTGAAGCCTTAAAGAAAAGATGAGCTTCTTTAAAGTCATGTGAAATGGATTCTCAACCTTTTCGCACCATGGGCTGGACCACTCCTCCTCAGACAGCTGAGCAGGCCAGACATGTGGTTTCCCTGGCCGTAGACACTGCTGTAAACCACAGTGGGCGCATTTGCACATGCACGTTTACAGCTGTTGTAAATGCGTCCATTTCCACTTCCGGAGTCGTTGCCATGGGCCAGATGATTTGTCATCGTGGGCCAGATCTGCCCCGTGGGCCGTAGGTTGTGAACCCTTGATGTAAAAGGTCTTCCATCTAAGTCAATCTGGGGCCTTCCAAACATTATAGATTGCAACTTCTATCAGCCCCAGTCAGCATAGCTAACAGTCAGGAATCCTGTAAGCCACCATCCAAAACAGCTTGAAGCTGTCAGGGGAAGAAAGGCTCTTCTAAGTTGTTCACAAAAAGTACTGCTATCTTATAAAAAGCAGGATTTGTTCACTGCCAAAAGAAAACTGAATTCATTATTTGTATGTAAACTGTTCAGTCCCAGAAGAAGGGAATGTCAAACTACTTTTGAGTACTTTATACTTAGAAAACCCTGGAAAGTCACTAGAAGCTATACTGTAGTTGACTTGACAGCATGTAAATCAGGGATGGCCAATCCCCCACCAGTGGGCCTAATCTGGCCTGCACATCTCATTAATATGACCCATGGTGGCCACTCGGGGACTTCTAGACATGTTTTCCACCTGCCCCCATCAGTGGAAATCACTATGTCATCGTGGCAGTGGGAATCACTTTTTTCTGGCTTTTTGGGAGGCTTTCTGGAGCAATTTCACTTATTTGGGATTTCCCTTGCCCCTTCCCCACTGCACTTTGCCAGCTGGAGCGTAACCGTGGGTGACTTCCGGTGCCGGGCAGAACTTACATCAGCACCTGGGGTGACTGTGCGGAACCAGCTCCCTGTGCCACTCTAACTTCTGAAGTGCAGTGGAGAAGGCTCAGAAAAATCCCAAACCAGAGTGATCATGCTCCGAAAAGGCTCCCGCCACCCAGGGAAGCGGCAAAACTTGTGCAAAAAGCCAGAAAAACCCCATGCTTCCCACCACCACTGCCGATGATGACAAAAACATAAGTAGTGGGTACAGCAATGCCTCTGGTCCTTGGCAGGGAGTGTTAGTGGTGGATCCAGCCCTCGGTGGGAAAATGTTGGGAACCGTTGATGTCAATATTATTACACACAGGAACCCTACAGGCCTCCAGATTACAGCACATGATCACAAATTATTATTTCTTCAATGAGCAAAATACTCCATTGCACAAAAGACTCTCTGAAGTGGGCAGATTCATTCTGGCAAGCACAACATTCAAGAATAGTAACTCTTTTTACCCAAGGACAGGGGATGTGGGGCCATCAAGAGATCGTTGAATTGCAATTCCCATGATCTTTCCCACCAGCTATTACTGGCAAAGACCAAGAGAACTGCAGCCCAACATTTCCTATCGTTGATTAATACAGGACATGTATTAACAAGAGTCAGTATCCTACAGTTCTGCTGTTTCAGTTTTGTATTTTCTTATTTTACTTTCTTATAAAAGATTCTTCCAAAACCTTGTGCCTAGGTCAAACGTTAAACTGCCAGATAACGAACCCACTTTTTGGTGAAGTCATTCTGTAATTCCTGACCTAGTGTGAGAAAGATTAGCCGGCACAAGGTGGCTGTTGCCCAGAGCAAGCCTGATGATGGTTCAAATAGACCACAATCTTCAAGGAGGCTCTTTCTGTGTACCCCCAACCCTTGTGTAATGAAGATGGATACTTTCACCAGCAGGTATCACTGACTATGCATCCAAATGGAGGCAAGATGTTTGTGGTGGTCCCCAAGTACGCAACAGGAGTGTAAAGGACACAGAGGTGTGCCAGAAAAATGTCAAAACATTCTGAGCATTCATCCAGTCAAGAGAATGAGGTGAAAATCTTTAATTCTTAACAACTCATTTTGCATAATGTAACACAGTTGGTCAGAGGCTCGATCTGCTATAAAACAAAAGGTCAGTTGTTTGAAGTCAACTGGGGGGGACACCAGCTGTTGTGAGGTGGGAAGAGTGGGCAGGGATGGAGCCCTTCTGAGGAAAGATTTCTTCCTAGCTGGTTCTTGGAGGCAAGGCTAGAGGAACCCCTTGCATGGGGTCTCTGCAAGGCCCACTCCACTGAAGGTAACTATCTGGCAGTCTCTGGTTGGGGCATAGTGTTAACGTTCATCAAAGCCAGGCATGGGGAAGGCACGGGCAAAGGTTTCCACACGCTGACGGAGGTCCGATAGCTTCTGCTTTGTCTCTGGATCAGTCAGTAAGAAGGATTTGAAATCTTGGAGCTTGGCTTTGGGGGGAAAGAAGAAGAATGGAGAACGACGGTAAGTAAACTGGAGCATTAAATTGCATGAGAGAATTCAGGTATAGAAAATATGCTTAACAACCTCAAGAATGCAATCTACCAGATATAGGCCTTGGTAATAGCAATAGCAATTACACTTATATACTGCCCTATGGTGCTTAGGGCACTCTCTGGGTGGTCCACAATTAGTATTTTGCCCTCAACCTGCTGAATACTCACTTTACCAATCTCACAAGGATGGAAGGCTGAGTCAACCCTGAATCCCATCAGGATCAAACTCACAATGTTTTGGCATCAGCACAGCAGTTTAACCACTGCACCACCAGGGCTTCTAGCCTCCTATTCGGTTCCTATTCTCTGGAGAACTCCCACCTCAATTCCCTTCCCATCAGCAAATCTATGAGTTTCCCAGCACCATGTCCTACGCTCATGTCCACTGAATCCTACTTATTTGTGTTTTGCTTTCATCCAAGAATTGGGACAAACTGTATAAATGAGAGCCCTAGTCTTGGCACTTTATCCAACTTTTTCTTCTTCAAAGGACGTATTAGGGGAAGGGAAGAATACAACTGCTACATTTCTGTGCAGCGAAGGAGGCAACTTGAAGACAGCTTTGGGGGCCGGACAGCCATTTTGCCCTTCCTCCACCACATGGCACTTCCGGGTCTGGTGGAAGCAGTGGGCGGCCACATGAAATGGCACCATGGGCTGCATCCGGCCCATGGGCCGCAGGTTGAGAATGCACCTCATGGGTTTGCCCTGAAGCAAACAATTCCATCAACCAGAATACAGCAAGACATGCAATGAGTGTGTCAAACATATTCCCGGCTAATTTAAGGAGACCAATTGGTATCTAGTTAAATCCTCACTACACCTTGATGACTGCAACAGAACATAATTGATCCCTGCTGTGGAGCTGAGAATGAGGCTAAAGACACAATGTGCTAGCTTCCCATGACATCACAATGACTTACAGGTTTTCTTTTTGACATCTAGTCCAATCTGGATTCCTTCATCAAAGAACTCCACTACCTTCTGGAAATCAGCTTCCCGGAATTGTCGGGAAGTAAGTGCTGGTGCCCCTACAAGGGGAATGGAGGAGAATTGGATGAAGAGCTCTACTTGACAGGCCAGAATGGCACCTGACATTGTTAAAGCTCATAAGCAAGAAAGAGGGATCTCCACCCGCCCACCCACAAAGTACTTCCAAGGCAATCCTGATAGCTCCTTCCTCTCTGTCTTACTCTTACCGAAGGACTGTGTTGTACACAAACACATTCACCACTCTGCTTTGTTGGACCAATCATCATAGCAGGCCAACAACTAAATTCTGATGTGTGTGTAAATGTGTGCCTGTATGTTTAATAATTCCTTCAAATGAACTGGCAGGAAAGACAATTTGCCAGATCCTAAATCTGAGCAAGAAGACACCTTAAAAGAGGAAATAAAGAATATAGATTGTCACGTCCAATGGCATAATTGTAGACTTTGAAAGGCTAGAAATCTGCTCGTTTAAAAACATTAAAACTAAGATTCTTAGCATGCTGAATTATAGGTCCAGTTATAAACGTGAGTGAAGACAGATGTATTTTCACAAAAACTGCAAAGTCGGGCTGGTCCCACATTTCCATAGCAGTTCCCTACTTCATTTTAGTCTGGGGAAAATAACTGATTTTGGTGCAGAATCTGAGCTATCTTAGCAGCAGAAGGGACTCCAGACTCAAAGCACGGGAGACAACCTCAGAGTTCACTTCTTCAAGTCATTCTTCTTCAGTCAATTGAGTCCAACCCCCTGCTCAAAGCAGGAATCCAAATCAAAGCAGATATGTCAGATGACTGTTCATCTTACCAAGCCTCAGGCCACCAGGTGTTAACGCACTCTTATCACCAGGACAGGTGTTCTTGTTAGCCGTTATGGACACCAGTTCCAGCACCCGCTCAGCCCGAGCACCATCGATGCCTTTTGGCCTCAGGTCCACAAGCACCAGATGGTTATCAGTGCCACCTTGCCCAAAAGAGAGAAGAGTTTATTCCCCACAGCCACTCTGACCCAGACCCATCTCCCACTGTGACAAAGACAACATTGTTCACGGATCCACTATCATTGTTCTGCTCTTGTTGAAAGCAGGTGATACATACAATACACATGTATCCGATCTGTTCATCCTCAGTAACAAGCCCTGCTCCTGTTTCAAAATCCTGAAAGGAAGACATTTACTACCTAGAGCTACGTGTCGCCCAAAACAGTCATTTTCATATTGATCTCAAAGGGCCAAAGTAGATGTTTGCTTAATATGAACAATGATGAATCTTTGGCCTGCCAGAAATTTTGGATCTCTACTCACAGCATGGACAACAATAAGGATCTGTGGGAGTTGACTCACCAAACATCTGGAGGGCCAAAGGTTCCCCACCTTGGGACTTACTAGACAGCACGCAGCCTTGTATTATGTTGGGCTTTTAAACAAAATTATGATGTCTCCATTTTTATTAGTTCTCTCCATGCCTTTTGCTTTCCCAATAACATCCCCCTCCATGCAATGACTGCAGTTATTCAAAGAAAAACTACACAGCTGCATGGTATGTACTTAGCAAACACTGAGTGTGGCACAAAATGTCCTACTCTCTTCACCCTGCAAGGTAGTGCTATCATCTTGCTTGAACCACCCTATGGTTCTTGATTTGTCTCAAACATTACTTTCCACAAGCCATTAATGGAAGAAACATGGAACAACTGGGCAATCATGCAGGCAGCTTCTTTGTTTTGGGAAGCTATTCCTCCTATGACACTGATGGTGAACCTTGGCACTCCAGCTGTTTTAGATATTCAATTCCCAAAAGCCCTGATCAGCAGGAGTGCTGACTTGAGTTTCTGGTAATTGAAGTCCAAGAACATCTGGAGTGCCAAGGTTTGCCATCACGGTCCTATGATCTCACCCATAGTCGCTGCAAAAATCAGCTTGCATTCTTGCCTTTACACACCCCATTTTCCCAACAGGAGTCTGGTCAACAGGTTTCAAACTCTGTCAAAACTCTTCGTGCTTCTGCTTATGGCTATACTCTTCTCCTTCCCCACTATGCACAGCCTATGAGCCCTTTCTTGGTTCTTCCCCCTTCCCAACCAACATCTGCCTTACCCTGCCTAAAACAAAATTAGGACACACACAGCTTGAATGTACTATTGGAATAGTCAAACACTGGGATTTGTCTTGGGCAGCACCACTGCAAAGTGTTAGTGGGGGGAACTCGTGGTTTAAATTATAGCCTAGATTTCTTCTCCTTTACATACTAATTTAACCCTGCACTCTGAAATGGGACAGCCCAGTAACACTGCTTCAAACAGTTTTTCTGACCATGTACTTAAGCTCAAAAGAAACAACATTCCTTGTACAGTGGTACCTCGCTTAAGGAGCATAATGCAATCCACAGAATTGTTCTTTAAGCGAATTTGCTCTTTAAGTGAAACACTATTGTAAGTGACCAAGTGTGACTTCTGGCAGGGGGGGGATTGCGAACCCCAATTTATTTGTTAAGCGAGTTTTTGGTTGGTTTTATTTGTTAAGCAAAGCGAACATTCAGAGAAAATTACTCTCTAAGCGAGGTGCTCTTTATGAGAGGTTTTACTGTACCTGAAACCAGAGTATATCCTTGCTGCAACAATGCCTCTGCCATGGCTTTGGCATTCTTCAGGATCTGCTGGCAATACTCTTGGAACATGGGAGAGCTCGCCTAGAAATGCAGAAAAAGAGGCAAATTAGGCTCAAACCAGTGCTGCTCCTTTCAGCAACATAACCACTTGCATAATACTCCCACTCCAATTCATCTACATGGCCAGCCCCATCTTCCACAGTACAACTAAAGTTGAACAAACAAAAACATACTACCAAACACAGTCAAACTGATAAAGCATGAGATTATAGCTAGCAGTGTTATGCTAATTGCCCTTTCACAACTTTAGTCCTGGCAGGCAATTTGGGATTTAATTTCCACCAGCCCTATAACTGGATGGTTTAATTTTGTTATTATTTATTTAATTACATTTACATCCCGCCCTCATCCGAAGACTCAGGCGGCTTACAATTTAAAACAGTTAAAACACATCATCTACAGCAAAAACTTAAACGGTTAAAAGACTAAAAAGTTAAAAGTTAAAAACCACAACAGGGAGAGAGGTGGGGTATTCAAAGTAGCCAGCCGACCGAGCTGACCGTCTGGCCTGCACCCCACACTTGCCCCACCAGCCAGGTCTTCACCCCCTTTATGAAGGGCAGCAGCTCCGTCTGGAGATGCAATCCACTTGGCAGGAGGTTCCATAAGGCCTGAGCAGCCACAGAGAAGGCCCTCCTTCTGGTGCTAGAGAGATGAGCCCCTCTAGGTGATGGTACGGCCAGAGAGACCCTCCGGTCCGCTCTGGTGGGATGGACAGATGTTCTTGGGGTGATGCGGTCTTTTAAGTATCCTGGCCCACTACCATGTAGGGCTTTAAAGGTAATAACCAGCACCTTGAAATGGGAGCCAGTGCAGCTCTTGGAGAAGCGGTGGGGCATGAGCATAACGCCCGCACCCCATCACAACCTGAGCAGCTGCATCCTGGACCAGCTGCAGCCTCAGAATGATCACCAAGGGCAGCCCCATGTAGAGTGCATTACAATAATCAAGTCTGGAGGTGATCGAAGCTTGTGTGATCATGAGAAAGGAGTCCCAATCAAGGAGCGGGCGTAACTGGTGCACAACACGGAGTTGTACAAAAGCCCTCCTAGCCACGACTGCCACCTGCTCTTCAAGCAGGAGTCATGAGTCCAGGAGGACTCCCAGATTACACACCAGGTCTGTTTGGGGTAAAACTGTCCCATCCAGAACCAAAGATAGTAGCTCCCGAGATAGAGCAGGGCCCCTGATCCACAGCCACTCAGTCTTGCCAGGATTCAGTTGTAGCCCGTTGTCCCCCTTCACAGCCTCCAGGCACCTGGAAATGATTTCCACTGCATCACTAGGGGCCCCATGGGCCGAGATATACAACTGGGTATCATCAGCATATTGATGATACCTCACGCTGTGAGAACAGATGATTTCACCCAGCGGTTTCATGTAGATGTTAAATAGGAGAGGTGAAAGCACCGAGCCCTGAGGTACCCCATATTGGAGCAATCTAGGGCTAGATTCCTCACTCTCCAACCACAATGACTGGTTCCAGCCCCTCAGAAATGAGGAAAAACAGGACCACACAGTACCCTGGATCTCCAATCCTCGAAGCCTTTCCAGAAGGATACCGTGGTCGATGGTATCAAAAGCTGCTGAGAGGTCAAGAAGAGCCAGGACAGATGGATGTCCACCATCCCGCTCTCTCCAGAGATCATCCACTAGCACGACCAATGCAGTTTCCGTACCATATCCGGGCCTGAATCCTGACTGGAAAGGGTCCAGATAATCCGTTTCATCCAGAATCTACTGTAACCGCCACACCACTGCCTTCTCCAACACCTTACCCAAAAAGGGCAGGTTGGACACAGGCCGAAAGTTTGCCATTATTGTTGGGACGAGGGATGGTTTCTTCAGGAGGGGGCACACCAAAGCATGTTTTAGAGGTGCTGGAAAAAACCCTTCCTGCAATGAGGAGCTAATAATAGCCTCGACCCAACCACCAGTCACCATCCTGGTAGATTTAATTAACCAGGCGGGGCATGGCTCTAATGCACAGGTGGTGCCACGGGCAGCTACCAGGAGCCTGTCCACTTCCTCAGTGACAACTGGATCAAACCGATCTCAGTTAACATGGCCAGACTGCACTTCAGTCAACCTCAGCTCTACATTTTCCATGCTGGGATTCAACTTCAAGCGAATCAGAGTGATTTTCTCTGTCAGATAATCAGCAAAAACCTCAGCCGACCCCTGCCAACCGGGGCCCAACCCACCTCTACCGAGAAGAGACCTGGTCACCCAAAACAGGGTCTCTGGGTGATTATCTGCAGAGGCATTTATGGCATTTCACCACCTCCATCAACACTAGGTAGGCTTTAATGGCAGCTCTAACCAGTGTTTGGTCAGACTCACTCCGAGTCTTCACCCAGCTGCGATCTTGGTGTCTCTTTGCCCGTCTGAGTACCCTCAGTTCCTCCGTGAACCACGGAGATGGAGTGGTGCCTATGAGAATAGAGAGGCCATAGTGGAGCAATTAATTCCAAGGCTACCATCGCCCTCTCATTCTAGAGGTCGACAAGTGCCTCAGGCGGATCGCATCACCGGTCCAGAGGAATATCCCCCAGTTCCCTTTGGAATCCATCTGGATTCATCAGTCGCCGGGGGCGGGCCAATTTAATAGGCACTACCACCCTACAGTGAAGCTTCGCCCCCAGAAAGTCCAGTCAACAAAAAGTGATCTGACCATGGCACAGGTCTGATGTCTAGTTTCTGTAATTTCAGATCACTCCACCACAGCTCCGACAAGACAACCAGGTCCGGGGTGTGGCCACTGCTCCTGGTTGGGTCCTGAATTACCTGAGTCAGTCCCACAGCTACCATGGAAGCCATGAACTCCCGAGCCACCTCAGAGCCATACAGGAATCCCCAATGAAGGCAAATTGAAGTCCCCCAAGACCATAAGTTTGGGAAACTCCAACGCCAACATGGTGATGGCTTCTAGGAGCTTGGGCAGGGAATCTGCTACACTGCAGGGAGGCAAGTACAGCGGCAGCAGTAGAGGCAGCAGTGGCGCCAGCATGGGCTTTTAAAGCCAGTTGGGCCGCCTGGTGTGCCGAATTCTGCTCCCCGCCTGGGACAGCGCGGGGAGTCTCTCAGGTGGTAGTGGAGGCCTTGGTATTGGTACTGACACACAAAAAACAACAACATCTGGAGGACCAATGTTTGAGAAACACCGGTCTTGAAGAATAGAACCTTGTCTTTGCCAGAAGCACAAAGAGCAACTATGTCAGATTATAAATGGAGAATTTTCATTGTCACAGTCAATTCCATTGATTCAACTAGCCACACTTGGGCCTGCCACTATTGCAAGGCTACAGGTCTTTTTTAGCAGGGAATGGAGGAAAGCAGAAACAATGGAGAGCATCTACCTGTTGGTTTCCTCCCTCCACCAAGGCTGGAGATCAACCGGCCTACACTGTAATGCTGCCATGATGTCATTCCTGTAAAAACTCTGTCCCCTTTGACCAGTGAAGGCAAACCCTTTAAAGTCTGAGTGCCCAAACTCAACAGGCTGCTATCCGCACCGCACAGGGGTGAGGCGAACTCTGTGCTGGGGGGAGGCAGGAAGCTCTCCCATTGGGCTACTGGGTAGAGGGGTGGGATGAACTCTATGCTGGGGCAATGGTGCATGTGCCCACAGAGAGGACTCTGTCACATGTGAAATAAGTTTGCCACTGCTGCCTTAGACATAACAGGGCTTCGTAGAATAGTTGTACCTACTATGAAAGTGAGATATATTGACAAATAAAAACGATTAACAACCTCCGAACTAATAAGTGGTCACCCAAAAATATTCAGTGGGTCAGCTAGCGAGCATCCTAGCACAGGGGGTGCTACTCTCAAAACTAATCATGCCACTAAAAGGACATCAGAAAGAAGACCAAGAAAACAAGGCTGAGATCAAGAGCGAAAGGTGACACAGTATTTAGTCTGGTCCTTCAGGGGCAAACAAGCCAACAAAACTATGAACAAGATGGGGTTTCTCATAATTCTGCCAAATATTTTCTATAGGAACATACAGGAATGTGGCAATTCTCATTGTGCTTTTGGACAGTGGCTTATATAATTTGAACCTTCCTGACTTTGCAAAATTCCAGTGGTTGTGGATCATATTCTTTGTGGAAATGTTACTCTTCCTGCTCACCAACCAGACTTTAAAGAAAAGCAGACATTTGGGATGTCATGGCCAGACTAGAACTTTTGGTCACAATTACAGCAGTGCATCAGAAAAAAAAATTGGGGGGGAGGCAAGGGGCAGAGAAAATGCAGAGTGGATTATAAATGATTTCCAGAAAGAATGGCATACATCAGGGATGGCGAACCTTTTAGAGACAGGGTAGGCAAACTGCAATCCATAACTCACTTATTGATCACAAAGTGTCAACATAGCAACAGGGGAGGAAGGAAATGCTCCCATTGGGCTGCTGGGCAAAGGAACTCTGTGCTGGGAGGAGGCGTTCCCATTGGGCTGCTGGGCAGAGAGTGTAAACCGCCCTGAGTTGGCTCTGCCAAGTAGGGCGGTATAGAAATTCAAATATAATAATAATAATAATAATGGAGGGAGGAAGCGCTCCCATTGGGCTGCTGGGCAGAGCAGCGGGGCAAACTCTGTGCTTGGATGACTGCACAGGTGCCCACTGAGTGCCACCTCTGGTATGTGTGCCATAGGTTCGCCTCCACTGACATACATCTCTTTTAAATGGGAAGAATAAAATCCTATTTGTAAAAGACTGTGAGTACCAAGGGACATTGCTGGAAGAAAAGCTCCATTTCATGATGAAACAGCAATCCCTATGAGGTCACTGCTCTGAGCAATCTTCTTAACTATGGAATCAGCAACCTCCTTTTGCAAAGGCTACTAAGAATCTGATGTCCTCCAAAGGCTGAACTGGGCTTCACTTTGGGTCAGGACCACAGCTAAAATGGCCATCTGTGTACATGGCAAAAGATCCCCAGCACCACAAACATACACCTATTCCCACAGAGGAGGGGATGGAGCCACCCTCTTCCTTTCCCACCTGTTTCAGGGCCACAGCGACAGCAGCAATGGCATGGTTATGGGGGCCTCCCTGCAGAGAAGGAAAGACAGCAAAGTTGATCCTCTCTTCCAGGTTGTATGGAATCTCCTTGCCGGTCTTCTTATCCACAGAACGAGTGCCTTTGCGGTAGAAGATCAGCCCAGACCTGCATGCAACGAGGGATGGACATCTCAACATGTGCCTACTTGCATGGCTACTCAGATGGCGGGTCCCAAATGTCCAAGGATAATAAATGGATTCTTTTTGATCCTGGCTCACTAAGACTAATTGTACTCTTTATATAAAAAGATCATTAGCTGGGCTATGCCAATGTTACATTTTATTTCAGAGAAGCTGTGTGCTGTGTGTGTGACAGTCTGGTAAGAGGCTACAACAGGGGTGCCGAAACTACGGCCCATGGGCCAGATCCAGCCCCTGATGCCAATTCATCCAGCCTGCGCTGCCCTCATTGCTCCTGGAAGTAAAACACGCCAATATGGGCACGTTTTACTTTTGCTTCCAGGAGAGATGAGGGCGACATGGGCCAGATGAATTGGCATTAGGATCCGGATCCGGCCCATGGGTCATAGTTTGGGCACCCCTGGTTTAAAATGGCAGCTTAAAATCTATCTCATCCTGTTGCAAAACAGATTGCAAGGTGTGTTTTACTTTGCTTCCGGTGGGAGGAACCACATGGCCAGCCCGTTGAACCACCTGACCGGTCCGTGGCCTGAAAAGTTTGGGCACCTCTGGGCTACAAGCTCAGCTTTTTGCTACTTTGCCCCTAGTTGATGTACCAGAATGCATGTGGCCAACCTTCCAGATATTGATGGACTACAGTTGCCATCAGCCCTAAACTAGCCCATTGGGGAATAACAGTGGGAGTTGTAGGACAAATATCTCCAGCCTCTGATCTGGGTAACAAAAATTCAGAAGCCTTGAAGGTGCATGGAACAAGGTCTCGAATAACTCTCATGTCGATTTTGTGTTCTTGTTGACAAGACTGTGGACTGTGGCTTTCCAGGGGAAAGGCTTGCCTAACTGTACTAGGAAATGCCCAGGGACTCAACCCGCGGCCTTTTGCATCCCACGCATACGCTTTGCAACCAAACAACAGTTCCTCCTGGTGTTTGTGTAGCAATGGCAGAAAATCTGTGTCTTTCATCAATGATGCAGTCGACTTATCTCTCCCACCATCCCTGATCCCACTGGCCATGCTGGCTAGTGTCAATGGGAGTTAGGGAGTCCAAACCAGAGAAGCACAATTTCCCAACCCCCGAGGCAAGGCAGTGGTGCTTCCCCATACCAACCTGGCCCCACGCAGCGTCTTGTGAGTCGTACTGGTCACCAGGTCAGCATAGTCAAAGGGAGACGGGATAACTTTGGCTGCCACAAGGCCACTGATATGGGCCATGTCAGCCAACAAATAGGCTTTCACTTCTTCACACACCTAGGAAAGCAAAGGCAAACCAGCTCAGAGCTTAGAAGCGTTGTACGATAAACAACTCATTCCTTGCAGTTGACTCCTTTTGCCAAACATTTAAGTAAGTTACATTATGACTGCTCCACCAGGATTAATCACTTCACTCATTTTGCTGTTACTTGTATCCTTAAGCATGTATGTAGCCTCACTGTTTATTTATGATATGATATTGTGATTTATTTGTTGTTACCCCATTGCATTTTATTTTGTTGTAATGTGTATATGCTTTGTTATATTTATATTTTATATTGTAATAGTGTTTTATGTAATGTTATATTTGGGGGTTCTGTGAGCCGCCCTGAGTCGGTTTTTACCAAGTAAGGAGGCATACTAATAATAATAATAATAATAATAATAATAATAATAATAATAATAATAATAATAATAATAATAATGATGATGATGATGATGATGATGATGATGATGATGATGATGATGATGATGATGATGATAAATCCAATGTTTTAAATGGAAAGTGATGAGAAGGAACCCCATTGTTTTAGATACTTTCCCTGGAGGGAAAAAGTAACTCTCACCTTGGAGACAAATAAAAATTAACTGTAACATTAACAATTTGGGGGACCCTTGAAACCATTAACTGCAACAATGTACAATTTTTAAACGTAACTTTCAAAACTCTGCCCTTAGCAATCTACCCCATGGTGTGGCACGCATGGAAGCTGCAGGTCAGTAGTAGTAGTAGTTCTTCTTTATTATTATTAATTATTATTATTAATTATTCAAGTGTTGTATCCGATTTCAAATATTGACTCTTATCATAGCAATCAGCCATGAAGATTGTCCTGGGAACAATATAATGCAGTCACCTTCCATTTGCTTTCCACATCACAACATGA
This sequence comes from Furcifer pardalis, assembly GCA_030440675.1. Classification (NCBI taxonomy): domain Eukaryota; kingdom Metazoa; phylum Chordata; class Lepidosauria; order Squamata; family Chamaeleonidae; genus Furcifer; species Furcifer pardalis. The sequence continues at coordinate 25,574,698 of CP126893.1, forward strand.
CACCTATATCACCCATACTACTTTCTGGTCTTGAGCCTTTTTGGTACACAAAGTCATCATCAGGCCCAGACCTGGATTGACTAAGTCCATGATGGTGAACTTTGGCACTCCAGATGTTCTTGGCCTTCAATTCCCAGAAGCCCAAGTCTCTGTGAATCCACACGAATGGGTGGATTCTACTGTGCAGTAAACCCATTGGTGTGAATTCACAGACTTGGGCTTTTGGGAATTGAAGTCAAAGAACACCTGGAGTGCCAAGGTTCGCCATCACTGGACTAAGATGCTGCTCTCTGTCAAGATGGATTCAAGTGGGATTTAATCCCTTTGGGAACCATCACCCTTCCCTGTTGACTTTGCCACCAAAGGCCGTTAGTCCTCGGGGTTGTCAGGTTAGTTAACCACCACCTGACAATCAGCATTGAGTCACTGGCAGTAAAGTCTACTCTACTACCATAGCAGGGGAACTTGACCAGATTGTGTTTCCTTGGAGGCTGCATTTTATCCATCCTTAGTCTTGGCCATTAATCTCTGCCACGTCTTTTATGCAAGGCTCACAGTAACCTCCTTAGAAAAATCCAGAGTGCCTAAGGATCGGTTCCTTATATATCCATTTTTTTTTCATTTAAAGAAGACAGGCTCAGCTTTTTCAAGCAAGGCACCCCGGTTTCCACTGAGCTTATTTCAGAGCGGAAAGGCATCACCCCCTCCCTCCATCTCTGTTTATATCTCCTCTAGTCCGGCTATTCCCTCTCCTCCCACTGCACCCAAGGAGTACCTTCTTGATACGGGCATAGTCGATAAGGCGAGCATAAGCACTGGTGCCGGCAATGATGATACGTGGGCGGAAGAGTCGGGCAGTGGTTTCCAGTTGATCATAATTTATTAGTCCAGTTGCTGGCTGTAGGGTGAGGATGAGGTAGACAGCAGAAGAGTCAACGTGTGCCACTAAATATTGCACCACTGTAATCACTGAATCAGATCATTACTCAGATTCAAGAGAAGGCAGATTTCTATATCCCTGTTTGTGTAACTAACCACACCACTCAGTGGTTTAGGTATCTGGCTGTAGAGCCAAAGGCTGGGAGTTCGATTCCCCACTGTGCATCCTGGGAGAAGAGCCAGCCCATGTAGCCACGGCAAAGCTGCACAGTCCCAGAGTGCCCCCAGAGTCCCAGACGGAGGGATTGGCAAGCCACTTATGTTTATTCTCCATCTAAGAAAAGAACCCTGGAAAGGGTTGCCCTAAGTCAGAATTGACTTGATAGCTCACCATTTGTTTTATTATTTTCATTCAAAGGAACTCCAATGTATAAAAGATACAACTTCCTTAGCATGGTGGTCAGCAAACCAGAAGCCTTCACACCAAAATCGACCTGACATCTCAGCAATGGTGACCTTACCACTCACCTACCTCTTGCCCAAAGATTTCTCAATGGTCTGGGTGGGATTGACAGCCCTTGAATTTCAACAGCACTCTGGAATGATGGCTGAAATGTTTTGGGATCCCACCTTCCACACTCTCACCAAATCAGAGAACTAAAATCATGCAACTTGACTGAAGAATTGGGCTGCAATCCACAAAAGTTCACACTGAAATAAGGCTAGTAGTCTTTAAGGTAACTCCTTAGTTTTTATGCATTCATGGTATTTTTGGTTTTACTTTGTCATATAATGGCTGAAATCCAGTTGCAATTAAGGTGTGCTCAGTGAATCAATCAAGCTTACTGAGGAGTTAATTCCCCAAATCCCTGTCGTCCAATGTGCATACTGTAGTTCAGGGGTGCCCAAACTATGGCCTGTGGGCTGGATCTGGCCCACGGCACCAATTAATCCAACCCTCAACACTCCCAGAAATAAAACAGGCATGTGCAGAATGCGCCTGTGCAGAATGCTGCCATAAATTACCTGCAGATGCCATAAATGCATTTATGACAACCACGGGTCATTTACGGCAGCATTCATGTGCGTTTTACTTTCACTTCTGGGTGGGAGGAACCACGTGACCAGCATGCTTGACTATGTGACCAGCCCATGGCCCAAAAGGTTTGTGCACTCCTGCTCTAGTTGCAATTTAATACTGGATTTCCACCACAATGTGAAGGATATTTTTCGTCACATTATGCACATATATTTATTGAAGGCCAGATATCCTCATCTATCCAACCCAGTCCTTGACTATGGCTGGCAGCAGTTTTGTATGGTGTGGAGACCAGATAATTCCCGCAACCTCCTATGGAGATGCCCAAGATCAGCCCAGAACTTTAAATCATATGCTCCTCTACTAAGCTATAGTCCACTCTCAAAATTCAGCTCATGAACACTAGTTTCCTGCTGTGCACAAAACAGCTTCACAACTTCACAAACAGCAAGGAAAACATCTTACACAAACCAGCTCATAGCATCTCATGTGCTTTAATCATGTAGATATCCTCTCTACAACCCAAGAGCCTTCAACCCAAGAGCCTTCTCTGTCCTGCCTCCATGTGAAGAACCAGCATCAGGCAGGAATACATGTGTAAGAATACATGTTCACTATTTCTATTCACTCACATTCAGTTTGTACGGCATGGATTCAAAGAAGATAGACGTGGCTGAGATACGCTTGACATCAGACATGTATCCATGTGTCAGGCTGCCAAGGAGAAAGAAAGCAAACTATCAGTCCAAAATGCAAGCTCCAGTCGTCAAAAAGAAACCTACATGAGTCAAAACCCACGGGTTGTGTCCCTCACAAAGAATGGCTGCTTGGAGACTTTGAAGGAGAAACTCCAAGACAGGATTATTGTTATTATTATTTAACATTTAGATTTATTATCCCGCCCAAATCAGGCGAACCTGACTCTAGGCGGCTTACAGAAAAAGAGAAATATTATACATCATGAGCACAAAACAAACTAAACAATCCCACTATACCCCTACAAATTCAGAAACTGAAACCCTAAGGTTCAAAAGTAATTTTAAGAAAATTAATTGCTTTGACAATTGAGGCAGAGTATGTCTCACCCAAGTTCTGCAAGAGCAAAGCCACACCTCCTCGCCATTTTCCTTGGCAAGAGGAGTTTTGGTAGATTCAAAAAAACTCAAGTTGCTAAAAGTTTGCTGCTGAAAAACTAATTGAGGATAGGCAAGTTTTTTAAATTGTATCTTTACCATATCAGGAAATTCATCCCCTTTGCAATACAGACACAGACACTTCAGCAGCAAAATCCTACCAATCTGTTCTCCCTATCCCAATATCCTTAGTGACTTTCCCCTCACTGAGCACCTTTGTTAGGCCTGCCATTTCTGAACCATTGTTCTTGTGCTTCCTTTTTTTGTGTGTGTCAGTTATTCCAGCCTCCTCACATATTTTGTCACTTCACGTCAGCCCTTCCCCTGATAGGCCCTTCTCCCACTGTGTTGGACTACAAGTCCCATCTTCCTCAGGCAGTACAGCCCATGACCCTGCACATCAGAGGCTGACTGGGTCTTCGGGTTTTCTAGGAACGTCAGCTCAGGAGAGGCTGTTTCAAGTGTCTCAAGGAAGAGAAATAGCCCCCTAGGGCTTCCCTCACCCAAATTCCACTCCCCCGTTGGTACGTACTGTCCCCCATCAGGCAAGTCCAGACCCATGAGGCGATCGTGGGGCTGCAGCAAAGCTGTGTAGGCTGCAAAATTGGCCGGGGAACCTGAGTAGGGCTGGACGTTCACCCCCCAGCACTCAGGATCCAGGTCGAACGCTTCAAGGGCACGCCGCTCGCACAGCAGCTCAATGCGATCCACCACTTCAGCACCGCCGTAGTATCTATGCCAGAATGTAAAGAGGAAAGGGAATGTTCAGAAAGGAGGCCTCGTCCTACTGCCGTAGCACCAGAACCAGGGAAGAACAAAAGAAGCCCCTATCTATCTCGTCCATGCCAGTGCAGGTATAAAAGATGTTACCCAGGCAACCATCCCCTCACAAAGCCTCCCGCCGCCCCTTGTCTCCATGTAAGCACTCTATAATTGACTTTTTCTCTCCCTTCACCCTGAGGAATGAACCCCACAATGTCAGTAAGAAGGGGGCTGCATTTCCTCCCTTCACTCACCTCTTTATTACCGTATTCTTTTTTCCCCCAATGGAAAAATGTCCCTTATTCTACCTCTCTCCATTCCTGAAATCTAATTCAAACATGGCCTGCTTCTGCAGTTAGGAATCTGCCATCACCCTGAGGGATGAACCCAACAATGTCGACAAGAATACCATCTGCATCCAAAGGAAAAGGGGACTTCCTCCCTCCCTATACTGCCAAATTTGGATTTTATGCACTGACTCTTTACCCAGCCATTAAATAAATAAATTTCATGTCAGAAACCAATCGGGGTTGAAAGGATTTTTGCTGGAGAAACTCCACTCAGGGGACGCCTGGATGAGGCTCCTTTCATGACACCATGATCCGCCATGTAGCACTCGGGTATCGAACCTTAGCCACCGCAGTGCTGCTGTTGCCCTCTTCCCACTGATTCTCCTTTTTTTCTTTGTTCCCTTTACTATTAGATATTCTTATTTATTTGTTGCATGTTTCTACCATCTTTCATCTAAGACACTCAGGAGAGCATGGAAGTTAATAACTCATAACCACCCTCTGAGGAAGGATATATTAAGACAGACAATGGCTGGCCTGGGAGAGTAAGGGGAGCAATTACCCTTACTAAATACACTGCCCCATAACACTTAAAGCACTTTCTGAGGTATTCACAGTAGATCACACTGGGTGGTTCACAATGTAATTAGGGTTAGTAATCACCCAGTTTGCTCCATTGATCAAGAAGGAATTTGAACCTGGGTTTCCCTGGCCAACTTCCACATTTCAACCACTCTCTGCTGCAAGACCTACTATCATCTTTCCTTTGGTCCTCCCCACAGTGTTGTTATAATATTTAAACACTAATTACTATATGAGCATTTCTACCTATAATCATATTTCCTCAGCCTCAATCCCACTCAACTACAGTTCCCATCATCTCTCACCTACCACAGTAATTGGAGAGCCAGATTAATCATTTCCCAAAATTGAGTAACTGTTCCCAGGTCCATATTGGTGGGGCCTTTAAACAATGCAAAAGAGAATCCAGAGATGGAATGGCAGATGCCATCTCACTGCTCTTAATAGCCCGTGGCACCTCTTTCTTCCCTCTATGGGTCTCCCTTAATGGTACTTTTTCTCCCTGCTCCTCATACTTATTTATTATTTATTTATTTAGTCATACTTGTTTATCGCCCTCCTCCCCGAAGGGACCCAGGGCAATTTACAGCATATCAACAACAACAATTTAAAATCAATTAAAAGACTAAAAAAATAAAAGAAGCTTAAAAAATTAAAAACTAGGCATTGCAGCTAAGAAGCACTGGGGGTCAAACCATCCAGCTGGCTGGGGAAATTGATCCATCCATTCCCCAGACCTGACCTGCCAGCCAGGTTTTTACTCCTTTCCTAAAGGACAGCAGCTCCGTCTGCAGGCGTATTTCTATTGGGAGGAGGTTCCATAGGGTCGGGGCGGACACAGAAAAGGCCCTCCTTCTAGTCCCAGAGAGGTGCGCCTCTCTGGCCGATGGCACAACCAGAGAGCCTCTCCGGTCCGCTCTGGTGGGACGGACAGATGTTCTTGAGGTGAGGCGGTCTCTTAAGTATCCTGGTCCACTACCATGTAGGGCTTTAAAGGTAATAACCAGCACCTTGAATTGCACCCTGAGGCAAACTGGGAGCCAGTGCAGCTCCCTCAGCAGCTTACTTGTTATTCCTTTCAGGCTTCTCATCTGCTCTTTTATGGCCTTTTTAAAATTGTTTCCCTTTGTCATTTGTGTTAAAGATGAGAACCCTGCTCCAAAATATATTTTACCCACAGAAAGAACCTGGAGCTATCTTCACTTCTATCCGATACGGCTGGGTGACCTGAGCGCCAGCTTAGTGTAGTGGTTAGGGCAGGGGTGCCCAAACTTTTTGGACCATGGGCTAGTCATGTGGTTGAGCGGGCTGGTCACGTGGTTTCTCCCACCAGAAGTGGAAGTAAAATGTACATGCCCGGATGCATAACATGCCTGTGCATGCACAGAACGCTGCCGTAAATGACCCGTGGCTGTCAGAAACGAGTTTACGACAGCCGTGGGTCATTTACAGCAGCGTTCTGTGCATGCGTGGGCACGTTATGCACCCACACATGTGCATTTTACTTCTGCTTCCAGGAGTGGAATGAGCAGTGCAGGCCGGATGAATTGGCATCTGGGGCTGGATCTGGCCCGTGGGCCATAGTTTAGGCACCCCTGGGTTAGGGCAATTAATTAAGACTTTGGCGATCCATGTTTAAGTCCCCACTGAACCAGAAGATAAAGCAAGGATGTCATATACTTTATCTTACACCCACTGGAGCAAAGAAGCCATATAAATGTAGGTAAACATTTTAACAGGCTGAAACCAGTTTCCCCTTTAGTTAGTAAATGGGTTCAGTATCTGCTTCCAAGCCCTCCATTCCAATTCCTTTTCTCCAGACCGTCCCATTATAAAATGACATTACCTCTTGCCAGGGTAGCCCTCTGAATACTTGTTGTTGAGGCAGGACCCAAGAGCCTCCAGCGCAGCTCGGCTACAGAAATTCTGGGGTAATGGATGAAAGAGAGAAATGTGAGGAGGAGTGCAAACATAGACTCACACATGTGCATCTGGCAGACAGGTAAAAATGCCCATCCAAAACATGGGGAAATTTTTAAAATGAAATTAATGAGATTTTACCTCTCAAACTTGACTGTTATCCAGTTTTGGATATATCCAATTGATAAGGCAGATAAAGGAAGTAATTTCAATTTTGATAACTGCAGTGTGATCAATTACAGCAAAAAAAAAATTGGCAAGTGAGATCTGAGTTTCAACTTACTAAATGGTATAATGAAATTTGGAATATGACTATTAATAACAAATTGACATGTGAGCTTAGGTTAAAAAAAGAGAACGGTTGAAAGTGAATAGATTTAAAGACCTATGGGGAGATTTTATAGAAATTATCCTATTGAAAGGGAAAGACCAAATACCAGCACATGAAACAATATCTTTCTGGGAAAAGTGGGGGACTTAAAGGAGGTGAAGTAAATAAAAAAGAATATATATTTTTAAGGCCCCAAAGGCGGGGTGGAGGGCTCCACATAGTTTGTATTATAATTTGTTAATATGAATTTATTTTGTATATATCAATCTTAGACGAAATTAACCCTGACTGCTCCTTAGAAGGTTAAATAGTAAAGATGAAGCTAAAGTACTTTGGACATCAAATGAGAAGAGAGGATTCGCTTGAGAAAGCCTTAATGCTGGGAAAAGTGGAGGGCAAAAGAAAAAGGGGCAGCCAAAAATGAGACGGCTAGATGGTATTGTAGAGACAATGGGCACAGAGCTGAGCAAGTTGAGGAGGATGGTGGAGGACAGAGGTGCCTGGCGGACAGTGGTCCATGGGGTCGCAAAGGGTCGGAATCAACTGTGCGACTGAATAACAACAACAACAACACTGAATTATGTTTATGTTATAAGGAATAAATAACATTTAAAAAGACCCATCTATCTTACCCCACATAACCAGAAAGGCAAATGGCAGCCTGGGAAACAGGGGGAAGGGAACTGAACCAGGTCCACGGAAACAAGAAGGGAGTGGATTTTAAACTCTTTCTACAGAAACCTATCCCCTCCTTTGCTGCAATACTAGTGATTTGACTGGGGAGTCTTGAGGAAAATTTTGGGGCGAGATTCAAATTTCAATCCCTGTGAATTGCTCCATATACATATTTAAAAAGCAGGAAATAATATTTTTTAAACCTGGAATAAACAATCATATGGCAGTCCGAAAAGAATACAGTAATCCATATCACCAGGAGACTAAACACTATTTTCTCATTCTAGCTATCTTAACACCACATAACACTGTCCTACCTACATAGTGAGTATTTACTGATCCAGATCAAGCTCCATTTCTAACTTTTGTGCTAGTAATGACCTTACAGACCTGCAGCCCGAAACATCAATCAAAGTTAAAAAAAAATTCCATGTCAATTGAACTCCATGTTTTCTTCTTTTTCTAGGACACTCAGGAACCTTGAAAACAATTCCAATTCTATTTTTAAAAAATGATTGTTGTCACCTAAAAAATTAAAATGTTTTCTGCCCTGAGTTTAATACATTGCATTTAAAATGCTCTTACTTCTTATTATTATAAACACCTTCAAAGCTAATGGCTCAGAATGCTTGGTTTTAAAACTTCAGTCAAATAAAAACATCTAAAATATAAAACAACAATAAAATGTAAGACAGGAATAAAAGAAAACCTACCAGCTAGTCCAGTGGTGGGCAGCAAAAAAAAAAATACTACCACAATGTGGGCGGAGCCAACATCATGGGCGGAGCCAATGTCATGATGTCATGGGCGGAGCCAATGATGTGGGCACAGCCAATGTAAAAAACCCATAAAAATAAGTACACGTTAAAATACAAATTAAATAGACATAAAAATACACATAAAATACACATTAAAATAAATACACATTAAATAGACATAAAAAACATAAAAATACAAATTAAATATACATAAAACACATAAAAATACACATTAAAAATAAATACACTTTAAATAGGCATTAAAATACACACCCACACCCCACAGCCCAAGGTGAATCACTTACCCTGGGGAGCAGGCTATAGGGAGCTTCAGGCTAGCAGCTTTTCTTCCTCCTCCACGCTTGGGAGGACAGCAAGGAGGCCGCACAAGCGCACCAAGAGCTGTAGGCGCACATGCATACCAAGCTCTTGGCATGCATGCACAATGGGGGAACCAGCGAAAAGGTAAGCCCCTGAGGTGGTTCCCCACCCCCACCCCCCCACCCACCCCCAAAAAAGCCGCTACCGGTTCTCCGGGACACTGGGGAAAGTTAATACCGGTTCTGGCGAACTGGTGCAAACCTGTTGCTGCACATCATTGAGCTAGTCCTAAAGTATTTATTTATTTCTCAAATGTACATACTGTACTTCAAATTACTTCTGAGTTTAGAGCAAATCTTCTCTTTTAAAGCAAACACTGATCAAAATCCTTTGTTATGCTTGGAGATGTTATGTAATTGGCATAGATCATGTTGGTGAACTGCAACAAGTTAAAAACTTAATGTAAACCTTTGCTGTTGTGCTTTGAGTTGCACAACCCAGTACACAAGAGCAAATGTCCACACTATCTTTTTCTGTTTGCTGCAATGCATGGATCAAAGAGATGGCCTTGATCCCTGAAATCTCATATTAAAATATACCAGAAGTTTATGAAGCGGTAGCTGTGTTAGTCTGTGCAAGAAAATCAGAGAGTAAACAAAACAAAAAGACGAAAATGTTATGGCACCTTAAAGACTAACTCCTCCATTTTAATGTTAACTTTCTTGGAACAAGTCCACTTTGTCAGACATAAGAGTGGATATCATGGTATACTTTTATATATTTATCTGTTATAGAGGCTCAGAGTAGCTGGATAGAGTTGTTTGGTTCAAGAGATGGACATGCAAATCAATGATCTATTTACAACCAGTAATAGCATGCAATCAGTTTGGCTATTCACAGCAGATGGGAGTCAGCTTTAGGGGTTAGGCTCTGCTTTTGTAAAATCAACATTCTGACATTACACGTTTACTAATTTGGTTAATATATGCCTCTCCCACAAAGCTTCCTCAATTAACCCATTAGCTGATGTGTAATGCATAGTTAATGCAATGGTATTCCCGGTAGTGATGTATGGCTGTGAGAGCTGGACCATAAGGAAAGCTGAGCAGAGAAGAATAGACGTCTTTGAACTGTGGTGCTGGAGGAGACTCTTGAGAGTCCCCTGGACTGCAAGGAGATCAAATCAGTCCATCCTGAAGAAAATCAACCCTGACTGCTCCTTGGAAGGACAAATACTGAAGCTGAAGGTCAAGCACTTTGGCCACCAAATGAGAAGAGAGGACTCACCGAAGAAGGACCTGATGCTAGGAAAGATCAAAGGCAAAAGGAAAAGGGGACAGCAGAGGATGAGATGGCTAGATGGCATCATTGATGCAGTCAGTGTAGATCTGGGCAGACTATGGAGGATGGCAGATGACAGAGGAGCCTGGCATGTGGTGGTCCAGGGTGTCGCAAAGGGTTGGACTCGACTGTGCAACTGAAGAACAATGTCAGAATGTTTATTTTACAAAAAGCAGAGCCTAACTCCTCAAGTTGACTCCTATCAGAGATTTACCGCTGTGAATAGCCAAACTGATTGCATGTTATTACTGGTTGTAAATAGCTCACTGATTTACACATCCATCTCTTGAACCAACCAACTCTGCCCAGCTACTCTGAGCTTCTATACCACAGAGAAAGAGAGAGAGAGAGATTTTTTAAAAAGTATACAGTACCACGATATCTACTCTTATATCTGACGAAGTGGACTTGATCCACAAAAGCTAACATTAAAATAGAGGAGTTAAGTCTTTAAGGTGCCACAGTATTTTTGTCTTTTTTGTTTGTTTACTCTCTAAAATAGAGCAGTTAGTCTTTGAGGTGCCACAATGTTGTTGTCTTTTTTGTTGTTTTGACTTTTGTTTTGTTTCTTGCCTATGAGCATCACTATAAGCCAGTTCTGACTTGATCACCCATAATATGTAATGCTCACATGTTTACTGAAAGTATCTTATCTAGCCATTGTCTGCTGCACCGTGATGGATTTAAGAGGCTTGCTGAGTTAGAATAATGTTGAGTATTCTAGTAGTGCAACCCCAGCATGCAGTAACCAGAGAGACACGCCTGACCTAAAGGAAGTTGTTTTGCATCATTTGCCTGTAATTACAATTAGAAAGGTCATTTCCTGCCTCAGAGATCACCTGGCCCTATTTGCATGTCTTAAGGCCTTTGTTTTGCTCTGGCCTTCTCTCTTGCTTTCTGCTTTGGGAAGAGGAAAGATGTCCTTTTGAGCTCCTCCATCTTCCAGGCCATATGGCTGGAAGAAAGACTTTACTTCTTTCTAAACCAATTTCATCAAGACTCCTGAGCGCATGTATCTTCTGACCTAATTTTGTGAGTAAATGATATTTTTCTTTCTCTCAAGTATCTAGTCCAAGTGTGTTTATTAGCTGGGCTAAAAAGGGGAGAACTGGGAGACTTGTATTTGAACTAAAATGGCCTAAAGCCTGCCATGCCTTGCTGTGCTGCTGCTACAAATAACATTTAAAGGAAGATTGAGCCACTTGTTGCCCAGATGAATTCCAACTCCCATTGACTCATGTACACCTCTCCAGTGCCAAGACATCAGGGAAATACCAAGTCATCCACATTTTCAAGACTGAGAGTTCCCCACTCCTAGTTGTATGCACCTGTGTATGCACTTTTGAAGATTTCTTGGGCCCTAAGGAAGAAAGTAAGACTGGCCCTTGGAGGCAGACACATGAAAACACAATTACCCTTTCATGTACCATTCCAGGACTAAGGAAGGAGACCTGATCCTTCTGATACCCACCTCTGAAGCAATGAGTTCCAGCCCACGACACTGCCGATCCTTCTCTTGCTGCAGCAGTTCCCACATCTCAGGGTCACTCTCCGACAAGCTCTCTTGCCCAGTCCAGCCTGGGGTCTCCTTGGCAGCTGCTTTACTGTGCTGGGCCCTCAAGCTTGCTGCAGACTGACAACATCTTCGCAGAGGCTGGGCAACACAAGAGTAAGAAACATCAAGCAGCTCATGCATTATAATGAACACAGACTGCACACGTTAATCCACCAAGAAGGTGGCATATACACATTGCAATCTGAACTTCTACATCAGGGGTGCCCAAACTTTTCAGGCCGTGGGTCGGTAATGTGGTTCAGCAGGCCAGTCACTTCTGGTAGTGGTGCGGGCCGGATTAATTGGCCTGGATTAATCTGTATTTTATAATCTCCAGCAGCTGTTGAGCCAAACAATAGTTTCTACCATTTGCAGGTAGGGTGGGGATATAATAAAACTAAAACATCCGTGAAATTAACTTTTTTTAAAAGAAAGAAATTAGGAAGCTGCAGAAATAACTTAAGTTCACCATTGCCTATCTAAGTTGTTCCATTGGAGTTACAGAAATACTGTAGTCTTTACTATATTTACAAGTGGAGAAGCCAACCTGTGGCCTTTTAGATGTTCAGGGCTGTAGACAGGATTCTAGAGGGGGGTTGGGGGAGGGGGGGGCAATAAATATTTTTCAGGAAGGGCAACAATGTCACACACACACATAACATTGGCATCCCAGGGTGGGTTGGGGGGGGGCTTTTAACTCGAGAGGGTTTTCACCCCTGGCCCCCTCTGGCTATGGCCCTACAGATGTTGCTAAAGCAACTCCCATCACCCCATCCTTCTCCCTGTGCTGGCTCAGCCTGATGGGAGGTGCAGCCCTCCAACATCATCTGGAGGGCTCAGCATTTTTTAGTTTAGAATCAAATAATAAAGGAATATTCAGTTCTTGCCACTTCAGTCAATGAACAAGTGGTTGGCTAAAGAGAAGACCAAACTGGAGGGATAAGGAATATTACCCCAAATCTGGACACCTTTATTTTCATTTATATTTTATTTTCAATTAAATTTACTTTTTCCATTTTTCCCGACTATACCCAATAGGCTTACATGTCCACAAGCACCACACTGTACCATGATTCACTTGTAGATATATAACTGCAAGGGTTAATTTTTAATGAAACTGTTATTTTAAAAGGTCAAGGGGGAGAGGGGGGCCCTTCTCTCCTTCTGTTTAAAGCCAAGCCTCATTAAGTAATTGCAGCTTGGTTTAAAATGCATTCTTTCCTTTCTGCCAAATAGACACAGTAGACTTAACCCTTTCACTCCTGATTGATTTTATTTCATTAGTGGTTAGGCCTAGGGTGTCCTACGCATTAATAATAATGTTTTCTTATATTTTAAACTGTTCTGTCTTTGTATATTTGAAGCAGGAATCTCTCTGAATACTGTATTCTCATTTGCCCGGGGCATGTTGAGGCAAGTCGAAAAGTCGTATCTCATTCAAAAGGAAGCCTTCAATCCACCCTTCCTCCAATTTACAGATCATCCTTGAAGACTTGATTGTTTGAGATTAATTATTTTCTCTGTTTGCTTGTCTCTTTCTCTCTATTGTCTTTGGGGCCAGTGGTGGGTTAGAAATTAACATTATGTACACATTATGTACATAGTGCTGGTTGGTTTTTACTGGTGATGAAAGGGTTTACTGTCTTGGGACAGATTAGGATTATGTGGTTGAAGAATGACCACAGGTACATCTTCACTGGCTTTTCCATTGGTGGCAAGTCTGACACCGGACTTTATCATTGGCTTACCTGTTTACCTAATCCCACAAACTTTCTCCAATGAAGAGTGTGTTTTGGGGAAAATATCATATATGGACTTTTGCAGCTGACCTCAACTCTTCCCATAATGGCAGCCTTCGAGGCCAGCGGCATGGCAAAATTCTTCCCACCTCTCCATGTGACATCCTGGACCAGGTTTGTGTCCTCTTCCATGTGGACACTCCTGAGCAATTCAAATGTGGGGGCAGATCCATTTCCCTCCCATGTGATGCCTTGGACCAGGGGTGCCCAAACTTCTCAGGCCACAGGCCGGTCATGTGGTTCAGGCAGCTGGTCACTATTGCCTGGGAGTGATGAGGGCTTCGCAGGCCAGATGAATTGGCGTTGGGGGCCACATCTGGTCCCCAAGCCGTAGTTTGGGCACGCCTGCCTTGGACCAATAGTGTTTGTGCAAGCCCCTTCCTGCTCCATGTGAATGTACATAAAAACCAACATCCCCCATTGTCTGGTGCAGAACCCCCTTCCTTTTTGGTTCTGCCCTGTGGTAGCAATTTCTCATAGCCATGTGCTATGGGGGTGATTCATTTGCCTCACTGTTCTTGTTTTTCCTTCTCCAATGTTTATTTTTTTTATTTGTTTTCTAAGCAAATTTCTCTAATTTGTATCAAACAATGTTGTCTGTGGCTCATTTCAAAGTTAGAGGCTCATTTTGTGGGTGGACTTTGTTGAATTGAAATGGTACCTTCAATTCAATAAACTCCTTTCTATTTGAACACACAATGTGGGTTTTGGTTCCTTATTCAACCCTGCCTGTGGAACGTTCCCCCAAATTTAAAAGGCAACAATTTTTCAGGTAATAGGAACATAGCCCATGTCAAGGTCTACTGAAAACAAGACAGCTTTGTTTTGCAACAAGCACATCAACTTCTGCAGCTGAATGCTGAGCTGGCAACTTCAACCAGGGAAACAGTTTTGCAGAAGGACACAAACTTTCTAGGTAGCCTCTCCCCCTCTTCATTTTCTTCCCAATTCCAAAACACCTTACGAAAGGAAGCCAGCGGGTTACCACAAATGTCAACCAATAGCATTTGAAAAGAGGTGGCTTCCTTTCATTTTTCCCATTCAACTCATCTTTTCAGCAGATGATGTAACTGGCTCATCAGGGTTGCATCAGCAAGGAGGGAAAACTCAAGAATGTATGAAGTTTGGCAGAGCAACAAAACTGTGAAGAGAAAAATGTAATTTCTGCGGGAAGAAAATGCTCTTGTCAACTGCAGCATTTTTAAAGTGCACATATTTGATTTTTAGGCCCAAACGATGGGTTTGTAACCCAAGCATGGAGAGATTTAGGCATCACTCCCCCGGCAGCTGCCAACGTGTTGCCTAATCCGAACATTTAGCCTGCAAATCCGAAAGCAGCTTGGGGGAGGCAGGTCGTTTTTATTGACTAGGTTCAAACAGCAGACCTCTGCAGAACTGGTGCCAGGCTGCAAAACGTGCTGCCAAACAGACTTTGGTCGAGTATTAAAGTTCCTTTTCTGTCTCCTCCCCTGCCCTGATAATGAAGGCCGCTTTTTATTATTATTTTGGGGTTGTAGTTTCTTTCCTTCCATCCAAAGCTGCACTGTCAGATAGGATGAGGGGTGGGTGGGGAGGGAGATGCCACAGAATTAGACCATAAAAGTCAGCGCAGCGTGACTGCTTGAAGACGTTTTGAGCTGATAATAGTGTCTCAAGTCGTGAACACCGAGATAACTCTTTTTGCCGCATCCAAGAGCCATTAGCCAGAATTAAATAATAATTGAGCAGTAGAATGGCAAAAAGAGAGATGTGTTGAGCTGTCACATCCTCTGCTATAACCCCAGGCGGGTATTTAAACTCTTTTACGCAAGGAGCTTTGCTTTCTAAAACGTAAGCGATGAAACATTTCCAGTGGGTTGTGTGTAGTACGGGATATGTGTGGGAATGCTATCAGCAGGGCTCGGATTCTGGCTGCAGGACCTAAACTTTGTTATAGCATCGGCTGGCGAAGGAAGACTGCAGTGCCTTGGAGAAAACAGATGAACCGGACAGGTTTGCGTTGCCCAAATGGAGAGAAATTTTGGGGGGGTGGGAGGATGACTTCAGGTACCTGATCCCAGGTACTCTACAAGTCAACTCCTTACAGGTAACCCCCGGGGCCGCTCCAAATACAAAAGCCTGACCTACAAGCAGTGTTGGTGTAACTCAGGGGTCAGCAAATTTGGCTCTCCAGGTGTTCTTGGACTTCAATTCCCAGAAGTCCTGATCAGCAGGTATACTGACTTGGGCAATTGAAGTCCAGGCACACCTGGAGAGCCAGTTTTGCTGACCCCCTGGTGTAACTAAAGACACACACACACCCAATCTCCAAACACCCACTACCACCAGTGGATCCCAGCCACTGGTAACATCTCTCCCTCCACCCACCCCCAGCCTCCCAACTTAGGTGTCTCGAGTCCCACCTATCCCAACTCGCCTTACCTTGGCAAAGTGTCTGAAAGGAAAAGGCAGCATCGCAACCTCTACGGTGCAAAAAACAACAACACCCAAGTAGTGGCAAGTGTTTCTCTGCTTGAGCTGTTGCTCAGGGAGTCCCAAGACCTAGTAATACATTAAAAAAAAAACCAAGAGGGAGAAAGGGGGAGTACGAGAAAGGGAAACACGTGTCTGCGCCTCCGCCACTGAGAGTCACTACCGGGTACAAAAGGCATCGTGGGAAAGGTAGTTTTTCCCCCTCTTGCCCTTAATTAGTTTTTCTAGACAGGCAGCCAAAAAGTGGGGGCGGGGAGCCGAGTTCCTTCTCATTAATAATATTAAAAAGCGGTTTCAAACACGTGAAAGAGAAATTACGTGTCGGTAACACGTCACTGAAAGCGTGGTTCCGCCTCTTTAAACTCGAGATGAGCTTTATTTACGGTTGGGGTTAATGGGGTATTCATTCAATAATGTTGCTGGTTAATTAGTCAGTGGTGGGATGTCAAAAATTTTACT
This sequence comes from Furcifer pardalis, assembly GCA_030440675.1. NCBI lineage: Eukaryota > Metazoa > Chordata > Lepidosauria > Squamata > Chamaeleonidae > Furcifer > Furcifer pardalis. The sequence continues at coordinate 25,591,014 of CP126893.1, forward strand.
ACCCCACCGTGACATCTTCACAGTGTGGGCGGAGCTGATGTCATGATGTGGGGGGGGGGGCAAATAATGTTTGTTAAAAAATAATAATAATAATAAAATAAAAATAAGCACACACACACACCCCTCATCCCACCCACCCACAACAAAACCCCATAAATAAATAAAATAAAAATTACATTAAAATACACCCACCCACCCACCCCCAAACATAAACCTGTATTTATGGTACTGTGGTAGTATGTCAATATAGGTAAAGGTATTAAATATACATTAAAATACACACACAGACACACCACATCGAAAGGTGAGTCACTTACCCTGGGGAGCAGGCTATAGGGAGATTCAGACTATCAGCTTCTCTTCCTCCTCCCCGCTTGGGAGGACAGCAAGGAGGCCGTGCATATGTGCCAAGCACATGCGTAGTGGGGGAACCAGTGAAAATGTAAGCCTTGAAGGTGGTTCCCCCCAAAAGCTCCTACTGGTTCTCCGGGACACTGGGAAAAGTTACTACCGGTTCTGGCGAACTGTTACATCCCATCACTGTAATTAGTTTTGGCAATTTCATGTCTGGGGTAGACACGGAAGAAGAAGGTGTTAGTAGTTAGTTGACTTTTTTTCTGGTTGTGAGGAAGGAGGCGGGGGAAAATTCAACCAGAATTGTTATATTTCCATCTTGAGGCTGGCTGCTCCTGTTGAACTGTTATTTGCTATGAAATAACTATGTTATTGAAGGATCTTTGCCAGGGTTTATTTATTTATTTATTTACATTTTTATACCACCCTTCTCACCGGGGCGACCCAGGGTGGCTTACAACATCATAAAAGCATAACATAATACAACCCGAATCCATTATCAAAAACTTCAAAGTTACAATTATAAATTTTTTAAAAAAGTTTTTAAAATTTATAAAAATCAACAGATTTCAATAATAATTAAAAAGTTAAAAACAAAGATTAAAAGACCAGGGGAGAGAGGGAGCTCAAACTAACCAGCAAGCTGGGGTCACGGTACCGCCAGGACCCCATAGCTGTCCTGCCAGCCATGTTTTTAAGTTCTTCCTAAAAGACAGCAAGTCCATCTGTAGATGTAGCTCAGTTGGTAGGAGGTTCCATAGTGCCGGAGCGGACACAGAGAAGGCCCTCCTTCTAGTGCCAGAGAGATGTGCCTCTCTGGCCGATGGAACAACTAGAGAGCCTCTCCGGTATGCTCTGGTGGGACGGAGAGATGTTCTTGGGGGTGATGCGGTCTCTTAAGTATCTTGTCCCACTACCATATAGGGCTTTTAATAAGGTGATAACCTGCACCTTGAATTATTTTCTCCTAGTCAGTCCCCCTGGTTCATCATAGTGTCATATACTGATTTTAATTTTTTATAATGGTTTTTAAAAAGTAGAGTTTATAATTCTTCTTTACTTCCCCTTTCACCACTTCAGGTGTCAAAGGGGAGTTTATGATGGCTGGACAAATTCCACAGGTGTAGATTTTCCTACTCTATAAATGAAGTGGTAGTGAAGGAGCTGCACCAGTTCTTTCTCCCTTGGTGGAAGACTGCTCGCAGTGGATAGTTCATTACTTAATGATAATTTAGAGATGTGATAGCAGAGCTGATCTTAACTACTCCTTTACTCAGCTATCACTGTGCTATACCAGCTTTACTGGGTGCACTGAGTCGAGACATCTGAGTGATTACAAAACGCCACGCAGGCTGGCAAGCCCTGTGTTTCAATTATATCTCAACTTGTCTGTTCACAGTGTGTGAGCATAAACAGACCACATGAAAGAACTTCCCCTTCCAGCCTCCTAAACGTAGATTCTTCACTGTATGTGTAGGCTTTTAAGTGGTTTGTTTCAGTATGTTTTTTAAAAAAATTGGCACTTTTAGACATTTCAGTGCACTGGGGCAGAGCTAATCCTGGAAATGGATTAAGAGTCTACTTTTAAAAAAAAAAACACTTATAAAGAAAGGGCGGCAGACTTCACTTTTGATCAAAACCCAGATAATTCTTCCCCATGCAGTGCTCTCAAAAGAATTCAGAGTACAACTTGTTATCATCTCTAATTGGGAGTTTATTCACCAAAATACCTGGAGGGCCTCAGGTTAAGAATGATTGCCCTAGATATTTTGGGAGAGAGGGACTAATAAACCCAGCAAATCTAATAGCCCAGATTGCAATTTATCAGACTAATCCTATACATTTCTGCAAGGTCACTTTTGCTCAAAAGCAAGTCATATCCAACTCTAGGGTTCAGTGCTCATCTCCTTTAGCTCATCTCATGGCTAAAGAACCAGCACTGTATGTGTCTGCAGACCTTTCTGTGGTCATGTGGCAGGCATGACAAGACACTGGAGTGCATGGAATTTTAACTTTTAATCTTTTATTTTTTAACCCTTATTGTAGATAATGTGTTTTTAATTGTCTTAAATTGTAAGCCGTCCTGAGTCCTTGGATAAGGGCGGGGTATAAATGTAATAAAATAAATAAATGGAATGCTGATTTTTCTTCCCACCAAAGTGGTGCCTATTTATCTGCTTGCAATTTCTAGCTTCCAAACTGCTAGGTTGGCTAGAGCTAGGAAGCTCACTCTGTCGTGCAGCAATCAGGTCTTGAATTGTTGACCTGCCAATCGTCAAGTTCAATGTCTTAACCGCTAATTCTCACATTGTTCAGTTGGGCTTAATAAATATTTCACACTATGGATTTGGCCTCAGGTTCTGTTCTAAGATGAAGCAGAAGAAATGCATTGAAGGAAAATGACATCTGCAGAATAACAGAGAAAACGGGATTAGAAAGGTTTCCAGAGAAACGACTGCAATAACCTGTTGCCTATTGCTGAAAGAATAAGAGTCTTGTGACAATTTAAAGACAAAAAGAATGAACAAAGTCTCCAAAGTGCCACATGACTTTTGATCTCGTAGATTGCCCCAGCAATACTGTCTAGGTCAGGGGTTTGCAACCTACAACCTGTGGGACGGCCCCGGCCAACAGCAGCAAATCATCTGGCCCGTGGCAACAACCCAGTTACGCCCACTCCTAGACCGGGACACCCTGCTTATGGTCACACATGCGTTGGTCACCTCCAGACTTGATTACTGTAATGCGCTCTACATGGGGCTGCCCCTGATGACCATCCGGAGACTTCAGCTGGTCCAAAATGCGGCAGCCCGGGTAGTGGTGGGGTGTGGGCGTTATGCTCATGCTTCGCCACTGCTCCGGGAGCTGCACTGGTTGCCAGTATGCCTCCAGGTGCAATTCAAGGTGCTGGTTATTACCTTTAAAGCCCTATATGGTAGTGGGCCAGGATACCTAAGAGACCGCGTCACCCCGAGGATATCTGTCCGTCCCACCAGGGCGGATCGGAGAGGCTCCCTTGTTATTCCTTCGGCGAGTGAGGCGCACCTCGCCTGCACCAGGAGGAGAGCCTTCTCCGTGACCGCCCCGACCCTCTGGAACCTCCTGCCCACCGAACTGCGCCTTCAGACAGAGCTCCTGCCCTTCCGGAAGGGCTTAAAAACCTGGCTGGCAGGACAAGTTTGGGGGCCCGGGAACGTGGGTTCCCATAGTAAGTGGCTGATTTAATGGACTGTTAATCTTGGTTCTGATTGTGGGATTCGTGTGTTGATATCGTATTGTTTTTAACTTTTGATGACTTTTAACTTATTGTGGATTTTAATCTTGAGATGGATTGTTCTATATTTTATTTAATGTTTTGATGTAAGCCGCTCAGAGTCGGGTTCTCCCGATTGGGGCGGGGTAACAAATGTAATAAATAATAATAATAATAATAACCCCGGAAATGGATTCGTTTATGACAGTTGTAAATGCAGCTGTGCAAGTGCACCTGCCGCAGTTTACGGCACCATTTACTGTAAGGGGAACCATATGTCTGGCCCACGTAGCTGTCTGAGGGAACGTGGTCTGGCCCGTGGTGTGAAAAGGTTGAGAACTCCTAGTCTAGGTGGCCTGTGCGATAAGTGGGTGAGGTGAGTTTCTTCTCCATTCAGACTGTGAGACACGTTTGGTTTGGTTTTAAAATAAATTTTATTACATTTTCAAATAAGAATACAAATAAAACACTCAAAAGAATAAAGGAAACAGGATAAAGAAAATATAAATCAATAAGAAACAATACATAAAGAAGAAAAAATACATGTAACAAAATCCACATTTATAATCCATTACATTCTCATTACACTATTCCACATCTTATACTTTTTACCACTTTTTCAAATTCATCAATGTTCAGTATAATATCTAATATTCAGTATAATATCTAACAAGTTCAAAGGTGAGACCCTTTGAACTTGTGTTTAAACAGGAGGCCATCAGTGAATATTTCGGAAGCACACCTTGCAATTACATTCTGTTCTCTGTGTTCTGAATCTCCTGCTTCTTCCATGTCTAGGCCAGATGTGAAACTACCAAAATGGAGCCACCTTTGGGTGAATTCATTCTGTAGCTCCGTATGTTTGACCTAGTGTGAGAAAGATTAGCCAGCACAACAAGAGTGCTGTTGCCCAGGGGATGCCCAATTATGGTTAAAAAATGCCACCATCTCCTGCTAACGAGATTCAATAACTTTTAAAAAAAGGTTGACCTGTACAGGTGCTAATGTGTTAGAAAGAGGGGAACCAATCACTCTGTTGTCTCCATACCATGCATCATTTGACAAACTCTGCAACAAGTTCCCATCTTGCGTTGTATCATCATCATCATCATCATTATCATCATCATCATCATCATCATCATCATCATCATCATCATCATCATCATCATCATCATCATCATCAGTTTGTTTGTTTAATCGTATTTCTATGCCGCCCTCCTCACAAATGACTCAGGGCAGCTAACAACAGTTAAAACATAATAATCAAGAAAACCAACAATAAACTATCCAAATTTAAAGATTAAAATGTCTTCTTCTTCTTCTTCTTCTTTTTCTTCATCATCATCATCATCATCATCATCATCATCATCATCATCATCATCATCATTTTCTTCTTCTTCTCTAAACTAAAAGATCTCAGACATTTTAGCCTTCTAAGGTGGCTAATTTGACCCTTGGATCATCTTGCTTGCCCTTTTCCTGCCTCCCTAGTAGCCTATTTGAGATGGATTAACCGGTAATCTGGTTTTGGTAGGACACAGTACCATAGTTGCACTTAAAGAAGCAGTTTCCTTTCCAGATTTTGTTGCTCTTTAACTCCCATCATTGCCCATGATAGCTTTGGGGTGCTGGGAATTAATGCCCAACAATATCTAGAGGCTCGCATGTTCAACCTCCCGGTTGTTAAGGGTATTACGGCCGTTTCCTTTTCATTTTTAATAATGGTAACTTGAAACCTTAATAATCTCTAGCACAGAATCAGCCCCCACAACCTTTGTACTGCTAGGATGTTGTATGGGAGCTATTTGAAGAGTCCAACATTACATTCATTGAACTGCATAAATTGTTATAGGATTGCAGCTTCAACCTGCACACTAATGTTGTCCTGCTCATACAGTCTGGGAGAACATTGAATTGCTTCACAGTCCACACTGGCTTCCTCCTATGTTCCATAATGCAATATCACCTGTGCCAACCTGACCATCCCATTGCTCCTGCCGGTTTAACCCTACCCCATAAATCACAATAAAGATCCAAACAGCAGACCTTGAATGTTCCTCTGAACCACCTCCTCTCTCTCTCTCTCTCTCTCTCTCTCCCTCTCCCATGTTTCATATTTTGTACTGGTGTGGTGGCTAGAGTGATGGACTAGAGTTCCAGAGATCTGGGTTTGAAATCTTTTTCGACCAAGGAAACTCACTGGAAGGACAGTACTAGGAAAGCTGCTCTTCAAACATCTCACTTAATAGCGTCACTGTAAGTCAGCTACAACTTGATGGTTCATAACGTATGTTTGTATATATGAAGGGTTAGAAAAATGCAGCCTCTCCCCAAGACGTTATTAGACCATAACTCCCATTAGTCTTAGCCAACAGATTCAATGGTGATGGATCAGAGCAACACAGTCTGGAAAAAAAACTCAAGGCTTGTGCTGTGCCCATCTTTGGGGCATAGCTAAGTCTCTAAGATCAATTATTGAAAAATTCATTTTCATCAAAATAGCTTAGCGCCAAGTAATCTACTTTGCAGCTTGTTTGGTATTGCTCACTTTCTTCCACCTTCCATTAAGTGTTTGTTTTAGTTGCTGATCTAGCAGTTTGCACAACTGTTATATTTAAGTTTTTGGCATGCTGAGCCAAGGTGGAGTCAGTGGCAGGGTGGGTGGGTGTCCTTATCCCCTTCTTCTTCCATCTCCATTTTATTTCATATTTTAGAATGATTTCTGATTGAAGATACCACATGTGCTTTTGCTCTACTCCTCTGAGCCAGGGCAGGCGCAACATAGTCACTTGGTCTTTGTAAAACTATTGTTGCCTGCTTAAGAACCTTCCACTGAGATTTGGATAACCCCAGAGCTTCTTAAAAGCTTATCAGGATTCCTCAGTGAGAAAGGCAGTACCGACAAAATACAAGTCTTTGTGAGAAAGAAAGGAGAAAAAAAATAACAGCAGTCTTGTGGCCCCTTAAAAGCTGTAGTCTAAATGTAGCTCTTAGTCCTACCTAGAGTAGCCCACAGAATGAATGAGCCTTAAAAAGTTAACCATTTATGTGAGCCTCACAACTGAGGACTAACAATTGAATTTAGCCCCAACAATGTTATTACAGTGTGAACTTTTGTGAACTGTAGTTCATGCCATCAGCATCACAAAATGTTATCTAAAATTTCATATATGGTCCATATGGTTGGAGGTCAAAAGCAAGTTAAATGTAATATATCTATTATGGATTAAACTCTTGCTGATAACACAACTATATAAAGCGTATAGTCTCTGGGTGCTCTCTGGCAATGCAACATAGCATTTATTGTTATTCTCAAATAGAATAAATGCATTGCCTGAATGGGCCTTTAATAACTGCTGACCTCCCAGCCACTTCATTCAGGAGACCAAATTCTGTTGCTTAGCATAATAAATCACACTAGATCAGGTTGATTTAATTCATTTGGGGAGTCAATCTCTGTAAACTATATTAATTGAGATGGGCCCACTTTATCTGTGACTTATTTTAGCACTGCAAGTTGCAATTAAAGGAAGCCCATTTGAATCAACAGAATTTATGGAGGAGTTTTCCTTGATTCCTCAATTGAATGAATTCCTGCTGGTTGCCATTCATTTTCCATTTCTTTTGCTACTATGCTCTTCTTCTCCAGGCTCAACCAACATTTTTCATGATTGAGTCTTCCCATCTTTTGGGGGGCTGCTAAGGGTCTTTTTACTCCTCTAGGATACCACTCAGTGACTACTGCTGTCCAGTGCCCATCTGTCATTCGAGAAACATGTCTAGCCCCATGCAATTTCTTTTTATGATATTCAACAACAGCTTTGTTGATTCCACTTTGTTTTCTTATCTGGGCGTTGGGGATGTGGTTGTGAAGGGATACCTTTAGTATTGATCTTTCCATGGCTCTTACGGTTCTTGATCGTTCTTCTTCCTCAGCCCTCGTTAATGAGTATGTTTCACTCCCATAGAGAACGGCAGGTAGTATTGTCGCATTAAAAAGGTTGGCACATTGTTTCTTCCTGAGTTTCTCATTTAGCAAGATTTATTTGATGGAGTTGAACACCACCCTTCCCACTTGCTTTCTTTTGGCTATTTCTGCTCTCTGATCATTGTTCATCCCAACCAAACGGCCAAAATAGATGTAGTGGTCAACTTGCTCTATGAGTTCATTCTGGATTCTTATTTGGAAGTTATTCTGGTTGCTTGATAGCATATATATTGTCTTCATGCCATTCATTTTTAGGCCAACTGGCCTACTTTCTGTGTTGAGCTGAGAAGGAGGAGTTGGCTTCCTAAATTCCCATTGATCCAGTGGTCGTATTCTAATGCAATTTACTATGCAACAGGATTTTGTCCAGTGAGTCTTGTTTAACTGGAAAGAATAATTAGAATCAGCCTTCACATATTGGGTAGGCAAATTAATATTTGCAGTGTGGTATGAATATTTTATCCTGATTCAAACCTGAGAGACAGACTGCACTCTCACAAGGAAAACTTCCATGCCATTGCAGATTTTTCTGCAGTAGGCCCATATGAATTAATAGAGTTTACAGAGGAGTTTGACTCCCCTGATGAATTCAATCAACCTGATCTAGTGTGATTTATTATGGTAAGCAATAGGATTTGGGTACAGCCTCATGGGAATATTGGGTGATCATCTGGAATACTTTCTCTGTTCATTCAAAATCTTCATAGCTAATGCCAGCATAGCCTGTTTCCCCATATGACTTTCCCAGAACCCTTTGTAAAGTGGAACCTTGGTTAACGTAATTAATGCATTATCTGGGACATTTCTTACAGCAAAAATTACTTTAAGAAAGTGAATGAATGCAACTTCCCATAGGAATGCATTGAAAACCAAAATACTTCAACTGAAACATAGTTTCCCATAGGAATCATTGAAAACCAATTAATCCATTCCCGGGGAAATCCACAAATCGAGCCACTATATTTTATGGATTGCCTTTTGTTTTGTGATATTTATGTTAACCAAGCCGTTTGTTAACCGAGGTTCCACTGTATTTGGAAGGAGATCTGTGGTAGATAGCAGTGGTGGGGTGTCAATTTCTTCGCTACCCCACCATGACATCATTATGTCGTGGGTGTAGCTGACGTCATGATGTCATGACGTTGTGGGCAGAGCCAACATCATGATGTCATGACATCATGATGTTGTGGGCGGAGCCAAAATAAAATAAAATAAAATGGCTGCCCGGAACTGTGCATGCGTCAAACCTCCATTTGACGCATGTGCAGTTCTGTTTTTTTAGTGCATATGCGTAAAACCTCTATTTGATGCATGCGCACTAAAAAATAGAACTGTGCATGTGTCAAATGGAGGTTTGACACATGCGCAGTTCCGGGCAGCCATTTTGGCTGCCTGAAAATACATTTCCAGAAGGGGACCAGAGAGGCCACTGAACCAGTCACCCAGGGGTTTACCACCACCCCGGTGACCCCCTCCTGATGGGTGATACTGGTTCAGGCAAGCCGGTCTGAACCAGTAACAACCCATCACTGGTAGACAGGCAGAATAAAGTCTCTAGATGGAGCACCTCTGGATTCATGAATAAGAAGGATCCCCCCCCCCTACCCAACCAATGCTGAAAATGAGTCATAATTTACTTGGCTGGAGTGAAGGGTGCTGATGGGAGACATGGTAGAAATTCCAAGAAGAAATATGTAATTCACTTTCATCAATTTTTTTTAAAAAAAACCCACATTATTCATATAGTCTAAAACTTTTATCTGCTAACCATTTATCTGCAGGCTTGTTTGCCTCTAGCTACTATTACCCTCTCCAACTTAGCACACGTACCTTCCCATTGGCCTGAGAGTAGACATCACTTCTTAAAATATATATATATATATCTAAAAATGAATACAGAGGACGCTATATAAAAGTGCCTGTCTCGAAATTCCTGTTAAGCTTCTCCCAGGGGCCAAATTATATATGACCTTCAGTTGTATGTAGTTTTGATTTGATGGTTTTTCTCTTCCTTTTCGTCATCCCAGATATAGCTGAAGAGAATGAAATATGTAGACTGACAAGCACGGTTTCTTAACCTTTTTCCTCCAGCATTTTCCCATTAAAAATATTTTCCCCAACACACACACACTTTGTTCCTATACAGATTTTCGCTGCAAAGGAAAATATTTTGGGGACAAATAATGATAAAGCAGGGATTCTCAACCTGTGTCCCATTGGCCGGATGCAGTGCGTGGCACCATTTTATGTGGTGCCCACCGCCTTGACCACACCAGGAAGTGCCGTGTGGTCAGTGGTGGGTAGTCAAAAATCCCACTACCCCACCGTGATGTCATGGACGTTGTGGGCATAGCCGACGTCATGATGTTGTGGGCGCAGGAAAAAATAAAAATAATTAAAAATGTCTGCGCATGCATCAAACTTCCGTTTGATGCATGCACAGTTCTTTTTTTAAGTGTGCATGCATCAAACCTCTATTTGACGCATGCACACTAAAAAATAGAACTGCACATGCGTCAAACGGAGGTTTGACGCATGCACAGTTCCTGGCAGCCATTTTGGCTGCCCAGAAATACATTTCTAGAGGGGGCTGGAGAGGCGACCGAACTGGTCGCGTGGGGGTTTACCCCCTCCCCCAGCGACCCCTCCTGATGGGGTGCTACCGGTTCAGGCGAACCGGTCCAAACTGGTAACATCCTATCAGTGCGTGTGGTGGAGGAAAGGCAAAATGGCAGTCTGGCCCCCAAAGCTGTCTGAGGGAGCATAACCCGGCCCCCGGCTTAAAAAGGTTATAAAGTCTACTTTTCCCATGCCAGTCTTCTGGTAAAGATTATTTGTGTATATTTATTTAGGGAGAGAGAGTTTACACATTTTCCCATTCACCCCAAGGTGGTTAATAAATAAAACAGTATAAAACTGTATATAATTAAGACTGTAAAAGTTTGCAGAATCAATCTAGAGAATAAAAACCAATGGGCCAGTAATTTAAATGATGTGCAGTTTTATTTGATTTCTAATTTAAAATATTTATATACCACTTTTCCAATTGCACAGTACATTTAAGCACAGATTTAGAAGAAGGAAATAAAACAGAATGTTGTGGTGTTTTTTTTAAGAGATCTGCCAAAGGAGATATTAAAAGGAGTAATCCAATTTACCATTAAAGATAATCAACCGTCTTTAAAAGCCCAGCAAAGAATTTGCACCTCAGATGTAAATATAAAGTTAAAAAAAACATTTCTGGGGTGGGGATATCACAACAGGGATGCCACCATACAAAAGTGTGTGTGTTTGATCACCATCCATAAAGAGTTCCACTGGCAGGCCTTTGGAATAGAGTTTCAGAGCTCCGAAATGGGAGAGAAGGGAAAATAAGTGCCATAGGAGACAGATTGGGTTTTAGTACCTGCTTGATGCGGCTGATGTTTGTTGCCGCACACGATCCTTTCTTCTTTTTCTCTGCAGACATTTATTCAGACTGACACCCTGTGCCATGAAATGTCTGCTGCACCTGGCACTTTCATTTCTCCAGGATTTCTCTGGGTCTACCCTAAGGTACTCTGGGAATATGAAGATGAGGGGGACACAGCTTCATCCTGACTTTCAGGCACTTCAGTGGATGGCCTATACTCCTGGCCACTTTTTAAAAAAAATTAAAAGGGAATTCTCATTGTTTTCCCACTCTGGAAGCTGGGAAGGAGGTGGGCAGAAGGTGGCAGATCATGGTAGAGAAAGCAGGGAGGCAACAAGACAACTGTGCTGGCAGAAGGGTGTCGGGTGGCAACTGTGGAGCAGGAAAATCTAGGACAATGGTGGCGAACCTATGGCACGCGTGCCAGAGGGGGCACTCAGAGCCTTCTCTGTGGGCACATGTGCCATTGCTCCAGTATTTATTTATTTATTTAGTCACACGCAGTGGTGGGTTGTCAAAAAAAATACTACCCCACTGTGACGTCATCACAGTGTGGGCGGAGCTAACATCATGATGTCATGATGTTGTGGGCAGGGCCAAAGAAATAAAATAAAAATAAGCACGCACACACACACACACCCCTCAAACCCACCCACCCACCCACCCACAACACAAACCCATAAATAAATTAAATTAATTAAATAAAAATTGGGAGGACAGCAAGGAGGCCGGGCATACGCGCCAAGCACTGTAGGCATGCATGCACACCAAGTGCTTGGCGCGCATGGGCAGTGGGGGGAACCAGTGAAAAGGTAAGCCCCAAAGGTGGTTCCCCCCAAAAGCTGCTACCGGTTCTCCTGGACACTGGGAAAAGTTACTACCGGTTCTGACGGACTGGTGCAAACCTGTTGCGTCGCATCACTGGTCACACTTCTATGCTGCCCTCCTTACGAATGACTCAGGATGGCGAACAACAATTAAAAACACAATCAACAATAAAACCAATGATAAAATACCCACCCATCTCCGAAAGTTAAACTTTAAAAGTTAAAAATTAAAGAGATTAAACGTTAAAATTCACCAAGGGAGAGGGGAGAACAGTCAGATTAGCCAGACAGAGATCCAGTACAGAGTTTGCCCCACCTCTCTGCCCATCAGCCCAATAGAAGCGCTTCCTCGTCCCAGCACAGAGTACACCCCACCCCTCTGACCAGTAGCCCAATGGAAGCGCTTTCTGCCTTTCCCCAGCACAGGATTCACCCCACTCCTGTGCGGGGCAGATGGCAGCCTGTTGAGTTTGGGCACTCAGTCTCTAAAAAGTTCACCATCACTGGGCTAGGACAACCATGCAGCCTCTTTTTAAAAAAGAAGAATCCTCTCTATAAAAGGCTGGCAGGTTCATTTAAAGATAAGGAGGGAGATCCAGAGACTTGTCCATCCACCCTTAGCAGCACCAGCATAGAAGACTCAACTGGCACAGAGATCCACCAGCCACATTCTTCCTCCTTCAATTCAGATACATTATAATTCTGACAAAATTGCAACGATCATTTCTTAAGTGTTCAACTGTAGCTATAAGTTAGAATATGCAATTTTCTGCAAATCATTGTCCCTGCTTTTAGTGCTGAGCTCCCTAACTGGGACAGCACAAGCAACAGGCTATTCCCACCCCACCCCACCCCACCCCCCACCACACCACACCCCGGGACATTATGCCCTGAAACCTAGCATAGCCACATTGTCCGAAGGAAAGTGAATCTGCGGAAGGGTCACAAGAACGTAACTAAGAGGCATGTGGGAAATAGTGGTTCTTCAGATACCCCCATTTCAGTGGTGGGCAGCAAAAATGTTTGCTGCCACACCGTGGGCAGAGCCTACGTCATGGGCGGAGCCTATGTCGTGGGCAATCTAGTCATGCCTGCCTTATGGCCATGTATACATCTGCAAACACAGGCAGCACTGAGTCTTTGGCTGTAAATGGAGATGAGCACTGGACCCTAGACTTTGAACCACTTGCAGGGACAAAACCTGAAGTCAAATCTGAATACTAGTCAGGGTCCTTCTGTTATTAGGTAAAGGCTGCCCTTGCTCGAAAGCCAGTCGTTACCAACTCTAGGGTTCAGTGCTCATCTCTGGTTATAACCAAAGAGCCAGTGGACTTGATCCACAAGAGCTCACATTAAAATACAGCAGTTAGTCTTTAAGGTGCCACAACATTTTTGTCTTTTTGTTTTGTTTACTCTTTGATATGCTTGCATGGAATAAAACTACCCAATTTCTCTTCCCCCCCCCCCCGCCTGAAGGCCACCCAATTTCACCACCTCCTGCCCAAAGGCCACCCAATTTTGTTTGTTTTTTCCCTTGCCAGGGAGGTGCGAACTGTTGCTGCCCACCACTGCCCCATTTGGATACTATATTGAATGTCTAAATAGTTCCCAAAGGCAGTCTCATGCATAACCCATTAAAATAGTCTATCCTAGGTGTCACTAGACCTTGACTCTTTGGCCAGATGATCATTGCTCCAAAAGGACATTCTACCACATCAGACTGTCACTGATTGTGCAACGGATGCTATTGCTACAATGAGGGCAAGAACCAGTGTGCTGGAAATCTTTTTGAGCACTGGCCATAGATAAGCAAAGCCAACCCTGAATCATTTTTAGTGAGGTCAGAGATATCCTGGGTAAGAGAATATGATATCCAAGCAGTCTTGAGCATCCGACTTCTTTTTACAAAAGGAAAGTGGTTCCAAGGTGGGGAGAAAAGGGAGTGAGGTAGGTTGGAATCTATAATTTTCCAAGCTCCTTTCTGTTTCAGCACCTATACTGAAGTACCATTAAAATGATGGATAGTATAGACTTATCATTAGGACTGCAAGCATCTATTGAGCAAGCTACTGGCTGCAGATGAAAACTGACTAAATCAAGTGCACTCGCTTGTCTACAATGAAAATTATGAAAATGAGGTCAATTTTTTTTGCCATGAAATTCTGCTTTATTGGTGTATGTAATTGATTAATTGGTTGGTATCCTGAAAGTCAGATGACTTTAATCAAACAAAAACAAAGATATCCGTAGACAAGTCTTGGTTGTTACACATTTATTCCCTGTCCCTGGTAATTTACAGCCCAAACTATTATTCATGTGTGCTTTTGATTTTCTGCAGGGCTTGAGCCAGCAGATGAGGAGTGCACAGAGGCACAAGGTCTCACGCTGTCCTATAATAGATCTGTGTTATCTATCAATTATTGCTATTAAAAGAAGACTAGCATGCCTAATCCTGCTAAGATAACGCAGCAACCTCGACAGAGAGGCAATTCAATGTCACATATGGTATGGCTCGGTACCAGCAACCTTCTATGGCAGCTTCCTTATGCTAAAAAAGGGAGAAGAGAGGAGGGCATAAACAAATAGACATAAAGCAAGCTCTTAGGATGCGACCAGATAGTGGTCAGTGGGGTTGCCAAATGTGTAAGCTGCCTCTGCAGCTGTGCCTTTCAGAACAACATGCCAGTGGTACCCAGCAAATATTTCACTACCACACCATGGGTGAAGCCTATGTTGTGGGTGGAGCCTACATCATGGGCTGAGCCTACATCATGGGCGATCTAGTCATGCCTGCCATATGGCCATGTATACATCTGCAAACACAGGCAGCACTGGCTCTTTGGCTGTAAATGGAGATGAGCACTGCACCCTAGAGTCGGATATGACTGGCTTTTGAGCAAGGGACACTTTGAACCACTTACAGGGATGAAACCTAATGGGGCAGGGCAGGGAGGTGGGAGTGGCCACCCAATTTCACTAACCCCGCCTACCCGAAGGCCACCCAATTTTGCCACCCCCCTGGCCAGAGGCCACCCAATTTTGCTACCCCCTTCCCAGGGTGTGTGTGCAGACCTGTTGCTGCCCACAACTGCAACACGCGGTGGAGATGCATACCTGATTGCATCGGAACGGGTTGCTTTAATAGGAGCACTCTCCTTTAAAGCAACCCTTCTGTCTGCTGGTGAATCACTCCAGCCTGGCTCTAAGAAGATGAAGAAGTCCTACAACTAGACCAAAATGGATGCGGCTAGATTGAGGTAAAGCTGGAGCACATTCATGTCCTTGCCAGGCTATAGAGCACACCATGAGCAGTCCAAATTTCCACCAGGCAATCATAGCATTTTTCAGTGTTCAGCTTCATTCTCTAAAGATTTTTGCACTTCAAGGCATAGGAGCAGGCTAGGATGGTTTTAATAGGTCATTTGACACCCCTGGGTAATATTTGGTGATCTTTTTGTCTTATTAGCTTCCACAAGGGATTATCACACTCGAGCTTTTGAAAATTGGTCTAGTGTAGATTAATTTCTTTGGTCCTAGATGTCCAACAATTAAGGCATGAGGAATACCCAGGGTCCTGAAAACCACGCTAGCACGAAAGAATAAGTCACTGGGATTCATTCACACCTTTGACTGTGGTAATAATGCTAAGCACAGGTAAAAGAGTTGGCCCCATATGTTCAATGGGCTGTTCTTAACATGGCAGCCTGAGGGTGTCCCCAGATTATTATTAATGCAACACACATATTTTGGTGTAACAACATTATTAAATCTGGTCTGTTGCAAATATATTTAATAAGAGATAATCAGGGGCAGGCAAAGAAATGCTAACAGAACTGTAAATGTTACAGCACAAAAAGAAACTACCTGTCATTTGTGGTACAAAAGGCTCTCTATTTCATTTTTATTGAGTTTCTTTGAATTATGTCAGAATTCTTCTGATCCTTGTTTTGTTTCAGGGTGTGAGACTTGAAACTTGTGCTCATTTTTATGTATTTTCCCGTGTGTGTGCATTTGCTTGCACATTCCACTTAATTTATGCAAGTTTACTCCACTGATGAAACTTGTTTTGGCAGGGATGGTGGGGGTTTAATTTATAGGGCTTGGTGCTTTTAAGTACAGTCAAACCTCGCATAAAGAGCGCCTCGCTTAAAGAGTAACTCGCTTAAAGAGCAGAATTTTCTCTGAATGTTCGCTTCGCTTAACAAATAAAACCCACCAAAAACTCGCTTAACAAATAAATCAGGGTTCGCAACCCCCCCCCCCATTGGTTATTTACAATGATGTCTCGCTTAAAGAGCAAACTCTTTAAAGAGCAATCCTATGGAATGACTGCAAAGATGACTGCAAAGCCTTGTGTAATGAAAATAATTGGTTCCACAAGGAACTTTGTTTTACAAAGTTTTCATTATACGATGCATGCATCATATAATGAAAATCCCTATGGGATGCATACAATGAAAATCTTTATGGGAAAAATTGCACAAAGAAAAATTTTCATTGTACATTTTTTCCCATAGAGATTTTTGTTGTACAATTTTCCCCCATAGGGAAGTATTGCATCATACAACGAAAATTTTCATTGTACAATGCAACTTTTTTTTCAAATTCTCTTCGTTGTATGATTTTGTTGTTGTTGTATGATGCATTCATTATATAAGGCTCCACTGTAATTGGTTTTCAATGCATTCCTATGGGAAACCACAATTTTGGTTAAAGTATTTTGGTTTTCAATGCATTCCTATGGGAAATTCGGTTAAAGTAATTTTCACTGTAAGAAACGTCCCAGAGAATCCATTAATTATGTTAACCGAGGTTCCACTGTATTTGCTTCCTTTTAAGCCATGAATCAGGTACAGGGGTTGGTCCAAATCCAGGAAAAATGGTAAATCAATTGCTGTGCCATAATTTTCCCTCACACTGGAGAATGTTTCCAGGCCTGAGGCCTTAATTGAAGTGTGGGAAGCTATGAAACAGAGATGACTGGACAATTAAAGATAAAACATGTACAAGAAAGCTGAAAGCACAAGACGCTTGACAAGAAATCTTGCCAGTGGTTATTTCACCAGAATTTCTTCTCCCTTGGAATTAGTTTCTAAGAGAATTTTTTTCCCTGTCCATTGAATGAGAACAGTTAAAGTTTCTCCAGAGAGAAATTTCTGCACAGCATGACTGTAAATTATCTCCTTGCTCTGGATAAAACACAGGCAGGAGGACAGTCCAAGCTCAATTGGGGGCCATGGTCTAACAAGGGGGCCGTCAGGGCTAAGGCAGGGGAGCTGTGCTGTTTCTGACGGGCACCCACTCATTTGGTTGTGTGCTTTCTTCTCCTTTTGCCAGAAATGGAGAATTACAAGTGCTGGGATTTTAACTAGGGTACTAAGTACATTGTAGAGCTTAGAAATAACACATTTCAAGTAACAACATTGCCCATATTCTCTTGCCCTTGGGGATAAAGAAGGCATTTGGAAGCAATGCTTCTGTGTCACTCCTAAAAGACTGCTTTGGAAGAGCCATTCTGGAGAATAGTCTTCTTCTTCCATGTCTAGTCCAGATGTGAAACTGCCAAAATGAAGCCATCTTTTGGTGAGTTCCTTTCGCTTGACCTAGTCTGAGAAAGATTACCCGGCAATACAAAGTTGCAGTTACCTGATTGTGGTTTAATAATACTACAATCTTCAAGGAGGCTCTTTCTGTGTACCTCCTGGGGAATATTTGGCCACTATAACATGTTTTAAAGTCAATATCCTTTTTTAAAAATTAAAAAGTAAACAAACTTCAACATGTTGATAATATGTTACTAGCACTTCTCTCATTAAGTCTATTCATTGGTACAAACTCAGGAGACCTGAAGAGATGAGATAATAATAGAATTATTTCAAACTACAACTATAATCTTAACACTCTTAACAAACTGAAGAAGAAATACTTTTCTGCCCTTGTAGGACACTTAAAATTTTCTGGTGGAAGTGAAGAAAGTATGTACACCTCCATGTCACTGGTTTATGCAGCAAAGTCATTAAAACATACCATAGGCACTTCTTAAATTTGTTTTTCTAAAAGGTATATTTGTTGCTGTATTCTCAGAGATCTTATCTTCTAATTATTTAAGGAGACTGGAAGCCTGGGATAATATATGTGAGTGCATTCCCATGATCCATCACTGTAAACCAATAATTACTTATATTAATAAATGGATTTTAATTTTACTATTTGGTATAATAAATGTTTTTAAGTCCATAAGGAATACATAGTTGTATGGGTCATGGATCTTTATTTATAGCCAACGCACTCCCTCCTGCAGAGAAGAAATTCAACTATATTGACTTAGACTACAGCTTTCTGAAAAACAAATTGCATTGGTGGAACAAAAAATGTAAACCTAATCTGTGTTACCCTGAAAACAGCAAACTTGGTCGGAAAATATTGCTAGCTAAGCAAAAGCACGTGAATTATTTTACACTGCCTTGTGTACCAGATAGCCTTTACAGCAGGGGTGCCCAAACTTTTTGAGCCACCGGCCGGTCACGTGGTTCAATAGGCTGGTCGCGTGGCTCCTCCCACCAGAAGCAGAAGTAAAATATGCCTTGAAATCTGCTTTACAACAGGATCAGATAGATTTTAAGCTGCCATTTTCTCTGCTTAAACCAGGGGTGTCCAAACTACGGCCCATGGGCCAGATGTGCCCCCTGGTGACAATTCATCTGGCCCACACTGCCCTCGTTGCTCCCAGAAACAGAAGTAAAACACACCATACGGGCGTGTTTTACTTCCACTTCCAGGAGCAACGAGGGCAGTGTGGGCCAGATGAATTGGCATTGGGGGCCACATCTGGCCCATGGGCCGTAATTTGGGAACCCCTGATTTACAGCATATTCCATTCAGCTAAGCCTACACAGAAGGAAATCCCATTATATTTAATGGGATGTTGCATTCCCACTGTACACAATAGGAATAGTTATAGTCTTACCTACTTCTGTTATCATGGGCATTTAGGGGTTAGGCTTAAGATCATCCTTTTGTGATTTGCTCTGGAGTATAGTTTGGATCTAGAAAGAAAGGAAATTAAGGCAGGAAAAGGAGTGAAAGAAAGAGAGATGAAACCCTCCCCCCACCCCACAAAAAGAGTCTTCTACAAATCTACAATACATTATCCTCAGAAAAGTTCCTATGGGCTTGAGAAAGGAAGCAACTCACTGAGACAAAGGACATGCCAATCTCTTCTTGAAAAACTTGATTCTTCCAATTAAAATTAGTCCATTTCCTTTGAAATTGACCAGCCATTTCATGTGGAAGAAGCAAAACATTTGTTTCCTTTACATCTGTTGCTGAAACCTCATCTAAAACAAATTTGGGAAGCAAAGTTACCAGTGGAATTCATAAGAGTAGTTTCAGAGGAGGCTTTTTCTATGGGGTTCTCCTCCTCCCCTGAATGCAGGCTTTCATCTCCTCTTGTCACCTCAGGTAACACTGCCCTCAGCTCTGTTTCGGTGCAAAGCACCCACAAGGGCCACAGACCAGGATATTTAGGAATGTTCATAATCACACACACACAAAAGCCCCAAACCCTGTATCCTTAGTGCTGTGCCAGAGAGGAGCAAGGCAGATTTAAAAATAGGCTGGATGGCCCGCTCTAAGTCAAAACACCTATCTTTTTCTTCTTCTGCCATATCTGAATCTGAACATAGGCGATCAGCATGGTGATTAGCTATGAAGACTATTCTGAGAATATAACACAGTGGCCTTTCATCTGCCTTCTGTGTCACAGCATGACACCCAAGCCACTGATCCAGTTCCACAAGTCAATTTCTGGTCCTGAGCCCTTTTGACAAACAAAGTCCTCCTCGGCCCCAGGCCAATATTGATGAAGCTGCTGCCCTTCATCAAGATGGATTCAAGTGGGATTTAATTCATTTGGGGACCATCATCCTTCCCTGTGGACTTCACCACCCAAGCCATTAGTTCTCAGGTATGTCAAGTTAGTTCACCGCCGTCTGACACTCAGCGTTGAGTTGCTGGCGGTATGGTCTACTCTTGAACACCAATATGGGCATCATAATTTGGCTCAGACCAAACCACACCAAAAGCAACCCAAATAGCAAAGCTATCTGCCTGTGTGGACAGCCTCTAAGAAGAAACCCAAGATGAATTGGAACTGACCAGACAGAGCTGTGAAAATGAAAATATCCATTGGGGAGGGTTATGAAACTGACTTCATGGGACTTGGGCAAACAAGGGAAATGTTTCAAATGAAATGCTCCAATTCTAACAAAGGAAGCGACCCAGTGCCTACTGACGGATACATGCTGGGGTGGGGTTGGGTACCAGGGAGGAACTGCAGCCAAGGGGAAGAGCCAAAGAATTCACACTGCACAACATCCTCTCAATTGTTCATGGGAAGCATGCCTGGATGGTCACAACAGTGCAGTATTTTCACAATAAAATGGCATTTAATTAAAAGTTGCGGTCCACCTGGAAAGGCTTCATTAGTCTTCAGGAAGCTCCAGGATTTAGAGGCCAAGTGGAAGAATGGTAGTTCTGCCCTCCCCCTGACATCTGAAGTTTATTTATTTATTTTGCTTCAGCTTCCATTGTTTTCCCAAATGTATCCGCAGAGGACAGGCCAGCAGACCTTTTCTCTCCTGCCTCCCATATCATAGCAACACCTGAATGCTGGCCTAGATGGATCATCGGTCTTATGTTTTTGGCAGCTGTTATATCCTTCCTCCTGCTTGATTCGCACTAAGGTGCTCAAGGGACCTCTTGTTCAGGATGAAAGGTGTTTTATGATGTAGTTACTGCACAAACATATCCCAGCCACTAAAACTCAGCCCTTGCAAGAGTTGTGGCTTTAATTCCAGCAGCACCACAACCCTGGCTCAGGCCCAACTCGAGTGATTGCTTTCTTCTTTCAAAAGCAACTTCTCTGTTTTTGTGTGGATAACATCGTACTTAGTGGGCACAGTGGATAAAGAGTGAGAGTGGGGGCCCCTCTAGAAATAGCTGCATCTGAAGTGAGAGGATTAACAATAAACAAACTTGAATGACCCCCAGTCCTCAGTTTATCCCCAAAAATATTTCTGCTTCTTCTGGTTCCCGTTTTCTAGCAGTTTCTCACCACCACCACTACCACCACCCACCCACCCTGGGTTGTTTCTAAACTAGTTTTATTATACAAAGCTAGTTAATGTGGAAAATAAACTGAGGAGGCAATGCTGATACTGGGCTAATTTCTTCCCATTTTTCTGTGCTGTGCTTTGTGTTTTTGGATTGGATTTCTGTAGCAATAGATTATCCGTTGCCCCTTTGGCCAGATCATTTCAAGGTGACCCAGGATGGCCTTCATGGCTGTTGTAGTGGTCCTGGGGCACAAGGCCACGCCATACTTTGCTCAATCCTAGCAATCCCTTACCATGACCTATTACCACCTCTCATGATGTAGAAGTGGGGTTGGACTTTGAGAGGCACAAGTGGTTTGCCCATTTGGAGAGAATGTCTTGGAATTCCATACAATACAAGGCTTATGTGGAAAAGGACAGATGCAGAGGAAAGTGGAGAGATAACATCAAAGCAATAGCAAAGCAAAGTCATCACACATATTAGTGCACTCTGTGGTCAGTTCAGAAGGTATTTAGCATTTTGCTCCCAACATACTGGGTACTCATTTTACCAACCTTGGAAGGCTGGAAGGCTGAGTCAACCTTGATTCTCTGTCAGGATCAAACTCACAACCTTTTGGTTGCAGGACTGCACTTTAACCAAGAACACCAAATTACACTGGTGGAGGCCAGTAGATGTGCCAGAACAAGAACCTTGCATCTGCCTCGACACTCGAAAGGGTAAAAGAGGAAGTAAAGAAGAAGTTGTGTTGTTGTTTTTTCTACCTTATATTCCGGGGTGGGGGGGGCGGCGGCGGCGGCGGCGGCGGCGACGGCGACGACGACAACAACAACAACACAAATTTCTCAACAGGTTGTGGGAACAAATTGAGTAACATGGCTCAAATGGTTAACCAGTATTTGTGTGTGTTTTACTGTATTGTTTTTTAAGTATTGTGATATTTCTTTCCGACCCTCCCAAAAAAAATCACAGACTAGTTGAAAATATATGTTGTTTGTCCATTTTCCCCAACGGCCTTCTTCTGATATCACTAACCAAACTCACTCTGAAATACATCAAAGGACTTTGATCAAAACGTTTTTCTGGAATACTTCCAAGGGTAGCACAGCACAAGCCCCTGATAGAGGATAACACCAGCCTGAAATTTTGGCACTGTCACTTTGCACACAAAGATTCAGAGGATCCTTGAGCTGGAGAGTCACAACCTTGCCACAAGTATCAAGGTAAAGTCATGTGATGCAAATAGTATAGCTAGGTGCGTAACTGTATCACAGAAAAAGGTTCGTTTTTGTGTCAGAGATTACTCTGGGTTGAAAGGATTTTTGCAGGGGATCGCGAATGAGGCTTCTTTCATGTCCCCCATCATGCAGCTCTTGGGAATTGAACCCGTTTTTCCTGTCTCCAAGCTGACCTTTAATCCCACTAAGGACTGAAAGAAAGAGCCCAAGATGTCTGGATCTAATACGCAGTGACCTGTGCAGGCCACTTAATGTATCATTGCAAGGGCAAAACAGATATATTTTAATATTTGTGGATGATGGTTTTGTTTTTTCGGTAATGCGTCACCTATATACTGAAAGAAGAGTGAGATACATGAGATGCTCAAGAAGTACGTGGCTATGGTGAACTAGTTTAAAAGGAATTCCCAGGCATTTTGGGTGGATGAAGGAGGTGTTTGCCTTTCATATTACACTCAATCTTTCTTGGAGGACCAAGTCATTTGCCCAGGAGGAATATCACACTTACTCCTGAACAGAATGGGATGGCTGAAAGGAAGATGACAAGATGCATTGGAGATGACAAGATGCATTTTTGCAGGTGCAAAGCTGCCTAACAGGCTTTGGTGCAGCGCAATCATGATTGCAACATATCTCCAGAACAGATGATCAGCCAAAGGCATCAGAACAACACTATTTGAATTACAGCATGGCATCAGAGTTTATGGAAGCATGGTTTATGTCTACATACCAAAACAGAAAAGGCACAGACTGAACTCTAGAACAGAACAGACTACTGTATTTTGCTTGCTACTTTATAGCAAAGGTTATAAAGTAGTCAACTTCAAACACCTGAAGTCAATGTAAGACATGTGGTTCCTTTTGATGAACAAAGGACATCTGATAAAAGAAGCACTGAACTGGATAACTCTGAAGACCAAAATTACTCTGTTGAATCTCTCCTAGACCAATGCTTTCACAACCTGAGTCATAGAGAGGGCAAGAAGATGGTGAACGGTGCTCCAAAAGAAAGGGACAGAGATGGAGATGTCGAGGCTGTTGAACTGGAAGAGACACCAATTCTACAACAGCTTCAGAGCCAGCCATCAGGCACTCGTCATCACCCAAGAATGGTGTACGGCCTCATTGCTGATAAATGAACCAGCATTATCACCTCCAAAGTGGAGGACAATCATGGGCCTATTTCAGTTAAGTTCTAGGTGTCTTCAAAATCAGATGTTGCACTGAGCTAATTTTAATGAGCAATATTAGTTGAAGTCATTTGGGAGGTAATGCTCTTCTCTATGTACAAGGAAGCTTCCTAACAAGGCTTTTATTGGCAATTTAGGAGATAATATCGCAAGCACAGCTAATTTTCTTTACAGGCAATTAACTCTCAGTTAACCCCTGGGCAAAGCATTATCTGGAGGGCTTACCTGTACGGGAAGTTGTGCCTACCTAGCCCACCTGCCTTTTCACTTCCCACAATGTCTTAGAATGATTCTCAGTCGGAAGCTGGTGGAGCAGAAAAATATGAATGGATAAGCATAGCCAGAGGCTGGAAAAGTTTTTTTTTCCTGGACAGTAATCCTTTCAGTAACCCAAGGATGCTTATTACTGATGCTAGCCCTGTCTTTGTGAGCTTTGTCTACTTAGATGTGGATGACAATTTTCTGGGCAGCCTTGTGCAAATTGGTAGTATTGATGCCACCAGATTTGTGTCTGTGGACCCAGAAAAGATACATGCCCCTCCGTATCAAATATTTCAATTACAAAGCAGTTCTTAAATTTGTTGCTGGTGGATGTTGAAATGTAATGTTTTTTTAGTCATGACTTACTCTTGAATAGCTGACTATAACTAGTGCAGTCTTTCTCAACGCTTTTGAGTCACAGGCCTGACCACACCTCCTGGGCAGCTGATAGGGCCAGTCATGTGGTTCCACCCACCCAGAAGTGAAAGTATAATGTGTGCCACGCATGTGCAGAATGCATTTTGCTGCGTTCTGTGCAAGCACAGAACCAGCGATGGGATGTAACAGGTTCTCACCAGTTCGCCAGAACCAGTATTAACCTTTCCCAGTGTCCTGGAGAACCGGTAGCAGCTTTTGGGGGGAACCACCTTTGGGGCTTTCCTTTTCACTGGTTCCCCCACTGCGCATGCGTGCCAACCACTTAGTGTGCATGCACGCCTACAGTGCTTGGTGCGTATGCACAGCTTCCTTGCTGTCCTCCTTGCTGTCCTTGTGTTGTGGGTGGGTGGGAGGGGGGGTGCTTATTTTTATTTTATTATTATTATTATTTTATTTGGCTCCACCCACAATGTCATGACATCATGATGTTAGCTCCGCCCACACTGTGATGACATCATGGTGGGGTAGTAAAAATTTTGACATCCCACCACTGGGTAGTTACCATCCAGAGTAGTGTTTCCAACTAAGTCAGGTGAAATATAAACAAACAAACAAACAAGACATAATGACTTTACAGAGGACATTCTCCTAGTGGAGATGAAAACTACTGAAACTCAGTTGTTAATACAGATCAACATAGCTGGGTGTACTTCTGGACTTTTTGTGAGGGTGTGACTGTGGGAAGTGTCACGGTGAGCAGCTGCACTTCAAAATGTACCACTAAACCACTACTTAGCTCTGCCTATGTCGCTGCTCAAACCCATAAAATGGGTAGGCCACCCTGGGATATGTGCTTATAGTAGCACTCAACAACACAATTGGGTAAACCACTGGTCTTTCAAGTTTGTAGGCCACTTGTTGTCACTAAAGATGGTCAATCTCGCTCTCTCCCTCTCTCTCTCTCTCACACACACAAACACCTTTTCTGTAGCCATTCCTCTTCCATTTTGTACGATACTCTTGCACTAATGTCTGCCTCTTTTTTCCACTGGTTACTGTAGGCAATAATGATCTTTTTTGCGAAAGCACTAACTGAATAGAATCTAATTAAAACAACACAACGAAATGAAACATCTGGTCCCAGGAAATAAAGCTTTCGCAGTTGGGAGCAAGGAGATAAATTTCAAATGACATGTTAGTTGGCAAGAATTGCCTTATAGGAGCAGATGATGAGGCACAGATGGGGGGGAGGGGGGAGATTATCTCAGTTTGTCACTGACGAGATTTTGAATGGGTGTACTGTATTTGTCCCAGTCTGGTGGGCGTACCAGGAGGCATTCCCAAAAGACCCTCCCGCACTCTTCGTCACATTGTTAATTTTGGTTCTTATCTGTAATGAGTCTAGGAAACTAATATTTAATGCTGATTTTGATTTAGAGGAGGAGGCAAAGGGCATAGCCAGTGATGGGCAGCAACAGGTTCGCACAGTGGTGGGATGACAAAAAATTTACTACCCCACCGTGATGTCATCACAGTGTGGGCGGAGCTAACATCATGATGTCATGATGTAATGGGCGGGGCCAAAGAAAAAATAATAATAATAGAATAATATAAAAATAAGCACACACACACCCCTCAACCCACCCACAACACAAACCCGTAAATAAATTAATTAAATAAAAAAATAAAAATAAAAATTACATTAAAATACACCCACCCACCTGCCCCAAACATAAATCAACCCACCCACCCACCAAACACAAACCCGTGCCTGGGCAGCATCGTGTTGCAAGATAGATATGGTCATCATACCGGTTCTCTAGGATAATATGTCTTAATATAAATGTAAAACAGCTGTACCTCCTTAAGGGTTCTCCAATTGGAACATCAATTGGAACAGCACAGGTGTAGCTTATTGATGAGGTAACTCCAAGACTTTGCTTAAAAACCCCAAGCCAGGCTGCCAGGCCTGCTGGCCGCCAGGCCTTTTTAGGAACTGTGGTAGTACGTCAATATAGGTAAAGGTATTAAATATACATTAAAATACACACAGACACACCACATCCAAAGGTGAGTCACTTACTCTGGGGAGCAGGCTATAGGGAGGTACAGGCTAGCAGTTTCTCTTCCTCCTCCCTGCTTGGGAGGACAGCAAGGTGGCTGTGCATACGCGCCAAGCACTGTAGGCATGCATGCACACCAGCGAAAAGGTAAGCCCCGAAGGTGGTTCCCCTCAAAAGCTGCTACCGGTTCTCCAGGACACTGGGGAAAGTTGCTACCGGTTCTGGCGAACTGGTGAGAACCTGTTACATCCCATCACTGGGTTTGCACCAGCTCACCAGAACTGGTAGTAACTTTTCCCAGTGTCCTGGAGAACCAGTAGGGCCTTTTGGGGGAACCACCTCAGGGGCTTACCTCTTCGCTGGTTCCCCCACTGCACATGCACGCCAAGCATTTGGTGTGCATGCAGGTCTACAGCACTTGGTGCGCATGCGCTGCCTCTTTGCTGTCCTCCCAAGTGGGGAGAAGGAAGGGAAGCTGCTAGCCTGAAGCTCCCTATAGCCTGCTCCCCAGGGTAAGTGACTCACCATTGGGTGTGGGTATGTATTTTAATGTGTATTTCATGTGTATTTATTTTTAATGTGTGTTTTTATGTGTATTTAATTTGTATTTTTTGTTTTTACGTCTATTTAATGTCTATTTATTTTAAGGTGTATTTTTAGGTATTTTTATGTCTATTTAATTTGTATTTTTATGTGTACTTATTTTTATGGATTTTTTAACATAGGCTCTGCCCACATCATTGGCTTTGCCCATGATGTCATGACATTGGCTCCACCCATGACATCATAACATTGGCTCCGGCCACGATGTTGGCTCCAGTCATAGTGTGGTAGTAAAATTTTTGGCTGCCCATCGCTGGGCATAGCCTTAGTGTGGCAAAAGGTAGAAGAAACAAAAGGGTCTGCGGTTGCTTAGTGGTTAAGACGTTGAACTTGACGACTGGAAGGTTGGCAGGGCAGCAGTTCAAGACCTGAATGAGCTCCTGTCTCTGTCCTAACTCCTGCCGACCTAGCAGTTCAAAAGCAAGAAATTGCAAGTAGATACAGTAGTTACCACTTTGGTGCGAAGGTAAACAGTGTTCCGTGCACTTTGGTGTCTAATCACCTGACCATGGAAATGTCTGCAGACACAGACAACGCTCTTTGACTGTAAATGGAGATGAGCACCAATCCCTAGAGTTGAACACAACTGGTTTTTGAGCAAGGGAGACCTTTACCTTTACCCTTACTAGAAGAAACAAAACACACACAGAGAAAAAATAATGTCCAACAACTAAAGTTGTATTGTAGACCTTCTCGGTTTGGTGGGGAAAATTACATTTTTTTGATTCAGATCTTGGAAAAGGGACATTTTGGGCCGTAACTCTCAAAACCCTCCTGTTTAGTGCAGGTAAGATCACTGTGTTTTGATTCAGCAGCTGAGTACACCATCCAATTCCATATGTGACTGCATCCACACACTCACACACACACAAGTGGCTTTTGGTAAGTTTTGGAGCAAAAGCCAGGAATAATATTCTCAGCAGCCCTTTCCAAATAACAGTTGTGCCACAGTGAAGAGTGACCAATATTTGTGGTGGTGTAACACCTGTCACTCTTTTGTGTTAAAGCTCTTGGGGGTTTTCATTGTGGATGGTATGTCCTATTTCATTTTCTTCTTCTGTTGTCTTACATCCTTTGAATCAGCTTGGAGGCCTCTTCACCTGCTATGTAAGTACACACTTTTATACCCAGATGGTGTTACCGCTTCTTGTGATGGCTGTGTAAAGATGGCCCTTGTTGGCTGTTTTCTGTGATGTGAAATGAGCGTCCACCCCATATCACTGAACCCTAGAGTCGGACACGACTGCCTTTCGAGCAAAGGAAACCTTAGTGTTGAGTCAGTTCTGGAGGCAGAGCTCAATACCTTTGGTAGTTCCTGTAACCTGCAGAGTAAAACCTGGTATGGATTTACAGCACCCCAGAAACAGGGGTCACCAATTCAATTCCAAGTTAGCCTAAGCTGGTAAATATTATGTGGTATGGATGGAGTGGGACAGCAGTTTTCTGGCAGACATTTCCACCCGCCAGCAAGCCTGTTGTCATCAGACATGGTGAGTGATGCTATCTGATCCCATTAGCAACAATGAAGATCAAATGCCATTCTGGTCAGTGTCTACAGGTAGCATTTGGCAGGCCCGTGCTGGCCCGGTGGGATACCAGAACATGTTGCCTACTTATAACTTAAAGGGCCAGGCCACCTCGGCAGTTTCTGCTCTCGCTTCAGGGCCTCTTGCTGGGCTCACCTCTGCCCTGTGGGAGAAAGTCAGAAGCGCTTTGTCAGCAGCAAGGAGATAATAATAATAATTTCATGTTGTTTTTCCTATCCAAGCCTTATTATTATTATCTCTGCGCTGCTGCCGAAGTGCTTTGGACTTTCTCCCACAGGGTGAAGGGGAGCCTGGGGAGCGGAGCAGAGACAGAAACTGCTGAGGTGGCATGGCCCTTTAAGTTATAAGTAGGGGTGCACAGGCCTGGCATTTGGGGAAGAGGGCATCTTCTTCTTTTACCACAAGCAGGAAAATGGATTAGCTGCCCTGGCAGGTCTGGCCTCTGTGACTTGAAGAGAGAACTAAGAACCCTGTACTTATGTCTGGAAGGGAACAATTGAGGTCCATGTGGGGAGGCCTTTAGTGAAGACCTTTTCCAAACAGACGTTTACACTGGACGTTATACCTAGATTCTCTCTGGGATTTTGATTAGTGTACTTTTTTGACAGTGTTTTTAAAAATCTTCCTGTTTTGGATGAGTACTTTTATGCTATTGGGTCTTTAACTGTGTTTTAATGTAATAATATATTGTTTTTCTAACTTCCCCTGTGTTTTAATTTTTACGAGCCAGCTTGCGTTCCCTTTTTTTGGCAGAAAGGCAGCGCCAAAATTGAATCAATGGATGAATAATTGTGTGAAATAGAACAAGGTTTAATTGTGGGTTTCTTGTGCCTGTGTGCATGCAGGACAAAATAGGGCGGCGGAAGTGCTGAGATTCAAGGTAATGCTGAGAATCATATGGGAAGCGCACTAGTATAGGCTGAACTGTGGGGCTACCAGATCAGGGCTTAGTGAAGCAGCTACTGTGGGCAGGAGATCTGGAGCATTAGGAAAATGTTCAATCTTGGTTTTATGGCATTTTAAAATTTATTCTGAATGTTCGGTTGCAGTTACCAAAACAACTTGGCTTGTCATAGATCTGCGGTGTTGTGCTTTTGGAGGCAAGGATCCCATTTCCTGATCTACTTCAAACAGCAGAAAGTTTGGAGTCATCCCCACTCCAGACCCATTCCCTGGAGAATCATCTGCCCTTCAGCTGTGCTTTCTCATCCTGAGGTGTGGAAATGGCCATCAAACTGCTTCTCCTTTCCTGTTGCACCCTCTCACACATGTTGACACCTCTAGTACCACAGTAAATATTTGGGAGCTATATCTGAGAGGTATTTCCTCTGCCACTGGAAAACAAATGGCAAAATGAGCAGAGGAGGAACTCAAGATTCCCAGTGGTCATGGAGACAGAAGAGGTCATGCCAGATGGACTGGCTGTGAAGGTACGCCTTGATAATATCCTCAAGGCTGCAGCAGTCCATTGAAGTCCTGGTGTTAAAACCTGCTTGTCTCAATTCATATGTGCCACAGGAGATGGCTCCGTGATCATAGTGTGTGGATCACTTCATTGCAAACTGGGATCCACCTTGAACAAATTCACACTAATGGAATTTTTCCTGCTTCAGGGAAAAATGCATTCTTAGATACGAGTTGCAGCAGCTGCCACCACTATCTGAGAGAATACAAACTGAGACATGCATGATAAAGACTAAGAAACACTAAAATATAAATCTTTTGGAAGCAGCTGGCAAGTCCACACTATTTTATTGCCTTCACTTACACTATGGGGAGACATATAGGGAATGAAGAGTACTCAAATCAGAGTAATCAAGCGTGTATGCAGGAATTTTCCAAGACCAAGCTAAAACTTCAGAGAGGTATATTATCATAATGGGTATGCATCGTACCCACCACTAGAGCACAGCATCTTTGTCTTATTTGACCTCACAGGGTAAAGGGTGAAGGATGGCCACAGACCTTCTAAAATGCCTTGGACATATTAAAGGGATGGTGCAAAATAAATGTAACAAGGTAGTAGATAAAATAAGTTGAGGTGACTGCAGTGGCTTAGTGGTTAAGACACTGAACTTGATCACTGGAAGGTCGGCAGGTCAGCAATTTGAGACTTTGACAGAGTGAGCTTCCATCTCTACCTCAGCTTCTGCCAACCTAGCAGTTCAAAAGCAAGAAATTGAGTGTAGATAAATAGGTACCACTTTGGCACGAAAGTTAACAGCATTTTGTGTTCTCTAACATCTAGTAATGCCTGCCACATGACCACGGAAACATCTGCAGACAGCACTGCCTCCTTGGCTGTAAATTGAGATGAGCTCTGACCCATAGAGTCAGATATGACTGACTTTCGAGCAAGGGAGACCCTTTACAGCTCTGTGAGAGCATAGAGAGGACCCATAGTGCTTCCCCAGTTGTAAAATTTAGAGAGGGTGATATGGAAGGCCAGACCAGTTGGCAGTCAGGGAAAACAGTACTGGCTAATATGAATAACTCTGATGAAAAACAATATCCCCTATTTTAAATACTATTCGTAGATATCTTTACACCTCCTTTTGGAACATGCCACCTTTCCATAAAAAACAGCACTCTCCAAATTCTATTTATTCTCTTTTATTTAATTTAAATATATATAAAAATATGAAGAAGTCTTCACCCTGGCATAGGGCACAGCTGCGGTGAGGGGTGGGGAATACCTCTGGAGAGAGGGCATGACCCTGACACATTGAAGAAACAACCAGCCATGTTCCCCACTCCTAAGAGTTAGGAGGACCTCTTGCTTCTTCATGGAATGCAGGTGTTCTGTAGGTAATGACAGTGACAGATAACTGACAGTCCAGAGGTGTGAAGGTGGGAAGCAGTTCTCCATGGAAATGGCAGTGGTGATACCTTATCCTGGCTTCCCTGCAACTTGACCCGTTTGCAGGCATAGCTCCAGTTGTTGGACAGGAGAGCTTGGCGCTGATCATGTCTCCTGGATTGTTCTCCACAGGCAACTTACAGTAAACGTGCCTCCAACCTCCTTAAAGAGGTGAACGTTCTGCCATGTCCAGCCACATCTACTTTGATACACATGCTTCCTTGATAAAAGTCCACATAGCAGGTACACCCAAATATATGCACACATATAGACAAATAGATGTGTAAACACCTCCCTTGCCCGGTACACACAGACAAACGCACTCTCACAATAGGCTCTCAAACAAGCATCACTGCAATAATACAGACCTAATTGTAAGAGTCACTGGAGAAGATTCAGGAGCACGACATACTGTACAAGCTTATGATCACATTTTATCTTGTAAGCCGCCCAGAGTCGGGTACACCCAATTGGGGCGGGATAGCAAATGTGAGTAAATAAATAAATACAAAGTTCTGCAGGAACGGATGCATGAAATGAATGGGAAGGCAATAAGATGGAACCTTAAGAGTGTAAGGTAGCCTTAGGATGCTTTCTGAATCATCTACTGCAATGGGGGAATATCTGAATTTGTAGCGAGAATAGTTGTCAGATGTAAATAGCGTAACCCACAAGGACTTGAGCAATTGCAGTCCTGTGTTTTGGAAGATCCTTTATGTACATAGATCCTTACACTGTACTGTATATGGATTTAGCACACTAACCCAAGACACCGGACCACCTATGGGGTAAGTAATTCCATCCTCTCACCAACACCACCACTCTCGCAGGCCTCCTCCCTGAAGGTTACATTAAAACATATTGAGGTATATTTGGGGCCTCTCGCAGCTGAGAGAGGCAAGGGTCTACTCAGGGCTGCTGGTCAGTTTTCAGCACTGCTACTTTCCCAGCTAAAAACTCACTCCCTTTTCAAACTGTCATCCGCATTATGTTCTCCTCCATCAGCAATCATCATAGCACAGCAGAAAAACATAACACCTTAGTGTGCCCAAGGCCCCCACAATAAACCATGCTATCATTGCTTCAAGGGAAAAATGGGGAGCTTGGCTTGGCTTGACTGGGCCTTTCTCCCAGGTCCAGTTTAAGCATCTGGCATAATTTGGTAGCTGCCTTCGACCCTCTCAACATGTCTGACATACATCCAACAAGCTCCCTTGGTTTGGCTTATGCTGCTGCTTCAGCAGCACAATACTATTGAAGCCAAGTGGGCAATCATCTCCAGCTGGTGATGAGCTTCCACCAATTAAAACTCACCCATCATGCAGTGCCACTGAGTGCCTGACACAAAGACATAGCATTAAAACACTGTGGGGCACTGCATTGTGGGAAAATTAGAAGGGAAGCTTCTTAGCACCATAAGACACAAGCATGGGGATGATCTAATAGCTGGTGATAAGAGGCCTATGGCCAAGTGTCCACCCAAGCCTGACCCTGGCCATACCCTGCTTAGATATAGCACTAAGCGCTAGGCCAGAGTCTAGGAAAACTACTTTATTGGACTACAGCTCCCTTGGATAGGCTATCTGGTGGACTCTGCTGGTTGGGATGCAGAAAGTAATTTATTAAGTTCAGCTCAGTGATTTAGATGTCTGGTTTGGAGCCAGAGGTCATGAGCTCGATTCCCTGCTGTACCTCCTGCAAGAACAGCCAGTGTGTGTAGCCTTGGCCAAGTTGCAGAATCATGGTTTGACCCAGCCAGAATTGATGGCAAGTCTGGCCAGGTTATCCTGTTTGGTAACAGAGTAGACATACTGCCAGTGATTCAATGCAGATCAGGTGGTGGTTAACTAACTAATGGCCTTGGGTGGCAAAATCCACAGGGAAGGGTGATGGTCCCCAAGTAGATTGAATCCCACTTAATCCCATATTGATGGAGGGCAGCAGCACCAAGATTCTCCAGGCACCCCATACATAAGCAGGCAGGTACCAGGGATCCTAGAAACATCAACACCACCAAGACACTAAATGTGATCTAGGAAGTACCAACAGAGGGGGAAGAGGAAAAGGCAGGACTTGGAGAAAAAATGAGCTGGCTTTTCTTGCCTTTATTAGAAGAGTGCTTGACAGGGGTGGGGAGACAGAGTGAAGCGTAGCACTTAAAATCTTGGATTTGGACTTGGGGTGTCAAGCAGCCTTGTTCCCAGGAAACTCACTGGGTGGCCCTGGCCAAATCACACTCTCTGAGTCTGACCTATCTCACAGAATTTTTATGAACACAAGCTAGGAATAAGAACTTGGAATGTGTAGCACGCTGGAATCATCAGAGGCAAGGAGACATAGGAACACAACAAAACAGGAAAACCAAACAAACAAACAAATAAATAAAGGCAATGTATGCCTTCAGTTTTGGTCACAAGAGATGGGGGAGAATTTACACTTTACATCTAACAACTATCGTATATACTCGACTATAAGTCATCCCGAGTATAAGTCGAGGTACCTAATTTGGACCTCTAAAACTAGGAAAATAGATTAACCCGAGTATAAGCCAGGGGTGGAAATTGCAGCAGCTGCTAGTGAGTTTCAATAATTAAAATACATGAAACTATGGTAAAATCAATTATGTGGGTATGTTTTTAAGTGTTTACATTGGCCCGAGTATAAGTCGAGTCACATTTTTAGAGGCAACTCGGCTTATTTGGGGTGCTAAAACCCCCAACTTATACTCGAGTATATATATAGTATTTTTCCTAAACCATGTCTGTGCAAACAACTGCATAATCCTAATACTCTTTCTGGCTCACAAAGCTCACCTATACACACACGTGGTAGACCTGTACTCACACTATAATTACATTCAAAGACACCAGCAGATGCTGTGTGAAAGATGATCCATATCTATTTTATAAGCAGACACAAGCATTCTAGCACATGATTGTGTATACTACACACACACACACAACTTTCTCTTTTACTTCCCAAACAACATGGGAGAGTTGCTAGGCCAAATTCTTTCAGCTGCTCTTTCTCCTGCTTTAGTTTTTATGGAATAGTAAGCAGGAGAGAGAAGACACCAGAAGCAACACAATATGTACCTCTAAAATTAGGATCAGGATGGTATGGATTAATTCACTCCTAGCTGTGCTGAAGCTGAGTGGTTTCCCCCTTGGTCCCCTTTACAATTTTTGATTCATGATCTACATCTACAAGTCTAGCATGGAAGTTTTCCTCTGTACTCATCAGTCACAAAGGTCCCAGAGACATCATCACTTTTGTTGTATATAACTCATAGAACTTTTTAAATCCACACCTTCCATGGAAGCAAAGTTGCTTAAGTGGAATAATGGTTTCGTTGAGGTCAAAGCTACTTTGGCAAAAGATACACGTTAAAATGTAAGCAGTTCACCAAAAAGCTACATATTATCCTCCAATGTGATTTGCAAATTCAGAAAGT
This sequence comes from Furcifer pardalis, assembly GCA_030440675.1. NCBI lineage: Eukaryota > Metazoa > Chordata > Lepidosauria > Squamata > Chamaeleonidae > Furcifer > Furcifer pardalis. The sequence continues at coordinate 25,625,559 of CP126893.1, forward strand.
GAGCTAAAGCTTTGTTCACAATCCTGTTTGGTAGAACCATGCATGTAATGGACCATTACACGCCTGATTCCTCTTTCCCCACAATTTATACAAGAGATGTTTACTATATCTTTGTACAAACAAAATGTCAAGTTGTTTTGAACTGGGCAATCTCCATGCTTGCAGAAGTGTACAAGTGCAAGAATGGAAATAGAACAGCATGCGTGGAACTCCATCCCTATGGAGCAGTTACACTTCACATTTGTTATTGGATTGTAGCTTTTGATGTCTGAACACCTGCAACACGTGATCAGTGATGCTACAGTGAATTTGAAAGTGCACATGCTCGTCACAACAGTTCCCATAATTACACATCTTCCACAAGGAAAGTCCAGAAATGCAGGCAGCTGAATCAGTTCATATCAACAAGTGAGGAACATGTTTTTTTGCAGTGTTAATGGTTCTTAATTGCCAAACTTTGATTGAAGAGGGCTTTGGGAGTATGTGTGTGCACATGTGTAGGTCTTCAAGTGTAGATCTCCGATATGACTGTGCCTAATATTGCTTTCTTAGGATAGTGCTTGCTTCAGAAGTCCAACAAGAGACATTATTGTATTGTCGCCATTATTGTAGGGGGGACTCAACAGGTAAACAAGAAACAACTGAAAGTCTAAATGCAGAAAGATGGCAAAGCAAGAACACCCGCTACAAGTTGAAACTAATTAAATTTCTCTGACAGAACAGGCTTTGCAGAGGCAGTAAATTTTTGAAATGGTTGAAGATTCAAAAGTGATTTCTCACCAACCATTTTAAAAGTTGTCCAGAAACAAAACAACTGAGCTATCCTGTCTCATTTGCACTTGTAATCTGGCTCATTTTGTTATTTTCCAAAATCAACTGAATCATGAGTTTTGAAGTAACACATAAAGCAAAGCAATCACATTTATATACCGCCCCATTATGCTTAGTGTACTCTCTGGACAGGGGTTCACAACTTATGGCCCATGGGGCCCAAGGTTGAGAACCCCTGCTCTGGACAGTTTTATTTATTTATTTATTTATATTTATTTATCGCCCTCCTCCCTGAAGGGACCCAGGGCGATTTCCAACAATTTTAAAAACACTTTAAAAAATTAAAAACGTCAAAAAGCTTAAAAACTTAATTAAAAGCTAGGCATTATAACTTGGACGTACTGGGGGTCAAACCATCCAACTGGCTGGGGAAATTGAACCATCCACTCCCCAGACCAGACCTGCCAGCCAGGTTTTAACTCCTTTCCTAAAGGACAGCAACTCCGTCTGCAGGCGTAGCTCTATCGAGAGGAGGTTCCACAGGGCTGGAGTGGACACCGAGAAGGCCCTCTGTCTAGTGCAAGAGAGATGCACCTCTCTGGCTGATGGCACAACCAGAGAGCCTCTCGGTCCACTCTGGTGGGCCGGGAAGATGTCCTTGGGATGATGCGGTCTCTCAAGTAACCTGGACCACTACCATGTAGGGCTTTAAAGGTAATAACCAGCACCTTGAATTGCACCCGGAGGCGAACTGGGAGCCAGTGCAGCTGCCTCAGCAGCAGTGAGGCATGGGCATAATGCCCGCATCCCAACACTACTCATGCAGCTGCATTCTGGACCAGCTGAAGCCTCCGAATGGTCACCAAGGGCAGCCCCATGTAGAGCGCATTACAATAATCAAGTCTGGAGGTGACCAAGGCATGTGTGACCATGAGCAAGGAGTCCCGGTCTAGGAATGGCCGTAACTGGCGAATCACATGAAGTTCACAAGTTAATTAACATTTTGCCCCATAAACAGTGGGTATTCATTTTACCAACCTTGGAAGGATGGAAGGTTGAATCAACTTTGAGCCTTGGTCAGGATCAGAAAAGAAGTTGGTCACCAAAACAGCAACATTATGGCTTTCCTTGGTGTTGAGACTTCCAAAAGTGTTTTCAAAGCCTATGAGATTTTTGAAGTGGGAGGCAGCATACAATAAGCTGCAGGGGAAAAGCCAAGGCCATGACATCATAGAGGAAGAAAGAGCCAAAATATTATCCAGGCCAGGGATCAACAAGATAAAATGCACCTGCACATGTGAAAACACGCTCCCAGCTGGCGTAAACTTGGAAGTGGGCGCATTTACCTCAGCTGTAAATGTGCTTACTTCCACTTACGGGGGCATGTTCCGGCCCACTCAGCTGTTCTGGGGCATTGTCAGGCCCGCGACACAAAAAGTTTGGCCACCCTCACTCTAAACTCTTTGGACTTCATCTCTTAAAAACTCCAGCCTGAATGGCCAATGGCCATAGATTCCAAGAACTGGAGTGCAAAACAACTGGAGGATCAAAATTCAGAGCCATTATTCTTGAGCAGGGGTCAGCACACTAGGCTCTCCAGATGTTCTGGGACTTCAATTACCAGAAGCCCAAGTCAGCACTCCTGCTGATCAGGGCTTCTGGGAACTGAAGTCCAAGAACATCTGGCGAACCATGTTTGCTGACTCCTGCTCTAGAGGACTCGTCCCAACAGCTTGAGTCAGATGTTGCAGGAGGCATCCAAAGCAATCATATTGGAATGGGAAATGAAAGTCGACTCTCCTCTTCATACAGCCACATAACTTGAGCCTTTATATCATGATAACACACACAATCACACATAGCATTATCAGCACCTTCTCAACAGTACATTCAGATTTATACACAAAGGCTCCTTATTCAAACATTCAGAAATCAATCAATCAATCACACACCCACGCACACACACCGGTGTATCTTTTGATGAAATATTTATGCCTAAACACATCCACATGTTAAAACTAGGGCTGTCAACCAGTTTCTACATTTGTGCTGATTAATTACCTGGCTTTTGATCAGTGGACCAATTATATTTCAATATATTTTTGCATTACCTACATCACAAATGGGCAGGTGCCTTTTTGAAGTTGCATCATGTCCTCCCCTCACTTTCCATTGATAAACAAGCACTCCCACACACTGATAAGGAAAAGCCATTGTTTTACACATTCTTTTCTATACAGAATATACTCAACTAAAATGGCTTCAGATTTGGATCGACTTCAAATCCTATGGGTATTGTGAAAGATGCTGATTAAAAAGATAAAGCAATGTCATTTTCACATGAGTACTGTCAGTCCCAGTTGTGTTGTGACCTTTATTGCTGGCAGGAATTCCCCCAGAGGTTTCACCTTGCAATGAAAGCTATCTGCTTGTTTGGGAGGTAAATTGAAAAGAAATCCCATCCGCAGAAAAGAGGAGGATGTTACACCCATACGGACTATCCAGGAGTAAGTTATTCAAGCAGAAACCCCCATGGATAAATCAGAGGGACAAATTTTAACCTGTACTCAAAACTCTGCTTGATTGATCTGTAGAATAAATCAAGGAAAGCTCCGTACCCTAATTAGAACTCACACATTCTTTGTTATTATTGCTAACACACATACATTTCTAGTTACATTCTGAAATAAACACTTTAATGAACATATCGGTCATTAAGGCCACAAGCATATATATAATGTAGCAAACATTCACTCTAGCTGTCATGCCACATATACATTCACGCTCCACCTATTTGTTCAGTTCAGGCATTGCTTCCTGTCGAATTTCTTTCTCTCCGGCTGCCCTTATGTACTTGCTTTGCTATTTTGTTCACACTCATCCGTGCTTTTGCTGAGAACTTATAGTTTCATTTTCACATACACTCTGGGAAATGTTACAATTCAAGTTGCACTGAGGTTGTCTCATGTACCTCTCATTCTTTTCTGCTTCTCTCACACAAATTCCATGTTCAGCATGTTTTCACCTTAAACCCAAACTTTCCTGATTACTCTCAGTTCAACTCCAGCTAACATATATCCTCCTTGCCCTCTGAACTTGAATCCAATCCATCCCTTTTCACAATATGTTTCTGTACTCTTTACACAACAAGGATGTTCATTTGGCTGGTGGGTTTTTTCACAGGTAATACTGTTCCCAGACCCCCAATTGTCCTTTCTGTTGTAGAACAATTGGCACAATGCATATTTGGCACACAGGTTAATATACCTTTCCTTTCTGCCTGGCGTGGTCAATGGGACATTTAGTGGCAATGCAGCTTAATGACTTTGTGGCTCAGCTCAAGGGTATGTAGATGTGTGTATGGGACAGAAACAGCAAGAGATCTATGGCTGCTATCAGAACCCGTACAGTCCGCATGGGAGCCATGGTCCACAGGGAAGTGATCATGTTGTCTGCATGGAAACCCAACAAAGGCAACAGGGTTCATTTATGCACAAAAGAGAGCTAGTAAACCACCTTAAGCCATTTCTTCATAGCACTCTCAAAAGATTTCTCAGATGGTGTCAAAAAGAATATAGAAGGTGTGGGAAAGCAATATTGTTATTTTGACCGATCTCTGCCACCTGAAAGTCCTGGGAGGTTGAGTGGCTGTTGGAAGGAGAATATTTGTCTAATGGAACAACATCCAGATCGAATTGAGAACCAGCAACTACTCCTCTATTGATCATGGAGGGGGACCCTCTTCTGTCTCTTCCCAAGTTCTTCAGCTGCCACCCTGTTAGAAACCACCACTTACTTTAACCCCCACCATCCAACCCAAACCCCTCAAACACCTGTTCCTTCCTCAGCCAAAATAAGGATTCTCATTCTGGAAGTTATAATCTGGACAGACCTTCTGAACCAGCTTGTAGTCGATGCTGAAGAAAGAGATGAAAATGCAAATGACTTTGAAAGGTTTGGCACACAGCCAAGCAGCATGGCTCTGCGTGTGCTCAGTGAAGCAGATCTTGGAGGGATCATATAGGCAAGGCTTGTTCTTGCGCGCCCGGTTGGTCTTTTCATACTCCACATGGCAATTGAAGGTCTTGGACTCCTTGGAGTCAACCAAGGTGGACTGCTGAGGGTGGAGATGCTGGGTTTGGATCGGGGGAACCAAGACATCAAACTCGACCACCTTTGTTGGTGGCACGATGCTCACAGAGACATTGCCCAGGCTTGAGGAGTTGTGGCGGAAGTACACACTGAAGGTACCATTAATGTGATCCACAATTTTGCCTGTCACCAGTAGACTAAACTTCAAGGTCTTGATGTTGAAATAGAAGTCTCCCCAACCAAAGATCTTCTTAGTACGGCCCGACTTCATTGAGGGCTTCCTCTTGGCTCGCTGGTTGAAGTGATCCATGGCTGTCTGGTTCTTGCTCCAGTCCCATGGATTCAGGGCACCACCGTAGGGGTCCAGCTTGACTTTGGATGCATCACTGGAAAATAACCGAGCAGGAGTGAGTGAGTGAGGTTTCAAAGCAGCACTGTAGGGTCCAGTCTTCAAGGCATTTGCCGGACTCATCTCCAAGTAGTTTAGGGTCTTGGTCACATGGCCATCCACACACAGGACCTATCAGAGAAGGAGAGAAGTGTGAAACCTTAAGTTATGTGGTGTGATCCTTGACTTATCTGTATGATATGGTTCATGTCAGCCCTCCTGCCCTGCACAGTGTACATGAAAACCATCCGAATATCTTCAGGCTTAAAAATCAACCAGTCAATCACATACAGCCCACTATTCTTCTGGTTTATAAAGCAACATCTTTTGTAATTTAAATGTTCTCCAAATGGGGATAATGGGCACTGTAATCAAATACATCTGCATGCTGCTATGCAGGGAAACAATCTTTTGCTGCAGGTGGTGGTGGTGGTGGTGGTGGTGGTGGTGATGATGATGGTGGTGGTGGTGGTGGTGATGATGATGATGATGATGATGATGATGATGATGATGATGATGATGATGATCATCATCATCATCATCATCATCATCATCATCATCATCATCATCATCATCATCATCATCATTATTATTATTATTATTATTATTATTATTATTATTAACATTTGTATTGCTGCCCACTCGGCAAGTGACTCTGGGCACCATACAGCAATCACATCATGAACCACATAAAAAATTTAAAACGAGTAAAAACCCCAATGAAAAATACAATAAAAATTTAGCCCGACAGCTAAAAAGAGCGAGGGAGTGATATTACCATACCAGCCAGCAGTTTGGGGGGGGGGGGCACCGCATGGTAAGAATTCCCAGCCCTCTCCCACGGATTTGGTAAGAATTCCTAGTGCTCTGCCATTGATTTGAAATCACAGACTCTCTGAACCCTAAAGCCTAACTCAGAGAGTCCTCTCTCAGCTGGAACTAACCCACAACCAAGACACATACATGCATATACTTTATTCACCAAGCAGCATGCTTTGTCTGGGTCACAAGAGAAAAGTTTTCCTTTATCCTGGGGCAAAACAGCTTTCATCTGTGAGATCTACAAGATGACTACATTGTTTTAATTTATAGACCCTGGCAGTGGTAGCGGGACTTTGATCACAGCAGCAGAAAGTGAGTGGAACAAAGTTTAGCCCACAGGTAAGGAACTCTGGGCCCTCCAGATTATTTGGTCTATGGCTCTCACCCTGCATGACCAGGTATTACTCCAAAACATCTCAAAGAACCACAGTTCCCCAGACCTGGCTTAATCCTATACTATTTTCCCTATCCAAATTTCTTCTAACCTATCTTCAATGTTATTTTGTGACAAAACAAAGAACTACCAAGTTATTGATTTTCCTGAGCTCAGATTTGAAGCACAAACTCCATGCATAACCTGTTACACTGCATCAGGGATGGCCAACCTTTTAGAGACCAAGTGCCCAAACTGAAACCCAAAATCTACTTATCACAGTGTGCCAACACAGCAACAGGGGAAGGTGGAAACTCTCTCACTGGACTGCTGGGCAGAAGGGTGGGGCAAACTCTGTGCTGGCGGAGGGAGGAAGTGCTCCCATTGGGCTGCTGGGCAGAAGGGTGTGGCAAACTCTGTGCTGGCGGAGGGAGGACATGCTCCCATTGGGCTGCTGGGCAGAGGGACGGGATGAACTCTGTGCTGGGGCAACCACATGGGTGCCCACAGAGAGGGCTCCCGAGTGCCACCTCTGGCACATGTGCCATAGGTTCACCACCACTGCACTACACTATCTCAGTGTGGAACAGTAACAGAGGGGACAGAGATGCACTGGCTACTAACCAAGGACAAAATGGAGGATTAGCATTGAGGGCAATCAGACGGCTGCAAAGGCATGTCCCCGATCACATCGTAAAGAACTGATTGGATAGCAGTGATCTCCCTTGGATCGTTCTGTACGGTAGGGAACTGCTCCAGCCCATCCTCCCAAACTCCTAGCCTCAGGGCCCTAGCCAGGATTCTAGATGTGGGAGGGCAAATATTTTTTCAGGATGGGCAACATATCTATATGTCATATCTATATGTCGTATATATAAGCAGTCTGGAGTTTGAGGGTGGGTAAACTGCTAACTCAGATTGGGAAGAACCCACCCTAGCCATCGCCCTGCCTAGCCTTACAGCTAGACCAAAACTTGGGCACAGATCAAGGTTGGATAACACTAAAAATCGGATAACACCAAGACTTGTGGAACCAAGTCTTAGCGTTATCCGAGGTATTATTGTACATCACAAGTTACATGGACAGCATAAGTCCCAAGCTATACAGACTTCTTGCCCCATGGCACAGACCACGGGGCATGTAGTCACAAAATGATAATATGTGGAGTTCAGAGTAGGATAGCACAGGGCTTGTCATTGTTGCCATTGATTGTTTGCTACACATTTGAAACAAGTGTTGCTAGGACAATCTGCAAAAAAAATCAATTCGTAAAGAGTGAAAAGAGTGTTAAAAGAGGAGAGGTGGACACAGCAATAACACTTACACTTATATACTGCACAATAGTGCTTAGAGCACTTTCTGAGTGGTTCCAAATCTAATTAGCATTTGCCTCTAACAAGCTGGGTACACATTTTACTGATCTCAAAAATTAAGACGGTTGAGTCAACAGCGAGTCTATCAGGACTGAACTCAGATTATCAGCAGAGTTTAACCACTGCACCATGGAGACATGAAAGCATGGGAGGAACTTTGCCACATCATCACATAAACTCCACTGAGGACACACTCACCCATGCTGTAAAACCACATGGTATGTCCATCCACTTGGTGCCCCAAACACCCTGACTTTATTTGGTATATGTACTGTTTTTCTACTGAAATGGGGGGGGGGGGAGAGAAGATAATGAGTAATGGGAAATGCACTGGGACAAACTGTGCATTGTTTGGATATAACAAAAGTAATCATCTAATATGTGCATGACACATTATCATCGAGAACAGCATAATTACCAATTGGATTCCCTTTCTTCCAAGTAATGGATGCAATGGGATACCCAAACTCTATCCTGGTGGATATCATTCCATAGATGGAAAGATGAGGCAGTAAATAGTGCTTTGATTCAGATCCAGCTTGCCCGTGCACTTGATTTCTTATTCTGCTTCCTTTTACATCCAGATTCCCTGTGCTTCTCCCTTTTGCTGGAGGAAACAGACCATTAGCACCTGATGCTTCATCTTAAGGTAAAGAGTTGTATGCTGTCACCAGCATTTTTTAATCGAGAAAGCTGATGACAGGAAAGCTAGCAAGAGAGTGAGTGAATGACTGATAGGCGACTGGCAGAGTTCTGGGAAACCTTGATGAATGCTACACAAATTTCCTTCCCTTCTAGTTCCTCTCCTCCCTCCTAACCATGATCACCCAGAAAGGCCTGGGGCCATTCAGTACACTTGGGGAATTAAACCTGTGCCTCGTATATTTCTGTCCAACATCCCTCTGTGCAAAGCACCACAGACAGGTATCCCACATAAAAGAAGACAAGTGTGTGTGTGTGTGTGTAATAAGGTAGTGGAAAAGGGAATCAAACTTCACAGCAATGTGTGGCTTTTTTCAAACCCACCCCCCCCAGCTACTGGTGCTTCCTGATTGGTCGGTTCTACAAGGAAGGTGAGGGCTACAGACACAGTACTGTTCACAGGTAAAGGGAAGACGCCTTGGGATGCTCATTAAAAAGGAGATGGGAGCAGCAAAAGGTGACGACTGAAGCTACAGGGAGATTTGCTGGCTTATGACCCAGACAGCCAGTGGAAATAAGGGCCAAGGACAGCCCTGGGTGTAAACCTGGTTGGCTGATTAAACAAACACCCCCGTTCACTTCTCCACATAACGACAATTCTATTTTCCTCTGAGTTTGGCAGGCAATGTGAGAGCTCACCTAACTCAGAGTCAGAAAGCAACATGTTGCCTGTAATTAACTTCCCTTTCCCGAATACCAAAGATATAGGCATGTGAATTGAATGAAGAACAACATCTCCTTTTTGTGGCACTAATATCAAAGTTACTCTTATTGTTATGGGACATCTGGCCTCACCAATAGATGGGAAAGGAATATCCACCAGGTTCAAGTGCCGCCTCACGCTGGGTTTGTGTTATTTAGATGACAACATGAAGTCAATGGGGGGAAAATGTGTTTTGTACAAGGCAGCAGCTTACAGCGTTCAGATTTCCCCTCAGAAAGTAAAAAAGGTGCGGACAATAGTTACTCTTGCACAACAGGAAAGTAGCAAGTTGCTTTAAATAAAGGATAGCTAGGAGGCTGACTAGCCTTTTTTGGGGCGTATGTAAATTTGCACCTGTAATTTATTCCTTTGAAAAAGCAATGATTCAAGCTTTGAACCTAGTTCTATCTGCCTGGTGTGTTTTTAAATGAAAAAGGCTTGGCTTAAAGCTGACATCGTAGAGAAAGGAACTATGAGATAGCAAAGGGTCTTATAGTCTGAAAGATGGACCAATTCACCTGTCAGCAAACTCAGACCCCCTGCTTCCTGACCTATCTATATAATCTGGCCCACAATCTAAACCATAGATGTTTACGGACCTACAAACAACACGGAAGGAGCAAACAGTTCTGTCATTTCTAGGCATCCAAACGGTTTCTAAAAGGATAGCAATGATAAACATGTAAATTTGTTTCTTAGTTATGCTGCATTCTGTTCTACCTCGCATAACAAATTTAATTCGTTCTACGAGGCTGCTCACTATGTGAGATTTTCACTATGCGAGTCAGACTTACATAGCGAAAATTCCAATGGAAAAACTCGCATAACGAGCTTTTTAAGGGGAAAAACTCGCATAGTGAATTTTTTTTTGTTATGCGAGCTTTCCCCATGGAAACGCTTACTATGCGAGTTTTCTATAGGAAATGTCCAATTCGCATAGCAAATATTTTTGCTATGTGAGTCGGACTCGCATAGCGATTTTTTTTTCGTTATGCAAGTTTCCCCCCATAGAAACGCTCGCTATGTGAGCGTTTTCATAGGAGAAGTCTGACTCGCATAGCGAAAATTTTTGTTATGCGATTCATATAGCTTTTTGAAAAACCCGCTCGTTATGCAAGTTGTTCGTAAAGCGAAATGCTCTTTAAGCGAGGTTTGACTGTATATACAGTGGTACCTTGCTTAAAAAGCATAATGTGTTCTACAGGATTGTTCTTTAAGCGAGTTTGCTCTTTAAGCGAAACACCATTCAAGTGACCAATTTTGACTTCTGGTGGGGGGGGATTGCGAACCCTGAGTTATTTTTTAAGCGAGTTTTTGGTTGGTTTTATTTGTTAAGCGAAGTGAAATTTCAGAGAAAATTCTGCTCTTTAGGCAAGTTACTCTTTAAGCGAGGTGCTCTTTATGTGAGGTTTGACTGTACTCGAGTACAGTAAAACCCCTACTTACGAAAAAAGTCAGATCCGTAGGCTTTTGCTTAAATTGGTTTTTTATGTAACTCGAAGCAAACTCATAGGAAAAATTATTTTTTACATAACTTGAAGCAAACCCATAGGAAAAATGAAAATTTTATGTAAACCAAAGCAAACCCATAGTGAAATGAATTTTTACGTAACTCAAAGCAAACCCATAGGAAAAAGAATTTTTATGTAACTTGAAGCAAACCCATAGGAAATCGTGTCAATCGGGACATGGTTTTAGCACAAAATTATTATGTAAGTCGAATTTCATGTAACTCGAAGCATATGTAAGTCGGGGTTTTACTGTATAAGCCTAGTTTTTTAGTTCCAAAAATGAGCCCCCAAAAGGGGGAACGGCTTATACTCGAGTCAATGACCACAAGGATCCCAAGACCGCATCGGAGGAGATGCACCAACAATTTAATTAATTATACCATATTTTCATGTATTTTTATCATTGAAACTCACTAGCAGCTGCTGCATTTCCCACTCTCGGCTTATGTTTGGGTCAATCTATTTTCCTGGGTTTTCAGGTCAAATTTAGGTGCCTCGGTTTATATTGGGTCGGCTTATATTCGAGTATGTATGGTAGTCCACGCTGAAAGAGGGCAACTAGGCCCCAAGGTCTCCCAGTAGATTTCCTGGCTCAGTGGGTGTAGGAACCTGTATCTCTGACATTTCCAACCATTACTCTAACCCTGTGGTTCCCAACGTGGGGGGCACATGCCCATTGGAGGGCAATTTGATTTTTAAGGGAGGCAATTCAAGAATGAGTTATTAACAGTGAGTGGCCTTTTAGGCTTCCTCCACATGACTAGTTCGCTTTTTGAATAATAATTATATGTCACATGGAAGGGGGCATCAAGATTTGAGGAACTGTTGAGGTAGAGCTTGGCAAAAAAAAAAAAAAAAAAAGGTTGGGAACCACTGCTCTAACCACTATATCCCACTGTCTCTCCCAGAAGTGGGCTGGGCTTCCCAGTCCCTTCATCTAGGAATGGTCAGATCAAACTACAGTAAATCCCCTACTTACATATACCTCGAGTTACATAAAATTCGACTTACATAATGATTTTTGCACTAAAACCATGTCCCGATTTACATACATGTATTGATTTACATAATACAAATTCCTATGGGTTTGCTTCAAGTTAAGTAAAAAAATCATTTTTCCTATGGGTTTGCTTCGAGTTCAGTAAAAATTCATTTTTCTTATTGGGTTGCTTCGATTTACATAAATATCATTTCCTACGGGTTTGCTGCAAGTTTAGTAAAAAATTCATTTTTCCTATGGGTTTGCTTCGAGTTCAGTAAAAATTCATTTTTCCTATGGGGTTGTTTCGATTTACATAAATATCATTTCCTATGAGTTTGCTGCAAGTTTAGTAAAAAATTCATTTTTTCTATGGGTTTGCTTCGAGTTCAGCAAAAATTCATTTTTCCTATCGGTTTGCTTCAAGTTAAGTAAAAAACTGAGTTACATAAAAGCCTATGGAACAGACGTTATACGTAAGTAGGGGTTTTTCTGTATATCCAGACCTATTTATTGCACTTGTACATTTGTAAGTCCTCCTCATCTTGTTTCCTGTGTGTGTGTTTTTAAAGCTCCACAAAAGTTTTCATATAACTTGTATTTATTCTTTTCCTCCAATACACAGTTCAAGGAGCATTTGGGAGCTAAGAAGTGGGGGTGGCAAAGAATTCAGAGAAATGCTCACTCCCAAGAATAATAGTGTCAAATTGCCTCTTAGTCCAAGAAGTGCAAATTAGGTTTGTTTGCTTTTTAAAAAAATGCAGACCAAACAAAATCCTCCAGAAACTCTCTCTCCTTTTCTTCTGCTCTCCTTTTCTCCTGTTCATTATGTATAATGCTGCTTTAAATAGTATTCTCCTGCTAAAATCTGCTGCAGAAATGAGCCTCGGAAGTAAACTAACATGCATTGGGCCGCTATGATCTATGGTGCCACAATAAATTGCTGTGAAAAATATATACCTATTATTATCACTCCGAAAACAGGCTGCTCATGCCCTGTCCAATTGGAAAGATGCATAACCGTACCTGTGGGTAATAAGAGGGAAGCATCCAACTTCCTGAAAAAGTGAAGGACTCACTTGAACTTGTATAGGAGTCAACAGTCCATCTGTTACTCTACTGTTATCCCATTTTGTTTAAAAGGGGGGGGGGAGAGAGATACCAGACTACAGTTGCTTAACAATAAAGGAACAGCACAATATTTTGCAAACATGTCGGGGGGGGGGGGTGTCTTGTAGATCATGACTGACCACTAGGTCCAACCACTCCACAACTCTTCCTATCTCACTACTCCAACCTCAGCTCCTGTCATCTCCAGACCTCCTTTCTGTTCTTCCCCATCCTCCTTCTTCATCATCTTTCATGTTCTGTTCATCTACCAACACCACCTTGGCAACCAGAGATCAGTTAGGTGCCTATAGTTACCACCACGGATTTGAGATTTAGAAAGTGTTCCGATTTTCTCCAAGTTCACACGTGTCTCTCGTCCATCATTTTAGACCAGGGGTTCCCAACCTTTTCAAGCCGGGCGCCGGGTCATGTTCTCTCTCAGTCAGCTTCGAGTGCTGGACAGCCATTCTGCCCTGCCTGCACAATGTGTATGTGTGATGGTGGCCATTTTGTCCCAACAGCTTCAAAGAGGTGGCCATTTTGTTTCTTGACTACCCTTGGAGAGATGGGAGGCCACATGAAATGGTGCTGTGAGCCGGGCAGAGGTCGGTAATTTGTGATCCTCCAGATCTAGTTGGAACTCTCATTATTCTCACCATTTGGCTTTTCTGGCTAGGGTCTGACATGACTTTCATCTGGAGGGCCACAGGTAAGCCACTCCTGGGTTAGATTCTACTCCAGGGAAACTTCCTCTTCCAAACCAAACCATGCTAAAAATTCACAAAAGAGGTATGAGTACACAATAGACTTCTCACTTCTCTCCAACTCATAGAGCTACATTCATCTGGGTGTTAGGAGGCAAGACCCCCCTCCCACAATGTCACTTATTAGTATCAAAAATTCATTTGGGATTTCCTGTTATCAGTCTGTGGCAATGTCTGCATTTTCCCCCCAGAGACCTTATATAATGAAGACATATTTCAGTCATCTCATCAACTTACCTGATTAGTTTGGCTCATTTCTAGAGCAGTACGGAAGGTGCTTCTGCTGCCTAGTGCCATGGGAATTTCACCCTTGGACCTGGGATTATTTCTATCTATCTATCTCAGGAGAGCAAATGCTCAGCGCCAGACATATAGTCTGAACTTATTCATGTAAGAGATTCAGACCAGGGAATCAATCTGCAAATTCTCATCTCAAGCAGCCCTTTCTGTCACTGTCGTTATCTTATCTATGCTTGTTGTGATATGAAATCTTATTTGCTATGCCAGGCTGGTGAGAAGAACAGATGAGCAAAGTGCTCAGATACTGGACAGGAGGTTTAGCTATCCCATTTAGACCTGTTGCCTTGGAGTGCTTCATATTAGCCCGTCTTCTGTCCTATAATTGGCAGCCTTTGCGTAGAACAGAAGGGAGGCACCCAAGCAAGATAGTGTGTTTCTGAATGAACTAGATGTTCCAAAGCCCTTAAAATGCCTATACCTGCCCTGGAACCCTTGAGATGTGTTCTACTGCCACTTCTCTCAGTGCCAGGGGACACAAACAAATGATGGGGATACGAGTCAAAAACATCTATTTCTGACTATTCTTTTGAGTGTATCAGGTTGGGAGTTATTTTTCAACCCAATATCCAGTGGCGGGCAGCAAAAATTTCCACTACCACACTGTGGGCGGAGCCTATGCCATGGGCAGAGCCTACGTCATGGGTGGTCTAGTCATGCCTGCCATATGGTGATGTATACATCTGCAAACACAAACAGCACTGGCTCTTTGGCTGTAAATGGAGATAAGCACTGCACCCTATAGATGGATATGACTGGCTTTTGAGCAAGGGAGACCTTGAACCACTTGCAGGGACAAAACCTGACGTCAAATTTGAATACCAACCAGGGATCTTCTGTTATTAGGTAAAGATTGCCCTTGCTCGAAAGCCAGTCGTTACCAACTCTAGGGTTCATTGCTCATCTCTGGTTATAACCAAAGAGCCAGTGGACTTGATCCACAAAAGCTCACATTAAAATACAGCAGTTAGTCTTTAAGGTGCCAGAATGTTTTTGTCTTTTTGTTTTGTTTACTCTCTGATATGCTTGCACAGAATAAAACTTCTGAAATTGTAGCTGTGTTAGTCTGGGCAGGGCAGGGAGGTGGGTGTGGCCACCCAATTTTGCTATCCCCAGCCCGAAGGCCACCCACTTTTGTTACCCCCCCTGCCCCAAAGGCACCCAATTTTGCTATGCCCCTTCTGGGTGTGTGTGCAATCTTGTTACTGCCCACCACTGCCAATATCCAGTCACCAGATGTGGACCTGCAAGAATGTCACAAGTTCTCCTTCTGCCTGAGGCAGGGAACAAAGCACACCACCACCCCCTACTCCATTTTGCAGGAGCCCCAAACCATGAGCCCATCCATCATGCCCCCAACATACACGTGAAAGAGAAGATGGGCAGTGGTAGCAGCAGTGAGATGACTGTACTCTACACATGCTGCAGAAGGAGAAGGCAACTACAAACTGTTGTAGCCAATAAAGCTCAGCTCTGAAGGTAACCTTGGAGCCAAGAACTGTGGTAAGTGAGGGAAATGGCTGTTCCATGGCACAGCCTAGTTAGTTAGCTAGCGAACGATTAACCACTTCTCTCTCACTGCCTTTACTCCAAGGATGTCTTCAGAGGTTCTTATTAAAATGGTCAGCCGAGAAGCAACTCAGGCTTTGAAAAATGCATGAAGTAATGGGAATTTCCCTGTCTTTCTTTTGAACATGCATGTGAGGAGAACATTTAAATTTGCCTGTACTGCTTTTTCATTCTTGTGCTGATAGTAGAACTCACACATTGGAGATTTTAAGAACTGGACCTCCAAAGAACCCCACGGTCTCCTCCTTCATTTCTTGGGGTGAGCTTCTGCTGAGCTTTCAGTCTGCTTGAGTTCTTACACACTCATTCTTATCTAAATGACAACATTGCAAGCAGTTTTGGCAAATGCCACCCCCATCAAAGGTGTTCTGCCCTCTTTTTTCAACACTTTGACAAAAAAGAAGTGTAAATGCAGAAGATCCTCCACTAACTGATTAATTAGTTCAGGCAGCCCAGGCAGAAATGTGCTACTACCACACCAATTTGGTTTCAGCATGATAGAGAAAGGAGGGTTTTTAAAGTACATTTGTTCTGAAAGACCCTGTCTGTGAACCTTATTGGTGTAGACATCAGACTAAAAACACACTCCTATTCCATATTTTCAGAGGCATGCCATATGCTGCTGTTAAAGATACAATTGGCCCCCATGGGACTCCACTCATTTTTCACAGCAGCCCAGCTGGTTCCCCAGCTTCTTTTATATATTTATTTGATGTATACATCACCTTTCTCCTATCAAATTAAATTTCAGGTGGCTAACAATAACATGACTTAAACAGTTCTACTTAAAAGCATTACAACAGATTAACTGAAAAGAACAAGGTAATAATAATTTCGTTTCAGAAATTATTCTGGGTTGAAAGGATTTTTGAGGAAGAAACTCTGCTCAAGGAATGCCCGAATAAGGCTCCTTTCATGTCCCCAAGAGATGGGACAGAGATGGGCGCTCAATCCATCATGCAGTACCCGGGTCTCAAACAGCCAACTTGTTGAATTTCAAGCTAACAAGGTGAACTTCTTAACCACTGAGCCATCGCAGCCCCAATGAACAAGGTAAAAGCTTTTAATGAACAAGGTAAAGGCTATTGAAAAGAAAGCAATGGAAACAAAACCAGACAGACAGCAATAGATGCATAAACCCTAAAGGTCTCTTGTCACACGATAATGACTAGTCACCACACAAGGGAATGTCAGCTCACACAACTTTTTAGCATGAGGCAGCCCCCAAGTTACTGCACGTAGAATAGTTTCTGCTGGTAATATGGACATTGATCAGAAAATGTCCATTTGGGGTTTCATCTCTGGTCTATACATGGAAGAAGGCCATAACAAGAGCATGGATTCTAAACCTTACTCCATTTCCATGCCGGATCCCAAGCTAAAACCCACCAGGTTTTTTTTGCATGTGCAAAACAGATCATGGAAGCTGAGGCTTCTAACTAATGAGGTGCTAGTCGTGCATCTGGCCATATGCCTTATACCTTGTCAATTAGCCACAATTCACCAGGGCAAAAACTGCTAGGATGCACACCAAAGCAAAACATAATTTGGCCTGATTTATGTGGAATAGTCTGGAGCAGCAGTGAAAAGATGAAGGAACTGTGGGTCAAGATGCATTTAGTTCAAACTTCACCACAACACTGATGCATTAAAGTTGCAATTTGGGCATGTTGGAATGCAGAATGGAAAGAGACAGACAGAAAGAGACACACAGAGTGGCCTTGGAAAATAGATATATTTCATTGTATCCAAACCCATGGTTTGTTTTTAACAACTAATGGCTACACATTGAAAATTTTACTTCAGGTGGCTAAATCTGACCTACCTTGGGAGAAACAGGAGCTGGCATAGGGTGGGCATATATATGAACTCCCTTCACCAAGAAAACTAGCCCATAGCTATAGAAACCAAACTGGGGGTAGGCAAAAGTTCAGTAAACATCTAGTAGTAGAACTCTGGGGATTTGTACTAAATAAGTTATGGCATTTACATAATTGCCCAAGAGGATTTCAGTGTGTCTTGTAATGTTTAAACAATAGCAAATCAAATTGCAAATAAACCTTCCTCTTCTCAGAAACTTATTCCATGGGTGGCTTGGTGATAACTACCTCTCTCTCAGCACCAGGGTTCCTCGTGTGCAAAATGGAGAATTAACAGATTGTTTTTTATCCAGTTTACGTGCAGCTCTGCTTCACAATTTGGGAAAATTCTATTAGATTCCTTAGTCTGCCAAGTGAATCCCCTGCTGTCGCAGGAAATCCATCGCTAAAGCATCCCCAAAAGATGACCTTCTAAACCAGTGGTTCCCAATGTGGGGCCCACACCCCACAGAGAGACTTCAATTCCCAGAAGCCTAAGTCAGTACATTGGCTGCAGAAGCGTAGCTTACCTTGGCGGGGCCCCGTATAAAAATTGTTTGGGGGCCCTTTATATGTGGGGCGGAGCTAACGTCATGACATCATGACGTCGTGGGGGGAGCCAACGTCATGACGTCATGGGCAGGGCCAAAATAAAAATAAAATAAATAAAAATAAAATAAATAAAATAGAATTAAAATGTAAAAAAAAAAACCCACACACACCTCAACCCACCCACCCACCCACCCGAAACACAAAAACCTCACTTACCTTAATCCTGGGGCCTCTTCTTCCTCCGCCTCTGCTGTCACCGCCGCGCCGCCGCTGTTGCCATCGCACGACCCCTCCCTCGACGCGCACGGCGAAGGCAAGGGGCAGCTGTGGAAGGCGAGCGGGCGCAGCGAGGCAGCCCCGAGGCCCTCCCCCCGGTCGCCGCAGGGGCTCCCTGGCAGGCTGCGCCAGCCCGGGCGGCGCTCTCCACCTCGACGCTGGGGTGACAGGTCATGTGGCAGGCATGACAAGCGCACGGAACACTGTTTCTCTACAGTACTTGCAATTTTTTTTGCTTTCGAACTGCTAGGTTGGCAGGAGCTGGGACAAAGACGGGAGCTCATTCTGTCCTGCACTGGTGTAAAAAAAAGTGCTGTTTTTTTTTAACTCGGCAGCTTAACCTATCAATCCACCTCTTCGGAAGCAGCTGGGCCTTGTGATTATGACTAAACTCGGATTTTTGCTATTTTCCCGAAAGAGACCCAATTAAGGCTCGGAATTCTACTGAAATTAACGCGAAGCTTAGCCGGTCTACACGGTTTCGATGCTCTCCGGGGATGGGGCGAGGGAATGGGAGCCATGAATCGGGCGCACTAGGACCCAGCGGAGGCTTGGTGAACAACTTGCCTCCCCTTTCCCTCCTCTGTTGCGGCTCCGCCTCCTGCCGTGGAAACTTAGCCATGGGTTTGGAAGCGATCCGGTACCGTCGGGGCTCCCTGCGGATCCTCAACCAGCTTCTGCTGCCGCAACAGAGCCTTTATGAGGAGATTATTTTTAATTTTATTTTTTGCCGTTGGGGGCCCCCATAGCCCGGGGGCCCCGTATAATTGATACGGCTGATACGGCGGTAGCTACGCCTCTGATTGGCTGATCAGTGCTTTGGGGAATTGACTTAGGCTTCTGGGAATTGAAGTTTAAAACCCTAAGATTGGGAAACACTGATCTAAACCCTTTTTAAAAACTTTGTATGAAGGAGAGTCCATCATCCTCTAGGATAGTCCATTCCATTGTTGAATTAGCTCTTATTTCAACAAGTTCGCCCTCATTTTTAGGTGACTCTCCTTGTTCATTACTTGAATCTATTACTTTGGGCCCTAGCCTTTAGAGTTGCATGCCTCATCTTCTATGGTACAGCCCTCCAAATACTTGAAGACGGCTCACCATCTTCTCTTCTCCAGGCTAAACAAACCCAACTCTTGCAACTGTTTCTTACCACACTTGGTTTCCAGATACAGTAGTTTACTATCCTGATCTCCCTCCTCTGGACATTCCAACATGTTGATATATTAAACAGTAGTGTCCATAACTGGATAACTGGATAAGAAAGACTGAAGGAGGCTCCCTGAAGATTGTTGAGGATTGTGACCCCATTTGGGTGTGCCCTGAGCAATGGTAGCCTGACAGCTTAGCCTTCCAGTCTGGAAAGACTGCTGCTAACGCAAACAGAACTGGAAACAACATTCCAAGTGAACTCTGGGCAAAAGTAAATAGAAGGGTGATATCACTTCCCTTGAGGGTCACAGTGGCTGTAGTGGTTAAGATGTTGAGCTTGACGACAGGAAAGTCAGCAGTTCAAGATGAGAGTGCTATGTATCCAACTCTAGGGTTCAGTGCTCATCTCTGTTTCATAGCCAAAGAGAAAATGCTGTCTGCCTCTGCAGACATTTCCGTGGACATGTGGCAGGCATGCCTAGACACCAGAGTACACGGAACATCTCCCACCAAAGTGGTACCTATTTATCTACTTGCAATTTCTTGCTTTCAAACTGCGAGGTTGACAGGAGCTGGGACAGAGACAGGAGCTCATTCTGTCATGGAGTACCCAGGTAGTCAACTGCTGACCTGCCACCTTCTAGTCAGCGCAGGGCCATAGCCAGGATTCTAGATGTGAGTGGGCAATTCCCCCCCCCCCAAGCTGGGCAACAATGTCATATAGGTGTGTTTTATATTTATAAGCAGCTGGCAAACAGCTAATTCAAGTTGGGCGATGCTCACCCTGGCCACCCCCTTGGCTACTGTCCTATGTTAGCGTCTTAACCACTTGAGGTACTGCAGTCCCACTTGAGCTTCATTCAAATAGGACATCACTGTGGTCTACTAACATGGAGGGAGGTCTGGATCCAAGCCCTATTCGGAATGGTGCATTCCCACTGCACAGACAACATGCAGACACACTCTTCTGGCTGTTACCAAATCACACAGGATTCTACCCCTGCCTGAACAGTAACAATGCAGAAAGAAACGCATTTTGCATCTACCCAAGGGTCAAGTCCAGGTATCTCAAGTTAAAGATACTTGGTAGTAGCACCTAGAAATGCCTCCATCTCAGATCCAAAAGAGATGGGTGCATTAGACAGTGCACAAGCCCATGGCAAAGCATCTCATTATATCCACCCTAGGGATACTGAAAAGTATCTAAATCCTTCTGCAGAAGGAACTGTGACCAACATTTCCCTGTCATATGCTGTGGGCACATTCTATATTCTGAATTTCTAGATGGGATTGTTGACCCAATGGGCGTAGAGTGAGTGGGCTGCAGAGGATGGTGGAGATTAGGGCTGCCTGGTGTGCTGTGGTCTATGGGGTTGGAAAGGATCAGACTTGACTGTGCAACTGAACAACAAAAATGTTATTTTTGTTACTATTCTTTTAAAGACTGAGAGAGAAGAGCCAACATCACTTTCTATGCAGAAAATATTTGAGAGCAAGCCTACAGGTACATTAATATCACATTGCAGACTCTCAAGAATATTCAGTCTGAAGTTTGGGAACATGTATCTGAATGTTTCATCAGGTGACTTACAATCAGTGCCTCCTCACAGAATGCTTTGTGGATTTTTTTAA
The DNA here is from genome assembly GCA_030440675.1 of Furcifer pardalis. Classification (NCBI taxonomy): domain Eukaryota; kingdom Metazoa; phylum Chordata; class Lepidosauria; order Squamata; family Chamaeleonidae; genus Furcifer; species Furcifer pardalis. The sequence continues at coordinate 25,646,485 of CP126893.1, forward strand.
CTAGACCCCCTGCATTATGGAAAAATTGTATAATTAAAGCAATGTCCACCACCACTCACAACTTCTGGAGTAGGAGTAAAAGACAGTTTATTTATTGTTTATTTATTTATTCACATTTCTATTCTGCCCTACTCACCAGGGTGACTCAGATTAAGTCAAACGTGCCTCAAGGCTGCTTCTGTTGCCTTGGAGCCCATCCTGGACCTTGCTCTGAGTTAAAAAAAATAATGCTATTAAATACTCACTCACTGAGCTGTAATTCTCCAAGCAAAGTGTAATTCATTAAGATGCAATCAGATGGGCCTTTTTTTCCACAATTTCGTCCTGCATCTTTTTCGATCCCTGTCAGGAGCTGCTGCTGCTGCTGCTGCTGTGTATGGGTAGGATCACTCCTTTTTAGTTGGTTCCACTGGATGTGATTGCTGAGATCAAACCAAAGTAGCTGGTGGGTTAGGGCCTGTGAAGTTGCTTGATGAACTTGAGAATAGAAAGCTTCTTTTCTACTAGCCTTTGAAGGAGAAGGGAAAGGGAGTTTTGTATTTCTTTTACTTGTTGCTACTGTATCACTAGGGTTGCAGTGGCTTAGTGGTTAAGATGCTGAGCTTGATGACCAGAAGGCAGGCAGGTCAGGAGTTTGAGATCTGAGCGCTACATAATGGAGTGAGCACTGTCGTCTGTCCCAGCTCCTGCCAACCTAGCAGTTTGAAAGCAAGAAATTGCGAGTAGATAAATAGGTACTGCTTTGGTGGGAAAGGTAACAGCATTTCATGTGCTCAAGCATCTAGTCATGCCTGCCACATGGCCACAGAAACACCTGCATATGCAGACAACTGTAAATGGACGAGCATTGCCCCCTAGAGTTAGACATGACTAGCTTTTGAGAACGGGAGACCTTTACCTTTACCTTATGTATTATTAGTAATGTGTTGAAAAGACTTTTTGTCATTTAGCAACAACTAATTTTATTTTTAAAATGGAAGCCATTGTTTCATTCCCCTTAATAGGAAAGTGGGAAGGAAGTTTCCCACTTCTCATCAAGATGGTTAAGCAGCTTCACCAAAAGGATAGCCAGTATCTTTTAAACTGGAAGAGTCCCCTTCAAAGGGAAAGATGATCTAACTTGATTGTGCTAAACAAGGCTGTCCAAGGTATGGTGTGGTCGATCTCACATATGGTTGCAATGATCACCCCAAATGACACACTGGGCATGTTTTGATGATAATTCAGTCATCTTCTTGTACCTTTACTTTAGAGCTATGAAGGGAGAAGGTTTTAAAACTGAAAATCAAAATCATTTTCTTCTGATTTTCTAAACACCAGGTTAAAAGAAGGGCAGATAGGATACCTGCAGATCCATCACACCTTGAATATAAACTGTTTGATCTCCTTCCCTCAGGATGAAGTTAGAGGGTATTGCACACTAAAACAAACAGATATTTTTCCCTGTGCCATCATTCAGTTCAACAGTTAACTATATTATTTGATGGGATATAGTGAATAACTTGCTATATATATGAATTCTGTTGTTGCTATACTTTTATGTGTTGTATTTGATCAGTTAGCACACTGAGAACTTTGGGTATTGGAGTTAAATGTATTGTGTGTTTATTATACCTGGCCAATAAATTATCTAATGTAACCTAATATACAGAAATATTCAGAAATATTATTGTATATACTCGAGTACTGTAGAAGTCTAGTTTTCTAGCCCTCAAAATGAGATCCAAAAGGGGGACTCGACTTACACTCAGGTCAATAATCTCGAGGGTCCCAAAACCATGATGGTGTAAATTAAAACATACAGTTAAAAAACACTAACACTACCGTAAAAATTCAAAAACATACCCACACAAATGTCTAAATTAAGTAATTCTACCATATTTTCATGCATTTTAATTATTGAAACTCACTAGCAGCTGCTGCATTTTCCACCCTCGACTTATACTCGGGTCAATCTATTTCCCTAGTTTTAGAGATCCAAATTTTATTTTTTTATTTTATTTTTTAGATTTGTATCCCGCTCTCCTCAGTTTCAACTGACTCAAAATTAGGTACCTCGACTTATATTCGGGATGACTTATAGTCGAGTATATATGGTAACTACCATAGGTTACGATCCTAAAAGATTCAAGGGAGGTGGCAGGTATTAATCCTTGAACATATAGAGTTATTCCAATCTCCTGGAGTTTAGAAGAACCCTTTACCCTTCTAAGAACCTGGTTCTACTGCCAAACTATCAAACTGTTAGAAAGCATCTTCTAATGATCAGGCAAACCGTGTCTTATCCTGTCTTCTAAGCAGAGGCAACAATTCCTCCTCCTTATGACAGGATTTAAGGCAGCTAACAAATCCTACTACACCCCCCCTCCTCCTCCTGGATCCAAATATTGCTGCTCCTCACAGCAATCAGTCATGAAGACTGTCCTGAGAATACAGTATAATGCAGTGGCCTTTCATCTGCCTTCCATACCGCAGCATGACACCCGCACCACTGATCCAGTTCCGTGAGTCACTTTCTGGTCCTCAGTCCTTTCAGCATGCAAAGTCCTTGTCAGCCCCAGGCCAATATCGATTCCAGTCTACTACCCCCACCCCTCCAAATACCCTCACTCTTCAGTTCTCCAGGACCTACTGAACTCATTTCTGTGCACTTTGAAGATCAACACAGACTGGCTTTGAAGATGAACTACAGGGGCTTGCCTAACATGGACTCCATATCGTATAGTGAGGCCCTCGGCCTGTCTCTTGGTTTGATTATCAGTTCTGATTTGCCTCTACTTCAGTGGTTCCCAATGTGGGGCCAATGCCTGGGAACCTACTGTATTCAAATAAAAAGAGTGTTTTTTACATGCCAAGGCTTGCAAATTTATGCCTGCACTTTAAAGAAAGGAAGGGAGAGAGAACATTTCCATAGGATCATTAGGGCCTTCTCTTCTTTTTCTTTTTTTAACCTGTAACACCAGGCCACACTGTAAACAGCATAATGGGTGAAAATAATATGGCTAGTTTCTCCAGGCATATAATAATACTTATGTGGCATCAAGTCCATCCTAACTTATGGCTATTATTTCCAGAGTTTTCTAGGTGTTCTTCTTCTCGTCCATGTCTAGGCCAGGGGTGAAACTGCCAAAATGAAGGCACTTTTTGGGGAGTTCATTCTGCAGTTCCTTTTGCCTGACCTAGTGTTGAGAATGTGCAAATAGTTTACCAGTCTCTTCTTCTGTTGACATCCTTGAACTAAGCAGCTTGCCCAAGTCAGTAAGGCTGGTTCTCCCAAGAAATACATTAGGGAATCACACTTCCTCTCCCTTCCAGTCACAGAGCTATCCAGCCAATATATGAGCTGTCCAACCAACATTTAAAAGTACAAAAATATGGTATACAAACATACAAATGGACACGACTGAAATCCATCTTCATCCATCTTCCATTCCAGTCGTCCGTTTCATCACTTTTAAATAAATTTTAAGAGGTTTGTGAAGATTCTTGGTGGGAAGGGAGCCCCACAGCAGGGAACCCCATCACAGAAAGAGACAAAAAAAGGTACCCTAATGGCAAAATGCAGATAGAGGTATAAGAACAACTTTTGTTTTTTGACTATTAAAAAAAAATCCCATACAAAGCAAATGGCTGAAACTTTGAAACATGGTTTACAACTTGGCTTTGTGCATTAATGCTTCTGCTTAAACAACAATGTTTGTTGACTTCAAAGACTGTAATGGAACACTGGAGGTGGATAAGCAAGATCTAAGGGAGTGGTACCCAAACTTTTCGGGGCATGCGCCATTCACATGGTTCAGGGAGCTGGTCGCTATGGCCTGGGGGCCAGATCTGCCTCCCCATGCCAATTCATCTAACCCACGAAGCCCTCGTCACCCCTGGAAGCGGAGGTAAAACACGCCCATATGGAAACACGCCCATGTGGAAGTAAAACGCGCCCAAGAGCAACAAGGGCTTTGTGGGCAGGATGAATTGGCATCAGGGGCCAGATCCCGGCCCTGGGCCATAGTTTGGGCACCCCTGATCTAAGGCTTGCTTAGAGATGAGGCTTTTGCTATGCTATTACTCTACCTTGTTTGCACAGCTTGGAAATAACAACTTACACACAGGTTAGTTCCCAACTCTGTAATTGAGGTAGGCTTAATGAATAATAAAAGCCTCATCTGGAAGTACCTCTGAGTGCAACTAGTTACTGTACTTATAATTATCTTTTTAAAAACAATAAATAAGGCTAATTAAGTCATAGCACATCTGGAAGTTAACCACAAAGAGGAGGAGAGTGTGTTTAGTATGAAAGGACAGGGATGACGACCATTACTTTCTCCTCCTCCTCATTATTATTATTTACATTTATATCCCATCCATCTGGGATATTTTCCCACTCTGAGCAGCTTACAAAATATTAAAAAATCTTTACAATAGAAAATTAGGCATAAATAATAAATGAACTAAATAAATTATAAATAGCAACACCACTAAAAAAAAGATGACTTGTAGTATTCAGCTGCATTTTAAAAACAAATCAACTAAAAAGCAATGGCATCACAAAACTAGAGAATCTGAAAAGGATCACTTATCAAAAAATGCTTTTGAAAAGTAACTATTCAAGTAATGTTCCTTAGTTGAAATTGCAACCGCTTCTTTCACCATCTTTTCCCCCTTTCCAGAAATTTGCGAACGAGATAAAGAAAGAACAGCTGCACAATTTATTTTGCCTGGTTAGCATTAGGAGATGCCTATCTGGAAGTCCCCAGGAACCTCAAGTCCAAATAAAAAGCTTTGTACAGTACAGTATATCACAACTAGAGGTTTCAGTAATGATAATAACATGGAGCCCACTGAGATTCTGAACGCGGCTGTTTAACATCCATCTCTTGAGAGGCAGGACACTATGTTCAAAGCAATTGAAGCTTCCTCGGGATTTTAGTCAGGATCAGCCCAGTCACTTTAACTCAAGCAAAGTTAAAGAGTAGATCTGTTGGCAGTGATGAGATGTTACTGGTTCGGACCAGTTTGCCCAAACCGGTAGCACCCCATCATGAGGGGTTGCCGGGGGTGGTAAACCCCCGGGCGACCAGTTCGGTCACCTCTCTGGCACCCCTCCAGAAATATATTTCTGGGCAGCCAGAAAATTAAAAAATGTCTGTGCATGCGTCAAACCTCCATTTGACGCATGCTCAGTTCTATTTTTTAGTGCACATGCATCAAATAGATATTTGACACATGCACACTAAAAAAAGAACTGTGCATGCGTCAAACGGAGGTTTGACACATGCACAGACATTTTTAATTTTTTTTGCTCCACCCATGACGTCATGACGTCGGCTATGCCCATGACATAATGACGTCACAGTGGGGTAGCGGAAAATTTAACAACCCACCACTTTCTGTTGGTAAAACTCTTAATTTGCACAAGATCATACAGAGAACTCAGAAAGAGCCTCTTCAAAATGTGTGAGGATTGTGAACACATTTGGGCATGGCCTGGCCAATGACAGCACACTGTGGGGTGATCCTTCCATCCTAGAAACATGATTAGACGGCTTCTGAAATGAACACAGAAGAATGCAATGAGTTTTCTACTCCTGGTTTTCTAATAATGCTAGCAACAAAATTACTTAGTTCATATCAGCTAGACTCCTAAAATCAGAACAGGAAAACTGGAAGGGGAAATACTTGTATGAAAAGCTCAGTTCAGTTCTAATACTGAAAACAAAACTGTTAGCCACAGAAGAACCGCTGTGAGGAGGCTGGATCCAAAGTAACTCCAACATTGCGGGAGGTATAATGACCCCAGCTCACTGGATGATCTGAGCCCCTCTCTCCCTCTACTTTTTAATTAGTAAGATTAGTAAGATGTAGCATTTGGTGTGTTTTTAATCTTTTTAGATTTAAATTTTAATTTTAACAGTTTTGTACTTCAGGTTTTTAGTTAGTGTTTGTGGTTTATTGTGATGTTTTTTATTACTTGTAAACCGCCCTAAGTCACTTCGGTGTGAAGGGCAGTGGAGAAATATGAATTATTATTATTATTATTATTATTATTATTATTATTATTATTATTATTATTATTATTATTATTATTATTATTATTATTATTATTATTATTATTTACTCATCGAGAGTAGTCTCCCATCAAGTCCACTGCTGTCACTACCACTTCCTTCACATTACAGTTGCCTCTCTTTTGACACCTAGGGGGATAATCAGTGATATCCATCCAGGGGGCAATTTAGTCTTGGCCAACTACTGGGCTCTGGCACTTTAAACAGACAGTCAATTCATCTGTACCATTTGATCTATTCAGTTTATTAATAGTGTACATTTAATGAGTAGTGACTAATAATGGATTAATGAATAATGACATCCAGAACTGCCGGTGGCCATTTTCTGATTGCAAAGGCTTCCCTTCTCACATTTGAAGGTTCTCAAAGGTTTCTCCAAAGCAAAAGGGATTCTTAGGAGGTCTCAGAACCTGAAAGGATGGGTGGATAGGAAATTTTCAGTTCAATTAAAATAAAGATTAATAGTGCCGGGTGATTATATCATTACCAATTATGTGGTATAGTTATGTTAACTGGATTTCAGTCATAATCTCGGTTAATTTTGATTAACCTGTCAATTTTGATTTCATGAGTGTTTTCCCAAATATAAGAGAATTTCTTCTTTCATGCAATTCTGATTTCAGTGGCAGCACAACAAACCATCCACATGAGGTAGCCCAAAATGTTTCAGATGAAGAATCCCATCAGCCCCTAGCTAATGCAAATAATGGTCATGGATTATGGGAGTTGTAATCCAAAATATATGGAGGGAACTGGTTGCATGAAAAAGAATCTTCTAAATTTCTGCAATAGCAGGAACAAGGCGATAGTTGCAGCTTTTATACTTATCTAGTTGTTTAATATTGTCTTCAGCAGTGATTTTTATTCAAAATTGATTTTTTTAAAAAACTTTAATTGTCCTCATTGACTTCTGTTAGACTAAGTCCTTCTGTTTTAATTTGCAGTCTGAATCCAAGACGTATTTCACCTGATGGAAGACTTCCTCCTGAATCAATTATGGCAATTAGAGTTTTGAAAAAAGCATTCTATTTTAAATAAAAACGAATGCTGAAGATGATAGGTTACAGTAGTGAAAACAAAGATGAATTAAGTATAAAATAGTTGCAGATAAGTCAGAAAAATGGCTACACTTCAGGTTTGTTTCCAACTGCAGATCACAAACAGTGCAGTTTCACAAATTGAATGGAGATGCTCTTTTTAAAAAATCCACTGCTTATACAAAGGCAAAACACATATATATGGTGGGATCTTGCCACACTGAACTAATATGTCTCTCTGCTCAGCAGAAATCCAATGTCCAGATTTCAGCAGTGGTCAGGAGTGCATAGTTGAAACTGGTGTGCCAGTTGTACCTATTCCTGAAGAGGTCTAATCTGGCTATGGCCAGGGCTGTGGAGTCGGTAGATAAATGTTCCGACTCCGACTCCTCAGTTTTGTCTGCTTCTGACTCCAACTCCAACTCCAACTCCAGGTACCTGAAATTTCCTCCAACCCCAACTCTTCAACTCCGACTCCAACTCCACAGCCAGGTGTTCTTGGATTTCAATTCCCAGAAGGCCTGATGAGCAGGTGTGCTTACTTGGGCTTCTGGGAATTGAAGTCCAAGAAAACCTGAGGCACCAGAGATGGCCACCCCTGGGCTACAGTGACTCATGCCTCAGTTACATCCCAGTTGAATTATTTAACATGTTCTACATGGGGCTGCCTTGGGAAAATGCTTAGAAACTCCAGCAAATCCAACATGCTGCAGCCCAATGGTTAATTCAGACTGGTTACACAGGGATCTCATAAAGGGCCCATTACAGCTGCACCACTAGCTCACTTCAAACTACTAGTTTTAATATATAAAGTCCTAAATGGTTTGGGTCCAGGCTATCTAAAAGACCACATTTCCCTTGATGAGCCTACTAAGGTGTTAAGATCTTCAGCAGTCTTTTCTCTCTGTCTTATCACCTTCATAGGAGTGTCTGGTGGGGACATGGGAGAGGGTCTTTCTCTGATGCTTTCCCCAAACTTTGGAACACCCTCCTATCAGAAGCCAGACTGGCTCCATCTTTGCTCTTCTTCCAAAAGTGGGTCAAGAGAAGACCATTCCCTTCAAAACAGGCTTTCTCTTGACTGGCTTTCTATAGGGATTTTTTTTTTTAAAGATTGCTTTTGCCTTGGGGCTACAATGTAAGCTGCTTTGGGTCCTTTATAGGAGAAAAGTGGGTGGGTGAATGGATGAATGGATGGCCATGAAAACTGGTTTCTATAAACATCCTAAATCATCATGTATAAATTAGCCTCCTCTCCTTCACATCAGTCTTGTTAGAATTTGAGTGTCCAGATTTGAGGGTCCCTTGATCTCTGGGCTCAGATAAAGTAAAACTTCCTTTCTACATGCTAACCAAGCAAAGATCACTTTCATATCACTTCAGAAGGTCTTCCAAGAGAGAAGGTTTGCAGGAGAATTATACATAGCCTAAAAGGGAGAAGGAAGGTAGGAGTAGGACTCAATACAATTCGTTCCAAATCTTCTGATGAATTTAATCCACACATTCAGCCACCAGTTATCAAACGTGGAAGACATAGCATGGAAAGATCAACCATTGTACCCAGCTATGATAAGCAAATTCTTTTAAAATGCTAACTTAACATGCATATTTCCTCTCTTACACCAAGAAAAATAACAAATATGCAAAACCCAATTTGGAAAAAAAATGAAACCTATGTTGGAACTACAGAGGAGAAGCAACTAATCAGAGCTGAGCCCTTTATTTTCGGCAAAAGTCCTTTTATGTTTTCAGAAGGCTTCAGGAGAGCTTTGCTTTGCCCAAAAGAAGGGAGGAGGCTGGATGAAGGAATTTACAGATTTCATTAACTTCCTTAACCTCACCTCCCTGCCCCAGAAAATTAGATCATAGGATGAAACTGTAAACATTGCCAGCACAGTTCTTTCACCCCTGTAGTACCTGAGAGCCTGGAAATATATGGAGATGACTGTGCATACCTAGGGTTAAGCAGTGCCTAGCCTATTCATCACCACCTTACCCCCATAGATCATTTATCAATCTCAATTTATAGTGCTCCATCTTGCTCCTTCCACATCACATCCTAGGCACACACTCTGCCCACCCGCCTGTCCAACAGCCAAGCCAGCGACAGGCACTGTGGCTTCCATCCTTTACTTTGCCTTCTTTCATCTATCACCCAGAGATGGCTGGCTACAGTAACTTTCTGTTCTCCTTATCCATCATGCAGGGCCCCCCCTCACACTCTGATGTGATACCTCTCCCAACCACCCACCCTGCGCCACCCCACATCTTGCTCGCCCCCTTCCTTCCAGTTGCTTTTCGGTGCTTGTTTCTCAGCTGTGCTCTGCTGGCTTTTGATCATCGTGTAAGGCTTGTGTTGGGCTCGTCAATCATTGTCATCTACTGTCGCATCTGACTTAGCAGTCTTTTTTTTTTTAATCTCTAGGCTTGGCCAGGGACAAGCCAGCGTTTTTAAAACTGATGTGCTTGAGGTTTTTTTGGAAGCAGAAAGGTGGCAAAAAAGCCAGCTTACCAGTGGAACAAGACTGGAAGGCCAGGGGTTTTGCTAGCAGCATCAATTCTAATTTGTTCTCTGACTGGGACCCTTATGTGTCTTCATTTAACTCCCCATTTACAAGAAACCTAGTCAGTCTGGCTTCTGGCCTACCCAGGTTTGAAGCTAGTCTTTCCTTTCCTACTTTGAACATCCCTGTTTGCATGACTGTCCTGACGTAAACAGGTGAAACGTACACTAGTACCTCGGATAACGATGAGACTTGGTTCCACAAGTCTCATCGTTATCCAGATTTTAACGTTGTGCGATGCATTGATTGCACAACATTTTAAAAAAGCCCTGTTCCCTCTCAAAAGAGGAAAGGGAATGGGTGGGGGCAGTGGCGATCCGCCTGCCTCTTTGGAAAGGGCAGTGAGAATTCCCAGTGGCAGAAGGAGAAGGTTGGGTGGGGAAGCGGTGGTGCTGGCGGCATGGGGCAGAGCTTGCCCACGATGGCACATGTGACCACAGAAAGGCCTGTGTGTGTCTCCTCTGGCATGCATGTCATAGGTTTGCCTATACTGTCATAGAGGCACAGTTAGGAGGAATCAAACTCCCAAGATCAGATTCTGCAGCCAGATGCCTAAACCACTGAGCTATATAGCCAGCTTTGTATAATTTGCAAATGTATAATGTGTAAATATGTAGACATGACTGTTGTTGTTAGGTGCCATCAGGTCACCTCCAATTTATGGTAATCCCCATGAATGCATAACCTCCAGAATGACCTCTCAACAGCTCAGAAGAAGAAGAGGAGGAGGAGGAGGAGGAGGAGGAGGAGGAGGAGGAGATAATAAGGAAGCGTGCACATCTCTGGAGTTATACATGTTTCTGTAGCTGCAGCCTGCTCATATGGTGCAGAAAAACCACAAGGAAGAATTGACCATTTGACACAGCCAAGCAGAGGCTGCCTTTTGGAGACTGCCTTTGGATTTTGGGTAGGAATCTACCTTTCATCCACACAGGTGCATCTGGTGGGGACACGAAAGAGGGCCTTCTCTCTCCTTGTACCCAGACTTTTTGAACTCCCTCTGATGGAAGGCCAGTCTGACAACCATCTCCACTCTCCTTCAGCTGGCAAAAATCCTTTCAACCCAGAATAATTTCTGACACAAAATTATTATTACTGTATTATATTGTAAAAATTGCTTTATGGTTTATGTTGTCTTTTAATGATGTAAGCTGCCTTGGGTCTTTTATAAGAGAAAGATGAAATAAAAATATTTTATTTGTTCATATTTCTCCACCGCCCTTCTCACCGAAGTGACTCAGGGTGGTTTACAAGTAATAAAAGACATCACAGTAAAAACACAAACACTACCTAAAAACCTCAAATATAAAACTGTTAAAATTAAAATTTAAATCTAAAAAGATTAAAAGCACACCAAATTGCTATATCTTACTAATCTTACTGATTAAAAAGTAGAGGGAGAAAGGGGCTTAAATCATCCAGCGAGCTGGGGCCATGTGCCGGCACCCCATACCTGCCCCACCAGCCATGTTTTTAGATTCTTCCTAAAGGGCAGCAGCTCTGTCTGGAGCTGTAGCTCCATTGGCAGGAGGTTCCATAGGGCTGGAGTGGACACAGAGAAGACCCTTCTTCTAGTGCCAGAGAGATGCACCTCTCTGGTCGATGGAACAACCAGAGAGCCAATTCTCAGTATATGGCATTTTAGCTTGAAAAAGAAGTTTCCATTAGATCTAATTTACAGCAATGATTAATTCCTTGACTTTGTTCACTTCTTACACCTCATGCTATTTGTGAGCAAGCATATATACATAAGAGGATATTAGATGCGAAGAGGCCTCTTAGCATTGATTGATGGTATGACAAGGCTTAGCCTGTGACAGGGGTCTGATTTAACTGACCCTTTCCCATTGTTTAGATGGCACACTACACCTTATTTTAATGAGAAAAACACGCTACAGAGGGCCAAAACAGACAAGCAGGCATTTTCACAATAATGATTACCAAATCAGCATGGAAATGGAACCCACAGGTATTGGGAAGAAGCAATCAGAAAGCAAAAGCAAGCTAACCTGAAACTTCTGAAGCTATGGTCAAAACTACACACTCCAGAAAAATGAATGAATCTGCAGCAACTCGTATCGTAGCACACAACACCCGGCTATACTGCGTGTCAAAATGATCCTGAATAACAATAGCAATTACACTTACCTACCACCCCCTAGCGCTTGACACACTCTCTGGGCAGTTCACAAGTTAGTGAGCCTTTCCCCCCCTGACATGCTGGGTACTCATTTTACCAACCTTGGAAGGATGGAAGGCTAAGTCAGGATTGAATTCACAATGTTATGCTGCAGTATAGCCTTTTAACCACTGCGCAGTGGTGGGCTCAATTTTTTTTACTACACACTGTGGGTGTGGTATGGTGGGCGTGGCCAGGGGGAAAAGCCCTGCATTGCATCCAAATTAGGACTACAGTACTTTATTTTAAAATTTGGATAAGCGGGGCCAGCCAGAATTTCTGCCACCGGTTCTGGTGAACTGGTGCGAACCTGATGATGCCCACCACTGCCACTGTGTTGCCTGTTTTGGTACTCTCTGTAGCATAGTTTTCTCATTAATATAAGGTGTACCACAGGGGTTCCCAACCTTTTCAAGCTGGGGGCCGGGTCATGCTCTCTCAGTCAGTTTCAAGGGCCAGATGGCCAATTTGCCCTGCCTGCATGGGAGGGGTGGATTTTTGTCCCAACAGCTTCAAACATGCACCCATTTTGTTTCTTGAATGCCCTTGGAGGGGGGCACATGAAATAGTGCCCCAGGCCAGATCCAGCCCACGGGCTTCAGGTTGGGAACCCCTGTCATCTGAACAATCCAGTCCTTTTCTTCTCCAGTTTTGACATACACTGCAGTTTTAGGTGATACACTCCCTCTTCTAGTTGTCTGCACACCGTTTCTCTCTCTTTCCAGTTCTTCACTTGCTCCACCCGTGACTATTGTTGTATCTTTGATTTTTTTTCCCTACGTGCCTCCGATCACCCAAGTGAAAGACTGATTCTTTTTCTTAGCCTATATTTAAACTTGCACATCTGAAGATATACATAAACACCTTTTTAAAAAAAAGAATTGGGGAGGGGGTGAGGAGCAGGGCATAATGTTCTCATCATGTGAACATTGCATCCAGCCCCTAACGCACCCATAGTGATATTGTGCACACCCACACATGTGGCAGCATGCCAGATTAAAACACATTAGAAAGTGTTGCAACTTGGTTGTGGGTAACAAGTGGAGTTGTGCCTGCTTCTGCCTCATCAACAGCAAATATACTTTCTCCAGTTTATTCCAATAGTATACAGTAGTTCCAGTCTATGAAAGTCATTATAGGAGGTGTGTGTGTAGATATATACATATCTTGTCTGAGAAACAGAGAGAGAAAGAGAGAATAGAATACATAAACGCGTTTACGGCAGCTGTAAATGAGTCCACAGCCGAATCTGGTGGCAGCAGCTGGATTGAGGGTGGAAGCTGGATTATCTGGTGTAGTGATCCGGATTCGGCCTGTGGGCCATAGATTGAGAACCCTTTTGAGTAAAGTAATACCTCATATAACATTAGCATCGAATAACACGAAAATCGCATAACATTAAGGAATCTGGGTGGAAGAATTGCATCAGATAACATTAAGATCCTATGGGATGCTTCAGATAACAACCGCTAAAGCCTGTGTGGTTACAATGTATCTCTATGGATCCCATAGAGGATCAGATAACACTAAAAATCATATAACACGAAGACTTGTGGAACCAGGTTTTAGTGTTATATGAGGTTTTACTGTATGTCTGTTATATTATAGCTTAATGCCAAAGCAATTCATTATCCACAACTATTTCAGTTACACTTGATTGTTCAATTAACCGCTGATTTAAGCTATCAATGTGTTCTGAAGTTTTGTTAATTTAAAACTGATGCTTAGATTTTATTGTATTGATACACCTTATATATGCCTGCTATTATTCATATACACATGTAGTTAAATAAATGGAAAAAATGGCCTCTTATTATTGTCTCTCCAACAAATATGAAGAGTTCAGGTCTAGGAAATAGCTGTGCATGTATGTTCAGTCATAAAATTTTCTTGGGGAACCTTAAAGTTTTTGCAAAAGAACTTGGAATCTTTCTTTGGGTAAGAGCAGGGGTGCCCCAACTATGGCCCATGACTGAATCCGGCCCCCATGCCCATTCATCTGTGCGTCCCCCCAATGCCCTCGCTGCTCCAGGAGTGGAAGAAAAGCATGCCTGCACAACTGCAGAACATTGCCGTAAATGCACCTGCAGCTGTTGTAAATGCATTTACAACAGAGTTTTGCGCATGGGTGGGCATGCTTTACTTCCACTTCCAGTGGGAGGAACCATATGACCAGCTCAATCAGCTGTCCAGGGGGTGTGGTCAGGTGCACGGCCCAAAAAGTTTGGGCACCCCTGGGTTAGAGAGTAAGAGTCAGGTGTGTGCCGTACATAGAGGACTCTTGCCCAACCCTATACTTTTAGGTTTGGCAAAAAGTCTCACTCTCACAGGAGGAGCTTGAATGGGTAGCAGATATAATGTTATTTTGATATTTGTATGTACACCGCCCTCCTGCCAACCTAGCAGTTCGAAAGCAAGACATTGCAAGTAGATAAATAGGGACCACTTCAGTGGGAAGGTAACAGCGTTCCATGTGCTCCGGTGTCTATTCATGCCTGCCACATGACCATGGAAACATCTACAGAAGCAGACAGCGCTGGCTCTTCGGCTTAGAAACAGAGATGAGCACTGACCCCTAGAGTCAGATACGACTGGCTTTCGAGCAAGAGAAACCTTTACCTTTACCTATGTACACTGCCCAGAGTGGGAAATATCCCAAATGGGTGATATAATAAATAAATAAATAAATCTTTGGAAGAGATGCTTAGGCATATAGCAAAGGATAATTGCACCTACTTTACTGTTCATGTCTGTTCCACTTCTAGCCCAGCACACGGGCATTTAGGATAGCTTTGTACCACTATCTTACAATCTTTGGGAGCCCAGTTTTCCCCTTCTGTTCAAACAGACTAGAGACAGCATTGCTGGACAAATAGCCCAACATAAAGATCCTGGCTTTTGCTTCTAGCCAGGTGGAAAGTTGAAGTAATCATCTGCTTTCTCCATCCTAATCTTAAACACTGGTAACACTTCCTTGCTCCCTGGCTCAATTGCTTTATCCCCTCTAATGCTCCAGCTGCCACTGAATGAGGACATCTTGTCTGACATGATCTCCTGCACAGAGAAGTGTCTGTGTGTGCGCATGCATGTGTGCAAAGACTCTTGTTTCTGCCCTGGTGAGAATGTCTATCGCTAAGGCTGCTACTGAGAGGAGAGGTAATATGTATAAGCAAATACTGCATGGCAGTGGGCAGGCCTCACAAATTCAATTTCCACTTCTGTTAGGGAGGTTGACTGATAGGAGTCATAATCATTCTCAGCATTTATAGGCTTCCACAGACATCACTGTAGGTCATTTTGACATAAGCAAACTGCAGTAGAGCTGAAACCCTGGCCTCCCACAAACACTTGGAAGTGGTATTAAAACTGGTATTTTACCGTTTAAAGCAAATCGTATCACCATCCCTTCCATGTGCAGACACCAAATGGAAGTTTGATGCATGTGCAGTTCCTGGCAGCCATTTTGGCTGCTGGGAAAGGAAGGGCGCAGGGAGCGCCTGTTAAGCGAGTTTTTGGTTGTTTTATTTGTTAAGTGAAGCGAACATTCAGAGAAAATTCTGCTCTTTAAGCGAGTTACTCTCTAAGCGAGGCGCTCTTTATGTGAGGTTTGACTGAATTGCATTTCTTTCTTTCTTTCTATATTGCCACAGCTTTGGGTCTAAATTTGCAGGATCATTTTCAGAATAGCCCTCAAGCATGCTTAGGGATTCAACTCTCCATGTCTGCTGTGGTTTAAGGGCACTCTGGTCACCAAAATTACCTAAACTGACTCTTTAAAGTTACAGTAATTATTTCTAGAGTCTTCAGCAGCAACTGACTGACCTGAAACTGGCTCTTTACCTCAAGCTACCAGGGATTTACTGAAATCAGCCCTTTTATTACCCACTTTCTACTTTTAGCCAGAGGAATACAGTAAAACCCCTCATAAAGAGTGCCTCATTTAGAGAATAACTCGCTTAAAGAGCAGAATTTTCTCTGCATGTTCACTTCGCTTAACAAATAAAACCAACCAAAAACTTGCTTAACAACTAAATCAGGGTTCGCAATCCCCCCCTGCCAGAAGTCACAATTGATCACTTACAATGATGTTTCGCTTAAAGAGTAAACTCACTTAAAGAGCAATCCTGTGGAACACATTATGCTCTTTAAGCGAGGTACCACTGTACCAATGTTTATTTGCCATTTTAAAATTTTATATGAATGCTGTTGTGTTTTAGTGAGAAGACTAAAGTCATGTGTGTAAAACTGGTGTGGGAATTTAAAGAAACTTTTGCTTGGAAGGAACTACACAGCAGCTACATCATAGTTCAGTGATGGGTAACCTTGGCACTCCAGGTGTTCTTGGACTTCAATTCCCAGAAGCCCCAGTCAGCAGTCCTCATCAGGACTTCTCAGAATTGAAGTCTAGGAACACCTGAAGTCCCAAGGTTAGCCATCACTGCCATAGGTAAGGGTAAAAGGTCGCCCTTGCTTGAAAGCCACTTGTATCTGACTCTAGGGTTCAGTGCTCATCTCCGTTTAGAGCCAAAGAGCCAGCACTGTCTGTGTCTGCAGACATTTCCATGGACATGTGGCAGGCATGACTCAACACCAGAATGCACGGAATGCTGTTTACCTTCCCACCGAATAGCTTGGCATAGTTGTGGTTTAGTGCTGGAAAACAGTTTATCGTTAACTATGGCAGTAATTGTTTTATCAGTCCTGCTCTTCTTGCCAGTTGCACCTTTAATATTATGCCAGTCTTCACCCAATGTCATCTATGTCAGATGAGCAGTAGGGGGAAAAACACTGCCATTTGGTCCAGGGTTCCTCCGGTGTCATTCAAGCAAGAGTGTGTTTAATCCTAGCAATCTCTTTGCAGCTGGCTGAAGGAGAGAGAGGAGCTTGCCAAAGAAACACAGACTGTGCCACCCTTATGTTTCCTGGCATCTCTCGCTCCCCTCCACCCACTCCACTTCCAATTCTAGACAGAATTCCAGTGGAGGCTTCAGCCATAGCCAGCTATGTTTTTGCTGGCAACAGCTGGTGAATAGCGGGGAAGAAAAGAAAGGTCATCATTCCCTTTCTCATCAAGGTGTTCTGACTAAAAATGTCCTTTCTAGCTCTGATTTTTCTAGCTAGCTACCACTGCTTTGATCTGTTAGCTGTCTGGCACCGCACACTTGCATCCACACAATTGTCTAGTAATGTATCCTAACTATCTGGTCTCCCTTGCATGAATTTCCCCTGTTCAATATTTCCCCACACAACAACCTGATGTGATGTAATGGCCAAAGTAACAGCAAGCAGCCATTTTATATTTATTTTTGGCACAGTGCCTAACTTTTGGTATCATTTGTTATGTGCATTACAGGTGAGTCAGGACGAGCAAGAGAACATTTGGAGGGCAGGCAGGTAACACAAAAGAAACTCTCCAGCATTTACTTGGCTTCACCTGAGGAAATCAAGCAATCTTGCTTCAAGCTTTTCATTCCCTCCTTTTACTCTCTCTTGGGGTGTGACACAGTGTGGAAAAGTTATTATGTAGGGCAGGGGTTCCCAACCTAAGGCCCGTGGGCCAGATCTGGGCCCCATCGCCATTTCATGTGGGCCCTCTATCCTTCCAAGGGCATTTGAGAAACAAAATGGCCACCCCTTTGAAGCTGTTGGGACAAAATGGCCACCACCACCCCATCATGCAAGAAGGGCAAAATGGCCATCTGGCCCTCAAAGCTGACTGAGAGAGTGTGACCCGGCCCCCAGCTTGAAAAGGTTGGGAACTCCTTATGTAGGGGATTACAGCTCCCAGAACTCCCCAGCTGGCATAGCCAGTGGACAAAAAAGAGGCGACTAAGCAGCAGCAACTCAGAGTTTGGTTTTCAGTCCTCTTCCTAATAAGGTTTATTGCACTGGGGATACACTGTTGAGTACATTTTGGACTATACATTTCTGGCTAATTTTGACTCTAACATAACTGCCCAGCTATTTACTAAGATCTGAACCCCTTTTCTTACTTTCAACTTTTCCTTCTTATTCTATATATACAGGTACTCACCATTCTATTCCGTCCTCCTTTCCCAATTCCCTTTCTTGGCATTTGCCATGTTAATGCAATGCTCCTTTTCTAATCACCTCTTTCCTATTCAACATCTTCCTCTGGTTTCATGTAGGCTAGCTGTGGCTTATGTGGGTACTGGCTCGCAGCCCTCCTGCATTACTTTAGCTCTGTTAAGCAATTCACAGTGACAAGAAGCAGGTACAGTACTTCCCCTCACTCCTTACAGAACCATCCTGAGAGGAGCAGTGCACTGCAGGGGCAGCAAATGAATAGATCACCTGCTGTTTTCAAAGCCCTGCCATGGCCAACCTGCTGGTTTCAACTGGAGGGGAAATATATCAGCTGGTAGAAAGGAGACCTTCAATCCAGAAGCCCCAAAGGGAGATGGAGGAATTTAGAGTTCAGTGGATTCAAAGCTCCCTCTGCCTGCCTGAAATGCCTGCCTGAAATGCCAGGATGGCACCGATGGTAAACTTATGCCCAGAGAGCCTTTCATGTGCATACCTGTATCCCCTTTGATGTATGTTCCTGCAATGTAGGTAGGTAGGTGGGTGGGTGGGTGGGTATGTAGATATGGCTTTAAATGTTCATTCTGATGGCTGGACAACTCAGTAGTTTAGGTATCCAGCGACACAGCCGGAGGTTGGGGGTTTGATTCCCCATTGTGCCTCCCAAGAGAAGAGCCAGTCTGTGTGGCCTTAGGCAAGCTGTACAGTCCCAGGGCACCCCCAGAAGAAAGGAATGGTAAATCTCTTCTGTATATTCTCTACCTAGAAAGGCTGGGGGAAAGCTGACTTGATGACACTATATTATTATTATTATTATTATTATTATTATTATTATTATTATTATTATTATTATTATTATTATTATTATTATTATTATTATTATTATTATTATTATTATTATTATACAAATCAACCATTTGGTTCACAGTTGAGGACTGGAATAAAATTAACAGTTCAAGCCCTAGCCAAGGACCTAAGAGCTGTTAAGGTAACATCTGAGTTTTTTTTTTTTTAGAGAATTATGATGTTCAAATCAGATATGTCCAAAATTTCCAAATATCTAGGGAGTTCTTTAGGTATTGCTCCAAGGGCTCAGATCACTATGGGAACAACAGCATATTTCTTCTGCCATAGACTCTCAACTTCAATTTGCAAATCACGATATTTTGTGATTTTCTCCAGTTGTTTGTCTTCAATTCGTGCATATCCTGGTATAGCAATGTCAATAAACCAGACTTTCTTCTTCTCCACAACAGTTATATCAGGTGTGTTGTGAGGCAGATGTCTATCTGTTTGAATTTTAAAGTTCCACAGGATCTTGACTCTCTCATTCTCTAAAACTTTCTCTACTTGATGTTCCCAATTATTTTTACTGCATTCAAATCCAAACTTCTGGCAAAGTTTCCAATGGATAATTTTTGCAACCCTGTTATGGTGTTGCAAATAATCAGTCAGTGAAATTTTGCTGCATCCACTGATCAGATGATCTACTGTTTCATCCTTTTCATTACAAAGCTGGCATTTGCTATTGTTGGATATGTGCTGTATTTTTGTCTATATGAAATTTGTTGGTAACACTTGTTCCTGAGTTGCCAATATAAATCCTTCCATTTCCTTCTTCAAAACTCCTGCTTATAACCATCCACATGTCAATTTTGGGTCAGCTTTGCCTTCTACATTTTTCAAATATTGACCATGCAATGGCTTATTTTTCCAGTTATTTCAAGGAATATTGTCAAAATAATGATTTTATTGCTACTGTGGCACTTTAAAACTATTTTCTGAAGACTAGCTGCATGCCTCCCTTTTTTATTCAAAAGGAGCAACTTAAACATTAATGCATTAAATCAGGGATTCTCAACCTGAGGCCCATGGCCCAGATGTGGACCACGGTGCCATTTCATGTGGCCCACCACCACCTCCACCACACCTGGAAGTGCCATGTGGTAGAGGAAGTGCAAAATGGCCATCTGGTCCCTGAAGCTGGTCATCTGACCCATGGCTTTAAAAGGTAGAAAACACCTGCATTAAATCAATGTGTCAACTTCAAGCTCTGACCATTGTCTAGTTTTACTATGTATGATGACAAGTGATGATGAGGGTAGGGCGGCCAACCGTCCCGGATTTCCCGGGACCTTCCAATTCAGGGAGGGGGAATCCCGACACTTACCCTTCCGTAGAAAATAGTACGGACCTCTCCCGTCGCGTCACGGACACACCGGATCCCTGTCTGCCCGGCAGGCAGTTAAAGAAACACGGAGCCGAAATGGCTCCGATGAACTGCGCCTGCGCAGAAACCGAATCTGGCGCCAGATTCGGTTTCTGCGCAGGCGCAGTTCATCGGAGCCATTTCGGCTCCGTGTTTCTTTAACTGCCTGCCGGGCAGACAGGGATCCGGTGTGTCCGTGACGCGACGGGAGAGGTCCGTACTATTTTCTACGGAAGGGTAAGTGTCGGGATTCCCCCTCCCTGAATTGGAAGGTCCCGGGAAATCCGGGACGGTTGGCCGCCCTAGATGAGGGTGCCCCCATAATGCTTCCTAAGCAAATTCCTCAACATTAAAATTTGCTTATAGGGCTGAACTATGTATCAAATTATGCCCTGAAACTGACTTTTTCAAAAGTTACTCTCCCACCACTTTAAAAAAAAAAAACTACAAGTAGACACCTCAAGCCAGCATGGTTTAGGGGGCATTTGCAGGGACTGGTAGTCCAAATCATATTCTTAACCATCATGATAATAAAGGGTAAATTTCTAGAGATCAAAATAGTATGATGAGAAGAGATTAGAGGAAATGTGGTTGCCACAAGGGCTGGAAGAGATGCCCTTCAACACCACTATGCAGCTGCTTCTATACACCTCTCCTCATTTTTCAAAATCAAGGGCAATGGCTGCCACAGCAAGATAGGCTTAGGACTGTGCCTTGACTTCTAACTTCACAATTAGTCTGGTAGCTGGGCTATGAAAGCATGTGAAGAAAAAGAAATCCAGGGGACTGCAGCACTAGGTGACCAAATACAAGGAGGTCTCAACTAGGCTGCTGTGTCACCACGTCTTCTCTTCTTCATTTGCACCCCTCCCTTCCTTTTCTCTCTCTGTCTCTCTGTGCTGTACTGGGTCTTATCTATATTTCAATGCAACTTCAAAGACAGGTGTCTACAAAAGCAAGACAGTTTGGGAGATCAGGCGATAAAGGAGATTTGGCTGGAGGGATGTGGACTAGGTTAATAGCTACTTGAAGAGCAGAGAGGAGTGCCCGAGTAAGGTGAGAAGAAGGTTGGAGAGGAAAATGAAGAAGAGGAAAAAATTGGTGACAGGAACAAAAGTCGGATAAACAACCCAGTTGGGAAGGTTGACAGGTAAGAAGCCCCTGCAGTGGCATGACAACAGCAGAGTTTAAATTCAAATTCAGAAACTTTTATTGGCATTACAACCACTACTACAGCGCCGAAAGCATAGCAGGCAGTTGATACAACAAGGTGTGGTACAAATAAAATCATGGGGAACCTGGGAGCAACTACTCCTACCTCTAGGGTGGAGTCTAATAGCACACATTACAAAAGCAGGTACTCTATCCATAAAATCAGTAGAATCATTGTTTAAAAGAAGCAACAGGATGAATCTGGAAGTCCACTGAAACTTGTCAAAAGGGGTTTTTACATTTTAAGGTGGATTTCCTCATAATATGAGCAATAGAAACAGACATGAATAACCACAAAGTTTGGAAATAAGTATGTGCAATTTAATCCCTTTTAGCTGAGATATAACAACTTTGTTGCTATTATTGCAACTTAATAAAGAAAAAGTTTGCTCCTTTGACACTGTTTCATAAATTTTTAGTAAGACTTAAAGTTACAGTTACAGTTAGAAGTAGCAACAAAAGGAATGAGAGTAAGGTCAGTGGCTTACAGCATTCAGATTTCTTGTAACATGACAAAAGGTAAGAAAAGGCCTGTCCAGACTGCCAAATTTCGTTGAGTTGAATCCTGTGTCAGTTTCAAATGTAGGATGGGAGGAACAATTTGCTGTTTGCTGTGCTCCTCCCATCCAAATTGGAAACAACCGTTGGAACACTTCCCCTGAGCATCTACAAATGGTTAGGGGAAGTGATTTTTTTAAAAAAATGTCTGCTAATTGATGTGATACATCAGGCTGTTTAAATTTAAACAATATTTTTCTTTGTTTGTGTGTATTGCACATCGCTGTCATTTTCTTCCACAATACACAGACTGCCTAAGCCAGGGTTTCCCAACAGATGATCTTGAACTTCAATTCCCAGAAGCCCAGATCAGCAGGTGTAACCAGGGTGGGACTGGCTAAGGAGGTAAGTGAAGTAGCAAATGCCTGTCCAAAAAGGTAGAACTCCAGTTGCCTAAAAGTAAAATTTAAGAGAAGACCCCGCAGTACTGCACAGTTATTGACCAGTCTCAAATACTCTATTCTATTCTTCGACAAGTGCTAGGATAATGAAGTGACCTTCCAACTCGTGGGATTCATGGCTGAAACTGATGATCTCCAGTGTTTCCCAAATTGGAGCCCATGACCCACAGGGGGACTTCAATTCCCAGAAGCCTAAGTTGGTACAGTGGCTGATCAGTGCTTTGGGGGATTAACTTAGGCTTCTGGGAATTGAAGCTGAAAAACCAAAGGTTGAGAAACACTTCTAGACCCATTTCATTTTAGCTTCCGGCTTGGATATGGAATGATAACAACTATGGTTAACTTGTGATGACCTAACCTAGGCCATAAAATGGACAAGAGGAGACTGTCCCTGCTAGTTCTAGAGGAACTCTACGCAGCCATGACCTTTAATATTTTGTTTTTTTTTATTTTAAATTTTTTTATTTTTTTTGCAATATTAAAAATAAACCAACAAAACAGTCTACAAAACATAAAAGAAACAATTACACACACACACAAAAAAGTAGTTCCCACGTACATCCTACAACGTTAAAAAAAATGAGAAGAGGAAGAGAGAAGAAAAAAAAATACATGTCAATATAATATAATGTAATCAAACGTTATTTTTTATACATTTGCTATACTATATATTTTCATCCTTATATCCATTCTCCTCTTTAACCACCATATTACAACTTTAATATTTTGTACATGGTTCCTACCACCCAGTGCACTACAGTCCTTGAGTCTACCAGCCACTCCTTTTACAACTCATTCATTCTGCCAAAAATACATTGTATTCGGAGCAGGTTTTTCTCCTTTATTATCCATCAATGTGTGTTGCAAAAAAGGCTTCCAAATGTCCCAAAATCTATTTTGTTTTATTAACCCCCTTTTTATATTTAGTTCCCATGTAAGTTTTTCATTTAATGCCATATCCCAAACATCAACATACCATTTACCAATTTCTAAATTCATATCACCTTTCCAATTTCTGGCTACTTGTTGTCTCGCCAATGTCAAAAAAATAGACAATAACTCTTTTATATTTTCCTCTAAATTCAAATCCTCTAAATCCGTTAATAATACTATTTTTTCATTCAACTTTAAACGGATATTTAAAAATTTTTCTACTTCTTGTTCCATTTTATGCCAGAAATTGGAAATAATTTTGCAATCCCACCACATATGTTTGTATGTCCCAATTTCCTGATGACACCTCCAACATTTTTTCGAATTGCTACTATTTATTTGATTTAATCGAACTGGCGTCATATACCATCGCCACAACATCTTGTAGTTGTGTTCTTTAACTTTTGTAGACAGATTTCGCATCATCCTACTTTTCCATTTTTTCTTCCAGTTCTTATCTGTAATAGCAATACTCAAATCCGATTCCCACATTCTTTTAAGGGTATCCTGGGATTCATCCATGTTGTTTATCATTTTATATAATTTACTTACTATTCCTTTTATCCCCATTGAACCTCTTCTTATTTTATATACCATCTCCTCGAAGTCTGTCAACTGCCTTATTGGCTGTAATTTCATTTTATATTGTTTATTCCACTTATCCAACGTTAGTATCTGAAGCCAGTTCAGTTTTAATTCCTTATAAATTTCTTTTTTTGTTTTTTCATTCTCAATTCGATCCAGCCAATCTTTTAATAAGATTATATCATATTTATACATAATATTTTTTATTAATTCTAAATTTTTAACTGGAAATGTTTTAAGATCTTGCAACTCTAATATTGGAGAGGTGTTTGGTGCCAATTTATCTTTCAACTTTATCCAAACATTTATCATAGATTTTAGGACATTATTTCTTGGTTTTAAATCAAAAACTGTATTTTCCAGAAATTCTCCCTTTGCACACACATTACTATCTTTCATTTCTATCTCCCTCCATATGAGGTCCTCTATCGTTAAAAGTTTTACCAAGCCTTTAATTTGGAACGCCCTGTAATACGATTTAATATTAGGTAATCCCAAACCACCCTCTTTCTGCGATTTATACCATAGGCTTTTAGGTATTCTTGCTCTTTTCCCTCCATTACAATAATCATTCAATAGATTTTGAAAAACTCCTAGTTCTTTTTCAGATTGTTTAATTGGAAGGACTTCAAATAAAAAGTTAATCTTGGGTAATAAACTCATTTTACAAATTGCTATTCTACCAAACCAGGAGGTCTTCAATACCCTATATCGAACAATTTTCTTCTTAATTTCCTCTTTCACTTTATCATAGTTTAGTTTCTTCAATTCCTCTACATTGTCAGCTATGTTAACTCCTAAATACTTTATACTTTTCCTAATTTGAATTTTAAATTTTTCCTTAATTCTCCCTATCTCTTCCTTATTTAATTTACTAAAAATTGCTTCTGATTTCCCCCAATTTATTCTCAGGCCTGTTATCTCTTCAAATTTTTGCAAATGATCTTGTATCTTTTCCATATTTTTTATAGGATCTTTCATTATAATTAAAGTATCATCTGCATACAAACTTATTTTTGTTCCATTTATCCCTTCTATGTTCGTATCACTCCTTATAGCTCTAGCCAATAATTCCATAGCCATTATAAACAAAATGGGGGAAAGAGGACATCCTTGTCTCATTCCTGCTTTAATTTCAATATCTTCTGTAAATGAGTCATTTACTCTTACCTTGGCATAACTACTTTTATAAAGTTGATTGACTACATTTTTAAATTTTCCCCCAAATTCTACTTTTTTAATTATTTCCCTAATAGTGACCCATTGTAAAGAGTCAAAAGCTTTAAAAATGTCTAAAGATAATAATCCTATTTTACCTTCTTTTCTCTTGTTTATTTGTAACAAATTTAACACCCTTCTTATTAAATCAGACATATATCTTTCCTTTAAAAAACCTGCCTGATCTGTATGTATATATTCCCCCAAAAAACTACGGCCATACCACCCTGAACACGCCCGATCTCGTCCAAAAAACTATTTAACCTATTAGCCATAATTGCTGTGAAAATCTTTGCATCTTGATTAATTAAAGAAATTGGACGATATGAGTCAACCAGTTCTAAATTTTTTCCTGGTTTTGGTATTAATACTATGATAGATCTAAGCCATGAATTTGGAGATTCTCCCCCCTCCAAAATATAATTATATAGCCTGGTTAATTTAGGAATAATAATTTGTTTAAATTCTTTATAAAATTCAGCTGGTAATCCATCTTCTCCTGGAGTTTTCCCTATTTTCAATTTATTTATAACATCTAATATCTCTTTCTCTGTAATTTGTTCTTCCATTTTAGCCCTATGTTCTGCTTTTATACTCTCCCCCTTGTGTTCTTGTAGATATTTTTCTAACTTGCTTAAATTTATTTTCTTATCTGTGTACAAATTTTGATAAAAATTTTTAACTATGTTAAGTTTCTCTACTATTTTATTACACCTTTTCATATCCTCCCTTATTAAAGTTCCAATCTCCCCTTTTTCCTTCTTCTCTTTCACTGCTTTTGCTAACATTTTTGAACTTTTATCACTATACTCAAAATATTCCCTTTTCAGATAAATTAAATCTCTTTTAATTTTTTCAATATCCCTTCCTGCTATCTCCTTCTGTAATAGTTGTATCCTTTCTAAGGTCTTCTTCTCCTTTGTTTTGGCATGTTTAATTTGCAATAATTTAATCTCTTTTTCCAACTCCAGTTGTCTATCTTTATATTGTTTATTTTTTAAACTCTTAAATTTAATACACTCACCCCTGAATACTCCTTTCATTGCATCCCAAATTACATTAAAATTTGTTTCATTGTTATCGTTAATTTTCCAAATTTCTTCCCAATTTTTCATTATCTGATCTTTTATCCCCTTGTCTTTAAATAATTTCGGATCATACCTCCAAGTTCTTATATTACTTTTATTTATTTTAAATTGTAATTCCACCATTACTTTGGCATGATCCGATTCCTTAAAAATTCCTACTTCTACATCATTTAAATCCTTCAATATATTTTGTGTTACAAATACATAGTCAATCCTAGAATATGAATTATACACCTGGGAATAATATGTATAAATTCGTTCTTCCCCTTTCAATTCTCGCCAGGAATCTTTCAGTCCAAACTTTTTTATCCACTCATCCAACAATTTAGCTTTCCATCCTTTTCTATAATTAGTTATATTAGTGCAATCAATATTTGACCTTGTTAGGTTAAAATCTCCGGCAACTATCATTCTATCACAGTTTTCTTTTATCAAAATATGACTCAATTTAGTCAAGAATTGGTCTTGATTCTCATTTGGTGCATAAACATTGACCAACAATATTTCTTCTTCTTCTATACTTCCAGCTATAATCAAATATCTGCCTTCTGGGTCCCCTATCATTTTTGTTTTCGTAAATCCCAATCTTTTCGATATCATAATCGCCACCCCCCTTGCCTTGGAAGAACCAAAGGCCTTTTCATAGTACTGAGTCCAACCAAGATACAAATTATTTTTA
This sequence comes from Furcifer pardalis, assembly GCA_030440675.1. NCBI lineage: Eukaryota > Metazoa > Chordata > Lepidosauria > Squamata > Chamaeleonidae > Furcifer > Furcifer pardalis. The sequence continues at coordinate 25,673,258 of CP126893.1, forward strand.
TCCGCCGCTTTTTGATGCGTTTCCTGTAAAAAAATGATATCCGCTCTATCTTTTCTTAGGGCCATTTCCAATCGTTTACGTTTAGTAGGACACCCCGCCCCTTTCACATTCCATGACAATATCTTAATATTTTTCATGTTTTAACGTTATTTAACCTTTTAAGAAATAGCTGGCAGACTTCAAAGGACGTGTTACCCACTACCCACAATTTAACATATATTACACAAAAATACATATAAAAAACAAAAAATTGATAACCCCCTTCTTTTTTCAAAAAAAAAAGCACCTCTACTAATAAGAGAAGGGGGGGGAGGGGAGTCATGTGGTTACAAAACTTGATCATTCTTCAGTAGTACTTCAGCTGCAGATGTTACACTATCTTAGTCGCCTCCAGTTGCTCCTTGAGCCTCTTCAGTTGTGGATTCTGATTTTTTTGCTGTGTTTGCTCCTGCCAGTGATAATGCTTCTTTGAGCTCCTTCCACTCTTGTGTTCCGTTTTCCAGAATCTTTGCTTCTACTAACACATCCAACACGTATGAATCTTCCTTTATATAAAAGGTTTTCCCCAGGTGCACAAACCTCATCTGTTTTGAAAATTTCCAATTATATAAAATTCCTTTATCTCTCAATTTTTTTGTAACAGGCTTAATTTGATTTCTCCAAATTCTTTCCTCAAATGCTATATCATTGAAAATTTCAATATCCACTCCTTCCATTTTGAGAATATCCGGACCAGCATTTTTAATATAAGACATCAATCTTAATTTTGCACTCAAATCTGCAAATTTTAAAAGCACATTTCTAGAACCTGTTTTATATTTCTTTGGACCCAGTCTATACACACTCTCAATGTCCTCAGGTGCAAAATCCCTCCCCATTTTCAATTCATTCAGCCATGTCAACAGTCTTAATTTCAAATTGTCCGGTTTATTCTCAGGGATTTTTCTAATTATCACATTTTTCCTTCTTATCTGATCTTCCAGATATGCCATTCTTTTTTCATGGTCAATCAATTTATTTGCTTTTTCTTTCTCTCTTTCTCTCACCTCCACAACTTCTTGTTTTAGTTCCACCACCTCCTTTTTTACTGTATCCATTGATTCTTTCATTTCCCCCATCTGCTTCTGTAATTTATTCATTATTTCAGATGTGCCTTTTAACAAGTTTGTTGACGAGTCTTTTATTTCTTTTTGAAGGATCTCGATAAGTTCTTGTTGCTCCTTAACTCGTTGAGTTTCTGCATCCTGTAGTCTATCAAACAATTGTTGTTTTAATTTGTCATAATTTTTCTCAACATTTTCTTCATGTTGTTTCATCCATGTTGACAAGACTTCACTTAAATCAGATTGAGGTTTGTCTTTTTCACTTATTTTCTTTTTTATGGCCCCCTGTTCAGCCTTTGACTCCATTTCTTGCTCTTGATGTGATTTTTGATTTCGTTGTATTGATTTGTCTCTGTGTTGTTGAAACTGGTCTCGTCGTTGTTGTTGATGATAAGCCTTCTCCCTTAATCTTTGCAATTCCTCCGCCTCATCAATTTCTTCCTTCAATGATTTCACCCTTCCTTGCTCTCTTCTTGTCAAACGTCCAATTCTTACCCAAGCAGGGTTATCTTGTCTATCTTCCAAAGATTTATCCCTTCTTTTACTCATCCAGATAACATTCACCAGAGCAGAAAACAATTATTAAAGTTCCATGAATATCCAGCAACAGGAGTCCAAAAATCACTTAGCCGAAGGGGAAGACCAAACAAAGATAACAACAGCAATCCTCAATTTCACTTTGTTATTCCAGTATGCCGTATCCACAAGAGGGGAAAAAAAAACAATTCTTCTGCCAGCAATTATTCAAAGCAATACAAAGTCTAAACAGTTTAATTGGTTGCTATCGAAGTTTTGTAGTTAGTAAGTGAAGGGGTGAGGACTTTTTGCTTCTCAAGCCAACAATCTTAAGGAAAAAAAGTATATCCAAACTTTCCCTTGACTTAAAATTGGCTTGGAATTGTCTTCACCCCACCCCCACTTCATTAAAATGCTTACAATTCAGCCAGCCAGCTTGAGTCCATTATCTCCGGTGAAACAGTCACAGCAATCTTTTAGTTAAAAACAACTTTTAAATATTCAAGGCAATACAGAATCTAAACAGTTTAATTGGCTGCTATTGAAGTTTTATGGTTGGTAAGTAAAGGGGTGAGGACTTTTTTTTAAAAGTTAATTGCCAGGCAGCAGCCGGGAAGAAATAAAATAAATATCTTATCTTCCGTCTCGGCATTCGCATTCCCACACACTCAAGGCAACAATTTTAAGGAAAAAAGTATGTCCAAACTTTCCCTTGACTTAAAATTGGCTTGAAATTGTCTTCACCCCACCCCCACTTCGTTAAAATGCTTACAGTTCAGCCGGCCAGCTCGAATCCCTTATCTCCGTTATCTCCGGTGAAGCAGCCACAACAAACTTTTGGTTGAAAACAGCTTTTAAAAAGTTCCCCTTGACTCTATAATCCTTATGATCCTTTTATTACATTCTTAAAGAGACTGTAACTACTTTTATTCCACAAAATGTGGCTCCGTTTTTGCAGCTGAAGAAAAAACAAACTCTCAGGTCTCCATCTTGGCTCCTCCCCCCGACCTTTAATATTTTGATAGGATTAATTATATTTTAATTTGTATTTATTATGTTTTATTATCCACTACGTATATTTTAACTGAACTGCAAGACACTGAGTCCCAGTTGTAGTGGCAAGTGGCATAACAAATCAATTAACTAAACATATTCCAAAACATCTGAAGGATCAAAGGTCCCTCACTCCCTGCCCTTTAGAAATATATATTAGCAAGGAATGTGGAGGAAGTCGGGGTCCCCTGCTTTTGCTCTAACCTAGAGTTGCTCCCTTTCTTTTCTGTTACATTAGAGCGTCTTACTGCCACAAGAAGAGTCAGAAATGATTCAAGCATCATTTCCCAACATGTAGGAATAAGTGAATCCTGTTGGATTCCTGCCTGTCACTTGCTGTGAGAGAGTACAAGTGCTGGAAAAATAATTATGGCCATTGTGATCCTGTTATGGTGCATAAATTATGGCAATAGCAGCCTACAATTATGCAGGGAACAAAAACAAGAGATGTAAAATGTGGCTATTGAGGTTGTATTCTTTTTTTAAAACTCTCAAGGTCTTAGCCAGGTTTATATGCCTTTGAAGATAATACACTACTTGAAAGGATGGGTACAATCCAGCAAAATATCTGGTTCAAAATATTTTGACTGGGCCATGAGAGATTCAATTTTACTTGCCAAAAAAACATGCACTACGCCAGCAAAGAATGTTGATCTTATTTTATTAACAACCACACCATGAATAGCAGAACTTCAGTTATATGAGGTGGCACTGTACAATAGCTGAGAGCATAATAGAATACAAATCTGGTTTGAACTTTCCATCTGCTGTTAACGTGTTAGGTGGCATTATACAAACTATCCACAAGCAAGCTGAGAATAATGGCTCCGATCTACATTATAGGGATGTTGTACAGGAAGTGTATGACCATCCCAAAAAGTGAGCAAAATAAACCAATTTGTGTAAGATTGAGTGACCCACCTGAAAACTTCTGTGATCTTTTCGGAAATGAGTAGAATTTTAAACATGGCTTTCAAAATTTATACTGCCTTTCTTTTCAGCTCAGAAAGTCCTACTGTTGTTTTTAGGTGCGTCCTGATTAGCAAACACCGTTCCATGCTGTCCAGTGTCTAGGCATTAAAGCCACATGTCCACGGAAACATCTGCAGAAGCAGACAGCGCTGGTGGCTCTTTGGCTATAAACAGAGATGAGTACTGAACCCTAGAGTCGGATACGACTGGCTTTCAAGCAAGAGTGACCTTTGATTAGCAAAAAAGTCTTATATTTGCACTGGTTTTGCTAGATTTAGAATTGATTCAAATACAGTACCAAGGAATACACGACTCACAGCTGGGGCACACATTTCCTTGCCAAAATATGGTTTATTTTAAACTACCCAGCAGAAGTAATTTATTTTGTGCCGATTCCTAAACCACTGTATTTTGCTGTGTGCCTCCGTGTGTCAGCACATATAGTGTGTTGTGCGTCTTGCTCCATTAAGTCTGCAGGATTTCCTGTACCCTGAAAATGTGCCCACCCATTGTCCTTACTGTTATAGCGCTATGACAGTTCAGTGCTCAGCTGTCATGATGAAGAATTGTTGTAATGATATAACAGCAAAATATTTTTTTAAAAAATGTTTCCATTGGTCGGGTGCAGAGCTGTGGCAATAACAACTGAACCTGAATGGCTCTGTAGCAGAGGCAGGGGTGGTCACTGCATCGGAAGCAGATCCCACCCACCCACTTTTGGACCCATATGGAGTACCAAAGGAAAAGGGAGAAATTGCAACTATAGCAGTCGTTCCCAACCACCTTTTTTTGGCCATGCCCCACCAAAGTATCTCTAAAACCCTGACCCCCCCCCCCCGGGTGAAATACAATTATTATTATTCAAAAAGTGAACTCCTATTAATGTGGAGGAAGCCTAAAAGCCCATTAACTTAGTCTAACTCATTCTTTAATTGCTCCCCTGTGGGGCATGTGCCCCATGTGGGGAACCATGGAACTAGAATATTAAAAAAAAGTTAAGGCAAGAAAATCAGGACAAGAACCACATGACCTTTACATGACTTCAATAATAACAATAATTCCCAATTGGAACCCTGATTATTATTTTTTAAACAGACACTTATTTTGGTTTTTTTAAACATGTCATTGAGCACCCTTCACTTCCCCACAAAATGTCAGCTTATGGTAACGATACTGTCAGACAAACCCAGATGATTACCACCTTATCTGGAACAATACGGCAGACACTGATTTGGTGCACATCAGTAACCTATATGCCCAAAATAAAATAAACACTGAAACTATTGAACAGATGTTGCTGAATACTGCTGATTAAATCCGGTGTGGGGAGTGGGGGCTAAATAGGCACAATGTTTGTTGTTCCAGAACTTGGTTTGAATGAATGCCCACTCACAGCTTGGTCAATCTTCTGTCTTGTCTGGCGCTGTAAAAAGGTGTGTGTGAGGTGGAGCCGGCCCTACCATTAGGGAGAGTGAGGCAACCACCTCAAGTGGCAGATGCTGGGAGGGGGGCAGATTTCTAGCTGTTCCTTCCCTTGGAGGACAGAACTGTCTGTCCCGATATGGCTTATCCTGCACCACCCAAACTAGCGTTCTGCATGCAGGTATGGTGATGAATGCTATCTCTATCAGGTTAAGAAGCAACTACCAGTCCAACCACATTCATGGAATTGAGGAGGGTACCATTTTGTTCTTTACACATATTTTGGCCTAACCATGGTGGAGGGCAGTGGCGTAGTGTGGGTTTCAGCCGCCCAGGGCATAGGCTAAATTTGCCGTCATGGATGGACTTCCCCAAAGGGACTTACCCACACCATATCCTAATTTGCAGGTGTTATTAGACAATATTGAACTCTATTCTTTATATGAAAGAATTAATTCTCACTGAATATTCGTCGTGAACAGTCTGGGCACAAAATAAAACATGGGTAATTACTGCAAGGCAAATGGTTAGTACAGACGGTGTTGCCAGTCGCTAGAGTGAGTGAGATGACTACACTCATTTAAAGAAAGGGGATTTCTTGGTTCTGTCACAGATTAAATAATAAAAAGTTCCTTGATAATTTTAATCGGTCTGAATTGTAGGGTAAGTGCAACAAAAATATGAAATGAAATGGTTCAAATTTTTAGTTCAGATTACAAGATAATAGTCTTATTTATTGTGAAATTTTGCCCCCCCAAAAAAAGTGCTGCCTGCTGCGCTACACCACTTGTGTGGTGGCCTGGGCCACATGGCCAGCCACCCCAAATGGCAAGTGGGGCAACACTGAACTTGGTCAGAAGCTACCCAAGCTTGGTCAAGTCAAGTTGATTTTAAGAGCCATCTTATTAGTAGCCTCCCTGCTGCTTTCGGGAGGAAGCAGAGATACTTTGCTGATGGATGGTTGAAAAATAGCAGAGTTGCCACGGGAACAAATAATAAATTGCCTGAGTTAGGGCAGGGAAGATAATCTGCTATCTCTTTCTCCAGTTATTAAATCTCCCGTTTATGCATATTTATGGTTCCTTCCCAATACCTGGTGCAAGGGACTCTGCTAGCAGCACAGGAAATTACCAGGAAATGAGTATCGGGCCTGATATGCCATCTGGGCCGAGACCATCCAGCAGCTTTCTCCCAGCTACTACCACTGGAAACACATCATCTTTATAAGGAGAAACAGCAGTCTCTCTTTCGATGGTGGCATGCATTTGCTGCCCTAGAGAAAACTAGGCTGCCCGAGCTGAGAAGATCAGGAGAATGTAGTGGCATTTATGTAATGCAAATGGATAAATGTGTGTTTTTGAAAAGATATAACAAAAGGTTGCGTATCTTTTCCTTGTTGCATGCAGCTCCTACTTGTCCACCTTGTTTATCTGTACATGTGTTGGTATATTTATCTCATGAGGTGTGGCAGAAGACCACGAAAATGTTTGCTCCAATAGTCTGAAGAAACCTTTTGTGTTTGTTTTTTTAAACCCCTAAGTTAATGGAAAACCCCAATTCAGAGTAGCGTATATACTTGACTATAAATCGTCCCAAATATAAGTCAAGGTACCTTATTTGAACCTCTAAAACTAGGGAATTAGACTGACCCAAGTATAAGTCAGGGGTGGAAAATGCAGCAGCTGCTAGTGAGTTTCAATAATTAAAATACATGAAAATACGGTAAAATTAATTAATTGAGACATTTGTGTGGGTATGTTTTGGAGTGTTTATGGTAGTGTTGTTCCCGTGTGTTGTTGAAATAAAGGATTTTCTCCGTGCTGATTTGTTGGTCGACGTGTCTCAATCCAGCGTGGTTTTGGGACCCTCAGGGTCATTGACCTGAGTATAAGTCGAGTCTCCTTTTTGGACCTCATTTTGGGGCTAAAAAACTAGACTTATACTCGAGTACATACAGTATTTGACATTCCCTTTCTCCCTGGGGTAGCCAGACTTAAAGCCAGATTTAGCAGGGGAAACAAAGGAACCAGGGTTTCTCTTCTGCCTTTTGTGGCTCCCTCCAACCAACTTGACATGTAATGTATACACACTGACTGACTACACTGGAATGCTAAGACTACATGGAAAGCAAGGGTAGGGAGAGAGTGGGAAGAAGATACCACCACTTGTGCTACAGCACACGTTTAAAGATAGACAAATCTTCTCTGGCTTGGGATTCAAGCTTTACTCCTTTGAGTCTTTCAAACTGAGCAGGGGCTGGAGCTCTTGAATTCTCTCCTCCTTTTGACAAGAACAATTGATGACTAAAGCTATGAAGAGGACTGGACCCAGAGGCTCTTTGAGTCCAGGGATGGCCCCACCATGACATAGATTGAGACAATGGTTACTGTATCCTAGAGGTCATGGGCCATCATAGCCTTCCTCCTCATCCTACAGTTCTTCCCAATTTCCCTAGCCATTCTTCTTTCCTGGAAAAGAGAGTTATGTTGCTGTACAAACTGTCCTACACTGGAGAGTTCAAATCCTGTCACCATTTTGCTTTCTACAAGTAGAATGTTTGTGGAGAGGTGGAATCCAATCCTTCGCTCCATGCAGCAATATGTATGCAGCTGAGTCTGCTCAAATCTCATTTTGTAGTTTACTCCACATTTCAACAAATTGAGGAAAGATGACTCAGACACCCATTGCGTTCAGACATTTCTTTTGTGTCCCATCTGGGGTGGAGTTAAGGTGGTCCAGGGCAAAAGAAGGGGCCAGGTCACTTAGAGATCCAGCTCATCCAATAACTTAAAATGGGATATCTTGCCTTATGAGGATTGTATGAGTCTCACCTTGGTAGTTTCTGACCAATTGGGGAAGACTTTTCTGCTTTAATAAGCTTGGGAAAGTGTTTTACTACTGTGCTGATTCCTATTTCTTTTCTTTCACCTCTCCTTTTTTTATTTTACATTGTCTTGTCTTATTTTATACTCTTGGTTTTACTATGAGATGGAGATTTTTTAAAAAAATTACTGTGACTTCTATGAGTAATTTACTATGAAGTGTTATTTTTCGATTGTTGTGACTCCTTTGAGTGATACATATGCGACAACCACTATTATTATTATTATTATTATTATTATTATTATTATTATTATTATTATTATTATTATTATTATTATTATTATTATTATTATTATTATTAAAACCGATAAGAAGCTTGAATAGACATTACTGTGGTGGAGAAAATTAGTTGAACTCATTGATGTGGCACTCCCAGGTGACAGTCGGGTAGAAGAAAACAAGATTGAAAAGACCATGAAAAATCAGGATGTGAGAACTGAAGTACAGTATAACATGTCTGGGATTAAAGAGCAACAGTAATGATAGGGGTTCTGGCAGCAATCCCAAAAAGGAATTGAAAAAACATCTGACTGCAACTGGCATTGATAAGATCATGACTGCTATTGGAGAGAGGAGCAATGCTACGTCCCAGCTATATTATCAGGAGATACTTCACTGGCAACAACAATACAATCAAGTTTCCAGAGCTTCCCAGGTAGAGAATATTTAGGAGTGGTTTCCCATTCCCTTCTTGTGGGGGCACCCTGGGGCTGTACAGTTTTCCTAGGATTACTGGCTCTTCTTCCAGGAGGCACAATGGGGAATCGAACTCTCAGTCTTTGGCTCTGCAGCAGACATGTAAACCACTGAGCTATCCAACCAGCCATATCTGCGTTACACAGATGTATTGGGGACAAGCAAGCAAGCAAATTAATAACGGATCCATCAACACAAAACAAGAGCAAAAAGATGTCAAAGTTCATGCATATCCTGTTTGAATCTGAACTCACTCTGGTTATTCATGGTGAATTTAATTTAATGAAGACAATCCATGTGTCCAGCAGACAGGATGAAAATCCCAAATTCTATTTTAGGGATTAAATATATATATAAATGGGTCTTATATCAGCTGCAACTATAAGAAGGGGCTGTGAACAAGATAGAAACACTAAAGGTAAAGGTCACCCTTGCTCAAAAGCCAGTTGTATCCGACTCTAGGGTTCAGTGCTCATCTCTGTTTATAGCCAAAGAGCCAGCACTGTCTGAGTCTGCAGACATCTCCATGGACATACGGCAGGCATGACTAGACACCGGAGCGCATGGAACGCTGCTTACCTTTCCACCAAAGTGGTCCCTATTTATCTACTTGCAATTTCTTGCTTTAGAACTACTAGGTTGGCGGGAGCTGGGACAGAGATGGGAGTTCATTCCGTCCTACAGTACCCGAGAATTGAACTCTGACCTTCCAGTTGGCGAATTCAGCGTCTTAACTACTTAAGCCACCACAGTCCCTTAGAAGCACTATACCGTTTCTCTAATCAATACTTTGGCAATATTTAGCCTATTGGGTACTATTCTGCTGGCCACATTCCAACCAACATATCACAGTACTGGAAAAGGCAGGAAAAGAGACAATAGTCAATGAAAAGTTAGACTCATTACCTCAAAAGATTGAAATTTTGGGACCTCTTTGCTCTTGGTCTTAATGAAAAGAGTGTGTGAAATAGTGGACCAGCAGGCTTTATGATGGACACGAGACATTTATTCTCTGGATATGGAGCATGAATAACTTATGCAACTTAACTAGTCGCACAACAAGATGAACTGATGATGAGATAAAGGCATAAAACTGCATACCTTGGAGCCATAGTAAGTATGCCAAATTCTTGGTAGCTTTGTGTATTTGTGACCTACATATGCCTTCATCCCATTTTCCACATCACAAAGAAATATATCAGTGGTTGTATCTTGCCTGATTCCTTTCATGTATTTTAAGAACACTGCAATATGACATTGCAAACACATTCTTTGGATATATAAAAATATTGCCTTCCCTCAAAGGGTTGTTTTGTATACTTTTCTAGCTGAAGGCACTTGCTTAATGGTCTTTGATGTGTGGTGACTACTAGTTTCCTCCCATCTGTTCTGCAGTCGAGCTGAATGAAACAATTCAGTGGCTTGGAATTAAGCCAGTCAACATAAAAAAAAGCACATCTGGGATTTTCAGCTGGCCGACTGGAAGCTGGTGGACGTTGCAAAGGTCCAATTTTGAGGAACAGGCAGGGAGAGATGGGCACCATTTCCAAAAATAATACTGCCCATCCATCCATGTGTCACTCTGCTCCTTGCCTCCCTCACTGAACATAACCTGCAAGCACATCACAAGTGTCCCTAACCTCATCAATGCATGAAGGAAGGCCACCATACAAAGAGTGGGGCCTGGCCCTTAACTCTTTTACTGCACAGGGAGGGGATGTGTGTGGAATAAGCAGGTGGTGGCTTGACTACTGTACATCTCCCTGGAGCTATCTTTGCTGGCCATCTGCCTGAGGCTGGTTGTGGAGCAGAATTGCAAAAAACAGCTCAGCAGCCATTAGGAAAGCATTCACCCTACCTATGCTTTCCTCCACAAAAAGGAGAAACACAACAGAGTGACAATCAGGAACAGTATCCCCAGCATTCAGTACACTTATCAGAATTACTGTATATACTCGAGTATAAGTCTAGTTTTTTAGCCTCCAAAATGAGGGACTCGACTTCAATGACTGTGAGGGTCCCAAAACTGCGGTGGTGCAAATTCAAACATACATTTTTTAAAAAAAGCACTAACATCACCATAAAAATTTGAAAACATACCCACACAAATGTCTGAATAAATTGTACCGCATTTTCATGTATTTTGATTAATCAATCAATTAATTAATTAGATTTATATTGCCACTCACTCACCATGGCAACTCAGGGTGGCTTACAATCAGCAAAACAGCACAGCACAAAAAATTAATACATTTTTCTAAATCAATAATAGACTGCAACGCCAGGCACTGCTCAACACTGGGTACGGAAACTCACTAGCAGCTGCTGCATTTTCCACCCCCGACTTGTACTCGGATCAGTCTATTTTCCTAGCTTTAGAGGTCCAAATTAGGTAACTTGACTAGTATTCGGGACAACTTAAAATAGAGTGTATTTAGTAGATTCTTCTGGTCAATGGAATCACAGACAGATCTTGGGACATTGGAAAGGCCTGTTGTACGGATCGTGACATCCGGTTGGTTTTTGCAACTTTCTCTAGAGAAGCTCCTGTTTATTGCAGCCCAAGACCAAGCTCACAAGTTACTAAAGGCCACCTTGCTCCCATCTGTCTCCAAGTTTCACAGGAGCAGCTTGTAAGCTGGAGGATGAAAAGGAATTGCAAAACACCCAACAGTCAAAGCAGTACAATCAGTGACACCTATGTGGGGAAGGCAGCACCACATATACATAGTGAGCAGGTAGGGAGGCAGATTTGGCAGCTACCTCTCTGGTGGTTAACACCCGTTTCTGATTTGCAGTGCATTTGCCCCTTGCAGCTCACACGAGATATTATTTTCCCAGAAAGCATTCACCCCCACAAACTGCATATTGCTAAAAGGTCCTAGATCAGGGGTCCTCAACCTTTTTACCTGGGAGCTGGTTCATGCCTCCTCAGACTGCTGGCGGTGTGGGGGAGAGTGGTGTAGGCTCACAGCAGTGAGACCACCCCAAGCCCCCACCATTCCCCTGCCACCCCTGCCGCCAGTTACCACCCCGAGCTCCCACCATTCTGCCCCACCCCACTTCCCTGCTTACCGGCCTGAATAAGCTGCATGGCATCGTTGAAGGAGACCAGGCTGTCCTTCTCGTCTGCACTCGGCCAGAGCAGCCCCTGGGAAAGACACAGGATGGCACCGACACTGTCTCAATCCTTGTCCCCTCCACCTGGCTTGGTGTGTCCCTAATGGCACTCCATAGCAGGGCGGATGTTGTAAGCCTTACAACATCCACCCTGCTATGGAGCACCATTAGGGACACGCCAAGCCATGCGGAGGGAACAAGGATTGAGGCAGCGGAAGTGGCAGCTGGAATGAGGATATGGGCTTGATGATTTGGTGCCATGGGCTGGATCCGGCCCATGGGCCACAGGTTGAGGATCTATGTCCTAGAAGAACCTCTGTTCCTCCAGATGTTTTAGACTTCAAGTCCCATAATTTTTTACCTTAGGTGTCTGGGGTTCCTGATTCTCCTCTTGCAACACCGCAAAAACCAAGCTCTTTCTTTAGAACCACCACATTCACACAGAGGTGTCAGAAATCCAACCTAACCCCTGCCAACCGGCATTGTGTAGAAACCTGAGTTCAAATGCTTTATCCTGTGATACTCATTGTATGTGTAGTTCACTATGGCCTTGTAGCCTCAGATTAGAGCAGTGGTTCCCAGTTTTGGCCTCACACCCCACAGGGGGACTTCTATTCCCAGAAGCTTAAATCAGTACATTAGCTGATCAGTGCTTTGGGGAACTAATTTAGGCTTCTGGAAATTGAAGTCCAAAAACCAAAGGTTGGAAAACACTGGATTAGAGTGTCTTGTGTAAAGATGCCTGTTCTTCTGTGGGATGCCCACACGGTGTTAGCTTATGCAACGGAATGCACTGAACACCTATAAATGTGTCAACACACATCTAGCCAATCCAGAGAAAAATCCTCAATGCTTAGTCAGCAGTGGGTCTAAAATTATGATGACAATGCTGATTTTTAAGCTTTTATTCCCCTTTTCGGTACAAGACTACTTCCTAAATATTTGATGCCTTCCCTCTCAACCAGATTTAATGCACAGACCTGTGCTACCATGCCCTGCCTGGACGGCTGGTCTTTTAGTAAGGAAAAGCAGGATTCAGGTTCAACCCAGTTTCTTCCACTGGGTTGGTGTGACCACATCAGAGACAGCGGGAGGCACACTTCTGGAGTTCGATGGAGGAAAAATGGGAGAAAAGTGGAAATACAACTAACAAAAAGACATTGACTTGATCACAACTACTGTACTTCTGTATTTCATCAACAAATTTATTTATTTATTTATTTATTTATTTATTTATTTATTTGGTTGGTTGGTTGGTTGGCTGGCTGGCTGGCTGGCCGGCTGGCTCTCAGGGCAGTATACTCTGTTCCTCCTCACTTTATCCTTAAGCAATCACTTTGAGAGAGAGTGATTGGCCCAAAATCCATCAGTGAGCATCACGGCTGATCTAAGGCTGAGGCACTTAACCTGGTTCTACCAAGTCTCAGTCCAACACTTGAACCACTATAACACAGTCACTTTCTGGATTTTGCCTCTGGTTTGCTCAGCTCTTTGCATCTACTTAGGACTGCGATTGCTCAAATGGTTAAGAAATTGAACTCGCTGGCTGGAAGGTTGGAGTTCGATTCCTGGGTACTGCATGACAGAGTGAGCACTCATCTCCGTCCCAGCTCTTGCCAACCTAGCAGTTCAAAAGCAAGAAATTGCAAGTAGATAAGTAGGGAACACTTTGGTGGGGAGGTAAACAGCATTCCATGTCCACGGAAACATCTGCAGACACAGACAGAGCCGGCTCTTTGGCTATAAACAGAGATGAGCACTGAACCCTAGAGTCAGATACAATTGGTTTTCGAGCAAGGGCTGCCTTTACCTTGCATCTACTTGCTTGCTAAGGATTGGCGAGGAGCAACACAGAGACACAAAACCACAAGGCCTGGAAACAAGGCCTGATTTTTTTTCCAATCATTTCCCATAGACTTTCAACTGTGTGGTAATCAAAGGCAAGAGTCTTAGGATTCTGAACTTTGCACTGAGACTGAAAATCAGGATTATGCAGAGCCCAAGAGACAAACGAGACTTTGCATGCAAACATGTGTCATAAAGTTCAGTTTAAAGGGAAGGGAAGAAAGCAACCTGAAGCAGCAGTAGTCTAGATCCATGAATTCATACACAGTACCTCCACCTGCCCTGCTGCTTTTCTGTGCAGAGTTCCAGCTGTATTATTTATCTTTATAGAGAACAAAGCCTCCTTTGCCCTCTGACACCTTGGGAGGGGGGGGAGCTACCTTCCTAGATCTATCTTCCAATTACTGCCTTTGTGGCTGAGGTGAGATTTAAATAATGAAGTTACAGCTCACCCTTCCTCAAAGGCATCCAGATTGACATTGCTGCTCTATCTCTTTCCACCCCCACCCCTTGCCTACCTGCTTTTAACCTCAACTACCATATGCAATAGATTAAGATGGGGCGGGGCGGGGGGAGGTCTGTAACTACTATACTAGTGGGAATTCATACCTGGGTTTCCTTAGTCCTAATCCAATGCCCCCAACCACTTCTTGTAACCCTCCAGATGTGGAAAACTGTAAATCAACTTTATGCTGCAGGGTCTAAAATAGGGATTCTCAACCTACGGCCCATGGGCCGGATGCGACTGTGTGTGGTGCCATTTCATGTGGCCCCCTACTGCCTCCACCTCACCAGGAAGTGCCATGTGGTGGACTATGGGGGCAATGGCCGTCTGGCCCATGGAGCTGTCTGAGGGAGCATGACCCGGCCCCCGGCTTTAAAAGGTTGAGAACTCCTGGTCTAAAATCTCAAGGCAACAGGAAACAATCCAACTGTGCTTGTGAAATATGCATAGATTGAGAAAGAACATTTCATCACTGGATGCTGAAATTCTCACCCAGTTCTGAGCTTGATAAAAGGGCTGGCAAATGCAGACATCAGCCTTTTGTTAGCCAAAATTGTTGACTCTTATTACGGCTTCCACAGACAGAACATTCATTCTTGTAAAAGTAGATGCATTTCTGTCCTGGTTTTATTGGTACCTTCGCCACCACACGCATACGCTAAAGTTTCTCTCACTTAAGTAAAGGTAAAGGTTTCCCTTGCTCGAAAGCCAGTCATATCCGACTCTAGGGGTCAGTGCTCATCTCTGTTTCTAAGCCGAAGAGCCAGCGCTGTCTGCTTCTGCAGACGTTTCCATGGTCTTGTGGCAGGCATGACTAGACACCGAAGTGCATGGAACGCTGTTACCTTCCCACCGAAGTGGTCCCTATTTATCTACTTGCAATTTCTTGCTTTCAAACTGCTAGGTTGGCAGGAGCTGGGACAGAGACGGGAGCTCATTCCGTCCTGCAGTACTCAGGAATCGAACTGTTGACCTTCCGCCTCCCAGTCAGCGTCTTAGTGACTTGAGCCACTGCAGTCTCTCACTTAGGGTGTGACTATCCAGCAAGGGAAATGTGAATTGAATCAGACTGTGTAAATCAACCCACCCCAGACCTATAGAATTTCCCACATTTCCCCTCTGCAGTCAGACCCTTAAGGTAAAGGTTGCCCTTGCTTGAAAGCAAGTTGTATCCGACTCTAGGGTTCTGTCCTGGTTTTATTGGTACCTTCGCCACCACACGCATACGCTAAAGTTTCTCTCACTTAAGTAAAGGTAAAGGTTTCCCTTGCTCGAAAGCCAGTCATATCCGACTCTAGGGGTCAGTGCTCATCTCCATCTATAGCCAAAGAGCCAGCACTGTCTGCATCTGCAAACATTTATTTGGTCATGTGGCAGCCATGACGAGACACTGGAGTACACAGAATGCTGTTACCTTCCCAACAAAGTGGTACATATTTCTCTGCTTGCAATTTCCTACTTTAGAACTGCTAGGTTGGCAGGAGTTAGGACCTGGGCACTCACTCCGCCATGCAGCACTCTGGCCTCAAACTGCTTAGATGCTGACATTCCAGTCTTCAATTTCTACATCTTCACCACTAACCCACTGCAGTTCATTCTCTTACTTGATGCCTTCTCCCCATTACTCTCTATGCCTTTTCATCCTTCATTCAATATGGTTTATTTTCACTCCCACTGTGCAGGGTGGAATGGGAACAGGCACAGTACTGGAATAAACCAGAGTGAGACACCAGAAATAATTAATTTAAATTTGCTTAATGCTTTTTATCCACTCGTTTCAGTTTCTGAGCCTCCCTCTTTCCCCTAGGAAAAACCTTGGGAGCCTTGGGACAGGGAGTGGAAGATCTTAACAGCCAAAAATTGCTGCTGAATTGCCTCTGGTGATCTTAATACCACCATCAACAACCCAGCACCACTTTTTGAATGTTAAAGGCTTCCCTTCTCCATCTCAAGCCTCTCAAAGACAAGGCTTCTCCATTAAATAAGAGAGCCCTAGGGAGCCTCTGAAGTGAACGCTGGGGGATAGGCAGCTTTATATCAATTAAAATTAATTACTTCTGGTGCCCCAATCCATTTACAGAATCGTTCTAGAAGAGAAGTGCTAGCAGGGAAGTGGACTCAAACACTTTCTGAGAGCTTTATCCAGACTGCCCCTCGTGGGGCAATCTAGGATTGCTGATTACATGAGCACTTGAGGATAGGGAAGAAGTTAAATTACATTTAGCCCACTCCCCCTGTCCAATTCATGATATGGACATATTAAACAATTCCCCTACTCCTCTGCATACCATTCAGCATACCAAATACTGACATCAGAAGCAATCCTGGAAAGCTTTTGTTGTTATTTTGCCATTTTGTTGCGATGTATTATATTGTATTTTCTATTGTATTTAATTTCAAATGGATTGGAATATGTTGGGATTGTGTAGCATATTGTTGCTTATACTGTTGATGTCTATGGAATGTTATATTTGTGGGTTCTGTGAGCTGCCCTGAGTCAGTTGCACCGAATAGGGAAACGTATAAATTGAATAAATGAATGAAATGAAAAATGAAAGCTGCAAGGGAGCCATATAACACATATACTCGAGTATAAGCCAATTTTTTCAGTACTAAAATGTGCCAAAAAAACAACACCAGCAAACTCAGCTTATACTCAAGTCATCTACTCTATTTTCCTGGTTGCATGGGAATCATTTATTTTGATTATCTGTTTTCCTGGTTTCTCAGGTAAAATTAGGTGCCTCGGCTTACATTTGGATCGCCTTATACTCGAGTATATACGGTGTGACATTTTCAGTGTCCACAGGAGCTGTGCGTTGAAAAAGTTGAACCTCCTGAAGCTGGGAGACACTGGGAATACTCTGCTGTTGACTATGGCTGGACACCTGTGTGGGGGAATGGACCAGCCCTCCCTCAAAATGCTACAAAGAATGGATTTTATGTCTGCCTGGACAGACTCTAAGACCGTGATGGTGAACCTTGGCACTCCATGTGTTATTGGACTTCAATTACCAAAAAGCCCAAGTCAGCATTCCTGCTGGTCAGGGCTTCTGGGAATTGAAGTTCAAGAACAGCTGGAGTGCCAAGGTTCGCCATCACTACTCTAAGACATTTGAATGCAAGAGTGGTAGTTTTCAGGGTGGGGGGGTTTAAAGAGACGTTTGGATATGAATGTTAGCTAAGCCTTAAAAAATTTGTAATCAAGCAACATTAAGAGATGTTAGATTTAAAGCTTTGATGCAGGTGGTGGAACTTTTATCCTCTCTAGAAGAGCTCTTCGTCTCAGGGATCGTGTTGCATGAATGAAGCTGACATGCCATTGTTCACTGAAATCTTATTTGGCAATAGACATCAAACTTCTTTTAAGCAGAACTAACTTTTAAAAAAGGCTGGGGAACTTTTGGTCCTTCAGGTATTTTGGACTTAATTCCCAAAAAGTCCCACCCAGCAAAGTCCATGGGAAGTTGTCATGGGAACTGTAGATGAAACATTGTATCAATATATATATGAAGTTTCCTTATTCAGTGGAAGTCCACTTCTGAACATTGGTTGTTGGTAATAAAAATAAATAAATAGAACAAACACTTATTGTTCGTGCAACGAGTCTGCAATTTTACGTTACTTTATAGTTATGGGGCATGACTTCACTAATTAAGGTATACTTTGTTGTACTTCTTTCTGATGAAGTGGACTTGATTCACAAAAGCTTACATTTAAATATAAAGAGTTAGTCTTTAAGGTGCCACAATGTCTTTTGTCTTCTTTGTTGTTGTTTTGTTTATTTTCTGATTTATTAACATAGTACAGTGGTAGGTATTTGTATTTTTTTAAAATAAAAGCAACAAGGAGTTACTTTTAAAAATGTGGCCTGAATAGTAACTATTTTAAGAGAATAAATATAACTAATTGTTTTGAAAAAGCTACTTTCTACACATTGAGCTTAGCCAGGAGCTCTTGTAAGCATTCAATCTGAGATAATGTGAACTCCCCCAAAAGGTAAAAGTAGCCTTTGCTCGAAAGCCAGTCATATCCAACTCTAAGGTTCAGTGCTCATCTCTGTATATAACCAAACAGCCAGAGCTTGTCTGTGTCTTCAGACGTTTCCATGGACATGTGGCAGGCATGACTCAACACCGGAGTCCACAGAACGCTGTTTACCTTCCCACCAAATTGGTCCCTATTTATCTACTTACAATTTATTGCTTTTGAACCGCTAGGTTGGCAGGAGCTGGGACAGAAACAGGAGCTCACTTTGTCATGCAGTACAGTACTTGAGTTTTAAACTGTTGACCTGCCAGCCTTCCAGTTGTCAAGTTCAGCATCTTAACCACTAAGATACCACGGTCTGTCTGAACTCCCTAAAGTATTATATAAATGCACAAGGTTACTATTTGAGTCTCTGGCTCCCCATGATCCAGAGAAGTGCTAATATTTTCACCTTTGTTTGTGTAATTAGATTTATTGGCACTTGCAAAGGACACTCCCCAACAGGCTTATCCCTCCTCCGTCCTCCCCACCCCCACCCCCACCCCCTGCAGCTCCATCCCACAGTTCAGAACCAGGCTGCGTGATATTTCCAAAGGTTAGGAGTGAACACACTGCTGGTGACAGATCCCATTTATCTTGACCAGGGGAAGGACGCTGGAGAGGGTTTTAATGCGATTGCCTCAACAAGGCCAGGAGAAATGGTATAGCAAGGCACATCTGTCAGGCCATGACAAGAGCAGCCCAAGAACAAACTGAAGCCGGGGCAAGGAAGTGGATGGAAGGAGGGTGAAGCCACTCCCGGGGGGGAGTCCTCCTATGAGCACATGTGTCAGGGAAGCGAAATAGTCCTGGACTGTAGCTTGCTGGACCAGCAAAAAAGACCTCTGGGAAAGATAAGCATCTGACTAAGGGCTCCTTGGGCAAACCACATTCTGGCACAGGGAATTAGATTAAGCCCTTCAGATGAAAGATGGCCGGGAAGAAAGGCTGTGCTCACAGATTTATAGAGGAATATTCAACCATCAACTCCCAGAGCCAAACACAGACACAATTTGTACTTTCAGATTCATCCATTTACAAAACACATGGGATCCTACTGGTGTTTGCATACAGGGCTGTAGCCAGGAGGAGCCAGGAGGGCCGTAGCCAGGAGTTTGCAGCTTGCCCACCCTGGCAAAGCATGCTTTTCCATAGGAATGCATCGTAAAGAGGCTTTGTTGCCCTTCCTGAAAAAATATTCACCCACCCAGCTCTAGAATCCCCGGTACAGCCCCTGTTTGCGTAAAAGCCTTCCATAACTTGCTGCAACTACTTGGCAAGGTGCTGGTGTGTATCTTGGCTACATCACTGGGCATGTGATGAGACATGTGGCTGAGATAACAGGCAATCACCTAATCAATGCCTGCGACAGAGCTGCAAGATGGGGGACACAACCCAAACTGTCATATAGCAGTCTCTACACAATTTTTTTTCAAGTGGGAGGCCAAAGCTGCACAATGGAACATTGAGCAAAAAAATGGACACACAGCATACACTCCTTCAAATGATAAGTGGTCTCTTGGATTCTGAGTACAGTCCCTTCTGCAGACCGACATGATATAAGAAAATGTGGAAAGGGTCCACTAGCTAAAATCTAGTAGCACATGGCAACCAAAGGGGCCCCACTAATAATAATTTTGTGTCAGAGATTATTCTGGGTTGAAAGGATTTTTAGTGGATGTCCGAATGAGGTTCCTTTCATGTCCCCAATTACAGCTCTTGGGTATCGAAACCCGACCTTCCATTCTGCAGTTCAGCGCCTTAACCACTAAGCCACTGGGGGAGAACCAATGGAACATATGTAGGAGCTGACTTATCAGCCCTCTTTGATTCAATGGGTCTACTTTAAGTTGTGACTTACAAGTAGATTTCATTCATTGAAAGAGATGATCTTCCCAGCCACTTTTCTTTTTCAACAGTAAGAAGCCCCTGTCAAAAAGTAGCATGATCCAGAGACAGTAGTGTAGCATTGATTTCAGCCGCCCAGGGAGTAAGCCAAATTTGCTGCCCCGGTGGATGCTGATGCCCCCTCCTGCTAGGGCTTCTGGGAATTGTAGTCCAAGAACATCCATAGCCCAAAAAGTGCCGCCCGGGGCAGGCCGCCCCCTGCCGCCCCATCTTATGCCACTGCTCAGAGAAGAGTTCAAATCCCCGTCTTCTTCCTGTTATGCTGGTTTTCTGTGACGAGGAAGGTTTTCTTCTGTTTTGCATGGGAGAACATTTGTTCATGCAGTGCTACACTATGTACTTTGTTTGGTATATATCAATTTGAAGGGAGCAACAAGGATAGCAACTGAGTGCCCATGTTGTGATAAGGGACAGAACCATTATCAGAGTGTGTTTACAACGGGAAGTTGCTGTGTCATGAATTGTGCACAACCTATTTCAGCTTGCTACCTCCATAGCTAATCTGTCCATGCTTATTTGCCATTTCAGGGCCTGGTGCTCAACCTCATACTTCGTACATCAATCACTTACATGTAGCACCTTGTACACTGCCTCAAAGATAAGAAAGCACACGGGGAAGCTAGAAAAGAGACTATTTTCTTTGATTACACTGTTATGACCCTGTAGGCCTGGAAGCTGCATAAGCTTATTTGATTCTTTGTGCAATTGAGGAAAGAGGTTTTGAAATCAGTAATCCATGCAAAGAAATCTAAATGTAATTTGCACACAGAACAGATGCAATTTAAGTTGTCTGAAACTCCCTAAGCTATGATGAAGCTTCCCGTTTGCTGCATTATGTTCTGGAATTATTACACTGTACAACAACAATTTTGCTACTAGGAATAACACATGCGATTCACATGATATCAAGTGTGCTGATTCCAAATCTGAACTCAAAATTTGCCTATCACATACAGATTTTAAGGCATGTGATAGCTGTTCAAATGGCTGGTAACTGGGTAATATATTTTTGAATGGGAACATTATAACAGTTATAGCTACCACTATGCCTGCTGCTGCCTCAGCTGAATCACATCCCCTGGTGGCATGCATGTTCCAGCTGTGGTTGGGCAAGTCAGTGAGCTGACATCAGAAATAGGTATACTGTACAAGGCAAGATGAACAAAGGGCTTGTCTCTAGTGCGAAACCATCATATTGGATAGTACAGCTAGAGTATAGCGAGTCTGTTTTGAGCTAAAGGTGAGTTTTAAAAATCAGACAATTTTTGCTACATTTGTGGCAAATATACCCTGTGTGTTCAATGCAAGAACTTAACCAAGAGGGTGAGATTTGCTAACATAGGATCTTGATGGCCTAGGCAGAATTGGACTTCAGATTTGGATTCAGCACACTTGATTTAGTACAGGACACATGGATTATACCAAATAGCAGACAATAATTTTTTTTGTGATGCAGTGTTATTTTAAGACCCAAAACAAAACCCAAGGCCCAGTTGTTCCCAGTTTTCTAAAAAGCCTTGGGGGAACAGTTCAGTGGTGGGGTTCAGCAGGTTCACCCCAGTTCACCAGAATAGGTACCAGAAATTCTGGCTGGCCCCACCCATCTAAATTTTGAAGTAAGGTAGTCCTAATTCGGGTGCAACGCAGGGCTTTCCCCTTGGCCATGCCCACCATACCACGCCCACAGAGTAGGTAGTAAAAAAAAATGAATCCCACCACTGGAACAGTTGCAATCAGCACATGAGATACCTTCCTACACATTCAGAGGTTACACTTTCCCACTATAATTCTCTGTCAACTGCTTTCTTTACAGCTGCAGCAAAGATGTCTGAAAATCTTGGGTAGGAAGACAGGAACATTGGAAAGAACCAGCAGAGGGGAGTCGGATTTTTCTCCTGCTGCTTCATGCTTCAGCTTTTTCATCCTCCAACCCCAAATATCTCCAATCCCCTGCTTTTTTCAATTTCCCAAAAAGACTGATGGGCTACGAGAAAACATCTCGTTAAGCCTTAAGCTCTGGTCTACAGCATCATCAGAAAAAGATAAGACATCAGTGTAATGAACTGAATAATAAATAAACCCTTCCAGATTCTCACCACTTACTGCAGCACACCACCATCTCATCTGAAGGTAGATTGGGGGCTAAATCATACAAAAGGATCACCAGGCTTAGGTCTCTGCACTGGAAAATCTGAAGCAGTAGGCATGAATATTTTAACCATGCGCAGAAAGCATATTCAATTGCTGAATGACCACTATTAACTCCATAATATATACCTAGAGCAGGGATTCTCAACCTGTGGCTCATGGGCCAGATGTGGCCCACAGCACCATTTCATGTGGGGCGCCCACCGCCTCCACCACACCAGGAAGTGCCATGTGATGGAAGAAAGGCAAAATGGCTGTTCTGGCTCCCAAAGCTGTCTGAGAGAGGGTGACCTGGTTCCCGGATTAAAAAGGTTGAGAATTTATGACCTACAGCTTGAAACATTATTTTAAATGGACCTTGTTGCATTATTGCAACATTATTGTTGGTCATAATTTGATAATAGGTTCAATCGTTAGCAATAGGCTAGAAAAATGCAGGAAATGCTTGCGTGGTTCCCTCTGTTGGCTAATTTTGATATTGCTCATTACAAAAATTAAAAACTCACTAATTACAGCAGGAAAGTATATTGTAAGTACTTGTGCTATTGCTTTTAAAACGTAACTTACCCTTGGTAGGTGAAGTTAAACATGCTGTTTGTTTCTACAAGTCAACCCTTGAACAACAAAGGGGTTGGAGGCACTAACTCACCATGCAGTTGAAAACCTGTGTTTTTCTGCGTCCCAGTTATCAGAGCTGGTGAGCTCAATTGCTTCCACGGGCCACTAGGCACTCTATCTCCCAAGTGGGTGTGTATTGTCTCTCCCGAGTTTCCATGCCAGGAAATCACAGAATTCTTATCCAGGCAGGCCAAAGTTCTACATTGCAGATAATCCGATGCTTAATAATAGTCCAAAGCAAAAAGTAAATGTGTAAATAGTCGGTAGGTTATGTCTCCAGGGTGGATCAGAAACTATTGAGAGCTGATATCCTTTGAAGCAAATTAAAAGTTAAGTACCAGCTATGCTACTATGTGAAATCTTATCTTCAGCCTCCAAACAATATTTAGTTACAGCCCACCTTCAACAGTCATATCAGTAGCTGTTCTATCAAGAGGTGGGTTTGATAACTCTTCTTCTTCTTCTTCTTCTTCAAGTGCCATATCCGATTCCAAATATTGGCTATCATCCTGGCGGTTAGCCATGAAAGATTGTCCTGGGAATAGATTGCAGTAGTCTTCCATTTTACCTTCCACTCCAGAGCGTGACACCTGTACCACTGATCCAGTTCTGTGAGTCACATTCTGGTCCTGAGCCCTTTGGGCATGCAAAATCCTCCTCAGCCCCAGGCCAGGATTGATGAAGGTGCTGACCTCCATCAAGATGGATTCAAGTGGGGTTTAATCAACTCGGGGACTATAATTCATCCCTGTGGACTTCAGGGTTGAATCCTCAGGGTTGTCGGGTTAGTTAACTGCCACCTGACAAACAGCATTGAGTCTCTGGCAGGATAGTCTATTCAGTGGTGGGTGTCAGCAGGTTTGCACCAGTTCACCAGAACCGGTAGCAGAATTTCTGGCTGCCCCCACCCATCTAAGTTTTGAAGTAAAGTAGTCCTAATTTGGGTACAATGCAGGGCTTCCCCCTGGCCATGCCCACTATACCACGCCCACAGTATGGTAGTAAATTTTTTGGGAGCCCACCACTGGGTCTATTCTATTAACATAGCAAGATAACCTGGTCACAGTCTTGGTAACTCTGGGGACAGCAAAACTATGCTGAGCCAGGACTTACCGCAACTGAACCTCAAATTCTGTTTTCCTCATTAGGATTAGCTCTCTAGAGGCTAATCCTAACGAGGCCCTTTCTTTTATCACTAGTTTTCAGAGAGATCTGAGGTCTAAGCAAAGGTACATAAGGGGGAATTTTTGCTCAGTCAAGGCAAGGATCCTCTTTCTCTGCTACCTCACAAGGTGACACAGCAGCAGAAGCCACGAGACAAAATTTAAAAAGAAAACACAATCCCCAGCCACTAGTGTTCAATGGCATTTGAAACAGACCTTTATCAAGTTTTGTATAATTTTCCCTCCATAAAATATTTGACAATTCTGATGGGAAGAGAGCCTCTTCTTCAGAATATAGATTACACACTTGAGTTTAAAAAACCAAACCCTGGCAAAATTGTTCTCTGGTCTCTATTAAAATGTGTGGAATGCCACTTTCCTATTTGATTGGTTGTTCCCCCTTTGCTGACACTTCTGTCTGGATGGAAAGCCATTCCCCTTCTCCTTGCCCAAACCCACAGGCCCACCCCTCTCCTCCCAGCCCTTCCCCCTCCAAATGCACATCAACTCCATGCCAGCCGAAGCTGATCTGACCTTGGGCACAAGTACACCCAGAAAGAAAAGCAAACTGAAGGAGCCATTTCTGTCTCTGACCATCTGTTTGGGAGAGCCAGGAACCTTCTCCCAGCTCTCTGGCTTCCTTTTGCACATCCCCAGAACTCCCTTCAACACGGCCGTTAACCAACTCCTGGATGGACCCATCTGCTTCTTCCCCGACCTCAACAAGCCCTAACTTCAAAAGGCTTTGATCTTAATTTCAAAACCACCCTGACAATTAGTCGTGGGCACTAATGGAGCTGCTGTCGCCAGGGGGGCTCTCAGCTTTCTTCTTCTTCTCTCCTTCCCTCTCCCCGCTGCTCCGCTTCCCAGCGCAGAATAGAAATCAGATTCGCTACAGCCAGATCAAAAGTGACAGATGGGGATGTCGAAAGGGCCTCAAACAGGGAGCTGGCCCTCATTTGGGGTTTGAGAATCCTGGATATGATGCTGGAGCTGGTACCGCTGGAAGCATCAGGCAGACCTCCTCCTCCTCCTCGTGCCATATCCAATTCCGAATATAGGTAATCATCATGGTGATCAGCCCTGAAGACTGTCCTGGGAAGAATATAATGCAGTGTATTTCCATGTGCCTTCTGCATCACAGCGTGACACTCGTACCACTGATCCAGTTCCGTGAGTCACTTTCTGGTCCTGAGCCCTTCTGGCATGCAAAGTCCTCCTCAGCGCCAGGCCTGGACTGATGAAGCTGCAACCAGGGGTGTGCTGGGCACCATGGGTGGGCACTGGAAAGGGGCAAGGGGTGGCACACAAGGGACGGGGGAGAAGGCAGCCCCTGGGAACCGCTTGGTCACTGCCCCTCGCTTGCTCCACCTGGCAAGTGGCACTTTAGAATAAACCATTGCTCCAAGCTGAAGGAGGGAGCTTGGAGCAATGGCTTAATCTAAAGTGCAGCACGCTGGGCAGATAAAATAATAATAAAATTATTATTTGCACCTAGAGTGTCAGAGGCGCAGGCACACAAGAATGAATCCCCCTATCCCAGTGGCCCAGCGTATACCTGGCTGCAGCGCTCCATCAAGATGGATTCTAGAGAGATTTAATCCACTTGGGGACCATCACCCTTCCCTGTGGACTTTGCCACCCAAGGCCATTAGTCCTCAGGGTTGTCAGGTTGGTTAACCACCGCCTGATGATCAATGTTGAATTGCTAACAGTATGATCTACTCCAGTGTTTCCCAAATGCTGGTGTTTGGACTTCAGTTCCCAGAAGCCTAAGCCAGTATATTGACTGATCAGTGCTTTGGGGAATTGACTTAAGCTTCTGGGAATTGAAATCCAAACACCAGCATTTGGGAAACACTGAATTCTACTCTATTATCATAGCAAGATAACCTGACCAGATTCTAACCTTCTTAGAGAAGGCAAAGTACTTTGGGGATGGGGGATGACCAAAAGCATGGATAGATGAAAGGGAAAGCTAAAAGGAAGTAAGAATCTAGGGCTGGCAAGAAAAGGGGGCAGAAAGCAAACAGGAGGACACATTTTGCTTGAAGCTTCCATCTTGGTCCTTCTCTTCAGCTTGCCTCTGGGTGGCCAGAGATGCTGAAGACGCTTTGCCGAAAAGGCCTTTGATGGTTTCTAGCCAAGGGACCCACATCTCTGTTGTTAAACAGGAAGAATTCTGAATATAATGAGTAAGACTTCCTAGCAGCAGATAAGGAAATCACAGGGGTTGTTTAAAAGTCTGGCATGGATAACTGCCTCCTGCGTTCCACCTTCATTTTTATAATTTAATATAGATCCTGCAATTAATATAAATGGAATTTTGTAATAGGTGAAACTGTTCTTTTGTTGTAACTGGCTTTATTTTAAATTGTTTCTGTTTAATAGGATTTTTAACTGATAGATTTATTTCTAGGCAGAAGACATCCCATAGATGTGCATGGAGTCCCAAGGGCTTCCTGAAAGTCTCTAGGCTAGGGGCACAACACACCATTTGGGGGTAAAACACTCAGAGTGTGTGAAGCCCTCCAGGGTTCCAGGGAGTCAAAATTGTTCAGCCTAGTTTACTATATTGTTTTGTATTGAAAACTTCTTTGTAAAGATTACACTCTAATCTAGGAGTTCTCAACCTTTTAAAACCGGGGACTGGGTCACACTCCCTCAGATAGCTTTGGGGCAGTGGTGGGCAGCAACAGTCTCGCACCCCTCGGCTGGCAAAAAAAAAAAAAAAGGGGGCCTTTTGGCAGGGGGTGGCGGCAAAATTAGGTGGCCTTCGGGGGGGGGGAGCAAAATTGGGTCGCCATGCCCACCTCCCTGCCCTGCCCAGACAAACACAGCTACCATTTAAGAAGTTTTATTCTGTGCAAACATATCAGAGAGTAAACAAAACAAAAAGACAAAAACGTTGTGGCACCTTAAAGACTAACTGCTATATTTTAATGTGAGCTTTTGTGGATCAAGTCCACTGGCTCTTTGGCTATAAACAGAGATGAGCACTGAACCCTAGAGTTGGTAATGACTGGCTTTCGAGCAAGGGCAACCTTTACCTAATAACAGAAGATCCCTGATTGGTATTCAAATTTGACGTCAGGTTTTGTCCCTGCAAGTGGTTCAAGGTTTCCCTTGCTCAAAAGCCAGTCATATCTGACTCTAGGGTATAGTGCTCATCTCCAATTACAGCCAAAGAGCCGGTGCTGCCTGTGTTTGCAGATGTATACATGGCCATATGGCAGGCACGACTAGATCGCCCATGATGTAGGCTCCGCCCACAATGTAGGCTCCACCCACAGTATGGTAGCAATTTTTTTTTGCTGCCCACCACTGCTATGGGGGCCAGACAGCCATTTTGCACTTCCTACACCACATGGCACTTCCTGATGTGTTGGAGGTGGGGTGGATGACACATGAAATGGTGCCACGGGCCATACAGAATCCTTGTTCTAAACAGACATTTTAAAAAATAGAGTAAATACATTTTTAAATAAATACCAGTAATATCTTCTTCTTTTCTTTTTCTTCTTTAGTTAAAAATAACAACAGTAACCCCAGATCCTTAAAAGCAAGATAGATATCCAATCCTTGACTGACTGATCAGGAAGCCCTTATCAGGATCTGAGGCAGCTCCTGTATTTACAGGCTGAGTTCCCCAGAGGTAGCTTTGATGCCTTCAGAATTAGACACACACCCCAGTCTGGAAAGCAGCTCTAGTGCTTGGAGGGCTGGACCCTCACCATGCTGCAGCTTCTATTCCTCACATGAGAGCCCTAGGCAAGGTTCTGGACCATCATAAGCTCTGATGGCTGAGCTGTGTAAGAACCAGCTCTTCTCCCTAGAAGCTTCCTCAGCAATGAAGGTCACTGGACTTGTGATTGCTTGGTTCCTGAAGATATCTCCCCTTACTCCTTGTTCCTGTTCCCAAAGACTTCTTGCCCTGTTCCCACTTCTTGTGGATTGTTCTTGTGCCTCACCCAGATCCTTGCTCCTTGAACCCAGTCCTTGCTTTCTTCCAGCCCCCAAAGATACTCTGCCTCAAATCCTCTCTTGATCACTTGACTTCTGGCTTGCTTGGACCACACCCTGTTGTCCAAACCAACCCTGTATCCCTGTCTATCTTGGGTTTGATCTTGAACTTGGACTCTCAACTGTGGTACAGTTTCTGTTTGGACTGTTGCCTCGTTACCCTGGGTACTGGTGCTTGCCTTACTTGCCAGCCAGCCATATCCTGGACTCCCATAGCCCTGTCCTCTTATCTCCTCAGCCCACTCTATTGTTGGAGCATACCAGAACCTCACTTTTCAGCACAGCCCTCAGAGCATCACAACCCAGCCACCAATCTTCAATGGCTTTTGTATCTTACATTCCACATGACTACCATGACTGATGCCATTGATCAACCAATCACAAAAACTATAGCTGGACCCTCTCTTAATTAATCTATCAACCCTCCATGCATTTTTCACATCGAACTTGCACATCAGACGTCGATCTTTCCTGTAAAACCTCTCATTCTTCTCTCCTGCACGTGGCAGTGAATTTCCTTCCTCTTCTCTACCTCTGTTCTAAATAGACTCTTCACCCCTCTGACAGGAGCACCATGCAAATATGGCTGCTTTATTAATGCGCCCGGCACGCATCCCAGCTAATAAATATTTCATCGCTGTTTCTCCCTCTACTCCACACTCTTTCTAGTGTGCTTTATCTTTGTCACTTGTTTCCTGCTTTTTTCCTTTTCATTCTCTCTCCCTCTTTTCTCTCTCACTGTCTGTCTGTATGAACATCTTTGGTCCAGAGGAAATCAGGAATTGGGGGTGGGGGGCACAGAAAAGGGGGTACCACTCATTCTCCTCCTCCCCACCCCCAAACACCATGCCAGATTATTAAGCACCAAACTGCACAAATGGAAAATTAGTAGGAAAAGAATCTGCCAAGAGGACAATGAATTTGGGATGGGTGATTCATCGAATGCTTTAATAAAAGGGGGGGAAAGCAGGGGGGAGGAGAGAAAAGAATAAAGAAATAAATGAACAGTGAACTCCAGTAAATGGAGAGGAGGGGAGCAGGAGATATGCAAAAGCTAGGAAGAGTTACAGGCCAATTGGTTAAAAGGAATGTATTGCTGCTGTTGACATACTGGTGCTTTAATACCTTCTAGAAAAGCAGATCGCTGGATTGCTCAGTGGTTACATATCTGGCTGTGAAGCCAGAGTCAGGAGTTGAGTTCCCAACTATGCATCACACAAAACCCAGCCAGTGTAGCCATGGGCAAACAGCAAAAGCCCCAGGACTTCCATTAAAAACGGGGGGGGGGGGGGAATGGTAAACTATTTCTGTGTGCTCTTGACGTAAATAACCCTGAAAACAGCTGCTACAAGTCAGAATTAACTTAACGACCCATGATTATTATTTATTAGAGAAGCTGTAAAGTTTGCAGCCCAAACTCCGGCCGCCTATGAAAAAAGACCATTCTTTCATTTCCTGTGCCTGAAACAAAAGTGGTGGACTCAGCCTTTACTGTGTGATTCACAGCAGCTCTCAGCAGCTGCGTGTGACCAGACTGCCAAGCTGGGCAGGAAATGTCCTGGAAAACAAGTTCAATGTCTATCAGTGCAAGTAGAGTCTCTATCGCCACCCGAAGGAAGAAGAGAAGGGTCTCCACCACTGCATGCCACCCATCACAGCACCCACAGGCAGTTTAAGCAGAGAAGTGGGCTCCTGCCTTTCTTTCCACTGCCACCTAATTACATGCCTGTCATTTCTTGGTTGGTTTGCGCGAGTAACACCTTGGACCGGAAGATCCTCAGAGCAAAGGCATTATTCACCTACTTAGAGAGAAGGTGCCGTTGGCCTGTGGTGAGCATCTTAGTCCAACTAAAGCTCAGGAGAACACCAAAGGCCATAGCTCAGCAATAGAAGTTTGCATGCAGATGACCCCTAGTTAAACCCCTAGTCGCCTTAGTTCAAAATGTCTCAGGTAGCAATGTCCAAATCCTCAGAGAGCTGCCTAGGGCTCAGAAGATCCAACAATGAATAAGCTGAAGCAATAAATCAGCCTCACACCTGTTCAGATGGCCTCTTTCCAGGGGAAGGCCTTTTATAAGTTATAAGCAAGCTGAATCACCTAATATTGCCTGTGCTGATTTTGTGACAAGCAACTTGGTGGCGAAGGACAACTATCAAGAAGTGATCGGCTTCCCCTTCTTGCCTTGTCCATACCACTTAGAAAAGTTAATTTTGGGGCTACAACTCCCACTTGTGGGTTGCAGGATTCTGTGAGTTGTAGGCCAGAAAAGCAACTTCAGCAGTTCTGCCCTTCCTCATTCCCACAGGAATTTTCATCTGGTCCATACTGCCCTAACCCCCTGATGGTGAACCATGGCATTCCAGCTGTTCTTGGACGTCAACTCCCAGAAGCCGAAATCTGCACTCCTGCTGATCAGGGCTTCTGGGAACTGAAGTTCATGAATAGCCGGAGTGCCAAAGTTCGCCATAACTGCTCGGATTTGTGAAAAAACCTTGACCAATCTCCCCGTTGGTCAGATACAGTAAAAAATATATATATCTGAAATTCCTTCAAGGACATACACACTTCTTTGCAGGTGATTAAAATGGAGGCCAGTATAGGTTACATTTGTCTTATACTGTGTTTGCAATGGTGAAGCCTCTGCTAATGGGATGTCATGGAATCTTTTTGAACATTCCAGCTGCTCCAGGTTTCAGTGATATGGCATAACCTCCTATCTTAATCTTGGAAACTACCTGCCCGTATTGTTAAACTGCATACACATGCACACAACAAAAACTCTTGGGATCCTGGACTTATTTCTTGGTGTTTTTCAATAGCAGATGGTTATGGTTGTGAACCAAATGATGTTTCTTCACAACGCTGTCCTGGCGTTTCCTCCCAAATAATTAGAATAATGTGTGTGAAACTGTGACATCATTTGCATCATTTGTTAGTCACAACCCCTCTCCAAACTTTGCATTTCTTAGTCCTTTTGCCCTTCACATGTCAAACGGGTAACATCTGAAGCAGAGAGTCTGTTGCACTCATGTAGACAATTTAGAATCTTGGACATACGACCCATAAGACTCGAATTCCATTAAGGCCTCATTTAAAACTGATAGTTTGTGAAAAGAAACAATCACAACTGAATTTATGTTTTAAAAAAAGACAATAGCAATTGTTGATTAAAATGACTTGTGTCCACCCTGCTATGTAGCTTCCATACTATCCCTATTATCTGCAACAGCCTCTGTTGTTTAATAGCTGTCGCCTTTGGAAAATAGCACACATCATTTTGAAAAACTATATGAGTTATAAGGACACCTGATACTTTTGTTCAAGTCTTATATTCCAGTAATCAACCCAATTCTCATTTCTTGGACAAATATGCAGATTGAACCACAGTTACCTTTTGAACTGCACACTTCTCTGAGTTCGGTGATGTTGTTCTCGGCACACAGAAATGAATATTTTAAGGGAAATGCGTATAAAAACACCTCTCTATGGGCAAAAATCCATAAAAACATGTATTTTATTAGGATTCAAAGCATACAAAAATGCATTTTGAAGAGGAAAAACACATTTGGTTCAGATGCAAATGATTAAGGGACATTTTGAAAATCTGCAGGCTGACACAGAAAGCAGAATAAACTAGACTTGATTAAACACTTGAGAAACTGGCATAGACAGAAAATACAGTAGTGAAGTCCATCCCTACTCAGTTGCTACAGTTACTCTACTTTAGACTTTAGCTTCCCCACTTTCTCTTTAGTTTCTACAGATTTAATAGCATAGGTTTATTAGAAATATGCTCTGTGTGTGTGTGTGCATTTAGTTCAACTCTCAGAATTGTCTAACAGAATTTCATTCACCCAAACCAGGGTCTATCTCTCAGACTGCATAACTATCTCAGCTGTCACTACCTGTTGTTCATGTACAAAAAAGCGAAGTCGCCGCAGTGCTTCCTGAGAATTGTAGTCCATCAGGAGATGCCCTCTACAGAGCCGAAATGGAAGCAGGAAGCCACACCAGCTTCCTCCCTTACACTAATAACAGGAAGCCAGGTCATGTAGTGTCAGAGGTAGGTTCCAGTCCAGGTGACTGAAATGTAAGTACAGTACTGTATCTGTCTTTCTTTGTGTGTGTGGACCAGAACCCCAAATTCTGTCTGGGAAATTTTTGGACAATTTTGGAAGTTGAGTCCAAACAAAAATCAAATGACACAACCCTAATGCCTATAGACCACTATTCAGAAATAAGTCCCAAGGCATCCAGTGATGTTTATCCCCAGTAAATTTTTTCCATGTGCCCAACAGTGAGTCTAGGACTATGATGGTGAACCTTGGTACTCCAGGTGTTCTTGGACTTCACTTACCAGAAGCCCAAGTCAGCACTCCTGCTGATCAGCGCTTCTGGGAATTGAAGTTCAAGAACAGCTGGAGTGCCAAGGTTCATCATCACTGGTCTAGGATAAGGAACTCCTAGGGACTTATCTCTGCACAGATTCCTTGCCAACTACATAGAAAGTTCCCATATAGAGAGGGAAAAGAGTGATATTTCTTGTATAAAACCAGTAAGTCTGGAACATTCCAGGTGTTGCTGGCTGGCAACTCCTGTCATCTCTTATCATACTTGCTAGGGCAGACAGCCTAGCCCAGTGATGGCTAACCTTGGCACTCCAGCTGTTCTTGAAATTCAATTCCCAGAAGCCCTGATCAGAAAGAGTGCTGACTTGGGCTTCTGGTAATTGAAGTCCAAGAGCACCTGGAGTGTCATGTTTGGCCATCATTGGCCTAGCCCAGGGGCCTGCAAACTTGGCTCTCCAGATGTTCTTGGACTTCAATTCCCAGAAGCCCTGATCAGCAGGGGCGCTGACTCGGGCTTCTGGGAATTGAAGTCCAAGAACATCTGGAGAGCCAAGTTTACAGACCCCTGGCCTAGCCCAACAACATTACAAGGACTGCATGTTGCCCACTCCTGATATAAACATACAAAATCCATGTGCCACGTCCACTCTTTCCACATCAGAAAGTGCTACTAAATAGAGAGTCATAGTGCTTCCATGGTAAGAACAACCAGAGCTATTGGGAAATTATATATTCTGAACAGCAGTGGGGAAATCAACCCAACCCATCTCCTGCCCAGCTTTTGAGACCCATAAGACAAGTAGGAAAACAAAGGGGGTCAAGGCTGGAGTAGCAGAAGACCTTCAGGTGAAAGCTTAAAACTAAAGCAGAAAAATAAGAGAAGAGAGAGCAGATCAATTAGGACTGCAAATACCTGCCGGTGGTTAGGACTAAGGCAGAATCCCCTAAAGCCAAGCCTTCTGTATAAAGGCAGTGGGCAGCTTTTGGAAAGCATACCTTATCCATCCCTTTATCCCCTGCTAACAGCAAGATCGATTGTAGCTCATTGCTGAGAAATCTCAGCACTGCTCTTTCCTTGGAGCCTAGGACTTGGCAGGTTATTAAGACTTCTTATTATCTCTTGTAAGAACACAAAGGGGATGCAGCCCAGCTCATCCTTGCTCAGTTCTGGAGATGCTGAGTTTCTGATCCCCTCCAGACAAGATTTCCCACCATAAGCAGAGCAATCCAGATCAGCAGTCACTCCCTTGAATGGTCAGGTCACAGCAGCATGAGAAGGCCAGTGCCTGGAAAAGATACTTTTGGAATAGGTCTTGCTTGCCAGTTTCTCTAAGCATCTGTTGGCCACTGGAGAGGGTGGGTTGCTGGATAGATCAGGAGATAAACTCTTCTTCTGAAATAGCAGTGCTTTTCTTACATTCTTTAGCTTAGAACTAAGTAAAGGTAAAGGTTTCCCTTGCTCGAAAGCCAGTCGTATCCGACTCTAGGGGTCAGTGCTCATCTCTGTTTCAAAGCCGAAGAACTAAAAGGGGGAGATATTATACTGCCCTGCCTCACCCAACTGTGATAAAGAATAAAACACCAGCGCAATATGTAACACATACCAGCAAGCAAAGATGAACTGTATAAGAAGAGACCTGGATTCTCTAAATGTTCTAAAATCCTTGATATATGACCCCAGTTTGGTTAGGTAAAGGTCACCCTTGATCGAAATCCAATCATATCTGACTCTAGGGTTCAGTGTTCATCTCTGTTAATAGCCAAAGAGCCAGCACCGTCTGTGTCTGCAGACGTTTCTGTGGACATGTGGCAGGCACGCCTAGACACCAGAGTGCTTGGAATGCAGCTTACCTTCCCACCAAAGTGGTCCCTATTTATCTACAGTCATACCTCGCATAATGAATTTAATTCATTCTGCGATGCTGCTCACTATGCAATGTTTTTGCTATGTGAAACAAACTCGCATAGTGAAAATTCCTATGGGGAAACTCGCATAACAAGCATTGCAAGGGGGAAAACTCGCATAGCAAAAAAATTTTGCTATGCAAGTTTTCCCCATAGAAATGCTCATTATGCGAGTTTTTCCACAGGGAAAGTCCGACTCCCATAGCGAAAATATTTATTATACAAGTAAGACCGCTTAGCGAAAAACTCACTCGTTATGCGAGTTTTTCGCTAAGTGAAACGCTCATTATGCGAGGTTTGACTGTACTTGCAATTTCTTGCTTTTGAACTGCTAGGTTAGCAGGAGCTGGGACAGAGATGGGAGCTCACTCCATTATGCAGTACTCAGGTCTCAAACTGGTGACCTGCTGAACTTCTTGTCATCAAGCTCAGCGTCTTAACCACTTGAGCCACCTTAGTCCTGGTTTGGTTAGGCTGTTACAACTCTAAAAATAAAAGTGATTGTTGGAGATGTAAAAAAGACATTGGGACATAGGTGAGATTGTACATTTGTAAAGAGTATTTGAAAGAAAGTTTTTGAAGAGTTTACTCAAATATTGTCTTTAAAACTATACATATGTCCTATAATAGCATTGTTAATGGGTTTTGGAAACAAGAAGATAGGAATAAAACAAGAAAGATTTGGTAACAGCTATGAGATTGTTAATTGTTTAAAAAATGAAAGATATTTTGTGAACTGGATTTGGATGATTAGTATAAAGAATTATGGAATATAGCAATAAAAGATAAACTAACGTTTGAATTAAAAATAAAAAAGAATAACAAAAAATTATATATATTATAGTAATAGTTAAAATGTATAGTGTCCCATAGGTGGTGGGGTGCAGTTAAAAGTTATGTAATTTTGCTTTGTATTTTAAATTGCTTAGATTATATTTGTTGTTGATGTATGACTAGTGTTTTTTATATTTTGTAAAATCTAAAATCCTATGCCAATTTATGTGTTATTTACAGATGTATTTGATGTCATATTCTAGATTTCCAAACAAAAACAAAAGGGTGGAGAAAGGACATAAAACAGAGCCCAAGGGAATGAACCTGAGGCTGAATGCCGAACTCCAAACAAGATTTTTTTGCCTTCTAATGCCAACTCTGGTTTCCCAAGATGAATGTAGCCAAAACTACATCAAGGAGGAATTGATGTATTAGAGATCTATAAGAGCAATAATAAATCTTGCCGTTAGTATGGGGCTCAAGGAGGGGAGGAATCTAAAAGCAATCCACTAATAGTTTTGTAGCAAAACAGTGAAACAGAGAAAGAGAGAAGAGCCTTAGCACTGGGCAGGATGGGTAACAAAGTACGTACAGTAAAAGGAAAACTCACTAATAACAAAAAAGCTATAGGAGTTGCCTATGGACATCAATTGAGAATTGAAGAGTTTAATGTAGATAGGTAGTGTGGAGTAGTGGATAAAGTGACAAATTTAGACTTTGGAGACTACTGGGGCATGGAAACTCACTGGGGGAGCAGAACTCATAAAACCACGCCTTAAATATCTCTCGTACCTTTAAAGCCCTCATAATAATAATTGCATGCTATCAAGTCAGTTCTGAGTTATGGAGAGGGTTTTCTAGGTAGAAAATATACAGAAATGATTTCCCATTCCTTTCTTCTGGGGGGGAGGTGCCCTGGGACTATGCAGCTTGCCCAGGGACACACAAGCTGGCTCTTCTCATGAGAGGGACAGAAGAAGAATTGAACTCCCAACCTTAGGCTTGACTAGAGAAGAGACTTGACTAGAGAAGGAAGATCTAGCCCTTATACGCTACCACTCTTCTCCCAAGCCTAGCCTAAAACTATGAGTTCGTGATAGTAGAGTCTTTGCAAATCTCCTCTAGGGTTTTCTTCTCTCTTTATCCAGAGACAAGGTTTACTCTGGTTGGTACTTCACAACAGCCAGACCAGGTAGTACACAGTCTAGAGCCCTGGTGGCTAACCTTGGGACTCCTGGTGTTCTTGGACTTCATCCAAGTCATCACTCCTGCTTATTAGGGCTCCTGGGAATTGAAGTTCCAGAACACCTGGAGTGCCAAGGTTCACCATCATGAATCTAGAACAATTAATGTATCATAGTGTCTCCCTTGGTCACAAGGCACCTTCTTTAGACACCCCTCAACCCTTGCTACTCCATCGATGACACCAGGGCTATAGCTACGACAAAGTGGCTTCTAACAATCTTACAGTATGACTTGGATTGAAAAACACAAGTCTGGTACTCAGCAGTGGACAACAGGAATGTCCAGCAGTATTAAACCAATGTTGCAAGCTGGGGTGAAGTTAACTGAATACCATTATCCTGCAGTGTCATCCCTACACTGGAAATGGTCAACAGTAAAAACAACCCTGGAGTGTAGTTCGCTTTTGTTAACCACCTACCCACCTTCCATGTAAATTTGAAGATGCTGCAGAGAATCATGATGAAGCTTATTGCAGCCCCACAAGGTGATTAAGAGCCATAGGTAAGGCTGAAGCTGGCTTGGATTCTTAGCCACAGATCTCAAAAACTACTCAGGCACCAACAAAAAATCTATCTTTTTACATTAACCCTACTTTTTGACCTCATCCAAATCAAACACTGTGTCACATCCAGGAGCTTAATGCTGTTGACTTGCCCTCTTGACTGTTTATATATATAAGAAGGTGACCCTGTATTTAATGTTGTGAAGAAACTTGGGGGGGGGGGGTTGCAAAAAGGACCACACCAGCCATTCAACCACATTCCCTAAATCATCCCTGGGATGGGTGAATTCTAAACAGGCTAAGGTATTGTGGCTGGGGAAATCTTCCTCTCCTTCCCTTCTACCACACATTGAGTCCTGAGATCCCTCACTGTACCATGGGTTCTCTGTACATGCACAGAATAAACCCATCTGTTTTGAATCTCAATGATCAGGTTCAAATCTTCCAGCAGTATAGCAAACAAATGAAGCCACAGCTTGTGAGTCAAAAATATCAGTGAATTTAAAGCATACAGTTCCCCATAAAACAATAAAGCTATCTAGCTTAATCTACTGGAATACAGTCCTTGAGCACAAACTGAGCTCCTTAAGCAAAAGTACGTACATGAAAAATGCAATATGTAGTCATGAACATTATGTATTTGCCGTTTCTTGCTTTTATGCTCTTAATCCCCTTCTTCCAGAACTTAGAAACTTCAAGACCCAAGTAACTTTTTAAAGAAGTAAATTATTCACACATTCTCTCCCATTCCAGATAGCATCAGTTCTCACTAACTGACAATTAACTCACCCCCAAAGTACCCTGCTCTTTGCGCTTGAGCAGTCCTCCTTCCCATAGAGATAATGTTGTAGCAAAAGCTCTCACTCCATGATCTCTCCACTCCCTTGTTTTTCCAGTCAGGCCTTGCCCAAACTACTTCTAAATGCAGGCTTGGGAAATTGAGGTGACCCCACATTAACAATCCCTTGACAGATGTCAACTTTGGATTCGACAACCTCCCATTCTACATGTATGTAACATAAAAAATACTAGAGCATTGATGGCGAACCTTTTAGAGACCAAGTGCCCAAACTACAACCCCAAACCCGCTTATTTATCGCAAAGTGCCAACACAGCAACGGAGGAGGAAGGAAATTATGTCATTGGGTTACTGGGCAGAGGGGCAGGGTGAACTCTGTGCTGAGGGAAGGGAGGAAGCTCTCCCATTGGGCCGCTGGGCAGAGGGGCGGTGTAAACTGTTTTGGGGGAGGAAGTGCTCCTATTGAGCTGCTGAGTGCAGGGGCAAAGTAAACTCTGTGCTGGGGTGACTGCAAAGGTGCCCACAGAGAGGGCTCCAAGTGCCACCTCTGGCACACATGCCATAGGTTCACCACCACTGTACTAGAGGTACATTGGTTGAAATCCAGTGGGTTAGTGTAGTAAGTCACAACTAGAGTAGCCCCACTGAATCAATGGCATTTAGAGAGATGACTCACCAGACCCCTACAGAGTCCTCCTACTGTAGCTACAACTCACTCTGCTAAGCAACAAGAATTCAACCATTGCAACAATAGAAAAATGCCAGGTATATATATAATAGGTTGCACCATCATTAAACTCCCCGATGAAGTTTGCCCTGTACTCCAAGAGTCCTCCCTATATCATCTGTACAGGTAACACTGAAAAAGCACAACTGGGTGTCCCCTGTCTGCATCACTCACAGAGCTCCCATGTATGAGGATAAATGTATAGGGTTGCCTGTAAGTCCCTACCCAGGCCATAAACCCCTACTTATTGTCTCCATGGGCATGCACCCCGCCCTTCTGCCCAGCAGTCTAATGAGAGCAATTCCTCCCTCCTCCCAGCACAGAGTTCACCCCGCCCCTCTGTCCAGTAGCCCAATAGGAGTGCTTCCTCCCTCCCCCAGTCGAGCCCTACTCTCTTTATGGCCAGGAAGGGACTTACAGGCCACCCTGCACATGTTAAGAGAAAGATGCATATCCTACTATTGCAAAATTGTCCCCTTTGCACATGTAATTTCATCCAAACCACATCTGAACATTCAGCCTGTACTGTACTGTAAAGCTAATGTTTACTTCCCAATGGCCAATCATAATTTAAAAAACAAGCAGAGGAGAGCATGTGCCAGGATAAACAGAGGACAAGACCCTGTTCAAACTGCTTAGTGTGGAATGGCAATTGAAGAACCAGATGGGGCTAAATGAAGAAGTGCTAGTTGCATTCTTGTGCCTGGCTATGTAGTCAGGCAAGCACCAGACACTTACCCATCAGCCACATCTACTACTGCAATACAGCTTCCTCACACAACTATTCAAAATATTGGCCAGACTTTTTTTTTACCTCTTTATGAGAGTTCTACTTCTAATGACATGTTCACTGTATCACTACCATGATGTCAGGAGTGTGCTGGCTATGCTAAAAGGGCAGTGGACAGAGAGGGAGGGAGGGAGCCAATGGAGTTGGGTGTGGAGTGACCGAGGCCATGGCGGGGGGGGGGGCAGGTGCACGGCAATACCTGCCCCACAGAAACAGCACCCTGTTCCTTTTGGCTGGAAATCGACTTCCATCATTGTGTAGCCGCCTGGTGTCATACTTCTGCCCACCTCTGGGGGAGGGCGCCAGACCTTATGTCACACCAGGACTTGTCCCGGTGTCCAAAATAGCCACCATGGGCCTGCCTATCTGACACTGAAACATAACCCTAATCCTAATATGACTGCAGAGTAGGTGGAATAGCTTGCAAGTGGAATTCTGTTATTACAATGTTGTTGTTGTTTTTCATGGAAGGAGGGACAGGCAAACAACAAGGCTGAGCCAGTTCCTCAAAACAAATAGAGAAGACTAGGCTCAGTATTGTTTTGGGATATCCAAACTGCTGGATCTCAGATAATCCTCTGGTATGTTGCTAAAGATTCTAAGGCTGTATGTTTGGGCTCATAAACCAGTTTAATCAGCTTAATACCAAACAGAAAGAATGCCACTTCCTCAGCTTTTCTAAAACATGGGTTCCTAACCTTTTCAAGCCGGGGGACAGGTTACACTCTCTCAGTCAGCTTTGAGGGCTGGACAGCCATTTTGCCCTGCCTGCATGATGGGGGTGACCATTCTGTCCCAACAGCTTCAAAGGGGTGATCATTTTGTTTCTTACATGCCCTTGGAGGGGTGTGGGGGCACATGAAATGGTGTCATAGGTCAGATGCAGCCCATGGGCCTTAGGTGGGGAACCCCTGTTCTAAAATATTCCAAGCTTCTTTTTCCTAGGTGCAGCATAACCTATACATGTGTTGGGCCTGCATAGAAACTATAAAAAGCACACAAAACGACAGCTTCAGAGTTAGAAGAGGAACTGACTTAAGTAGCAAATGACATCTAATTATTCTCTAACATCATTTCTCAGCTTCACAAGTTGCAAGTTAGCTTGCTTTTGGTTGGCAACTAGTCACTGAGAGGTAAATACTAAAATTTTATTTGTCTTGTGCAAACATGCAGCTGTAACGCAATCATGTTTTATCATCTTCTTCGCTTGGAGTTGCCATCTCTGTTTCCACCATATACACAAGGACTGACAGTCCAGCAGGAACATGATTTTCTCTCTTTTTATCACCTTCTTTGCTTCTATTTTCATTCTCTTTCTTGAAACACCAATAAGCAACAGCCAAAAGAGGGAAGCAACCTGGTTTGAGATACAAGGCGGCTCAACTCCAGCCTAAATCATGAAGGAAGGGCCAATGCTCAAGGAGGTGTTTTTCTTTGAAGGTCTACGTCAGGGGTTCCCAATCTTTTCAAGCCGGGGGCCAGGTCACGCTCTCTGTCAGCTTCAAGGGCCCAA
Organism: Furcifer pardalis; assembly: GCA_030440675.1. NCBI lineage: Eukaryota > Metazoa > Chordata > Lepidosauria > Squamata > Chamaeleonidae > Furcifer > Furcifer pardalis. Next base: position 25,713,867 of record CP126893.1, read on the forward strand.
CAGCCAATTTGCTCTGCCTATATGATAGGGGGTGGCCATTTTGTCCCAACAGCTTCAAGGGGGGATCATTTTGTTTCTCAAATTCCCTAGGAGGAGGGGGGCACATGAAATGGTGCTGTGGGCTGGATCTGGCCATGGGCCGAATCTGGCCCATAGGCCTTAGGTTAGGAATCCTTGGTCTACGTTTTGTCTCCCAGGTGTGTGTGTGTGTTCAAATGTCCCAACGCTGCCTGTTTTACCTCTGCCGCTACCACCAGCTCACCATTCTGCTTTATTATTGCAATAAATGTAGCCATAAAAGTGGCAAGTATCATATACTCAAGGAGATCAGTGTGGCGGAGCTATGGAAATGTAATTTCAAGTGTGCCCAGAAAACTTTATAAGATCTTGTTGAGAAGGATCATAAATTGCATTTCAAAGTTCCCTCAAACCCCCCTCCCCCTTGCCATTCTGTACGTTCCTTGATTTGTATGAAAGCCGATTGCTCATGGCATGTAAGGTCAGACACCAGAATGAAAATGTGGAGCAGCAGAGTGTAGCTAGGGGAGCAGGGGCTTCCCAAAAAATTTCAAGAAAAAGAAAGCTTAGACGAGCCTAGATCTCATTTGCACATAGAGATCATACAGATCAACATGCAGGATACACTTCTTCTATTACCCAGTTCATTATTATTATTTTTTGCCAGCTCTCTGAACTAATAATGTCAATTCCCTATAAGAACATGTGTAATTTTAGATTTGTTATTGGTCTTCACCCAGATCTCCTTCCATAGTTCAGTGGCAGAATATCTGCTTTGCTTAGAATAGATTCCAGGTTCAATCCCTACCATCGCAATTACAACTAGGAAATCTCCCTTCCTGAAGCCCCAGAGAATTATTGCTAGACACTGGTGTGTGTGCGTGTTTTTGGGTCAGAGATTACTCTGGGTTGAAAGGATTTTTGCAGGGGACACCCAAATGAGGCACCTTTCATGTCCCCTATCGTGCAGCTCTCGAGAAATCGAACCCTATCTTTTCGGTCTCCAAGCACAGTGCTTTTACCCACTAAGCCACTGGGGAGCTAGACACAAGTAGACAATACCAAGGTAAATGAAACCACAGTCTGAATTCATCATGTGATTTCCAATCGACTTTAATCTACCCCGCCGAATGACCTTCTCTACCATTGTTTTAAATGATTCTTTTAAAAATACTGTAATACCTCCCGGCCCAGTTCATCCTAAAGGCCCTCTACGGAGTGTTGACTTGCTTGGCTCAAGTGGACCAATACATCTGCACATCCTCCATCTACATAACCTCTTTCTCCCTTGGGGTGGGCGGAGGAAGATTGGGAGCACAGATTAAAACCACCATGTGAGAAATTGTGCTAAAAAAGACAATCAAAGCAGAGGCGCCAGAGGGATGATTTGTTTTGCAGACAAGTACAGTCATACAAGGATGGCTGAGCTGGAAAAAATGAGAGATTGAGCTATTTGGGAAAGCGAGGCAAAGTTTCTTCTTTTCCTCCTCATTCAGCTCCCAGATCAAGCTGGGATGATGGAAAGGGGTTTCCAAGGGGAAGGGGCATAGAAGGAGAATTTCCATGTCACCACTGTGGTTTCCAAAATATTTCCATTACATGCAGTAATGAGAGTTAAAAGAAGAGGTATTGGTGTATTAGCAGTGGTGGTGAACCTATGGAACTCAGAGCCCTCTCTCCGTGCATGCGCACCGTCACCCCAGCAGTTCGCATTGCTCCTCTGTCCAGCAGCCCAATGGAAGTGCTTCCTCCCTCCCCACCCAGCACAGAGTTTACCCTGCCGTGTTGGCACTTTGCGATAAATAAGGGGGGTTTGGGTTACAGTTTGGGCACTCGGTACGATGAATGCACACTCTTCCTCACTTGCTTGGGACCTCTCAGCGTTCAATCCAAGGTGGATTATTCAAAAAAAAATCCCCTCTAGAACTCTCCCAAACTTACACAAGAAAAAAAATATGTTCACCATCACTTCTCCAGCCAATCCCGGCTGGTCCAAACCTGGCTCCTCTTTTTACAAAGACAAGCCCATTTACTTTGAGAGGTTAAGGTATCGTTTTCAAGAGGCAAAAAAGAAGGACTTACTGTCTTTTAACCCAATATCCCATTTTCAATGAACAGGTGTTGATTGAAGAAAATATTTTTATTTAAATTGGTAGCATGGTTCTTGATGAATCAGGTTACAGATCTCAGCATAGAAAAATAAACTAACTTTAATTTGTTTTAGAGAAAGGATGTTTCAGACAAGTATTCCCCTAAATAAAAAGGAATCTGTCTATCTATTCTAAGTTACCATCATTAAGATTTCCAGAGGTAAGGCCTAGTTGGAAAGCCCACCTCTTTCATGTCGATGTTCCCTAGTTGACAACCATTTTAGAACTGTCTCTCTGGCTCTCTGCCAGACCCTTGCCAGGTATCAAGTGAACCTGGGTAATCGGGCTACTTCCAATAAGATTCCAGAGTTGGGTAAACAACTCTGGTTGTCTTGTTCACAATGGACGCCTCTCTGTCTATCTCTTCCCATCCTGGGCCCCAAAGTGTGAAAACAACCAAATGGCCCTTTTGGCTAGCACAAGAAGCCACATTTCTACTATAGACTAGAAACCTACTAAACTCCATTTTGGATATGTGAAGAACTTGGGGCCTCATTTTATCACACTCGGTCTCTAAAAGGTTCACCATCTCTGGTGTATAGCAATGCTGTTGTGAAGGAGCTTTCATTGGTTGGCGGTAGCTTTGGTGCTTCCAGGAAGGATGGAAAGATATGTGTCTGTAAGTCTGTTGTGGCATGGCCATCCACTTTGTTGTGGACCTTTTCTTAAAAAGATTGTCCGTTGCCTCATCTGGTTTTGAATGGAAAGTCTTTCACCATCAAAAGGCGTCTTTGAGTCTATCTGAGTCTTCTGATTATCTCAGTTGTTCTTAACCAGGCATATCTTCTAAGGCAGGGGTGGCCAACCTTGCTGCTCCAGGTGTTCTTGAACTTCAATTCCCAGATCAGCAGGTGGATTACTCCCCTTCACCTCTGAGCCCAGAGTGACAGAGAAAGGGACAGAGTGGACATCGTTGGAGTCGGTCATTGATGTTGTAGGTAATAGTAATGCAAAGGAGTGTCTTTTATGTATTTTGTGCATTGATGCTGGTTGTGAGGCAGAAGTCCTTGCTGTTGAAAATTTCTTGCTTTGACAGGTGACTGTCCCACATTCATGGTGTGCCCTCACATGGCGAGGTCTCTCCAGTGTGGAAGATGTCAATTCTGAGGATGATGTCCACAGCTGTCATTGGTTCAATGACGAACCATGCACTTCTGCTTGCTTTGTAGTAGGTGAAGCAGATCTAGGTATTTGGGTAGACACCTGTACTGGGTGGAGATGTGCAAGAGGGTTGCAAGCCACATTTGCCTGGGCCACCAAGGAGCCATCAGGATGGCACTGGGAGGCTGGTTCACCAAGTGAAAGACTACCCTGTTCAAGAGGGGTGGAGGAGGGAAGGCACATATCAGCCCTTGTGTCCAGTCCATCAGGAATGCATCTCCTAGGGCAGTGGTGGCGAGCCTATGGAACACGTGCCAGAGGTGGTAATCAGAGCCCTCTCTGTGAGCACCTGTGCAGTCACCCCAGTACAGAGTTCACCCTGCCCCTCTGCCCAGCAGCCCAATGGGAGCACTTCCTCCCTCCCCCCAGCACAGTTCACCCCACCCCTCTGTCCAGCAGCCCAATGGGAACGTTTCCTTCCTCCCCTATTGCTATGTTGGCACTTTGCGATAAATGTGGGTTTGGGGTTGCAGTTTGGACACTCGGTCTCCAAAAGGTTCGGCATCACTGTCCTAGGGAGTTGCAATCTCTGCCTGTTCAGGAGCAGTACCTGGAAACTTTCGCGTTGTGTTGTGATGCGAGGAGATCCAGTGTGGGGGTCCCCATTCGCATACAATCACCATGTAGATGTGATGATTGAGTTCCCATTTGTGGGTCTGAGTGTGAGTGAGACGTGTTCAATGCAACCACTAATGTGTTGTCCTGCCCTGCCAAGTGAATGGCTATGGGGAAGATTCCCTTCCTCACACACCAATCCCAGAGGTGAAGGAATAGAAGATTGATAAGAGGAACAGTTTCCTTTTTGATGCTGTTAATCTGAATAGCATCGAACTATTGGAGAGAATCATTGGGGGGGAGCAGCCGTCTTCCCTCCACATGCCAAAGTACTGCTCAGCTGATTAAGGAAAAGTGGAGCAGAAGCAAAGTAACTTGGACAGATAGATAATCACACTGGAGGTGGGGGAGTAAAGCGCCCAGCTTTAATGGTGATCCACGTTGTCTGTAAAGAAAAAGAAGCCACCTTCTCCACAGGCAGTACAAAAGCCAATCTGGCTGCAAGGTAAGGACAGAGAAGACACTTCAGTGTCATGCTCCTAGTTTCTAACACATCTGTTTTGTAAATTATAGTTAGGGATAGTCAGAAAAAGGTATTGAAATGGAAACTGGTAAGATGCTGACTGGAAGGCGGAAGGTCAGCAGCTCAATTCTCAAGTACTGCAGAACGGAATGAACTCCCGTCTTTGTCCCAGCTCCTGCCAATCTAGCAGTTTGAAAGCAAGAAATTGCAAGTAGATAATTAGGGACCACTTTGGTGGGATGGTAAACAGCACTCCATATCTAGCCATACCTGCCACATGACCACAAAAACATCTGCATAAGCAGACAGTGCTGTTTCTTCAGCCATGAAATAGGGATGAGCACTGAACCCTAGAGTCAGATAGGACTGGCTTTCGAGCAAGGGTGACCTTTACCTTTACATAATTATATTTCAAATGAGTAGAGCTTCTCCTTCCCCAACCCTCCTGAGAGTGTTTTCCATACATTGTTCTGGCAATGCTTAAAACAGGGGTGGCCAAACAATGGCCCATGATGCCAAATAATCCGACCAGCGCCACCCTTGCCACTCCTGCAAGTGAAGTAAAATATGCCTACATCTGCACAAAACACTGTCATAAATGCACCAGTGGCTGTTGTAAATGCTGTCGTAAATGCACCAGTGGCTGCATTTACAGCAGCGTTTTGTTCATGTGTGGGTTCGTTTTACTTCCGCTTCTGGTGGGGGGAACCACATGACCAGCCCACGGCCCAAAACGTTTGGCCACCCGTGGCTTAAAGGAATCCTATCAGTTGTTTCAATGCTATTTCTTCTGTATTAGAGATTGAGCGAGGAGGGAGATACTGAGAGATGGAAGATCTCCCTACCCTACAGAATGTTGATCAAGCTGGTTAAGCAGTAGTTTCTCTTGGTCTCAATCCCTCCATCTGTAAAATAGGAGAGAGTGCATGTATGGTAATTGCACAGCATTGCTCTGTACAAATCCTATAAATGTAACACAGAAACAAGCATATGTAGACCAAAACATAGAACACATATGGAGAACATTTGACCCTATGGATCTTTTAGATTACCATTCCCTTAGATCTATGGCATTAGCCACACCAGCTGAGGCTTTTACAACCTGAAGTCCAGGACACCTATAGAGTGCCTATTTAACATGCAAGATGGGAAGACCCAATTGTGAAAAGTTTTGGTCCAACCAGGAGAATAGCATGGCAGTAAAATGAATAGAATACGAGTTTTGACCAGCAGGAATTTATCCCTTGATAGTTTGGTCAATCAAGGAAACAAGGAAAGAATTAACATGCAATTATCCAATCTAATTCCTCCAAAGGAGCACAGGTATGTGTCCCCTGGCAATCTCTTTGCTTGTTTGAGAACGCTTATCTCTAACCTTAATGGGGCCATTAAACTGTTTAACACATTCAGACTCAACATTAATGTTCAGCAAGTTACTTTAAGATAGTCTGTGCTTCTGTTTCTGTTATAAAAACCTTGTAGTTCTCCAGTACTATAGTAAAAAGAGCAAGGGTGCACAGTACACGCAGTGTGTACAGCAGACAGATGCATGCAGAAATGCAGAGCTGCTATTTACATTAAATATGTGTCATTGATGCAACATGACTTATGTGGGCAACTCAGTGATAGCTGCATTTGAAATACTGGTACTAGGTGCTATCCATTTGTTCTTCAGTCGCACAGTCGATTCCGACCCCTTGTGACCCCATGGACCACTGTCTGCCAGGCACTCCTGTCCTCCACCATCCCCCTCAACTTGCTCAGTTCTGTGCCCATTGTGTCCACAATACCATCTAGCCATCTCATTTTTGGCCGCCCCTTTCTTAAAATGAATGGGAGTTGTTAGAGCACAGAAGCAAACCGTCTGATACAAAATTCCTCATTTCACTACAGGTTGGAGGAGACACTCACAAATTGCTAGATATGAGAAATGCTGATGTACTACCAGACATACATAAACTTTGCATTAAACGAGATGTTGAAAGAGCATTGACATTGCTGTTCCGTTATGCTGCATCCGAAGCCACTCTGATTACACAAGTGGGAAATGGGAGGGTTAACTGGAAGGGGGTAACATTGTTCATCATTATTTCTAGGCAAGAGCATGTGCCACATACACACCACAGCCCATATCATACTAACCATCCCTTCCCTGAACATGGAACCATTGTGTTAAAATCTCAGCTCAACGGCATACATTTAAATTCTTGGTTTTCCCATCAGAGAAATGGAACCACCACAGACTACTTCGAATAAATAACTAAATAAGGGATGGAAAGCACTCTGCAATACCAGATACTATCTTCTGCCTATCAGTAAGCCTTGTTAAAACTGGCAGCTAATTAACTACTAGAATAATCGGTTTGGCTTGGGTATAAGCATGATCCCTATACAGCCAGTAAGTCATGTTTTTCAATCATAGACTGCACACGCAGGGGGGAAAGGGCTCGTTCTTAATCTCTCCATGACTGGGGTTCAGCCTCAGATATTGTGACATTCCTAACAAAGGACGCGCAGAAGGGTTACCTACAGGATTCCTACCAAGGGAGCATAAAGGGAGTGTAGTTGCTAGGATACCGAGACCTAACATGGCCCAGTGCTGCCAAGGCTGGAAGAAATTAGGCCCAGTGGACCTGGACGCGACTTCACTCTGTCTAATAGATTACTGTCAAAAGAAAAGGGTCTTTTGGTCAAAGGGAGGATATTTTATGTCATGGCTGTCTAAGGACACAAGTGGCTGCTTGTCAGGTGCAAATGACAAATCCTGAGCATACACATACATGCCTCAATCCCTCACTACAGCATAATCTCTATGACTCCAGGAACTTCTAAAGGACAAGGCATCCTCAACAGTTCTTTCTCTGTGGAGCTGTGTAGTTTCCAAGCAGATTTCTGCCCAAGAAGCTGGAGTCGTAGCCAGCAGTGTTGGAAGACAAGACAAGGAGGGAAAAGGTTTCCTACCCACTCAAGATCAGTGGCTTAGGATGAAAGTCTCCCCCCACTCCCCAAAATAGAAGGAGATGGAGAATGTGGTGTATTCCCACCAAAAAGAAAGTTTATGCCAGGGGTGCCCAAACTGCAGCCTGCAGGCCAGATCTGGCCCCCGACACCAATTCATCTGGCCCATACCACCCACGCCCTGAAAGCAGTTTATGACAGCCATGGGTGCATTTATGGCAGCATTCTGTGCATACACTGCCGGTGTATTTATGCAGCAGAGAAGATCTACCATGTAGAAGGCAGGTAGTTGCTCAATTTATGGCGGCTGCTTCTGACTGCAAATGGGAATAGAGCTGTTTTGATAAATGGAACACAGCTTCTCTTCCTGATCTGGATAACTCTCATCTCTGACAAAGTACCAGAAAACCAGGCTTTCCATGAACAACAAACAGTGATGGATGGGGAAATGGTGAGGTGGGAAATAAGCTTTTCTGTGACACTCAGTCCAAGATCTTAGGAACCTAATAGCAAGTGACCTTGAATTTGCTCAAGGTCAGACCATTTGCCCATCCAGACATGCTGACTTTAATTAGCAACAGGCCTCCAGTGTCTCAGAAGGAGAGGGCTTCCTCCCATGCCTTCCCAGCTAATCCTTTTAACTGGAAAGGTTAAGGATTCATCCTGGGACCTTCTGTATGGGAAGCATAGGTTTCCACCACTTAGCTATTCAAATCTTCTGCTGAGATTCCCTTACTCTCTCATACTGTCACATAACACATGTATCTCAATTCTTATTTCTGGCAGTTTAAGTTGATAGAATATATTATCTCTAAACCCTTATCCCAATTGAGTGAGCACAACTGTGGCCTTCAAGGTATTTTCCAATGGTACCTCCCATATATTCCACCATGAGCTATGCTGATTGGGACTAATGGGAAGAAAAGGGTAAACAGATCTGGAGCATGACACTTGCTTACTTGTGGCATAAGGGGTCACTGACATGTTCATTAGCTACACTTTCCCTTTCAAGCACAGCTTTAGAATGAAGAGGTCCTTCTGAATATGAAGAGGACTAGGCAGATGCCTTCATTGAAGGAGATATATTACAGGGAACAAGAATCCAGACTCTTATTATTTCCCCTCCTACCCCCATCTCAACGAAATCATATTCCTCACACTCACATTTTCTGCTGATGAACTCAGCTACACATACTATGATTTCTTTCCCCAAACTTTGCCGTCATGTTCTCCCCAAACCTAAAATACTGTACAGTGGAACCTCAGTTAACGTAATTACTGCGTTCTCCTGGATGTGTCTTACAGTGAAAATTACTTTAACCAAATTTCCCACAGGGATGCATTGAATGCAATTTCCTATAGGAATGCAATGAAAACCAAAATGCATTAACCAAAATGCAGTTTCCCATAGGAATGCATTGAAAACCAATTAATCCATTCCAAAAAAAATTCTGTAAACCGAGCCACTATTGCAGGAGTTCTAAACCTTTTTAAGCCAGGGGCGGGGTCACGCTCCCTCAGACAGCTTCATGGGCTGGACAGCCATTTTCCCCTTCTGCCCTACATGGCACTTCCTGGTGTGCTGGAGGTGAGGGCCCCCCACATGAAATGGTGCTGTGGGCTGCATCTGGCCCACGTGCCACAGGTTAAGAATCCCTGCACTATTATCTATGGATTTTCTTTTGTTATGCAATTTTTATGTTCACTGAGCCATTTCTTAACTGAGGTTCCATTGGATTACAAAGTGCCAAAAATATCAGAGATAGCTTGTCACGTGTGTTGCCCCATAATCTCTTCAGTCAAAGGACTAATCTACGAAGATCTCACAATTCTCTTATGCTTCTGCTCATCCTTCAAACTCACGCAAACTACGAATTATACAAGACTGAAGATAAAAATATTAGAAAGGTAAATACACTTGGTTATTTATTTATTTTATTTATTTATTTAGATTTATTATCCCGCCCCAATCAGGCGAACCTGACTCTAGGCAGCTAGAGCCACAGAACTAGCTTGGAGTTACACTAACTGCATGGTGTCCAAATGTTCCTTTCTAGGAGTCAGTCGTGAGTGGAAATGGTAGGTGGTAAGAAGCAAGTTCTGTCTGGATGCTGACTAACAGTCTATGTGTGATTTCACAAAGAAATATCCCCTCTCAATCACTTTCACAATACTCATTTGGAATATGCTTTTCTATAAAGTAAACTACCAGTAATAGTAAGGAATGGATGAACAAATATAAGTGTTCATGTAGCACTCTTCAAAATAAAGACAAATGGCCCATTTAAAATATTTCAGAAAGGGGAAAATGATACAGGGTTTGCTGTTACACTTATCTTGGCATCATTTCATTTGTAAAGTCATGCTCAGTGAAGTAGGGTTTTTCCATTTTAAAAGAAATCTAGCTTCCAAAGATCTCAGAGTGAGCTGTATAGATTTTATCTTTCTAGACTTTATGGCAATCCTATGAGATAGGTTAGAATGAGAGGTAGTCACTGGTCCAAAGTCAGCACTCCCGATCTAAGACTGAACAATAATTTGATCTAGACAGTCTTTAAATCTAAGATAGACACTGTCATTTTTTTAAAGAGGAAAATTATTCAGAATGAGTCTCAAAACAAATAGCCCCATTCCTGTCTAATGTTTTGTCTTTAAAACAAGGCAAACCTATGCTGACATTTTTATTAGTTTAGCTGTCATGGCCTACCCCAAGGAATTCTGGGAATTGGTGTCTGTTGATGGACCTCCCAGGAATATTTCCTAGGGCAATGATGGCCAACCTTGGCTCTCCAGGTGTTCTTGGAATTCCATTCCCAGAAGACTAAGTCAACTTCTGGGAATTAAAGTTCAAGAACATCTGAAGTGCCAAGGTTGGCCATCACTGCCCTAGGGGAAACAAATGGCTGTTACACTGTATCTGTTATGTAGACATGCCCTCGAGGCCAGTAATAGAGAAGGATACAAGAAACAAAAAAAATTCTTTCTGTGATCTCTTTCCTATCACTCATTCTTGAGATATCCTCTTGAACATGAAGCTGTCTTGATTGCTCTTAAAATCATGCTGCCCATGAATTAATTATTATTAATCCCATCATTCTATTACTTAAGTTTTTATAACATGCTTTGGGAATCTGTTTTAAATGCTTATTGCATTTTAAAAAAATATATAGGGTATACAGAAAGAGCCTCCCCAAAGACTGTGGTATTTTTGAACCATAATCAGGCATACCATGGTAACGGCAACCTCATGTTGCCAGTTCATCTTTCACACACTGAGTCAGGCAAAAGGAACTGCAGAATGAGCTCACCAAAAGGTGTCTTCATTTTGGAAGTTTCACATCTGCCCTGGACATGGAAGAAGCATTAAAAATTTGCTGCTTGTAACTTCCTATATATCCTTGACTGACCTTAAAAAGAACCCAGTGCAATCATTGTAGTAGGCCTGACCCAGCAGAATCTAAAGCCTCATCTAATGCCTTTTATGACTCCAATTTCAATATTCCCTTTTCTTTGCTTCACCCCTCCTTCAGAGTGTCAAAATCCTTAGTGGGTTCAGTGAGGAAAGCAGGCTGGCAAAGAAGCCTGCTTCACCCGCCGAGCCTGCCCTCCCTGGCGGTCAGCTCTGGCAGCTCGATGGGGGAAGCAAGCTGGTAAAGGAGCCCACTTCATTTGCTCTTCCTGCCTCAGGGTGGTCAGCCCCAGGAGGAGAAGTTGTGGTTCAGTGGCTGGAGATGATCAGCGGTAGACTGGCTCCACCCCGCCCCATTTTTCATACAATAAATCCTTTTGGAAATTCATGGGAAAACATAGAAAAATATTTCCCCTTAAAAATGTCTATAACAATGGGGCGCGTCTTGTACTCCAATACATCTTATACACCAGGAGTACTTAGAAAGGCACATTTCTGAAATACAATCTACCACAACTTGCCTCTCTCCACAGTTTTCCCTATGCTCACTGCCAACAATGATAGATCCAAATGGAGATGTGATATCCTGGCATTGAGGAATATCGTTCCCTGAAAAATGTGATGGAAGCTCTAAGGACATAGATGTCTAGATCCCATCAGATTCTTATGACCAGCCTAGTCATAAAGCTGGGCTATGCATTGCTTTTCCAAACCTCCGCTTCTGGTGACCCTACTCTTAACAGCTTTGGCTATCCTATCCTTGTCTCAGCAAAAGCCCAGATGGCTTTCTGCAGGGTTGGGGGTGAAGGATCTGGGAAATAATCAGTTCTGGGACTGGTGTAATCCCACACTGCCTTCCAGATCTCGTTAAGCTGCAGCACCCTTCAGCCCATGCCAATGGGGTAAAGAAAATGATGGGTGATAGAGCTGTAGCCCAACAATCTCGGGAAATGTTTAATGTCTTATGATTGTAATGTTTATATCAGTGTTGTTATGCCGCCCAGAGTTGCTCATTCAAATTAGGTGGCAATGTATAAATTTGAATAATGAATGAATGAATGAATGAATGAATGAATGAATGAAGCAATGGGTTGACTACCCCTGCTTTCATATTGTCCCTAGAGATCATCACTCCCTGCTTCTGGGATTTGGCCTCTCTGAAGTTCATCTTATTTAGAAGGGGCTGCGGTGGCTCAGTGGTTAAGAAGCTCACCTTGCTAGCTGGAAGGCTGGCAAGTTGGCAGTTTGAAACCCAGGTACTGCATGATGGATTGAGTGCCCATCTCTGTGCCAGCTCTTGGGGACATGAAAGGAGCCTCATTCGGGCGTCCCCTGAGTGGAGTTTCTCCTGCAACAATCCTTTCAACCCAGAATAATTTCTGACACAAAATTAATATTATCTTATTTAGAGAGAATATCTTCTATATGCTTAAGATTTCCATAGCTGCTATGGCAGCCCATTGAAAGGTAAAGGCACACTGGATTTGCACAATTATCAAACGAGACACTAGAAGACAATTCCATCTTTTTTAGTCTCTTCCCCACCCCTCTGGACATAACCTAGACCCACGATGGCGAACCTTGGCACTCCAGATCTTCTTGGACTTCAATTCCCAGAAGCCCAAGCCCCCATGAATCCATACAAATCGGTTTGCTGCAATTCATCTGGCCTGCGCCATGCTCATCACTCCTGGAAGCGGAAGTAAAATGCGCCAGTACTGGATGGCCAAGGTATGCCATCACGGACCTAGACATACTTTTAAAAATCCCGATGGCTTGGCATGTATGTACAGTAAAACCTCACACAAAGAGCGCCTCACTTAGAGAGTAACTTGCTTAAAGAGCAGAATTTTCTCTGAATCTTCGCTTAACAAATAAAACCAACTAAAAACTTGCTTAACAAATAAATCGGGGTTCGCAATCCCCCCCCCCCGAAGTCACAATTGGTCACTTACAATGGTGTTTCACTTAAAGAGCAAACTTGCTTAAAGAGCAATCCCGTGGAACGCATTATGCTCTTTAAGGGAGGTACAACTTTGTATATAAAAGAGAGAGGGGAAAGAGAGAGTGTGTGTGTGGCAGATGTTCTTCTGCCCTTCAGAGCAGCAAAGGAAATTAAAAAGGATTTGACCACAGTGAGTGCTAACTGTATGTGTTCTAATGGATGTGACCATCCTGATCAGGATAAGAAATGGAGAGTCAGAAGGGACAGCAAGTCCACTATAGGATAGTCCCTTTCTCTTACAAACATCTGCTGCCATTATCCATCCAAAACCCTCCTGAACTGAAGCAGCAGCTTTTTAAAGGTTCCCACAACAGGCCCTGGGAGGAAGACAGAGGAAATTAATTCCAATCCTAGAGCGGGCCTTGGCGGCGCCTAATAGCCGAGACTGCAGTTGCGGCAATCATTTGCCGAATGGCTTTTTGCCCAGCGATCCGGGGGTTGATTATTTCTTTAGCATCAATCCAGCCAGGCGCAGAGAAAAGTTTTCATCTTCTTAGGGCCATTTAGTCCTGGCAGCAGAGGAGGAATGCTGAACAGGGGAAGCAATTCGGAAATGGAGGTGCAGTGTGGGGGGGGGGGGAAGCAGGGAGTAAAGGGTTTTCAGTCACCTGCAAAGGAAAGAGACACACACTATTTGTTCCCAAAGATTTACACTGACACCAGTAACCTTTAAAAACTTGTGTTGATGCCAATACACCAAGGTTTCCTGGGAAGGGAATAGCGGCTTTTCTTTGAATGTCCCCGTGAAGTAGTTAAGAATAATGAGACAGCATGACAAGGCAATTGCTTCATTGCTGTGAGGACCTCAAAGGCTATCCAGCTCAACCCCTTGCCATAAAACTGAACCAGGTGCTTCAGACATTACTTTCCTACGTAACCCTGATCAAAAGCATGCCCAGGTGGGATCATCCACTGCGTCCTGACAGATGAAACAGATAAAGCTGGCTCATGTGGGCAAGCCAAGCCACATGCAACAGGGAAATACCTTGCCTTTCCCATAGGACATACACACAAGAAAACCACAGAAGAAACCAAGGTACATCAAACCTCAAAAATAGGAATGGTTCGACTTAAGAAAAACTTGAGATACATCTGGAAATTTCAGAAAAACTCAGGTTCAAGATACGAATTTTATTAGGATTTTTTTGAGATAAAAAAATTCAATGCATTCCTATGGGGAATTGCATTCAATGCATTCCTATGAGAAATTCAAGATAACAATTTTTCAAGATACAACCAATCTCAAGGAACAAATTAAATTAATATGTAGAGGTTTGACTGTACTTATTTGTGGAACAGCTCTCCATAAGTTGCTTTGAACAGTCCAGTTTTAAGAAGCTTTTTAAAAGGTCTGGTGGGAAGGAGCCATGTAAACCATCTGTGGAAGACAATTCCATAATGAGGGGGCTACAGCCCAAAAGGCCCTATTCCCAGTACTCCTCTGCCTGGCTTTCCTCAGCATGCAAAACCAAAGCGACATGGAGGATCAAAGAGAATCAGACAGCAGAGTCCCAGCAGAGGCACTCCAAAATCATGGCCACATGCAGAGGCCAACCCTCTCTTGGCCAAAGCAAGCTCCTCAAAAATTAAGTCACCAGAGAGCAACCAGTCTACTTCAGCTTCATCTCTCTCACACAGGGTGGTTGTGAAGATGAAATGAAAGGAGAACCTCTCCCAAACTCTAAGAGTCCACCTGATTAGGGCGGTATATAAATCTATTAAATAAATAAATAAATTGCCCAGTTAATGGCTCATATTTATTATAACCCAATTAACAAAAACAGCAACAAAATCCTTCCAGTTTAACACATGGTCATAAGGGCTTTCTATGGTCACTGCAGCTCCAAACACTAAGGAAATGCCACTGTTCATGGTCATACTTCAATGGATGCACCCAATGACAGAGAGACGGTATCTGACATGGTATTTGTGTCTAGCTTTCTGGCTACCTCAGAGCTAGATGGCTGCCAGGGGCAGGTGCCAGTGTGGTAAATTTATTTGTCTTATGTAAGATGCAGATTGGTTTGTTCCCTATAAAAGCGGCCAGAGGATCTATGCAATTTAAGTAATCCAGCAAGGGTTTAATTATTTGGGCACTACTAGAAACCAACACCAGGCACACAACATGACAAAGGTGGAAGAAACCTTTGGGAGGGAAGAGATTTGAAGCCCTGTTAGAAGTCTAAGACCCACTATACACACAATCACCCAGACAAGTGTAGTTGCTTCTACCTGTGCACTGACTTTCTGTCATATCCTTCTAGGTGGTTCAAATATCTCTATCCATTCAGCTGTGCTTTGTGATATTTGTATAACACATACACCCTTAGATCACCCACACTGGCACCAAACCATCTCTGCTGCTACTGATCACTTTGAATGATCACTTTGAATTGCCATCGGGGGCCTGATCCATCCCCCAAGCTGTAGTTTGGGCACTCCTGCTCTAAATCATTACTCATGGCAGCCACAATTAATATTTATGCACTTTGGAAGAAGGCAAACACAAATGTTCTATTCTCTCTCTCTCTCTCACTCACACACACACACACACACACACATATGGGCACTCTACATACCACCACAATATTCTCCATGCCTGTCAATCTCTTCCCACCCATCCCAATAACATCGCTCTGGCGGTGTTCCCCTGCTCTGACCTTCAGACTCCCTGTTTATTCTGATCCTTCTGCATCTCTCAAATGTAATCAACCGCAAAGCAGGAAAAATGGCAAAGGGGGAATGCTTCATTCTTATTAAAAAAGCAAGTGGCATTTGTCAGAGGGCGGTGGATTTCGCCCCAGCCAAGCCCCTGCTTTCCAGCTGCCGGTTTCTTCATTCCTATTCTGGATGAATGGGGCTGTGTCTTGCAATATGCGCACCAGCGCCTGTCTTGGGGGGGGGGGGAGAGACACAGACCGGGTCCTGTGCCTCTTTATTGAATCGCTCACAGCCAAAGGGTTTAAAGGCCGCAGCAGAGGGAGTGTTATTAAAAGAGGGGGAAATGAGTCATATTGGAAAGCTTCAATCTGAATTACAGTGTGTTTGTTTGGCAATATATTAGCTCTGGAGATGACTTGGAAAGAGAGCCAGCGCTGGGTCTTCCAGACACAGATTTTCAATCACACAGAGTTTCCACCTCATGCGCTCATATTGGCACCGTGGATGGAACCAAAAGATGTAGGAATCCAAACAAACGCTGTGCGATGCCCAGAAGATCAACTTCCTGCAGGTTAAGCATAGTTCAGAAACAATTATTCCAATTTATCATTCACTCTGTAGTAACCAGGGCTACTGCGTACTCTTCCCCTACACACACTTCATCACCAAGAAAACAGAGATTCTGCAATATGAATAGATTATGTAAATGAGGTCCATTTTGCCTATCTGCTTTCATTTGCATAATGTATTCCATTTCCAATCCCCATGAGGGATGGAGCAATGAGTTGTGCAGTACTCGGAATCTCTCATCTGTAGGAGGCCTCTTTAACCCACAACTTCGGCTTCTGCGATTTCATCTGGTTTCAGTCTGCCGCTTCCAGACCTAAGAGCGACCAGCTTGTTTTAATTACACTTACCAAATTCTGCCCCATTCCTTGCTCATAGGGCACAATCAGAAATTGATGGAACTGACTGTGTCCCAGCCCTCCAACAGTGGTAGGTCAAGGTGAGGAGCAACGTTCTCCTTGTCTCATTCAGGCTCACACCAAATCTAGCAAGAACAATTCTAGCTTGTACAACTTTAAAACAGCAAGTTCAGCATTTTCACACAGAACTGGACACATTTCTAGGTTATCTTGCTTCTGTAATGTCCACATAAAAGTTACATTGGTTGGCATTAGAAAATGATTATTCTACACCAGGGTTCCCAACCTACAACCTGCTATAAGTAGCCCATCTGCCAATGTCTGGTGATCACAAAATACCTATTTGTTTCAAGATTCTCTGTTAACCTTAATCTAATCCAGCCAACAATGCATTCCCCACCCCCACCACACTTTTTAAGCTCATGAGCCTACATCCAATTATAAACCATATCTACAGGAGACTCATGGAATCAACTGCTGAATAAATGGGCATTTATTTAAATCTCACTGATCCAATGGATCTCCTTTATGTCAGACCATAGCTACATTCATGCCATGATCATTTAACATAGATCCAAGTTGATTTAATTGATTTTTTCCTGAGCTTGCAATTTTACTTTGCAAACACATTTGGAAACTAGAAAGCAGATGATACTAGGCCCATGATGGCGAACCATGGCACTCCAGGTGTTCTTGGACTTCAATTACCAGAAGCCCAAGTCAGCACTCCTGCTGATCAGGGCTTCTGGGAATTGAAGTTCAAAAAACAGCTGGAGTGCCAAAGTTGGCCATCACTGTACTAGGCTATTCCTAGTTTATGGATGACTGGTCCATGTGCTCTCTAAGTCAACAGAACAAAGGGGACTTTATAAAAGTATTTTAAAATAATTAAATTTATTCATTAAAGACAGGTAATCTCATTTTTCTGTTCGTCAGGAGCCACTTAGGATGGGCTGTAGAACAGGAAAGCCATGAGCATTTCTGTAAACAATTTAATGGTTTTGGGACTAAGAATGCATCCCAAGGTAGAAAAATCCATATCAGGAAACACAAACCCACCAACCGTATTTGCTCTTTTTTCCTCTCTGGGTAACAATTCAATGGTGGGGGAAAGGCAGAAAGCAGATGGAACCAGCAGTGTAGACAAAAGTCAAAACACACAGAATATTGGGAGGCTATTGGTATAGGAAAGGAATTTTGCCTGCATGCAAGATGTATCCACCAGTTCCACACCATCAACTGATGCCTTATGCTAGTCAGAAAAGAACCGCTCACAACTATCTCCTACAGGTACTCCTAATAATAATATTTATTCAGATACTCTTTCACTCCCGCTAAAGAATCCAAAAGTGGTTGGAGAACATGTCCTGCACTTTTCTATCACCTGCCCAACCAAGGTCTTGAGGGGAAAGGAACCCAACTGATCAAGTCTGGGAGGGAATGGAGGAGCAAAGGAAACTGAGTGGTATGTGTGTAAAATAAGGGCCGAAAGGAAGAAGTCAAACTCTAGTAGGCATTTGGGACTGAGTCTCGCTGAGATCTGATGGAAGAGTCTGAGTCTGTGGAATTGGACAGGAATCAAAATGCAAGCAGGTAACTGCAGTGGTGTCTTCTCTGTAAAGTTTGATGGCAGAATGCTTACTCCAGAGCACAGTTCCCCTCTGCCCTAATCAGCAAAGTCAACTGTCAAGGATGAATTGCAGTTTAGACCAGGGGTGCCCAAACTTTTTGGGCCAGGGGCCTGACCATGCCCCCAGAACAGCTGAGCGGGCCAGACCACACCCGCGGAATACAGCGTGTTTGTTCATGCAGCACAGATTGCTTCTGCGCTTGTGCGAAAGTGGCCATTTTGTTTCCTGGTTTGGCACAGGAAACAAAATGGCCACTTTCATGCATGCGCAGAAGCATCCACACCAAACCAGGCAATAAAATGGTCATTTCTGCCCATGCGTGAGAGTGGCCATTTTGTTTCCTGGTTTGGGTGGATGCCTCTCTGCACATGCGTGAAAGTGGCCAGTTATTTTGGTGCAGACGCTTCTGTGCATGCACGAAAGTGGCCATGTTGTTTCCAGCACCAAACCCGGAAACAAAATGGCCACTTTTCATGCATGCGCGGAAGCATCCATATTTACTTCCTGGTTTGGTGAGGGCATCATGGGCCTGATGAAATGGGTTTGTGGGCTGCACCGTAGTTTGGGCATGACTTGTTCAGAGAGTCAGATGCTCCCCAGCCAGCCTCTAGGAGAGTAGACTTGGGTATAGAGGGACTCCTTAAGTAAGAGGGCATTTGATCATTTAATTGTCCCAAGAAAAAGAAAAGAGTGACACATTTTCTATCTTTCCAAATTGTTCTCTGGACTCCTCTTCATTATGAATGCTTTCTGCTGGAAGCACAATAGCCAAGCCTTTTTATCAAAATCCTGCATAATGGAAACCTCAAGATTCTGAACTTAGAATAAATTACATTACGGCTATCATTCCAACATATTCAGTTATTCCCCTCCCCCCCCCTTCCCCATAGATATCCGATTTGCTGCCCTTATTCTGAAGTAGCTATCTTTGGAGGAAGGACAGGATAACAGATAGTTAAGTAAAATTGGTTCTTGAAGACTCGTGGATTTACATGTACTCCTCCAGTTACCAGTGAATGATACACAGCAGCCTTTTTTTGTGTATGTGGAGTGAGAAAGGAAGCCATAAGTAGCCAGGAGAAGGAAAAAACCTTGGATAGCAATAAAAAAATACTATATACACCACACACTCTGAAGCATTTCTCCAGTCACAAGGACTAGCAGCTTAAAAATTAAAAATAGAGTTAATATTACTAACAATGAGATTCCACATCATAGTAGTGCAAAGTTTCAAGGAATCCACATTCTTCCCTAACCCAAACAATTAAGTCAGAAGCTGACCATTTTCTCCAACAAAGGAATGTCTTGAATTATAGCTACAAAGGGTCTAGACTGGAGTTGGGCAGGAATGGAAATCAAGGGCTCCCCCTACTGGATGGACATGGGCCATACAAGCATACAGTAGAAAGAGAAACCCAGAACAGCCCCTTTATGATGATTCTTCTTGTTCTGCCGTATCCATATCCGAATATTGACGATTCTCATGGCGATCAGTCATGAAGACTGTCCTGAGAATATAATGCAGTAGCCTTTCATCTGCCATTTGCATCACAATATGATACCCTTTTCCACTGATTTCCATGAGCCACTTTCTGGCCCTGAGCCCTTTCAGAATACAAAGTCCTCATCAATCCCAGGCCAGTATGGATGAAGCCACTGCCCTCCAACAAGATAGATTCAAGAGGGATTTAATAAACTTGGGGACCATTACCCTTCCCTGTCAACTTCAGCACCCAAGTCATTAGTCCTCAGGGTTGTCAGGTTAGTTAACTACCGCCTGACACTCTACAATGAGTCGCTGGCAGTATGGTCTACTCTATTACCATAGCATGATTAGAACAATATTTCCCAACCTTGGATGTTCTTGGACTTCAAGGTCAAGAAGCCCGATCAGCAGCTATTCTAGGGTTGCCATGTCCCAGAAAACCAGGAATTTCCCGGATTTTGATTGTCCCGGCTGGTTCCGTAAAAATCACTGTAAAGTCCCGGATTTGCAAGGTTTCAAACCAAGGGGCATGCTCTTAGTTTGGAAAAAAAATCTCATCTTTTTCTTGCTGCCTCTACTTAAGCACCAGTCAGCTTTTGTAGCAGCAGCCACAGTAGCTTGGTGGCTGAAGAAGGAGATTGGGTTGATCAGCGTGGCCTGATCATTGGTAAGTGGAGTTCCCCAGCAGTGTGGAGGGGGGCTTTGCTTAACCCACCTTCCAGCTGACAGGCAGCTTGGTGATGGGATAAACTGAAGGTCTCTGAAAGAAGAATGAGGAAAAGGAGGGGTGCATGGAGGGGGGAGGACGAAGGTGCTTCAGTAAGTCTCCTCAACAGCCCCATCCAACGCATGCCATTTGAAGAATGCAATGACATCATGTGGCTGTCCCAGTTTGTTGGGAAAGAATTATGGCAACCCTAAGGTATACTGGCTTGGCTTTCTGAGAGTTGAAAAACAAGAACAACTGAGGACAGGAAGTGGGCAGAAATGTTAAGATTAGAGACAGTCTCCACCAACCACTCACCCCTTGAGGAGCAAATTTCTTGGGCCCATGGCCCCTAGATTTTAAACATGAAATTTAAGGCTACCCCAACACTGCCCTGACCTTTAGCCTACATGCTTACCTTGTATATTATCTAAGGAGAGTATCTTGGATGTGTATCACTAAGATGTGGGTGTTTGATGCATAAAAATGAGGTGAAAAATAAAGAGTCCAGGAGATCCAGAGTTCAATTCAGTAAGAGTGAACAGGAATGACTATAAATGAGGCTGAATTCAATTGTCCTTTCTTCCTAAATATGTTCATGGAACTATAATAAGAAACTATTGCCTAATGCTACGCTGCTTAGTTGTAATATAAAATGCCTTCTAGCTTTATTCTAACCCTCCTGACAATCACCTGAGATAAGGCCTTTCGCTTTCCATTCTACTTGATGAAGGAATGCTGAAATTAAAAGTGGTGTTGGTCAGCCAAACAAGCTTTTTACCAGCACCAGCAGCAGGAATAACAACAACATCAACAACAGCTTCAACACAACACTTTACATATTACTGTGGTTGAGAAATTTTTTGTTAAGCTGATTGATGTGGTGATCCCAGCTGATGGTCAGGTGGAAGAAAAAGAGATCAAAAAGATCATGAAATATCAGGATCTGAGAAATGAAGTGCAGTATCTTTGGGAGAAAAGAGCAACAGTGATACCAGTAGTGATACAAGAACTGGAAGGGTTGATAAAACATCTGAGTGTGATTGACATTGATAAGATTTAATTTAATTTTTATATTTATATGCCACCCAATCAGGGAACCCGACCCAGGGCAGCTTACAAATAATTAGAGAATATACCCAATAACTACACAGTAAATACACACTAAATGATACAGTGACATGTAAGAACAATACATAGGTTACAATGTCATGTCAATAATGTGTAGTAAATAATACAGTGACATGTAAGATCATGACAGAGGAGTATCAGAGAGTAGCAATAGTAGGCACCAGCTACATTATCAGGTCATACTCCACTGACTCTTAGGTCTAGAGCTACACCTGAGTAGTGGTGTTCCAAAACTTCAGCCCAAACATCTGGTGGGCTGTGTAGACCATTGGCAATGATCATGATCATCATCCTAGAACTGCAGAGCTGGAAAGGACCCTATTGATCATTGAATCTACTTTCTGTCAAGGAGACATAAACCAAACTCTTAACCTCTAGTTCTACAGTCAGATACCTAAACCTCTTCTATGAAAGGCATCCTAGCACAAGCCCGTTCTCTATGTGTCCTGTGAGGCTGACACCAGTTTAAGATGAGCCTTTGGACTCTCAACCTTAATATAAAAAGACTGCCAAGATTATCATCTGTAGGGCAGCTGATCCACTGCTACACTGCAGTCTGTCCAGATTTTAGGGCACCTTTGGCCACCAGCGACTACTGGTCCAAGATAGATCGGCCACATTCCTCAGCCTCCATTAGCACCCATTTGGTCTGTGATGGACCTGTTAGCAGCAAAAGTAGCTCGGTTCCCTCTCACTAAAGCCCCACGCAGGGACACATATGAGAGCATCCAGGTGAATTCCCCACCTCACCCCCCAACCTCACAGAATGTAACCTTGCTCATTAAAACCGCTGCTAAGGTATAGATTTCATCTTCAGATTTGCTCCTCTCAGATTTGGGTAAGATATTCACCATCCACCATCCCTTGTAGATGAGATCCAATGTCCACTGCACAAGTCCAAAACATTGTGCATCCTGAGGGGAAGATGCGCTCCAAACACAAAATCCAAGAGGCAGCAAATGAATCCTTCTGCAGTGCTGTTAAGGTGGGCGGAGGAGATAAATCCCTCCACCACAACTGAAAGTGGCGCATTAAGGGCAAACCTCCGAGCATTGCTTCCACCTACCTCCCACCATCTGTCAGCTCAGCTGACTGCTTCACTCTACCCAAGGGTAGGGCTGGCTGTCCCACTGTAACCTCAGCGATGGTTGCCCACTTCAAAGCATGGCATCTGTGCCTGGAAACTGTTTTATTGAAATAGAATGGCAATACATCTCTCTGCTTTCCCATAACCCTGCTGCAATGGCAGGGAAGCAGCCACTGGGGGGGGGGGGATTTCCCTTTTTATCTCCATCACAGCCCTGGTGGCTCTCATGCCCCAACATATTCCCCCGTTCAGTTTACAGTAGCAGCCCCATTTCTCTACTAGGAAAACCAATTCCTGCCCTTTGACTCTAATTGCCGTCCAGTATTAATATGGATATTTATCAAGCTGCTTTCTGGAGCACTGGCTGTGAGCATTAGGGTCCAGGAATGGGTTAATATCAAAGAATGGGGGGTGGGTTTATTATTTTATCAAAATGAGGCTATGACAGCTGTTTAAATGCAGGAACATCTGGCAGCTGCATGACCCTGTGAAGCAGCAGGGCCAGACGGGGCTCCAGGCACCTATCAGCTACTTTAAGTGGCTATTGAGCATAATAAATGGAAAAGGAAAATGAAGCCAGCTCTTTCCTCAGTACAGGGCAATACTGGAGATAGCAAGCCCAGCCAAAGGAGGAACGGTACTATCTGGGGATGAGGACACATGCCTTTGTCCTTGGGTTGGAAAAATAACAGGATGTCCATTCTGTAATAATAATAATAATTTAATGGCAGAAATTATTCTGGTTTTAAAGGTTTTTTGCTAGAGAAACTCTGCTCTGGAGACACCCAAAGGAGGCTCCTTTCACGTCCCCACGATCTTTTCCCACCAAAGTGGTCCCAGCTGTTTTACAGACACACGTATTAAAACACTCCAAAAAGTCATCTCCAATGTGCAGGAGTGTGAGTCCCATGTTCACACAGGAAAAAGTGATCTATCACAGATGCCCTCCTAGACCAGGGGTTCCCAACCTTTTCAAGCTGGGGACCGGGTAACACTCTCTCAGTCAGCTTCGAGAGTTGGATGGTCATTTTGTCCTGCCTGCATGATGGTGTTGTGATCCAGTCCTCATCAAACTCCAAAGATGGCCTGGATCAGGAAGCACTTCCCATGTCCAGCCCAGTTCTGCCTGCACCCGAACCTGAGAATGTCCTGAACCAGGAATTTCAGCCTGCTTCTGGCTCAATTCTGTTTCCCCAGTCAAATGACCTGCCAGATCAGAAGTCTAACTCTGAAAGTTATCAGCCATCAGTCAGTGAAAGATTCAGAATGGAGCTACACCTGCGATGCAAGCATGCTAGAAATAGTTAACAGAGAATGCTCCCAGCTGATAGCGATTAGCTGGGAGTCTTTTAAACAAGCTTGTTGCAGCATTCCAGCATTGATAGAATTCTTCAGTGCAAAGACTCACACCTTGCCTAGATCCTGACCTGCTTGCCATGACCCTGACTTATCTGCCAACCTGGCTGATGCCCCTGGACATCCTTTGGACTAGATGATTGCTTGAACTACCAGTAGCCAGACCTCAGCTTGCTCTTTGGAGAGTTCTGGGAATTGAAAAATAAAATATGATTAAAGTGCTAAACTGGAAAGCATTCCAGTCTGGTTTTATGTAAATCCAAATCCCAACCAAATCCTAATGGGCCAGCTCTGATGGGTAAGTGGGCATGCACGGATTCATCTCATCCAATTGGTTGCATGTCCTATGGAGAGGTGCACTATAGGAAAGGAAAGCTGGAATGAAGCAAGAGTGAGAAGCAACATCTGATGTAACAGAACCAAGAGATTCAACCATTTCTACCTGTCTTGTAATGACTCTGCCATGTTTTCCCCTTTAAAGTTTTCTTAGACACCATGGAGAGGAGGTTGTTATTCAGAAGTGGACTCCACAGAACTGCCTATCAGAATGTGACTTTCTGGAATCTGATGCATTGCTGTTCAACCTGGTTTTCAAAGATGTAAAAATTCAAGTCTTCAAGACAATCACAGACACAAAGAGTCCCAAGAAATGCAACAGTGAGCACTGTCTTTCAAAATTTGAAAAATCAGATACAGTAGTTGGAGAAAGCTGGCAATTGCATCAGGGGTTCCCAACCTAAGGCCCATGGGCCAGATCTGGTCTGCGATGCCACTTAATGTCCCCATCCCTCCAAGGGCATTCTAGAAAAAAATGCCCCCCTTTGAATCTATTGGGACAAAATGGCCACCCCCACCACCTTCATGTAGGCAGGGCAAAATGGCTGTCCAGCTGTCGAAGCTGACTGAGAGAGAATGACCCAGTCCCTGGCTTAAATAGGTTGGGAACCCCTGCTTTACATACTTTAATTTTTCCCTCCTAAGGTCTTCGTTCAAAAACAGAAAGCACCTTGAAGAACATTGTGGTATTTTTGAACTTCAATCGGGCGTACCCTGGGCAATGGCAAAACTTGTGCCGGCTAATCTTTCTCATACTAGATCAGGCATAAGGAACTACGGAATAACTTCACTGAAAAGTGGCTTCATTTTGGCAGTTTCGTGTCTGACCTAGACATGGAAGATGGAAATTTAAAAACCTCTAGATCGTAGCCTTCCATCCAACTGATCTTTCTTCCATGCAAATCCCTAACAAAAAATGTTCCAAATAATGTAATACAAGAATGCACCTCGGGAAAGATACAGAAACATACACAAGCATAGAATAGGCTAAGGAGCAGCTTTTAAAACTAAAAAGGAGCAAAGCCATCATTAACACACATTTTCCCTCACAATAGTTAAAAATATCTCAGACGTTGGTGTTGTGGAGACACAGTATGAGCTACAGTTCAAAAGGATCCACAAGAATTTTTAAATGTACAAATTTTAGGTTTTGTGAGGAGGGTGGGAGCTTGGTGCTGTTTTTTTCAAGTGTGAAAACATAACAACTGCCAGTGAGTGTGTTGATAATCAATATTGTGTTGCTTCGATCTCAAGCTGACAAAACACTTAAAGTGATAGCTGATTAACGCTGAAGGCAGATCAAGACCGGAAAACTCTGGGCTGAAAGTCAGCAAGGCTTTTGGCCAAATCCCCTTGAAGCACCTGCCACATCTCAAAATACTGGCATCTGATTGTTAGCAATGTGCCCTTTTGAATGAGGACAGCTGTGGGTGGTAGGCAGCAAACCTTCCAGCAACAGGTTTGGGTCCTAGGCAAAGTCTGCTTCTCATGCCGAGACATTCTTTCTCATGATATTTTTTGCTCTCAGATTGCAAAGCACAGTTCAGACCTTGCCTGGAATGGAATAGGAATCTCAGAAGAGTAAATGCTTTCCTCCTGAGATTAATCAAATAAATCCATTGTTTCTGAGGTGGATTTCAAAAAAGACGTTCCAAGCTCTATTGTCAACAGAATTCTGCAGCCAGTGCAGAAAGACCACAGTGTCAAAACATACACATTGCCGGCCGAAAGTCTCAGGAACAATCAATGGCAGCACCCGGTATATAACAGGCCTTTACTTGCAAGCGGAGTGGAAGACATCTGTGCATGAGTCCCAGGGATGCAACAAGTCTGAGTAGATAATACTGGGCTACTGTTCCCTGGTAGAGGGGAAGCAGCTCCATTCCTTCCCAATGGTAAAAAAAGCATCATGTTAGAGTGTTAGATCGGCACTTGGGGAATTTAGATTCTGTTCTCCACTCAGCTACACCACCTGCTTGGTGATCTTGGGTCCGACACACCTCAGGGGGAGGTGGGGCCAAGGAGGGGCAGGTACACTCCCTGGAGAAAAGGTGAGGTACAAATGTAACTGGCAAAACAAGTGCACAGCTTGTCTTTAGACCTGGCAGCAGCGCACCAGTACATTTATGGACTTTGTAGACAGGAACTTAATCTATGCCAGTGAAGCCACCCTGAACATCTCCAGTCTCAATGGCTTTCAGAAGCTAAGCCGGGTCCAGTCGCTGACGAGTACCAGGCGAGGAGCTGTCAAGGAAATACCAAGGATCTCAAGGTAATGCTAGTAAAGGATCCATAGCTAACAACACTAGGCTGGATGGATCAATGACCTAACTAATTAATTAATGAGAAATTATGTAGTACTGTACATAAAAATAAAAAGTCATAGGTACATTTGTTGTGGGATATGAGAGAAGGCCTTCTCTCTGGCAGCTCCCAGATTAAGGAATGCACTCCCTCCGGAGGTTAGATTGATCCCCTCTTTTTATTGTATCAACAATTGAAAACTCTTTCCCCCCCCCCAGGCAAGCTTTTAATAATTACAACTGAGTCCTTGGATGCTGGTTTTCCCCTAAATTATTGTCTGGTATTAAAGTTTTTGTTAGATTTTAAGATTTTTGATGTTTTTATCCTGTTTTAATTATTTGATATACAGTATTTTAATTATTACGCAAGTTTATTTTTTTAATCGGACAAATACAGTGTTTTAACCGGTTCTTTTTAATGTTGTGAGCCACCTTGAGTCCCCCCATCAGGAGAAAGATGGCTTATAAATAAATGCAACAAACTAACCAACAAAAAAGACAAACCAGGTTCTATATTTTAACCTCACTGGAGAATCTTGGATAAATTGTCATCTTGTAAGGTTAAAATGGGACATAACCTCTTTTGAGCATTATCCTGGATTTACTTGAAGACCCAAAAATGTGTTAAAGAAAAATGGTCGCTAAGTTGAAATAAATTACCTTCCTAAGAAATGGGACATCAGTTTTTGTTTAATATTAGTGCAAGGTCTAACAGACTGTGCAGTGTTCTATCATTATTTTAGTTTGGCTTCCACATCCTGAGGGTTATTTTTTCTTCAATGATTTAAGAGGTGATTCTGAGCTTTCTACCATAAATAGGTACGGGTTTATGCGCTACAAGATTGGATTTTTGATACTATGGCATGATTCAAACCATCAAGTTTTTAGACTTCCTTGTCTGCTTCTGGATGGACTGAAAAGGCTTGAAAAAGAATGCAAAAAGAAATAAGAATTCCAGCAGGCTTGAAGTTAAGTCAGATTTCTCAGGCTAAAGAATGACATTTTGTCTTGCTTGTGTCCTGACATTCATAACAAGGTTTGGGATCTACAGACAACCATGAAATCTCATTTGCCAAACGACATAGGAAACATGGGAAATGTTGTGATAAATCAGAAAAATAGATGAAGGGGGAAAGGTGACATGCTTGGGACCACAATGGAGAGTGAATGGAAAAGACCAAGGTTCATGGGATGCCTTCCTCTCCCCCAGAAGGAATATCTTCACAGTCTCTTTAAGACATGTTAGAGTTTTCTTCCTTGCTCTTAATTTCGCCTGAATAAAAATTACAAGCAATTAGTGATCCACGAAGATGTACTGGAGGCTGACCTGCTTTCCCATGCAAATTCTGGTGGGTTGTTTCCTTGAGCCGACATTGTTTCTACATACACACGCAAAGAGCCCTACTTTGAAAAAGAAGGCATTGCGTTTTGTTCTCTCATTGAATGCTCTCTCTAGTTCAAGGCTCAAAACACCCCAGTAACTAAAGTGCTTTTCCCAATCCAAAGCACACCTCATTCATTCCATCTCCCTGCCTTTCCCATCGGTCACCAAAAATATTTTTAAACAACAAAACACTTAGTTATCTGCTTTAAATAAAGGGTTCTCTAATTCAAAACAAAATTTTCAGGCTGACAGAAGAACTGGGGTACCCCTGAAAGACTTTCTCTCTCCCCCCCTTCCTCTTCTTGAAAAAGAACAAGAAAAGCCTAAGGAACACAGCCTAGTTAGATCTAACCTTGTGAAACCCTGAATGCAGCACCTTAAGAAAAGACAGTTGGGTTTTTTTGCATTCACAAAACTGTTGAAAAGTAGAAATTGATTGTCATGAAATCTGATTCTCCCTGGCCTGGTGTTTAATGAGCCCTTTCCTTATTTCTTCCTGCAACATTACAAAGCCATAAAAAGAAAAATAAGACATGAGGAAGAGGGGGTTTTTTTAAATAAAAAAACCACCAAAGCTCTTAACTCATGATTTGCAAACAATGAAAAGAACAGAGAAGGGAAAAAAATGCAATGCCAGGTACCTGGGAAGGAATTATATTATACACACTCACACACACCATGCAGCAGGCAAAGAAGAATCAAAATTTTATGATCCTTGTTGAAAGCTATTGTTCGCTGGGGCTAGGGAGAACCAGGGAAGTTCTAAAGCACCAAATCACAGGGTCTTAGGATCTTGTTTATTAAGATCTGCTTTTTTTCAATGGCAGCTATGGAGTGAGAATTAAACATCTAAAACTCAGGGGAATGATAGTAGTAGGTAAGGTCTGAGTAGGAAATCCTCTGCAATTGTTTAATAACACTTTTCTTTAAGTGCTTCTCTATTCAACTTAAAAGGGATAAAAAGGGAGCTGGGTCAGGTAGACCACTGGTTTAACCAATGAAGACAGGATGGGAAGAAGGACACACTTAAGGCCAGAATCTAGAGGGATATAGCTATGATAAGCAGGAGAATAAAAATCACCAAGGCACGCACTACTGCCTGTTAACTAAACACAAAATGCTGAACTGCTGTGTGCGGAAGAGAGGAAATGTTGAATTTCAGAGCAGCCATGCCTTTGGACTGGATGGTCCTAAAAGAGGCGTAACGATGGCTGTGTCAAGGACAGAAAGGGGCACTTCTATGCCAACACTGGTTTTACAAATGCACATTTTTCATTTTTGGCTTCTCTGAGTGCTTACATCCAGCCAAACCACCACCCTCGTCTCTTGCCCACAAAGAATCCTTGCTGGTCCTGGGAAGAGTTTAGGACTCCTGGGTCTCCTTTTGCCAAAACCATGACACCGAAGCCGACATGCCTGTAGTATTTCGGACTGTATTTACAAGGGGTTATTTCAATTAGGGATGCAATTTAAAAAAAACCAGATGCAAACAGCATGGGCTTTCCCCAAAAAAAACCTAAACCCACCAGCGCCCCATTTAGGACCAGCAGAGAGGTTTGGATTTTGAACTTTTATTTACTACCCTCATGAAGTGGTGTGGCAGCTCCAGTTCTTTTTTACACTGGCCGAGTTGCTTCTTTCCTGTGAGATCCGGAGCCTAGCTGTGCGGCACAGAACACGCCGCCTGGCATTCGTGGGGACACATGTTACTTCCCCTGCACCGATTCGCCACTGCTCGCCCGGACCGGGCGATGTGCGGAGGGCAGAGGCGCTTGCAGAGTCCCACATCTGCCTACAGGAGCCAGTTCTAACCACGTGCGTACGTTTGTACACAGAAACCCACACCGGGAATGGGTGTATGTGTGTAAGAGAGCGAGCGAGCCCGCGCACCGACATTCACTCGTGCCCGACTTGCACGCGGCGCGCCTCGTTCTTCGCTGGCTTTCCAAGAAAGTCCGCAAGTACGCACATACATACATAGAGAGAGGACACGTGAAGGCTGAAGCAAGCCTTCCGTGTCTCACAAGGGCTTGCCGGGATGCAGGGAGCGCGCCTTGAGCCGGTGTTTACATTTTCCCGCCGGTAAGCAGTTCGAGACCCGAGCGCTGCACGACGGAGTGAGCTCCCGTCTCTGTCCCAGCTCCTGCCAACCTAGCAGTTCGAAAGCAAGAAAATGCAAGTACTGTAGATAAATAGGGACCACTTCTGTGGGAAGGCAAACAAGCATTCCGTGCCCTCCGGCGTCGAGACTTGCCTGCCACATGTCCACGGAAACGTCTTCAGACGCAGACAGTGCTGGCTCTTTGGCTATAAACAGAGATGAGCACTGAACCCTAGAGTCGGATACGACTGGCTTTCGAGCAAGGGCGACCTTTACCTAGGCGCAGAGGAGCCCAAGGGGGCCTGCCGGACGGGTGTGTTTACACGACTCCAGCCTTGCCCTCCCCACAAACAAACGTGTCTGTTACGACAGAAACCTTCCACCGCCCCGCGAGGAGACCTACCTGCTTACCTACCCCACCCACCCACCTATTTGGAAAGGCACTGGATCCCTTGCCAGCCGGGGGGGGGGGGGGCTCCGTCTTCCCAAGCGAAGCCAATTCGGATCCGTCCGAGGGGGCGCCCACCCCACCCGATTCACTCCCGCCCGGATCCCTGGCCAGCCAGCGCAAGCCCGTCCGTCCCCGCTGTAACTTTGGAGAGGACGCGCGTCGGAGTCCAGCTCCAGCAACCCGACGCCGTCCGCCGGGGCGGGCGAGTCAAAGTTGGGAGAAGACAATCCAGCGCCCCCTCTTTGACCCAGGGGATCCAGCCGCGGGGAAGCAAAGCCGCCCGGGACCCTCACGCCGCTCCGTCCGGGGCTGAGAAACGCCCTCCTTTCCTTCCCCGAAGGCCAGCAGAGACCCTTCTCTGGAGCGCGAAGGACCCCGTTCTCTCGGACCGAGGGAAAGACGCTAAGCAAGCTCTCCCCCCCCCCGCCTTCCTTCCTCCCCCCCCCCCGTCACCGCCCTCTCGGCCCCCTTACCTTGGGCAGGAGCCACTGGCTGAGGAGGAGCGGGACCCAGCTCAGGAGCTTCATGGTTCCGGCAAGAAATCTCCCGCCAGCTTGGAGAGCGCGGAGGGACGGGGCGGGTGGGCTGGGGGGGGGGGATCTGGGCGAGATTGAGGGAGAGAGAGGAAGAAGGGGGCAGGGGAGGGGTGTGGGGAGGGAGGGGGGAAAGGGAGGAGGAAGAAGAAGAGGAGGAAGAAGATGCGAGCTCCGCTTCTGCGCCCCCCGCCCTCCCCGTCTACAAAATCCTCCGGGTGCGAAGGGTGAGCAGCAGCAGCAGGTCTCCCCACCCACCGGGCGCCTTCTTGCACGGGAGGCGAAAGGGAAAGAAAGAGGGAGGGAGAAAGTTGACTCGGCACTTGAGGATCAGGAAAAGGGAGGAGGGAGACGCGGGGCGCAGGCGGGCGCCCTCCTGAGCGGCTCCTCCCGCCCTGCTGCCCAAGAAGAAGGCGCCCGTCGGGGGCGGTGGGGCTTCCTCGACTCCCCAGCGCGCCAATCCCCGTCTGGCGCCCCGGAGAGGGTGGTGCCAGCAGCCAGGCCCTCTCCTCCTCCTCCTCCTCCTCCTCCTCCTCTTGAGCAAAAGGTGGATTGGAGAAGAACGGCACGCGAGCACTCTCTCTCTCACACACACACACCCCTCTCGGGCCCCCAAAGCTAAGGTAAAGGTCGCCCTTGCTCGAAAGCCACTCGTATCCGACTCTAGGGATTGGTGCTCATCCGTTTATAGCCGAAGAGCCAGCGCTGTCTGCATTTGCAGACGTTTCCGTGGACATGTGGCAGGCATGACGACACCGGAACGCTGTTACCTTTCCGCCTAAGCGATAGGGCGTGGCCAGGGTGTGTTTTGCCCACTCTGAGTTAGCAGTTTGCCCACCCTCGAAGTCCCATACATATGGCAACAGAGTGTGTGTGTGCGTGTGTATAAATAGAGAGATAGACATAGATAGATTGTGTGTGTGTATACTGTACATATAAAATAAAATAAAAACACTGTAGCACTTTAAAGACCAACTGCTATACAGTAATTTTATTGTCTGAGAAGAGAGGATTCACTTGAGAAAGCCTTGATGCTGAGAAGGGTGGAGGGCAAAAGAAGAAGGGGGTGGCCCAAAATGAGATGGCTAGATGGTATTGTAGAGGCAATGGGCACAAAGCTGAGCGAGTTGAGGGGGATGGTGGAGGACAGAAGTGCCTGGCGGACAGTGGTCCATGGGGTCGCAAAGGGTCGGAATCGACTGAACAACAACAAAAAAGTGCTACAGTGTTTTTTGTTCTGTTTATTTTTTATTTTGTTTATTTTATTTTGTTTTCTGATATGCCTGAACCACAGACTAACACGGCTACTATTCCAAAAAAAAAAATTGTGTGTGTGTGTGTGTGTGTGTGTATAGGTAAAGGTTTCCCTTGCTCGAAAGCCAGTCGTATCTGACTCTAGGGGTCAGTGCTCATCTCTGTTTCAAAGCCGAAGAGCCAGCGCTGTCTGCTTCTGCAGACATTTCCGTGGTCATGTGGCAGGCATGACTAGACACCGGAGCGCACGGAACACTGTTACCTTCCCACCAAAGTGGTTCCTATTTATCTACTTGCAATTTCTTGCTTTCGAACTGCTAGGTTGGCAGGAGTATAGATATAGATAGATAGCTATAGACACACACACGCACACCTCGAACCCTGGCTATGGCCCTGCCAAGCGGTACCTATTGATCTACTTGCAATGTCTTGCTTCCGAACTGCTAGGTTGGCAGGAGCTGGGACAGAGACAGCAACTCACTCCATCATGCAGCACTCGGGTCTTGAACTGCTGACATTCCGGGTCGTCAAGTGCAGGGTCATCTTAACCATTAAGCCACCGCAGTCCACAGGGCTAAAGGAAGAGACGATCCAAGGGGTTACCGGCACCTGTCGGAGACAGGTGGAGGGGGAGCAGGATTTGGGACTCGGGATCGTACCGGCGGGCTAGCGTGCCTTCCCACTCCCATTTGTTTTAATAGCCCTTCTGCAGATGCACCAGCATGCACAAGGTGGCAGGGGGCACGAGGTGAAATCTTCCGTCTTGGTACTGAGCAATACAAGAAAGGTGAAAAACAAAGCAACTGAAGGGGCGGGAGGGGATTGAGGAGTGTTCAGAAAGGGTTGAAGCTGAGCTGTGATCCCTCAGTCTTAGGGGATCAGCTGGAGGTTGCAGGTATTGGAGGCTTTTCCTGCTTCAGGAAAAAAATTCATTCTCATATGAGTTGCAGCCAATGACTGGGGGGGGGGGGAGCAACACTGCCCACCACTCACTGCCAGCTGCCATTGTGCACAGGTGGGAGCTCCCATGAAAAAGGCAGAAAGGAATGTGGTGTCCTCCCATAAGAAAGAGAGAAAGTTTATCCTTTCAAAAATAGAGAGAGAGAGAGTGTGTGTGTGTGTGTGGTGGGACTGACTAGGGCCAGCTATTTCCTCCTCCATCTAGGTCAAACATGAAACTGCCAAAACAAAGCCACTATTTGGGGAATTCATTCCACAGTTCCTTTCGCCTGACCTAGTGCGAGAGAGATTAGCTGGCACAACAAGGTTGTGTTGCCTGGGGTACGCTGACGGTGGTTCAAAAATATCACAATCTTCCAGGAGCCTCGTTCTGTGTGCCTCAGCTGTTTTCCTAAATACTCGCCAGTAGATCAATTTGTCTCTAAATTTTGGTACCCAGAACTAAACTCCAGTTGCCCCCCCCCCCCCTTGCTTGCAGCCCTGAGGCCAGGACTTGCTTAGCTTCAGTAAAGGTGTTTTTCAAATTTATTGTCTGATTATAAATGGGGCACAATGGGCAAATTTACTTCCCAAACTTTGCTCCTGCTGCCATGATGCTATGCAGCTGTCTGCAGAAGGGATAGAGCCTATTCTGATGGGTCTCACATGTCAAAAGCCTTTTTGCTGATCGAAAAAAGGAGAGAGGATAAAGCAAATGGAACATGGATCTGTTAAATGTTAATTGTGTTGCTTTACTTCTCTTGATGTATTTCAACAATCTATGCATACTGTACAGTATATATATCTACTGTGTATATATATATATAAACCCTGGTTTTAACACAGAAAGCCTCCTCGAAGATTGTGATATTTTTGGACCACAATTGGACGTCCCCTTGTGTTGCCAGCTAATCTTTCTCACACTAGGTCAGACGAAAGGAACTGCAGAATGAACTCACCAAAAGGTGCCTTCATTTAGGCAGTTTCACATCTAGCCTAGACATGGAAGAAAAAATCCAGGAGTGAATCTTACTGAGTTCTGGTCACACTAGCAATCTGACACAGACTTGTAAGCCGTCTACAAAACCTGGCGCAGCTGCTCTATTCAGCTAAGGACTAGTCCTTTAAAATGGCAAATTGCTTCTGGGATACCATCCAGAAATGTGACTGTGGAGGACAATCTAGGTTGCAAACACAGGTAAGGATATTTTAAAAAAAAATCATTTAAAAAAATATAATTATGTTCTGAATTTGGCAAGGATGCACTTCTACCTTGCTGTGTGCAAAGCCTGACATTTAAAAGATGCTATATTCACTCATGTCTTAGCTTTTCTAGCTCTACAGATTATCTAATTGCCTTGTCTCAGTCTCACAAGGAATTGGCCAAAGAATGTAAGTATGATCAAAACTGCAGAGCACTTATGTCCAAAGCTATCCGAATAGATAAGGATGACACACCGAGCTAAGAGAAAGAATACATGCTTTGCATGCAGAAGGCTTCTGTTCTCCAGCCTCACTGTTGCAAAGATAGCACTGCTGAGACATATTTTTTCTGCCTGATACTGTAATAAATGGCAATACTGGACCACTAATAATGGAGAGTTAGGTTGTAAGAACTGTGCAAAGATCCAAACATGGAAGACCAAGAGGTCCAGATGACATCCCAGTAGAAATTTTGAAACTTTTCTGTAGTTAATATCAAATAATTGATGGATCTTTCTGACAACATTTATGACACAGGTATCTTTGCGAGTGATTGTTTGCTATTAACCTTTTGTTACATTGCTGAAGAAACCAAACACAAAGTCCTGTAAGGAGTTAGCATTAGGAGTCATGCTCTTAATGTCTTTTTGAAAATCATCCATAGTAGAGTTTATAAGAAATGTGAAGAAAACAAAGGTGCTCAGTGAGAACAGGCCATATGGAGTGAATATGGAAGAGTTACATGTTTAAATACAGCTCTGAGATTTAAACATCATAGCCAGTGGTCATGCTAACATTTTTCTTTGGGGAACTGTCGGCAAAAAAAGAAAGTAACTTTTGTCCAGCTCATAAGAAGGTCCATAGCCTGCTTAGAATACAGAATATTTGCAACATGCCAAAATGCTCAAATCACTTTATATTCTTTCTTGAAGGCAAGCATTACAACTAGGCATAGCACATGAGCCAGGTCACAGGGTGAGGGAGGGTAGTCACATCAAAATTTCACAGGGAAGACACAAGCTGTTGTGAATTTAGGAAAAACCAGTTTGGAAACAGAACTAAGTGACTAATCCTGTGATGGCAAACCTTGCAACTCCAGATGTTCTTGGACTTCAATTCCCAGAAGCCCAAGCACCCTGTGAATCCACACAAATGGGTTTACGGCGATTCATCCAGCCCATGCTGACCTCATCACTCCTGGAAGTGGAAGTAAAATATACTTGTATGGAGGAAGGGTTAACTCAGAAGAGCCTTAACTGTATGGGTGTGTCTAACTTTCACTTCTGGGAGCTCCGAGGGCAGCATGAGTCAGATGAATCACAGTAAACCCATTCGTGTGGATTCACAGGGTGCTTGGGCTTCTGGGAATTGAAGTCCAAGAACATCTGGAGTGTCAAGGTTTGCCATCAAAGGACTAACCAATCAGGTCAGTCCTGACCTGCTTCAGTCTCTATTAGTCTAGTGACAGTTAGTCAGGTTGGCTGAATGTTGCTTAAACTCTGAGGAGAATGTTTTTAATAACCAAAACCACGTAACAAAAAGAAAGAACTGAGAAAGTAATCATTAACTATACAAATATTTTTGAGCAAATGTACATATCTACAAGTTTTTAATTAATAAACATTTTTACATTTTCGTAACTTTAAAAATCCTGTCAACATGATTACTGTAGCTGAGCTGATCACTGAGTGGAATAACTGCTTCATAAAAAAAGAGTGGGGGAGAGAACCTGTTTTTTAAACCATAAAAAGGCTAATAACCATAAAATCTGCTAAATAACTACTGAATAACTAGCAGACATTTTAAGTTTGTAATATATACCAAATACAAGCTGCCATCCCTTATAAGTCTCTCATCTCGTCTAACTGTATTACCACCTGCAGCTACAAATTCAGTGGATTGATGGCACCAGAACAGAATCAAAACAAGTTATAGAGAATGTGAAGCATGTCTTAAGGACTGTTGAAATCCAAATGATTTAGGGGCAAAATTATCTATATTACCAATAGGAAGTAGCTGATCCTGAGAGTGGCCTGTCTAAAACTACTTGGAGAATTCACAGCTGAGCTAAATTTTGAGTCAGTAAATTGCCCTACCAACCTCACAGCTTATTCACTTAATTACTACATTACACCCACTCCAGTGGAATAAAATTAATCCAAACAACTAAATAAGGCAGGCAATTTAGGTACTTTTCTGAGTAGGCTGGTTTCCCGCCTCAGGCTTGTTAAAGTCCCCACTGTGGCTTTTTCTCCCCTTTAAACAATTTTTAAGGACAGGAAGGAATAGGGATGTAATACTTTTGAAATATTCTATCGTTTGGGGTCCTCAGGATAGGCATTATTTTATAACCTACTTATTCTGCTTTGATATTGGGTTATTCTAGATGTGTTTTTTGAATTACTGTCATTTTAAAGGTTTCCCCCCTTGTTCTTCCATTTTGCAAGCCACAATTTCCATTCCGTGAGGTGGCATGAAACTATCTGAAACAAATCCTGTACTTGTCTTAAGCAGCCTTTTCCCTTTTTTATTTAATTGATCCGAGCTGATATCCCAGAAATGTGACAAGGGCAGATCTGTCCTTTAATTAGTGGAACATAATGTGGGTATAAGGAGGATGTTTAGGATAAAAGGGGAGGGCAGTTATTTCACAGAGAGGGTTGTGAGGAAACAAAGATGATGTGGAAAGGGCTCAGGGGATATGTTCATGGTGGCATGTTATGACAATGTCCCAATCTGAAGTGATTTGCTACCTGAGATAGGAAATTAAATAGCCTTCTCATCCACCCTAACAAAAGGTGCTAGGAGCTCACTTAGATTTTTGCCCAAAAGGAGGCCATTGCGTCTTCAACTTTGTCCGTATGGTTGCACATTTTAAAATAGTGACTGAAATGTTAAACTACAATTGCCCCCAATATCAGTGGGGAAGATTATAGCCAGGTGACGTGTGGGTCTGCTTAGTCTGCTGTCCAGATGCTAATTGTTAATGGGAAATTTATTTGCTTGTTTCATTTCTATGCCACCTGTCTCTCAGTAAGGGGACCCATGTTGGCTCACAGAGGAATCCTGGGGAACATAGTGAAAAGCAGAGACATCACATTGCAAACAAAAATTTGTATAGTCAAAGCAGTGGTATTTCCGGTGGCAATGTATGGTTGTGAGAGCTGGACCATTAGGAAAGCTGAGCGCAGAAGAATAGATGCCTTTGAGATGTGGTGTGGGAGGAGAGTTTTGAGAGTCCCCCTGGACAGTGAGGAGAACAAATAGGTCAATCTTAGAAGAAATTAACCCCAACTGCTCCTTAGAAGGTCAAATAGTAAAGATGAAGCTAAAGTACTTTGGACATCAAATGAGAAGAGAGGATTCACTTGAGAAAGCCTTGATGTTGGGAACGGTGGAGGGCAAAAGAAGAAGGGGGCGGCCAAAAATGAGATGGCTAGATGTTATTGTAGACACAATGGGTACAGAGCTGAGCAAGGCACATCAGAAAACAAAACAAAATAAAATAAAAAACACTGTAGCACTTTAAAGACTAACTGCTATATTTTTAGTCTTTAAAGTGCTACAGTGTTTTTTATTTTATTTTATTTTGTTTTGTTTTGTTTTCTGATACGCCTGAACCACAGACTAACATGGCTACTATTCCAAAAAATTCAAGAGCTGAGCAAGTTGAAGAGGATGGTGGAGAACAGAAGTGCCTGGCAGACAGTGGTCCATGGGGTCGCAAAGGGTCGGAATCGACTGCGCGACTGAAGAACAACAACACACTTCAAGACTTATTTCTTTCTCTGTGCTAAGGAGTTTTAAATTGTGTGTTCATTATCTTTACAATGGATTTGGGTAGGACAACCTTTCAAAGGACAGGTGCCTTCACACAAAGGCCCATGCTCTGAAAAATAAGATGTGTGGCTACTTTCTGAGGTGCATAGTATAAAAAGCTGGTGAATTTTTTCACTGCCACTGGCACAGGGTTGTAACCAGAGGGGGGGGGCAGGGGGCAAAAACCCTCCTGAGCTAACAACCCCCCCCCCCACTCACCCCGGGATGCTAATGTTATATATGTGTGTGTGATATTGTTGCCCCTCTTGAAATCCCCCCCTCCCCAGAATCCTGGCTACGGCCCTGTACTAGCATTGCACAAATACTCCTTCCTAGTGCAGAGCATATGGTAATAATAAATTCAACAACAATAATTTGTTGCTCTTTCATAATGAAGTGCTTTGTACAAGCTGCAGTTTCTCTGGCTCAGATCAAGGATGAAAGCAAGGTTTGCTAGAAACTATTCCTGGAGACTTTACATCTTTTCTGGCACATGTTGTAAACACAAGACCTGTTGTAAGATACATTCTTACATATGAAACAGTTGTTTTAGTAATACTGTACCTCTGAAGTCATGTACCGACAACCAATATGTCTGTAGTGGCTTTATTTCACTTCATCAGCTATTGCAGGGATCTCCAACCTTTTCAAGCCATGGGCCAGATCATGGCCCCCTCAGACAGCTGAGCAGGCTGGGCTGCAATAAAACACATCTGTGGTTGTTGTAAACGTATTTACGACAGCCATGGGAGCATTTACAGTTGTAAACATGTCCGCTTCCAGTGGTGGCAGCAGTGACATAGGCCACATGAAATGGTGCTGCAGGCCGGGTCCAGCCTGCAGGCTGTAGGTTGAGAACCCCTGAGCTATTGCTTCAAAGTAAGAATTCTGGAGGTGTTGTTTTCATTAGGTTGTTGAGGCGGTTTGTTAAAAATCTTGTCTTTTTTTTCCTTCTCAAAATTACATTCATTCCCAAGCTTTTCTGGAAAAGATAAATGGCTCTTAAAATCTGGCACGTACATATATTCAGAATTCACAGCACTAGTTGGAGAAATCCTGAATTGTTAATTTTAAAAGTATATATCTATGAGTGGTGGGTTGTTTTTTTAAACATTACATGTTTGTAGACTACTTCAGAAGTGCTTTGGACTGAATGCCTCAAAAGATACAGTGGTGAGTACAAAATTATTGCACACTTTCTACTCTATGCACCTGGTGAAAACATGGACCGCCGAGAGGTTTTCTTGTTGCTTGTGTTGATTGCATCCATTGTAAAATTTTTGTGGGTATCCCAGGGTAAACATACCAGAGAAACAATGTGTATATATTGTGGGCCAGCAGAGATAGTTATAAAATGGGTACAATACCCAAAGGCTTTATTTGGAACAAAATGGAGATTTCTTGTGTGGTTGTGAATTGTCCACTTAGTGCTGAAAACAGGCTGCACGCCCAAGTACGCACCTGCCAAACTCTCTTCAGAAGCTGCTCCCCGGCCAGTGTGGTCAGTGCAATCCAGTGTGACAGCTGCATCCTCCGTAGGTGGGTGACGAATCTCAGCTTGGGGATAAGCGGCTGATGGAAGTACAGACAAAAATTGCAACGGACATCTCTTCCCCAGAAGCAGCAATATCAAATTGGGTGTGACAGATGGGAAAGGAGCTAGCAGCATGAAATTATGGCATAGAATCGAGTGGGTGGGTGTAGGGGGGGCATAGTGAAGCAAGAAAGCCCATTGTCACCCATGAGAGAGAGACACTTCAGGGACAGCTATAAGTTATAATATGGCCCCACTCAGGACGGGGAACAAGATGGGAATCCAACTGTGTTTGCTCAGTATGTTGCAACTTTACTTATGATTATATTTTAGAACAATTTGAGGGGGAACAGAGGCTCAGGACAAAGTTAACGACACCTGCTTCTCAGACTGGGAAGAATCTGGAATTTGAGAGCATTTCCCACATTATAATGAGGGAATTGTTCTCGGGTCTTTACATGCACACCAAGGAAAGGACCTTATTTAGTGAATAATAGCCTAGTGGTGGGCATCAGCAGGTTCGCACCAGTTCACCAGAACCGGTAGCAGAAATTTTGGCTGGCCCCTCTGCCCATCCAAGTTTTGAAATAAAGTAAGTTGTACTTCACTTAAAGAGCATAATTTTGTTCCACAGGATTGCTCTTTAAGCAAGTTTGCTCTTTAAGCGAAACACCACTGTAAATGACCAATTGTGGGGTTGATTGCGAACCCCGATTTATTTGTTAAGCGAGTTTTTGGTTGGTTTTATTTGTTAAGCGAAGCGAACATGCAGAGAAAATTCTGCTCTTTAAGCGAGTTACTCTTTAAGTGAGGCACTCTTTGTGCAAGGTTTGACTGTAGTCCTAATTTGGGTGCAACGCAGGGCTTCCCCTGGCCATGCCCACCATACCGCACCCACAGTGTGGTAGTAAAAATTTTTGGAGCCCAACACTGCTGATATCTCCGGTTGGCTTATAGAGTTGGTTCTACTATGAGAATACAGTTGTACCTCACTTAAAAAGCATAATGTGTTCCACAGGATTGCTCTTTAAGCGAGTTTGCTCTTTAAGCGAAACACCATTGAAAGTGACCCATTGTGTGTGTGGGGGGGATTGCGAACCCCGATTTATTTGTTAAGCGAGTTTTTTGTTGGTTTTATTTGTTAAGTGAAGTGAACATTCAGAGAAAATTCTGCACTTTAAGCAAGTTACTCTTTAAGCAAGGCACTCTTTATGCGAGGTTTGACTGTAACTTGGTTGACTATGGGCATTCTGCAGCCATGCTTTGCAGGATGGTGGTGGAAGGATGGAGTACAGGGCTAACCAAAGGCATTCTGATGCCTGCCTGATACAGGGCACATCATAGACCTCCTATTGCCATCCCAAGAGTGCTGAACCCAAGGTTAATCATGCTCCCTTGGCATGAGAAAGAGAAATACATGCATGCACCTCCTTCCCTGAAAGTGAAAATGCACTCATAAATGCTACAGCCTGTTCATGACATCCAGCATTTTCTGCCTGACGCAGGTGCCTCTTAAGTAGTCTGGCCCTGGAAGGAGCTATTTAGCGCTTTATGTCAAACAAGAAAACACATCTGGTTGAGCCTATGCTCCAGCCATGTCACTATGGACCTTCCCCTGGTTCAGCAGGAAGAAAGCAACCTTTTCAGCACAAGAAGGCAGGATATATGCTGCCATCGACTTTTATAAGGGCATGTTCTCAAACGGGTCATCATCCCAACAATAAGCATTTTGGCTCTTAGGTTATCTTACTTGCCTCCACTCCATGGTCACCTATTTAATTTTCAGTTCACCTCACCTTAGCCTTCATGCTTGTTTGGGGCCCACAATAATACCTTGCCAGAGCTTTCCCTGTTGTCTTTGAAAAGTAACAATCACCTCTGTTAAATGGATCTGTAGCAGCTGCAAGCCTCAGATCTATTTTCACCTCAGCTCTTATCAGCTCTGTAAATCTTTTCCAAAGGGTGTATAAAAACAAAGACAGAGAGGGAGGTCAGGCTCCCCCTTGCCAAGCCCCCTCCCCAATTTTCCCTTCCTTTTCATATCTTTGGATGTTCCTCACAATCCTTTTTCTTTGATGATGTTTTCAGCCACTTGGGGACATTAATAACATATGAAGATATTTAAGCCTCATTGCATATTCCCAAAATTTCAGATATGGAAGTGCAACACCTGACGGGAACATTGTATTACCACCCAAGTACAGTACAGCGCTCCTAGCACAGCTGAATTGAAGGCAGAGGTGGAAACTAAGGTGCTAGACTGGAAATTTAACTTTACACCTTCTAATTATTTACTAATTATTTACTAAGTATTAACCTTGCCCTCCTGGTAGGAACTGAAGTTTGGATCTGACTTTGACACTGACTGGAGACAGACTGTGGTTGCGAAGTTGGACATCAGGCATTGTTTCATTCCCGGTCTTTACCCACACTTAAACCAGACCCCTCCAGAGGCTAGTAGCCCTGGGAGAAGTGCTTTAGAAATCAGGAAATTGCTTTAAGACTGTGTTGAGTGGAGGGACTAATGCAGGGGTTCACAACCAACCTACAATCAGTGGGTCAGATACGGCCCACAGCAGCAA
Source organism: Furcifer pardalis (assembly GCA_030440675.1). Taxonomy (NCBI): domain Eukaryota; kingdom Metazoa; phylum Chordata; class Lepidosauria; order Squamata; family Chamaeleonidae; genus Furcifer; species Furcifer pardalis. The sequence continues at coordinate 25,756,069 of CP126893.1, forward strand.
ATCATCTGGGCTGCAGCAATGACCCCAGAAGCAGAAGTGGACGTGCTTATGACAGCAGTAAATGCTGTGTCTCTGCTGTGGTTTATGGCAGCATTTACGGTGAGGGAACTACGTGTCTGGCACACTCAGCTGTCGGAAAGGGAGTGGTCCAGCCCTTGGCACAAAAAGGTTGAGGACCCCTGGGCTAATGTGAGTAAATTCCTTATTTCTCACAGGTAGGATTTGTTGTATTTCCTTTCTCAGGCTCAGCTAAGCACAGAGAGGCCTTCCTCTCATGATGTCCACCTTGTCAATGCTGCCCCTGTGGCTTACACTTTTTCTTGTCCCCAGTTGTTTTACTCTGTGGCAGGTTGTTACCGGGGTGTGGCCGAGTGGGTCAACCACAGATCTCAGTCATGTCATAGATCACATTCTCTCTGTAGGTAGGTATTTGCCATCTTTCTCTTTGTAGTGAATCCTAGGGGTCACACAACAGCTAAATAAATTAGGTGTCAGAAATTACTCTGGGTTGAAAGGATTTTTTCTGGAGAAACTCCATTCTTGGGCACCCAAATGAAGCTCCTTTTATGTCCCCAAGATTCATTGTGCAGCACTCGGGTATGGAACCCCAACCTTCCAATCTTCAAGCTCAGCGTCTTAACCACCAAGCCACTGCAGTGCTGCTACACAGCAGCTAAAAATATACAACAGTCAGCGGTTTCAAAATATATTTCTCATATAAAAATGAGAACAAAGGTCGGGAGTGTAAATAAGGGCTGAAGATTGGTTCTTTGTAAGATTAGAAAAATCTCTTCGTTAGAACTATGAGAAGAGCAGCTTCTGAAACTGTCAGCAGTCGAAACCAAAAGTAGGGGAAAGAATGGATTGTTTTGTACCATCGTGTGGGATTTGATACTGAAGGATTCATCAAATGAAATTTTACATGGCAGGAAGAGAAACATCATAATATGCTAATGCTATAGATCAGACTGCTATTAAAAGGGCAGTTATGAGGTCTGGTTCCAGAAATGACAGGATCATTCCAGCTCAGCTGCTGGGTTATTCTGTAATCATATATTGGGGCAGAAGGAAGGAATCATGGTGGAGGTGTGGAAAATAACAGTTCAAAACAACAGATAGGCTTATAGTATCTCAAAAATTCTAGCCTGGCAAAGTACTTACTTTATTGCTTGGTAGATGAGAAGAATAAGAAAATGGCTGCCTCTCTGCGGCTGCTTCAATGAGAGTTTCTCATTTGGCCTACAATGGACCAGCAATATCAGGGCTATTTCTGACCTTCCTGCTTGTTGTGCTGCGCAGGACCCAGGTCATGGTCACCTTTGCAGGAGTGACAAGGTACCGTTTCATATTAATATCAGATGCTGCCTGATCCATCACATATTGATTTTTAATGCATGCCAAGAAACACTTTGCCCTTCAGAGTGGCAGAAGCCTTCCAGAACATGATGCATATTGGGATATACCTCCTGCTCAGGAAGGGAAGCGTGCAGGCTAGATAAATGACCTTTGGGACTGACAACACCCCTCTGAGCCTTTGTGGGCCATCCATCCACCACTCCTCTGACAGAAGCAGCATCCTCTTTGCCCTTGTTCTCTCACTCTCTCTTTCCCAGTAGTAACGGCACCTCAAAACATTGCTCTCACTCCCTTTTACCACAGGGAAGTTATCCCTGGAATAGGGTTCTCCTTGAACCTACCAATGAATCAGCAGTTTGTTTTAACTTTTTTTTTGTCAGAACATACAGTATTTATTGGTTTACATTTGTCCTCCACGTCATAGAAACAAGGAAGGCAAATATAACCTGCGGTCATCTATAAACACTTATCTGTACTGCAGTTAGTGGGCTTTATTTCTGAAGAGACATACTTAGAATGCCTTTGACATCTATGTTATGGCAGCAGATGCTTTAATCCAGACAGTCCAATTACAACTCAGTCTTCCTCCTAGGCCAGGGGTGGCAAACCTATGGCACGTGTACCAGAGGTGGCACTTGGAGCCCTCTCTGTGGGCACCTGTGCAGTCACTGCAACACAGAGTTCACCCCGTCCCTCTGCCCAGCAGCCCAATAGGAGCATTTCCTCCCTCCCCCAGCACATAGTTCATCCTGCTCCTCTGCCCAGCAGCCCAATGGGAGTACTTCCTCCCCAGCACAGAGTTCAGCCACCCCTACACCCAGCAGCCTATTGGGAGTGTTTCCTCCCTCTCCCAGCACAGAGTCCACCCCACCCCTCTGTCTAGCAGCCCAATGGCAGCATTTCCTTCCTCCCCTGTTGGCACTTTGCAATAAAGTGGGTTTTGGGTTGCAGTTTGGTCACTCGGTCTCTAAAAGGTTAGCCATCACTGCCTTCAGCCAATTCCATGCTATCCATCCATAGCCAATGTCTGTCCTCACATTTTGACTAGTCTTCCTTCTTGCTCTACACTTGGACTCCACCTGCATTTTCACAGGTTCCCAAAGCTTCCAATATGCTGAAAAATGGCTCCTGGGGAGGGAACTTACATGAAGGGGTGATCAACTGGGGGCCAAGATATGTACTTCCCACCAGGCAGGCCTTATAAGTGGTTTTCACCTACACTAAACATCCTTTCTAAGCTCTGGAATACTGGAGATCTTACAAGAACATTCATTCATTCTCTCATCATAGTTACTGTGTGACACTACTCTTGGAGGTTCACAATAAAATTCTTAGAGACTCATGTGCATCCTGAAGATATGCAAAATTTAGGAATGGGGTGGTGAAGCCTAGTCTGCAACTGTAGAGAGTGTGGAATCCTGAGACTTGGAAGTCAAGCACTGCATATTAATTGGAAGATACTATTTTTGAATGTTAAAGATGTGATAAAATGTGAGGCGGGGAAGATTCTATCTCAGCCTGTTCCTGTGATGGCGAACCTTGGCACTCCAGATGTTCTTGGACTTCAATTCCCAGAAGCCCAAGCCCCCTGTGAATCCACACGAATGGGCTTACTGCGATTCATCCGGCCCATGCTGCCCTTGTCGCTCCCGGAAGTGGAAGTAAAATGTGCCTGTACGGAAGTAAAATGCACCCATTCGTGTGGATTCATAGGGGGCTTGGGCTTCTGGGAATTGAAGTCCAAGAACATCTGGAGTTCACCAAGGTTCGCCATCATGGGCCTACCCTGTTCTGTGACAGGTTTTTTCACTTTATATGTTATGCTTTTTTAACCTGGAACCTCATTCTCTGTGTGTAGATCACAAGTGAGAATTGTCTCACGCCACATGAATAGCCCTTATGGCTGGCAGTGAAGATGGAACATGTAAGGCCATGCAAACCTGGCATAGACCCAACCTTGCACTCAACTGTAATGTGTGGACCCTGCTTTAAAAGGAAGGTCTTACTTGAAAGGTTCTCAAGTGTGCCTTAAAACACTCCTTTCTTTAGTTATCACTACTTCAAAATAGAAAAAGTGAGTGTTGGAAAGTCTACCACTCTAGCTTGTGAGAACACATTTTCTCTACCAGAAACACTTTTTGTGATGTCTGGAAGGTTTTTATTTGTTTGGTGCAAGGTGAGAGAACTGTGTCATCAGCAAAGTTGTCTGCACCCTATATCTTTTTACGAAACTGGCTTCTTAGCAGCAGGTTTCCATAGTTTGGCTTCCACGTGGCTTATCAGAAGCTGTTGGTACCATCTTGTGGCCAATATGGAAATTTCAAAATCTTCCTGGGGTCTCAAGAGGCGACAAAACAAACTTTCCTTAGTATCGCTAGCATCATTCACACTGATTCATCCCCAGCTTATTTATTGTGCCCATGGTGTGTTTGGCATCTAAAACTATCCAAGTCCAGTTCAGCAGTGCCAACAGGCTACAGTCACAGAGAGAGAGGTGTGTGTGTGTGTGTGTGTGTGTGTGTGTGTTTTAAAAGGGCAGGTAGAAATCTTCAAAAGACACTGTGAGCCCTTGCTTCAGCTTCACAGTGTGTGGGATTTTTACCCACTAAAATCACCTCCCATTATGCCCTGCCACTCTGCAGGACCCTTCACGGGGGGGGGGGGGAGCAGAATGGCTGCTAAAAACCCTCCTCCAATTTGGCTACTCACCCTCCTCCTCCTCTATGCCTCTGGCTGCCCTCTTCACAGTCTCTTCACACGTGTGTGTGGTGTGTGTGTGAAACAGAGAGAGAGGGTGGGGTGGGGCATCAAAAACTATCCAAGTTCAGTTCAGCAGGCCTTTGTGTTGACTATATTCAGAAAGTTTTAAACCCTTAATTTCAGAATCACACCATATTAATTCAATCTACCCCATAGTGCTAAAAGGCTGGGCTTCTTGACAAAAATCCAATAAATACAGCATAATGAAACTGGGAGCTCGGAAGGAAAACCTTGTGCCTCCACATGCAGCTGCTCGATTCCTTATGGCCCTCCCATCTTGGTGAGTGAAGCAACAGTCCCAGCAGTCTCCTTCCTGGCGTCTTTCCCCGTTTCTTGTAGGACAGAACTGTGCATTCATAATGTGTATCTTCTCTACCCCCTTAACTAGCTTGTTGCATTCAGGTGCGATAGAGGAACCTCCCACTGCCACTGTTAAAAGTCAGGTCCATCTGTCCAGTACAGCTGTTTTCTGTATACAGAAAGTAGCTGCCATCTTATTACTTGCCTCAGGCAGCAAAATGTCAAAGGCTGGCCTTGCTTCAGAAGGTTGAAATAGACAGACAAAAATGTATCTTGTTAGAAGAAACATTTTGAGCAGTGTCAGAAAGTAGCTCTTGAAATACAGTGGCTGTAAAATTCCTTCTTTGGCACAACAACCGGCAGTGCAGAAATCCCCATCTAGTTCGCCACCATGCCCTTAGTCTGTCTTTTTGGAATTTGATGCTGAAAAAGTTGAAAGTTTATTGGGCTATCCCGTCAGCGCATTCCTAATAAAGTAATCTTATTAGAACCCTTTGTTTTTGTGTCAGAGATTACTCTAGGTTGAAAGGACTTTTGCAGTGGATGCCCGAATGAGGCTCCTTTCATGTCCCCCATCATGCAGCTCACAGGAATTGAACCTGTGTTTCCTATCTCCAAGCCTAGTGCCTTATCCACTACACCAGAGTTCCTCAAACTTGGCTCTCCAGATGTTCTTAGACTTCAATTCCCAGAAGCCCTGATCACCCGATGTTCTGACTTGGGCTTCTGGTAATTGAAGTCCAAGAACACCTGGAGAGCCAAGTTTGAGGAACCCTGCACTACACCACCAGAGGAGCTACTTAGAACCCTGTCTGAGATGCAGTAACCAAACAGTCAACACCAAGCTTCTGATTTCTGCACTGCCTTGGAAGCTTCCGTGTAGAGTTTGCAGGGCTTGTCTTGATCTGTGAACCTTTTGAATTCTGTTAAACAAATCCCCACTGCTCCCAGACAAAGAGAGGCATGACCTATGAGAAAGCTCTTAGGTCTGGGTCAGCAAATCCTAATCAGATAGTTCATATCGGATTAATACCAGGGGAAGAGGGAATAGTCAGAAGAGCAGTTGATGAGGTGGGAGTAGGAAGGAAAACATCTGGGGGAGCCTCCTTTGCATGTCAAAAGGTAAATAGACCTGAGGAGAGAAGTCCTTTCCATGTCAATCTTCTAAGCCAGTGATGGTGAACCTTGGCACTCCAGCTGTTCTTGAATTTCAATTCTCAGAAGTCCTGATCAGCAGGAGTGCTGACTTGGGACTTCTGGTAACTGAAGTCCAACTGGAGTGACAAGGTGGACCATCACTGTTCGAAGCACTGGTGGTGCAGTGGTTAACACTGTGAGTTCAATTCTGACAGGACTCAGGGTTCACTCAGCCTTCCCTCCTTCTGAAGTCAATAAAATGAGGATCAGCATGTTAGGGGCAAAAATGCTCATTGTATTGCGCACCGCTCGGAGAGTGCTCTAAGTACTATGGGGCAGTATATAAATGTAATTGCTATTCCTAAGCCATTATCCAGCCCCACTCTGGCCCCACAAAAGGAATATGAGCTGGTAGGAAATGTCAGAGAGGAGGCAGAAACCAAACCTATTAGTAGTACCATTAGAAAAAGAGCTTGAAAACTTCACTGACAGAGACTTCTAGAATGAATGTCCAGAGTTGCAGTCAAAATACAGTACAGTAATTAACTTTTGCCCAGTCTGTAAACTGGAATAGCCATTCCAGACCCAGCAAAGTTTTTTCTCTTTGTCTCCAACTTGTCAGTTGTATGTTGATGTTCTTCTTGCCTATCACAGAACTATCCACCCATAATCCATGGCTCCCCTTGTCCCCAGGGGCAAATCTTGACCGAAGCAAAGAAACAGCAATTTTAAAACGTCTTGTTAGTTTTTTAAAAATTTTATTTATAACAATATCTGTTTTTTTAAATTCTTTGTTTTGTTTTTAGTTGTAAAGTAATCCGGCAAAAATTATTAAAACATTTTGGCTCCCCCACTCCCAGGGGGGAAAAAAGTGTCTGGGGAGACCTCTTTCCCTCCCGCCACATGCGTGTAATTTCTACTATAAAATCTACTTCCATCTTATTTTCAATCTGTTCTCATCTTTTTTTAAAAAAAGCATGTTGGAGAGAAACAGAAGTTGAAAAAACACTGACCCTCTTTCCATAAAAGGATGACATGACGTTGCGGCGAGGGAGGGAGGAGAAAGAGGCAGGTGAGGAAATAAAGGGGGGTAGAGGAGAGGGTGGTTGTTGTAATTTACAACTTGTAAACTCTGTCTGGTCTCAGATGAAGGTGCTCAAATTAAACAAAATACAATCAAGGCAATCAATCCCTCTGAATAAAAATCATTCCTGGAAATAAACACGTTAACAAGTAATGGTTAGTGTGAAGGTAAAAGAATGAAGGAAAGGGTCTGTGCCCTGGTTGGCAACTTAGGATTTTACTGGAGGGGGAGAAAGTTAAGGCGTTGCAAGAGAAAATATGACTGGCTGGATGCAATGAAAGAAAAAGGCTATTATTGGCAAGACGTGCTTAAAGTTGCCGGAAGAAGGCGGTGTGCGCTTGGATGGGATGAAGGCAGAAGAGGAACACCAGCGGTTCTTAAACTGTGGCCTGCAGTCAACTTTCGGTCATGAAGAAAACCATGAAAGAAAAAGGCATTAAGCCTTTCTTAAACGTAAACAAGGACAAATGAAAACTCCGCTCCTCCTGCTACATTCTCTTAAAACCATACTTGACTTGCACACAGAAGACAAAAAGGACCAACATCGGTAGGTGTGGTAAAATATATTGCTAGGTTTTCATGAGCTGCACGTCACTTGGCAAGGTTGCCACTGAAGAAATGATTTAAGGCCTCCTTCCTGGAGTCGGTACACAATAGGAATCAATTGGAAGGGTTTCTTAGATAAAACACCCGAGGAATATCAAAAGCGTTGCAGCAGAATTAGTGCCCACAAAGGCTCCGTACATATCCTAAAACAACACTGGAATTTGCCCAAAGCAGAGAAGGGAGGCTAAATGTTTCAGGTTAAATATTAGAAGAATTTTTTAAAAGCAAGCTGAACACTTTTGAATAGGACTAAAGACACTTCTTTTGCGTAGGTTGCACTGCCCTGTGAGAAATATTTATCTTCAATTTTGATAGCAGGAGGAGTGAAGTTTTATTTGCAACTAGCATTTGAAGACATATTCTGGATGGATTACTGTAAAGTTTTAAAAAAATGTGGGTGTGCTGCAAATAACAAGTGGAATGAAATTAATGGTCTCAATACATGAATGCTTAAGAATCACAAGTGTATGGTTTGGATGTCCTTGTCTTATCCAAAAGGTGTTCTCAGGCTGGCATTACATTAAGGTCCACATTCTGTCGAAGAGAACCTTTTTCCTGTGTTCGAGAGGGAAGAAGCAGGATCTTCGCTTGCCCCCAAATCTCTGATGCTGCCCCCTTTCCGGTTCTCCCCTCAACAGACATTGTTTCGTGTTCCTAAGCAGGAGGAAGTATGCCCCAAATACCTCCCCCATTTCTTTAACAGTAGCACCCTAGGAAGGATGTCACATTGAAACTAAGCATTTCGAAGGTTGGCAACCTACGGGTGCCGGCAGAGGAAGTCAAAGTGGACCGATTTGTGCAGCCAGAAAAAAAAAAGGAATTGCAGCCAAGTCACACCATGGAGCCCTTCAACCCAAACTAGGGTTTTCTTAATTTCTCTCCCACCTCCCAATGTTGCTTTTTAACTCCGTCCACTCCAAAGTCCAGTGACAGAGATTCAGCGGCTGGTAGATGAAAGGGAATATACAAGTAATAATACTGCTCACATATAAAAGTAATAATCCTTCATTTGTACATTTGTACAGTATCTTTTGCTCCTCAATCCCCAAAGCCCTCCCTAGCCCATCTTGTCTCCCCCCCCCCCCATCTGGTCTCTGTATGGGCTGGTGGTCCATTCGGCCATTCCCTATGCCAAGGGGGTGCCAAGATCGTCATCCGCCCCTCTTGACAGCAGCTCCCGCTTTTCATCCGTGCTGGCTAGTGAGTTGCGGCTGTTGTGTGCACCCATGTAGAGTGTGGCATACACTGGGTTTGTGAAGTTTGTGGGCTAGAGGGAAGGGAGAGAAAGAGAAAAGGGAAGTGAAAGATGGGTAGGCAAGAGTCCAGAGCTGGCTCTTCTGGAGATTACTCTAGTTTCCTTCTTCTCATACTGATTACAAACACCACTAGTCTAGGTATCATTTCTCCCTATCTTCTCTCCATGAGGCAATAGTACATTCACAACAGAAGGCAGTAACTTTTGCTGTTAGACCAAGATCTACAACCTTGATAGCTCATGAAACTAAAATAACTGCAGTGTATCCTGCATGGTGCTGCCCTCAAAGACTGTTCAAAAACTACTGCTAGTATTGGTCTTAGGAGCATAGTAGAACATTATTTCTGCATGGCCTCTACACCTGTACAAAATCTGATAACCTCCCTGTTGTATAGTGCTAGTCATTATCTATAAAACCTTATCTGAAGATCTTTAGAGGAAGCCCTCCTTTCAGTCCCATTGCCATCAGAGGAACACTTCATAGGGACACAAGAGAGGCCCTTATCTGTGGCAGCTCCCAAATTATGGAATGCTCTCTCTTGGCAGGTAAGGTCAGCTACCTTCCTTTTATCTTTCCATTAACAGATGTAGACCCATCTCTTCAGGCAGGTTTTTTAATAATTATAGCTGAGTCTGTGGATGCTGTCTGGTTTTTAAACATTTTAATGTTGCTTTTAATCATTTAATGCACGGGTTCCCAAACTATGCCCTGTGGGCTGGATCCGGCCATGTCACCTAACAATCTGGCCAGTGCTACCCTCACCACTCCTGGAAGTGGAAGTAAATCATGTCTGTGTATGCACAAAATGCTGCCATAAATGCACCTGCGGCTGTCATAAACGTGTTTATGACAGTTGCGGGTGCATTTACAGCAGTGTTTTGTGCATACATGGGTGCGTTTTACTTCTGTTTCCGGGGGGAGGAACCACATGACCAGCCCACAGTGTGAAAAGTTTGGGAACCCCTGATTTAACGTATTGTAACTATTACTGTAATTTGATTTTTAAAAAATTGTGTATTTTACGGGTTTTAATTTGATCTCTCTAACATTGTGAATGCCCCATCAGGAGAAAAGTACCCTATAAATACAACCAGCCAGCTAGCCAGCCAGCCAAATGTCTGTGGACTTCCATAAACTCGAGATAAGGGATGGGCAAAGTTCAGCTCTGAAAAGGCTGTGAGATTGCAACTTCCATCAACCATTGTCAGGATAGTTTTGTCCCCCTTCCCAGACTTGCTTCTATCTTTCACCTTCTAATCTCTGCCAGATGTTTTTACTGAGTCCCCTGCCCATCCCACTCCTCAGAATTCTCCAAAATGACTGCATGCAATTTTGTGAATTATTCTTTTCCCTTGCCCACTCTTCCAAACCTTGTCAGGGTCCAGGGCAAAGTCGGCATCTAGCAGCTCCCCCACATCATCAGCGTCGGGGTCCCCCTCATACATCTTGTAAGTGGGGTTGCCGATCTCCACATTCATGGCACCATTGGTCATGCGCTGGTGTTGGAAACCTTTTGCTCTGGGTGCAGGGAAGAGTGAAGATGAACAGAGGTCAAATGCCAGCAGGGAGCGAAGCAACATGAGTGCATTTCTGAGTCATGTAACAGAAGGACGTACAAAGGCTGGATTTTCAGTGTGGAGATCATCCATCTTAGAAAACCTAAATCTCTCAAAATGCATGTGCCATACTGAAGCAGAGCACTGGCAGGACAGTGTGATGGTTAATTGCTTCTACTACTAATTACATGCCTATGTAAATGATTCCCATCAAAATAATTTTTTTTAACAGGGACAGATGAGAGACACCATCAATTTTTGACTGAGCTGGACATTCCATGCAGCCCATCTGCAGAGTGTGCACTGAAAACATGGGATGTCACATCAATAGAGCTGTGACCTGCACATGTCCAGCTTGGTCACTGTGATTACTGACCATGGCCTAAGCTGGTCTATCTTCCTACCAGTTTTTGAGTAGCTTTACCTGTGTTTGCAAACATGTTTTCCCCCTTTCTAAGCTGGTATTTCTTGACATGTTCTTTGACCCACAAACTTGTGCATTTTAGGAGACTGGAGAGGAGCTGTGAAACTGGAACCCATACCCAGCACAACTTCTCAGATACTTCCCGATGACTCTAGAGTTGTGGTTCCCAACGTGGGCCACAATATGATTTTTAAGGGGGGGGGCAAATCAAGGATGAGATATTAACAGTTAATGACATTTTGGGCTTCCTCTGTGTGAATAGGAGTTCACTTTTTGAATAATAAGCATTATATGTCATGGAGAGGGGGGGCTTCAGGATTTTAGAGGTGCTTAGGTGGGGCATGGCAAAAAAAGGTTGGGAACCACTGCTCTAGAGGTAACATAATGCAAGATATTTCAACAGACTATGGAGCTCATGAAGAAAAAAATGAATAAATGACCAAAGGCTAATGTGATGTGAGAGCAGGGAAGAAGAGGACAGTAGTCGACTTGAGTGTTCACAGAGACTTAACCCCTGTTTCATGTATAATTGGGGAGGGGAGAAAGGGGGAGCTGAAAAAGCTTGAAGGCGTGGTGAGGGGGGCAGAAAAAGAAACTGTGTGTGTAGCTTAGTAAATGACAAAACATAAGTGACCTGTGATGGCAAACCTTGGCACTCCATGTGTTCTTGGACTTCAATTACCAAAAGCCCAAGTCAGAACTCCTGCTGATCAGGGCTTCTGGGAATTGAAGTTTGAAGAACAGCTGGAGTGCCAAGGTTTGCCATCACTGAAATAGATTGAAAGCCACCCTGCCCCCAAATGCAGCAACAATTTGAAGCCTGCCATACCATCCAAGGTCACAAGTTTTGTGTTCTTCGCTTACCCTTTAATCCGCTTCTTGTACCAAACCACAACAATTGCCACCAGTACCACAAGCATAAGGAGGAGGATTGGAATGAGGATGGACAGGGTTCCTACAAGAGACAGGAGAAATATTGGTCATGAAGGACTGTTCTCAATGCCTGGTCTCACAAATAGGCAAAACAGTCAAACCCTCTTCTATTTGCTATAAATATACCTACAAGCAACTCCTTTCCGTGTAAAGGTGTTTTCTCTTTTCTGCAAGCTGGGAACTGACATATACAGTGGTACCTTGCTTAAAGAGCACAATGTGTTCCACTGGATTGATCTTTAAGCGAGTTGCTCTTTAAACAAAACACTTGGAAAAAGTGTCGTCGCTGCCACTGTAAGTGACCGATTGTGACTTGGGGGGGGGGGGGAGAGATTGCGAACCCTGATTTAGTTGTTGAGCGAGTTTTTGGTTGTTTTTAGTTGTTAAGTGAGGGCAACCATTCAGAGAAAAGTCTGTTCTTTAAGCAAGTTAGTCTCTAAGCAATGCTCTCTTTATGCGAGGTTTTACTGTACAAGCGTCACAGAAATAATGTTCTCCTCCTCTCCCTGCCTGAATTTGTCCCTGAGCAAAACACCTTGCTCAGACATCTTCAGGACACCCAGATGAGCCCTTGCTTTGTTTGGGAGGCTGGTCTGCCTGTCAATGACTCGGCCTTATGTTAAATAGGCATCTGACTCAGCCTTATGTTAAATAGGCATCTGCAAAAATCACCTGAAGGACATGTGATCAGGTTGTCATCGTAGGCACTGACTGATCAGTCTGAATTCTCAGTCCATATGTGGGAGTTAATTACAGAAATACCCTTTTGGAAGGTATTTCAGCAGATGGAATATGTGATGCTCTAGTTGTATACAAATCCCATCAACCTTATTAGTGGCTAAGCTGTCTAAAGCAAATGATGAGAAGGACAACCTGATGACATCAAGAGTGCTGTGTATACCCCACCGTTACTGGGTAGACAGGTTCTGCCTCAGGCACCTACATGCCCTGAACCCCATTCCTCTGTCCGGGGTAGAGTGTTGCCACCACTGTAATACAGTGGAAGCTCAGTTAATGTAATTAATGCGTTCTCCATGACATTTCTTACAGCAAAAATTACTTTAATTGAATTTTCAATAGGAATACATTGAATGCAATTTCCCATAGAAATGCATTGAAAACCAAAATACATTAACTGAAATGCAGTTTCCCATAGGAATGCATTGACAACCAATTAATCCATTTTAAAAAATCCATAAACCAAGACACTACTTTGTGTGGATTTCCTTTTGTTATGCGTTTTTTATATTAACCGAGCCATTTGTTAACTGAAGTTCCGCTGTACTTCTGGCTCTTTCCTGATTTATGCCATACCCATCTTGTCACCCAATGTAGACCTCACACATGAAATGTATCATTCTCTACAGCAGCTCCCTCCACCCCACCCCAACTCTACGTACTGTTGGTTTCCTGCTCACTGATTGCAGGCATCTCACACTGCTCCCCTGCCTTTTCTGGTGTGCACCTGCAGGGTGAGAAGAAAGCAATATGCTTGTCACATGGACACTGTGGTTGTGAGATGAACACAAGAAAGCGCTCCTGGGTCTAGGAACATATTGGATAGAAAGAGCAGGGACTGGGAGAAGGATCTAGCTGAGTAGGACACCATGAGGCTTAGGAAAGGGTCGCAAAGAAGGGCATGGGCCAAGTTCAACAAGCTGGATTCTGCCCCTATCTAGCAGACAGGAGAAACGACTGTGGCCTCTCTTTAATACACAGAGTCCATATTGGAATGAAGTTGGTGAGTGCCCTGCAGTTATAAGAGGCTGCTAATGGACTATGGTATACAGAACTGCTGGGTTGTGTGAAAAGATCCCCAGGCAATATAACAATTTGCCCACACTCATAGAATAGGAGACTGTGGTGGCTCAAGTGGTTAAGACGTTGAACTCAACTCGCTGACTGGAAGGTCAGAGTTCAATTCCCAGGTACTGCATGACAAAGTGAGCTCCTGTCTCTGTCCCAGCTCCTGTCAACCTAACAGTTCGAAAGCAAGGAATTGCAAGTAGATAAATAGAGACCACTTGGGTGGGAAGGTAAACAGCGTTCCATGCACTCTGATATTGAGGCATTCCAGCCACATGTCCACAGAAACATCTGCAGATGCAGACAGCGCTGGCTCTTTGAAACAGAGATGAGCACTGAACTCTAGAGTCGGATATGACTGGCTTTTGAGCAAGGGCACCCTTTACCTTATAGAATAGAGGTTGGCCATGGATTAGGACAGGGCTGGGAATCTCTGACTTCCAGATGTTGTTGAACTGAATTCCTATCAACCTCAGACAGCCTCGCTAAAGACTAAATATGGTGGGAATAGCAATTTATAAACTTCTGGGTGGCCACAAGCTCTTCCTGTCTAAGGTTTGGGAATACATGGATAGGGAAAACGTGGGTCAAGTCCATCCCCATGGGAAGCAAGACAGGTTTTTGCTTTGCTCTTGTTGCTAGCAAACAGGTTTGAACAACCCCATCTCCTCCTTTTTTCTCCAAACGGGAACTTACTGGCACTCTGGCATTGAGGTTTCAGCATTCATGGAACATGTTCCCCCGTTTAAGCAGTAGTTATCGCAAGTCAAGCAACTGGGAGCTTTTCTTCCATCAGTACAACTGCAATGGCAAAACGGAAATATGGGTCAGAGGCATGCAAGTTCCCTTCTACCTCCTTGCTGTTGTTATAAAGGTAAAACAAAAGGAGCCAATGTGGTCCCCTGAAAGAAGGTTTGAATATTTATTTAATTTATTTACACACGCACACTCTGCCCATCTAGAATGCTACCCTTTTTAGGATGCTTTACATCTTTCTAAACGGAGACAAGGGAACAGCACATTTTACGATCCTGGCAGCAATATTGTAACATAGCCACATAAATAAGAAGAGAACCATGTAACTTAAGAAAGACAGTATGGGCAAAATACCAAAATGTACAACTTTTAAATTCTAATAAATGAAAGCAAACATTTACTCCGATGCATCTTATATGCCAGCAAATATAGATTTTTGGACCTATTGTCTGGTAGGGGGAGAATATTATTGTGTGTGTGGGAGGAGCAATGTTTGAAGATAGGGGTTGCCAACCTTTTCAAGCTAGGGGCCGGGTCACGCTCTTTCAGTCTGCTTTGAGAGCTAGATGGCCATTTTGTCCCAACAGTTTCAAAGGGGTAGCCATTTTGTTTCTCGAATACCCTTGAGAGGGGTGGGGGGACCACATGAAAGGGCACCATGGGCCGGATCCAGCCCATAAGCCTTTGGTTGGGAAGCCCTGTTTTAAGATGTTTCTTGAATACATTTAGGTCTGGCGCAGCTTCACTGGCCAAGTATTCTATATTACAGGTGCCGCCACTGAGAAGGCTCTGCTCCTTGTCAGGGTCTTCGTAGGTGTCTTTGATGTCGGCAGCTGGAGCTGCATTGCTGGAGAGGATTGGGCGATACAGGCAGATGTTAGCTGCACACATTCAGAGAGACAAAGATGGAACCTTTATTGGCCTAGGCAGATCCCCCAGCTGAGATTCTTGGTTCTCGAGTCCCAGGACACCCATCAGGAGTCTCTGCTTGTCACTTGGGTTTTCCCTAGGCAAAATCTCTTCCTGCTGCTCTCCTAAGCAACTATTTTAGGCTGACAGGCTGGTCTTGAACAAAAGGCTGTGAGGGCTGCCTTTGAATCTGCTTGAACGCGTACAGAGGAAACGTGACTTTAAAAAGGTCACACAACAACACTGCTTTACTGATATGATATCTTATTACTTTATGAGAATTGGTTTTTTTATTTTTAATGGCATTTTTAAATGGAAACATGGTTCCAATTCCCAATTCCCCGATCCGAAATAGAGCAATATTTCGGTGACGTGTTTAGGAGCAGCAAGTAAACATTACAGCAATACCTCGGATAACTGTTGCATCAAATAACGCTAAAACTGCACAACATTAAGCAATCTGGGGGAAAATTGCATCAAATAACGTTAAGACCCTATGGCATGTATCGGTTAACGTTCACTAAAGCCTGTGCCAGTTACAATTTATCTCTATGGAGTTTTAACTTTATCCGATACATCCCACAGGATTTTAACATGCATCGGATAACATTAAAAATCAGATAACACTAAGACTTGTGGAACCAAATTTTAACATTATCCGAGGTTTTACTGTACTTTAAAGAAAGAGGACGTTACCATGTGAGATATTATTTCATACAAATAGCAATGTTACTTCCCAGTGCCCAGATGTTAAGCTCTGCGGCTAGGGAAGCAACATGAGAGGTCAAGAAAGCTCACCAAGCAATGGGACCAGTTCTTCCAAGCCACTCTCCTGCTCCTCCTTAGCAGCCACTTGGGTTCCATTCCCCTTTCGTGCCTAGTGGCTCGCCAGTTTTCTTTCTCAATCATGCTGCCTTCGGGTAAAGGAGACTCCAAACATCCTTGATTGCCTTTGCCCGCCCACCCCCTGCCCCCAACAACTCTGAACACCCACCTGCAGGAGACGTTGCCAGACTGTTTGTCGATGGTACAGTTGCCTTTGAGACAGCGGTCACACTTGTTATGCTGGCAGTGGTCACCATAGTAATTGGGTGAGCAGCGACACTGGCGGCTTCCAGAGGCTGTCAAGTGGCACACGCCACCGTTCTCACAGTAACCAGGGCACAGGCCTGCAGGGGACAAGGAAGAATTCAGCAGGGTGTGTATGAAGGATTCATTCACACTACCCCACTGTAATTGGTGAAAACACCACTCTGGGCAGCTCACACTCACACACTCACTCACTCACTCACTCACTCATTCACTAACAATACAGTAATATGAAAAAACAGAACAATCCAGACAGAATAAAAATAAATGATAAACACTAATAAAACATTAATAATAAAAGACCTCCCTGGATAGCATTAATAAATTTAGAGTCTTATCGTAACTACAGTAATACCCTGGATAACGCGAGTACCGGATAGCGCTAAAACCGCATAACGTTACAAGATTTTCGGAAAAATCTTGTATCGAATAACGCGATTTTTAACGTTATCCGATACAGTCGTTCTTAGCAGCAGGGTGGCTGGAAAGCTGAACGGGGTTCTCTGTTCAGCTTCCCAGCCACCCTACAGCTACGGAGACAGGGGTGGGGAGGCTGGAAAGCTGACGGGGGGGCTCCCCTGTTGGCTTCCCCAGCCACCCCACAGCTACGGAGGCAGGGGTGGGGAGGTTGGAAAGCTGACGGGGGGGGGGGCTCCCCTGTCGGCTTCCCCAGCCACCCCACAGCTGCGGAGGCAAGGGCGGGTGGCTAGGGAAGCCGACAGGGAGTCCCCGTCAGCTTCCCCAGCCACCCTGCAGCTGTAGATCGGGTCCTCTGATCTCTCTGGAGCAGGCAGGGGACACGATCCAAGCTGTTTCTGGGCTTCCCCGACATCCTCAGCCAGTGCAACAAGCCAAAACGTCAGAGTTTGAATCCCGACATTCTGGCTTGCTGCACTGGCTGAGGACATCGGGGAAGCCCAGAAACAGCTTGGATCGGGTCTCCCCACCTCCCTGGACCCGGCGGGGGGGGGGGGTCAGAGACCCCAAAATTGGTAAAAAAAATGGACTTTTTAAAAAACCAATTTTGGGGTCTCTGACCCCCCACCCCCGGCCGGGTCCAGGGAGGTGGGGAGACCCGATCCAAGCTGTTTCCAAAGTTCCCCCACCTCCCTGGAGGCTGCAGCAAGCCAAAATGTCAGGATTCAAATCCCGACGTTCTGGCTTGCTGCAGCCTCCAGGGAAACAGGGCTTTTTAAACGTTGTGTGATCAATGCATCACACAACGTTAAAAACTGGATAACGATGAGACTTGTGGAACCAAGTCATAACATTATCCGGGGTACAAGTGTAATACTTAATTAATTAATTAATTAATAACTTATTTTTCCTAATTGCAGCCAAAAATAAACCAAACAATAAACAATACAGACAAGAAATAAAAAGTCCACTAATTGAAGGATCCTGCACCTTTGCAATCCATGTTTAATGTCAAGAGGCTTCTGTAATGGACTAGCTGATCTCCCTGAGAAATGGGGGATTTTTCTTTTCTTTTCTAGATAACATCTTCCAGAATCTCCCAAACATGGAAACATGCTGGTTAAGGGATTCTGGGAGCTATATATGTGTTTTTATGTATCTTTTTAAAGCTTTCGTTAGCTGCCCAGAGTCTCCTTTAGGAGGGTCGCATATAAGCCTGTAAAATAAATAAATAAATATAGAGTTGCCCTGTTGGGATTTGCTATGGACTGGAAATCTCCAGAAAGTACTCACGGAACTGGCACTTGTCACCATCGAATTCAGGGGGGCAGCGGCAGTTGGGCTGGTTTCCTCGGTTGACGGTGCAGCTCCCATTGTTGAGGCAGTAGTCGGCGCATGACTGCTTGTTACACTGGGAGCCAGTGAAGCCATTGGGGCATCGGCAAGTTGGCACCCCTGGATGGAAAGGAGGAAGCAGAGGTCAATGACCAGCAGAGCCAGGCTGGGAGGAGTTGTTTGCTTTCCCACAGAGCTCTTTAGCCAGGCAAAGATGCAGCAGCACAAAGAGTAATGGAACCTGGAGTAGAGAAAACCTAGCACTCTGTTGAATATATGTGGCAGTGTACTACGTCGTGTCACAGTCTCAGCACTGACTAGAGTCATTGGCTGCAACTCATATCCGAGAATCACAACATAATTTTCCACATTATAAGACAAAACAACAAATTCAATACATAAAAAAATACATAAAATTATATAAATCATAATTGTACCTAACTTATAATAACCACCTCAGTGCTATATACAATTCCCAGAGGATTACGGTATGTCACATTCATCTTCATTGTTTCAAAAAACTCATTTGATCTGGTACTGGCTTTATTCTTCCACTTCTACTCAATGCAGCTTCCACAAATAATCGCCAAATTTTCCAAAATCTATTTTCTTGAACTATACCTTTTTAAACATTCATTTCCCACATTAACTTATCATTTAAAGCAAGTTCCCAAATTTCTTTATACCAATCTTCAAAACCACATTGTTTTGCCAATTTCTGGCAATACATTGTCTGACGTTAACATTACAGATAATAACTCTTTTTTATCCTCATCCACTTTTATAGTGTCAACATCAGTCAGCAAAACTGTACCTGGCCCCAGCCCCATCTTCATAATTCTTGCAATTTCTTCTTCTATTTCCCCCCAAAAAAGTTTTACCACATTACAACTCCACCACATATGCTCATATGTCCCCACTGCATCTTTGGACCAAGCATTTTCAAAGAAAAAAGACTGCAAAGTGGTGTAAAGAATTTGATATTTGGACCTTGGACCCATATTTCACTGGGAATGGAATGTGTACCAGTGTCACTTAGAAATGTCCCCAAATTGGTTTTGGCATGCAAATACTTGGCCCAGATTATCCAACTCTTTCCTCTCTGCCTGCCCCCACTCACCAGATAGGGAAGCAGTACAGGTGCCTCCGTTCTGGCAGTAGTCAGAGCATTGGTCATTCTGGCACCTGTCCCCACTGTAGCGCGGCTGGCATCGGCATTTAGGCTGCTTGCGGGCGTTCAAGAAGCAGCTTCCACCATTCTGACAAACCAGATCACAGGTGTCGGTGGGTGGAACTGGAACAGACAGACACAAGGAAGTGAGACTCCTCCTCCTCCGCTTCCTTCCCAAGTATTATTATTATTATTCATTGTATTTATATCTTGCCTATCTGGGATATTTTCAGTGGTGGGCATCAGCAGGTTCGCCCCGGGTCACCAGAACCGGTAGCAGAAAGTCTGACTGGCCCCACCCACCCAGTCACATGCCCTCAAGTAGGCCATACCCACAGTGTGGTAGTAAAAAAAATTTAGGAGCCCACCGCTGAATATTTTTCCACCCTGGGTGGCATATAACACATTAAAAGAAACATTTACAATAAAAAAAGTTTAAACAAATTGAATAAATTATAAATATTAGCAAGAACAAAAAAAAAATCCAACCACCCCAAATGTCAACAATATGAACAGTGACTTGAAAAGGACAAGTGTGCAGATCCATGGCTTAAGGAACTTGCAGAGCATTAAAGTCTGATGTTTCAAGAAAAACCAACACAGCAAAAACTGGAGAGGTAAAGCCATGGAAATGGATGTAGCAGAACTTCAGCTGCATGTGTGTTGGGACTGAACCTGGGACCTTTAGTGCGTAAAGCACGGGGCTCGATTGCTGAGAAAGCCTCTGAGGCAGCAAGTCAGAACAGAGCCACTGTTAAATTTGGGGCACTCCTGTGAGAGACAATCTAGGAAGATCGGGAGGGGAGCAATCAACTTGAGGAATGATGTACCAATGTTACTTCCTGAATTAGGGCATTATCAGTGCCTGCCATCTTTGGTTTATACCCAATTTGCTGGTGTATAAAACCCACTTTTTCCCTCTTAAAATACACTGGAAAAATGGTGTGTGTCTTGTATTGTATACAGTGGCCTATAGGGGCTATTTTGGTAATAATGCTCTGATGCATCTTATAGGCCAGCAAATATGGTAGTTCCTGTTTGGGGGTTTTAGGTGCTGTAGTCCAAAGAAGGGTAGGTTACCTACCATAAACATAGTTCTCCGAGTTGTCCTGTGAGCATCCATACTACTGGGTTCCCCCACCGCACAAAAGCGGACAGGAAACCCAGTCGTATGGATGTTCACAGACCATGAAGAAGAAGTAAAATTTACAAGCTCTGGTCAAACACCATTGGTGAGGAGAGTAAGAAAGGCTTCTGTGTGTGTGTGCGTGTGTGTGTGCATGCACACATGGCAGGTGCAGGAGGAGCAGAGGCACACGTACCAACAGGTGAAACGGAAGGCGAGGGAATGGGGACACACATGCCGTTGTCTAGTCTTCTGCCATTTGGACAGGTACACACGGGGCCGCTGGGGCTCAAGAGACACAGCCATTCGCACTTCTTCCTGTCACAGG
Organism: Furcifer pardalis; assembly: GCA_030440675.1. Taxonomy (NCBI): domain Eukaryota; kingdom Metazoa; phylum Chordata; class Lepidosauria; order Squamata; family Chamaeleonidae; genus Furcifer; species Furcifer pardalis. Next base: position 25,776,418 of record CP126893.1, read on the forward strand.
GGTTGGTCACTGAAGAGGAAAGACATCAAGAATGGCAAACTCAACTCTGCCATCTCTCTTTCTTCACTAGGCCCCAAGGAAAGTCTGGAGGAAAACCCGCCACAGCAAGTCTTCCATGCTAACCCCTCTGTATCACCTTCTTCTCACCTAGCCCCTCCACTATCTGCCTTATGCTATTCTATCTCCATGTCTACTCCAATCATTTTTTCCATTTGCTACTAATGTCTGATCTATCAGCTTAGACTGAGGGGATTCCACTCAGGCAAAATCAAATTGCAGAATACACAACTGTAACTAGAAATGTAACAGATGTCAAAACACTGGCTTGTCTAGTTCATGTCTATTTGGAAACATATATGAGAGCTGCTTCTTTAACTGTTTCTTAAAAACCTTTTTTTTAAAAAAGGAGATTCTATTCCCTATTTAGGAAGCATATCCTACTACAGTAGAGAAACTGGCTTTAAATTTAGAACCATTTCTACCTAATTCTTGTCCCGAATCTCACTATTTGGTCTATCCTTTCATCCAATATGCTCAGGCTAAATATCTGAAAACGGTCTACAACTCAGACATTATACTAAACCTTCATGTACAGTAACCATAATTTAGAATCAAAACAATGTATTGATCCCAAACGTGTAAAAGCATGCCACGGTTAAAATTGGTATAACAGTTTGTTTTCCAAGTTCCTATTTTTCTAAGATATAGGTGCCTCTCGAGACAGTTTTGACCCTTAGAAAGGTGGTCAATTTAAATATTGTACCAGGTGGTGCAAATCGTGGCCTGTGCACCTGTTTGAAATATGGTTTTTGATTCTAGTTTGCCAGCCAACTGTAAATCATTGTTTGTCAATTTAAAGATTATGCCAAATGCTTTACACATGTCCTTAATCATAGCTGGTAGTCTAATCATTACCTGTCACCCTAAAACCCTTTCACTACCAGACCTATTCGATGTCTCCTAAGTCCTAACTTGAGATCAACGTGCCTGCCTATTCTTTTTTGCTCCTTAAAGTCTGATGTTTCAAGAAGTCATACATACCATCTGGCTGTTTGTATTGGTGATAGAGTACCACGTCAGTGGCATGGTTGAGCCCAGCTGTAAGGATGGTGGCAGTACCATTGCCAAACTTGTGGATCTTGAAAATGCGGTTGTTGATATAAGTGACACCATAAATGTAGTCCTCAAAAATGTCAATGCTGAATGGGTGGCTGAGCCCTGAAGTAAAAAAAAAGGGATGGGAAAAGTATTAGAAACAGATTGTGGAGATCTACTAATGGCCACATTGCTTGGGATACAATGAAGAACTTGACCTGCACCAAGGCTACATATCTGTGCCTCACAAGGGCGGAACACTAGAAAGGAGCAACAATGAGTTCCAGTGGTGGGTGAGAGCAAATGGTAGGACCTGAATGTTTTAAATAAAAGGCTTTGCTAACTAAGCCTCGGGAGAGGCATGTTTATTTATTTAGACTTATTTAACCGCTCCCTCGCCAAGGTGATTCCGGGAGGTTTACAATGTAAGAAGCCACACTGGATCTTCTAGAACAGGAAGAAAACCAAGCAAAAGCAGGCGAGCCAGAGAACAATGGTAGCCAAAACTGAAGCTCTTTGGGAACTGGCAGACTGGGGCGTGAGGAGGGCTGGCTTAGGGCCCAGAACCTAAGGCTCTCTAACATGGAAGTATTGATTTGCTTCTTAGGGGACTCCCCAAATATACACAGTACACCTTTTTTTACTCTTTTTTTACCTTTCTTGCTGTCAATGGCCACCACAGGGTCAGTGCCATTGAGCATGATGCTGCCAATCACAGAAAGTTTGGCATCAGCCCAGTACAGGCGCTCATTATGGTAATCGACAGCTAGACCTGCAGGTAAACAACATATGTAGGTTTCAGTGATCTGCTTTGTAACAGACCTATGCACATATCTCCACAATGTTCTCTCCCTGGTGAAGCATACAAGATTCTCAAAGGATGGACTTTCATGGTAATGACTTGGCCAGGACCCTTTCTGGCCATCATCTCCATGGAAATGAGTTGGCCAAAGGCCAATCAAACCCTCTGCCTTAAAAAAAGCAAGAGGTAAAGTCTAAGGATACTACCATCAGGGATTTAGTTTGTGAATTTGATGTGTTGAATTATGCTCATTATTTCATTTATTTCTTCTGATCCAAATGAAATAAAAGAAATAAATGAACTAATGAGCATAATTCAATACATCGAATTCATGAACTAAACCCCAGACGGTAGAGTCCTTAGACTCTATCTGCTGCTTTTTTTTAAAGGAAGGAAGGTCAGAAAGAAAGTGTGTGTGTATGTGTGTGTGGGGGGATATCAAGACCCAAACACGTTGATAGCCTGTTTACTTTCACATCCAGCGAGAAGGCGAGATTTGGAGATACGTTTTTTAAGGAAAGAAGGTTAGAAAGAAACTGTGTTTTATTGTTTTAAACCTTCATAGAAAATGTTTCTGAAGTCTGATCCAAATTGTATAAGTGTCACAAGAAAGGTTATTATGTCCTCTATGAATTGCACTTTGGATCACCTCGATCGGTCGATCGGTTTTTTTGTTGGATCACTGCCAAACACGCCCCCCTGCAGAAATGTCATTTTAATGAGTCACTTTTTTCCCTCAATATCTTTTTTGTGGATTCCTGCTTCGGCATCATTTTTCCCCACATGTTGTATGCGAACTGTATCCACCTCGGAAATTTGTCATATTCATTTTCTAAATTGGTTTCCCCTCTTTTTTGTGTGTTTTCCAACCTCATTTGAGTGGTGTTTTGTAAAATGTTTCATAGTTTATTTTTCTGAAGTCCAATTCCAAATCTTAAAGTGTCCCCACAAAGGTTAATCTTTCCTCTTTCAAACACATCTGAATTGGTTGGGTGGTTTTTTCGCTGCCCCCCTGACAACCAACTCCCCCTAGCAAAACTGTCATTTTTCTGATGCTACTTCTGAAAGCAATGACATCATCACTTTGCATTTTTGGCTTTTGGATTCTACCAATTCTTAAAGTTGCTGAGATGATCTTTCAAAGGACATAACCCTTATTTTCGTGGGTGCCTTAGTTTTGGTGAGGCAGCTTGTCAAAAGTACATGATTTTCATTACATGGCAAAAGCTGCCAGACCACCCAACTGAAACGTAAGACGTTCATCAAATTCACATAAAAAAAAACCCCTCCCCTACTTTAGCTTTATTTCCAGAGGTCAAGATTAAGATGTAAAGGTCCTGCAGAGCCATTATCTCTCCAATCTTCCACTTTCGAATTACTCTCTTTCCCTCATTCCATCTGCCATTGCAAAAGAAGTAAGCTTGCCAAAAAGATCTACATCAAGAACAAGTGGGACTGCTACTCAGTTGCAGAGTGCCCAATTAAGTCCCTGGTACAATCATAATGTGAAGATTTGGGAAATGCCTCTCAGCACCTTCCTCTACAACAGGGGTCCCCAACCTTTTCAAGCCAGGGGCCAGGTCACGCTCACTCAGTCAGCTTCAAGGGCTGGACAGCCATTTTGCCCTGTCTGCATGACGGGGGTGGCTATTTTATCCCAACAGCTTCAAAAGGGGTGGCCATTGTGTTTCTCAAATGACCTTGGAGCAGTGGGGAGCCACATGAAACAGTGCCATGGACCACATCCGGCCCATGGGCCTTAGGTTGGGAACCCATGGTCTACAATGTGTCCTCAGGATATTGTGGTCTTCAATGCCAGAGGCTCATCAGTGGTCATGCTGGCTTCGGCTGATGGGAGTTGCAGCCCAAAACACCCGAGGGGTTCTAGGTGGAGGAGGACTGCCACACCTCACAGTAGAAGGGCCAAATGCCATGCTCTGTAAAAGGCAGCTCTCTTGTGCCTAAAGAATATTTACAGTTCACTCTCTGCAGAGCATCATTACAGAGAGACACACCCCTTTGGGAGGGGGATGGCATTATCATTGCTTACCTGTAGGCCACTGGATATTGTCCTGCACAAGAGTCTCCCGCAGAGTCCCATCCATTGCAGCTGTCTCAATCTTAGGATGGTTCCCCCAGTCTGACCAATACATGGTGCTATAAAGAGAAAGAGGTTCGGTGAGGCCACCTGTGAGATGTGAGAGACACAGCAAATGGGGAACAGATGCTGGATAAACAGGGGTGTGTGTGTGTGTGTGTGTGTGTGTGTGCGTGCGTGCGTGCGTGCGTGCGTGCGTGCGTGCGTGCGTGCGTGCGTGCGTGCGTGCGTGCGTGCGTGCGTGCGTGCGTGTGGTGGTGGTGGTGGTGGTGGTGGTGGTGGTGGTGGTGGTGGTGTCTTACCCTCGGAGTGGATCCACTACGATGGCGTGTGGCTCATCAATCATTCCTGAAATCAGTGTCTTGCGGTTCTCACCCTTCATCTGTGCCACTTCAATGACATCACGCCCCGAGTCTGTCCAATAAATGTTTCCAGCCACCCAGTCAATGGCAATTCCCCGTGGCATCTTCAGTCCTGAAATCTGGAAAAGAGAAGAGATAAGCACAGAGAGACCAGCCAAAACCTCTTTCTAACCACCCTTCGGAGTCCTAGGACTTCATTTGTGTGTTGCCTTACAAAGCACTGCTGCTGCTGCTTACATTGAGATGAGTGACTCCCCCATCGATCTGTCGTCGGTTGCGATTGGAGGGGCTAGAGCCGGCAGATGACGGTAGTTCACGGTAGGAGATACGGCCTGTATGCCAGTTGGTCCAGTAGATCTTGTTGCCCTTAACATACACATCCATAGCAGCAATGCGGACGGTGTCATCTCCTTGGAAGGCAGGTTCATAGGCGGAGTTGGGATTGAAAGGGTACATGCTGCGGATTTTGTTGTCATCAGCAATGTAAAGTATCTGGTATTCAGACCCTGGACAGGAATGGGCAAAAGCATAGATCTGACCATTATAGAGCCAACAACCAAGTTAAATATGTTTTTCCCACCATCAAGTGAACCAGCACTCAAGGGCAAGGTATTACATTAGGAGATACTAGGAGGGAAAAAGCCCTGGTAAGACTGCTTCCCACCTTTCTGGAGTGTCTTAAGGTGGAGCGCATTCACACATACTTGTCCTTGCCATGCCTGCAATCTAGAGCCTGTGCATGTACGGCAGGCGTTTCCAACCTATGGCCCTTGGGCCAACCCTGTCCAGTAACATCATCCTATCCAGCCCATTGCTGCCTCCACCACACCTGGAAGTAGAAGCGAGCACATTTACATCATCTGTAAAACGTGTAAGTGGGCGCATTTACATCAGATGTAAATATCCTTGCTTCTGCTTCTGGGTGGCATGGTCCAGCCCTCGACGCTGTCCGGGGGCATGGTCAGGCCTGTGATGGAAAAGGGTTGACCACCCCTGATGTATGGGGTTTTCTCCCTTCACTGGTGGCATGATGCTACACAGGGGAACCTACTTATCCTCCTGTTTCTGATCCACTGGTTGTGTCCAGGATTGATGGATTTTGTATAAAAACATGTCAGGAGCACATTTACTTTTGCTTTATTTATATATGCTCATTCATTATTAAACACTGCACCACATGCAGAAACCACAACGCTATGTAGAAATGACATTCAAGCACTAATCAAGTAACAGCACTAGTCCTCCAAAAGAGAAGTGAAATGCTGTTGATCCACTGGATGTTTTGGGATATAGTTCCCACAAATCCCCGATCATTGGCCTTGATGGTTGAGGCATCTATGGCCGTGATGGTGACCTTGGCACTCCAGCTGTTCTTGAACTTCAATTCCCAGAAGCCCAAGTCCTTGTGAATCCACACAAATGGGTTTACAGCAGGCACACTTCTGGGAATTAAAGTTCAAGAACAGCTGGAGTGCCAAGGTTCGTCATCATGAATCTATGGGTTGATGGCGCAAAACAGCAAGGAACAAAGGCTGCCTCCTCCTTTTCTTTTAAGGTTAATAAAATCCATGGAAAGAAGATCATACATATGACAGGCAGGAGAAGTCAGCATCTCCTGAACCAACCGCAGAAAGAACTGACTTAGGCAACTGATGGAACTCTTCACATACCCACACAAAGAACACAGAATGGGCTTGCCTTAGCATCTTAACCACCACAATGAGAGGCAGCAACAGAGAAACACAGTATGTAAAACAATCCTACACTCTTTAAAATAGTTTGCATAACACCCCCCCCCCCCAAAAAAAAATAACTCTTATATAAATAGATCAGCTAGGCCAGTGAATAGCAAACTTTTTAGAGACTGAGTGCCCAAACTACAATCCAAAACCCACTTATTTATTGCAAAGTGCCAACATGGCAACATGGGAGGGAGGAAACGTTCCAATTGGGCTGCTGGACAGAGGGGTGGGGCAAACTCTGTGCTGGGGGAGGGAGGTAACGCTCCAATTGGGCTGCTGGACAGAGAGGTGGGGCAAACCATGCTGCGGAGGAAGTGCCCCCAGTGGGCTGCTGGGCAGAGGAGTGGAGTGAACTCTGTGCTGGGGGAGGAAGGAAGCGCTCCCATTAGGCTGCTGGGCAGAAGAGTGGGACAAACTCTGCGTTGGGACAACTGCATGGGTGCCCACAGAGAGGGCTCTGAGTGCCACATCTGGCACATGTGCCATAGGTTTGCCACCATTGAACTAAGGTGAATAAGTGGACCCACTGGATATGAGCCAGCCAAAATTAAGCCCTCTAAATGCTCAGTGCTTTCAGTGGCAGGCTTGTGAATGTCTGCTGCTCCCTCCCACTGAATTCAATCAGCAAGGTTTTTTCAATAGTCTCCAAGGAGCCTGGATTTCATCTCCCTCACACAAAGAATAGGCAGCTTTCCTAGGGTCTTCGCCACCACAAATCCTGCCTCAGTTTCCTCCTCATTCCAACACCAAGAGCAGATTTTAGACAGACCACACTTCCTGCCCCCTGGCAAGGCAAGTGGGAAAAGGAGGTGGAGGCAATGGCCAGCGATCCCTATTCCCGCATTTCAGAAAATGCTGAAACCCTATGCCATCTTCCAACCAGTGCCTTATAATCTGTTAAACACAACAAGTACATGTATGTTCGCACACGCAAGGTTACGCTGCCTCTGAAACAAAGTTATCCCTTCTTTAGTGGTAAATACCTTCTGCTTTACACATCTGATGGGTCTTCATGAAGTTCTTAGCACAAGTGCACAGGTATGAGCCTTTTGTGTTGTTGCAGAGCTGACTACAAACTCCAAATGTCAGGCATTCGTTGATGTCTGGACAGAGCAGGGGAGAAACAGACTGTAACTTTTCATTGTAACCAGGCAGTGTTATGCGCAAAGATACTTTCTCATGATGTTCACAGACACTTTGTACCAATCTTGTGAAGGCCACTGGAAACAATCCCATCTTCTGGTTTGTTTCACATGGTGGCCATGAAGTATGCAGGGGTTTATAGTATGGACTGAGGACTTTATATGGGGAGAGTTTATAGGCTGCGGCCAGGAGTAATGGCATCAGAGGCCCCCTGTGAAAAATGCAAAGCCACTTTGCCCGCTGCGGAAACATCTGCTACGCGGTGACTGTTCGCAGCAGCCTCCATGAATAAAACAGCTATAAAAACCAGCAGAGAGTAAAAGTACTTCCTTGCACAGTTTTTGTGTGATCAAGTTAAACTGTTTCAGAAGAAAGCACTGTGGAATAATTAAAACCTGATGAAACAATGGCCTCAGTTGATCACAATATTTAAAGCAGTACTGGAAAATAAAGTTGTTTCAGAATTATTAACGGATCTCTTAACTGTGGCAAAATTTTCTCATATTGGAAACTGGAGTTTTGATTAGGTTTTTTTAACACTCTGAAAGAACTTTTTTTATATAAATTGGATATGAAAACTGCAACTTTCAATTTATTTGACACACAATATGTACTATCATGGCAGTATCACTGAACAGGGAATAGCTTTTCACAAAAGTTAACAGCACGGCTCAATAACTCTGAAACAAAATGAGTTTTGAAAAGGGGTTTTTTAAAGATCTAAGGTGAGTGATGATATTGTCAACTTCATGTTCTTCCTCTGTGGACTCTTTTTTAAAAAAATCTCATTGGGCCCATGTTTCTAGATCAAAGTCAACTAAGCCCTGAAACGGCAACTCTTCAAGTATTGCTGAGCAGCAATTTCATCATTATGTGAATGGTGAAATTATATTCCTGATGTGAATGGTGAAATTGATTTATTAACATCTGGCGGGCCACTGGGAAAGTTGTCCTTGACAGTGGCATCACTGGAGTTTCTTTATAGGGCTTTTCCTCAACCTTGCAAGGAACACTGAAAGGACAGAAAATGTTTGAATGAAAACAAATACATTTTTGCGTGTGTTTAGACCTGCTTGGGAAATGTTGGGAAAAGGTGGTTTTGTCTTGTATCTATGCTCTGTCAAGTTTATGATCCCTTTCTGAGCAAACCCTGCTGTAGGTTCTGGCTAATGACTGGCCTCCACAGGACCCACTTCTTGGTCCAGTACCTTGGCAAGAATTCTTCTCCTCCACTTTCTGGAAACCACTGCGGCAGGTGCAGTACACAGAGGTGTCAGTCTGCACGCATTTGGCTTCATCACCGCACATGGTCACATTGGTCTGGCAGCCATACATCTTGGGATCTGCGTGCAGAAAACAGAAGTGGACAAAAATCTGCATCAGGCAGTGCCAGTGAGAGAGGCATATGAGCAGCCGGAGCACATCAGTGACATGGTAAAGCATACAGGGTGTCAAGATGGGTTTAAAATGCTCCCCCTGCCCCCTCCCAGAAATGTCAATCTTTGCTATTACCCCATGTTTGCCACTACATGAGGTTTAAGGATTTTTATCGCCTCACCCCTCAAACAATTATCTTCATCAGAGCCATCGCCACAGTCGTCAAAGAAGTTGCAGTGATGCTCGGCACTGATGCATTTCCCATTCTTGCAGAGAAATTCATTCTTTTCATGGCTGCAGCTCCTGGGCCTGGCGGTGCGTGAATCTGCAGGATTCCAAAGAAGACGGTGAGAAACTGGGAAAGCCTGCTATGAACTTAAACATTCTCTGCCTACTTCTTTTTTTCTTTCTCCTTCCTTCCTTTCCTTCTCCAAAAGAGCACTTTACTCTATGGCAGGGGTTCGTAACTTTTAGCCCTTGGGCTGAACCTGGCCTGCGGTGCCATTTCATGTGGCCCACCGCCCTTGCTCCTGCCACTGCCATAAGTGGTGAAAACAGCCAAAAACGTGCTGCCCTCACTCCTGCTCTCCGCCAGAACTGGCAGAAGTGGTGAAAACAACTGAAAATGAACTGTAAATGACATGTTTTACAGCAGTGTTTGTGGTGGGGGAAATGTTGAATTTAATGCTCTACAGCATGGATTCAGAGCAGACACTTGTTGGTTATCCAACCACCAAAGATGCTGTGCCAGAATAGAGTGACCATGACCATTCCAGTTCATGTATAAACACAAGGGACAGGTGGCAGTGGAACAAAAACCACTGTGACTCTAATTTTAATCCATATACTCCAAAAGTGTTTTAACAACCAAGTCTTGGGGATCCTGCTTTGGCAGTTGATGGCCTATGAGCTTCTACTATCATGAACTATCAGCTACTTCTAGCATTCGTGACCTAGGAACTGAAGTGTGACTAGAACGCTCATGGCAGGTCAGCCATTTCAGGGAAAGAGCTTGCCAAGATTCTGCCTGTCCACAGGAAGCGGTGCGGGGGTGGGAGCGGAAAGGGAAGCACTCACCACAGAATTGCTCATCTGTGCCATCCCCACAGTTGTCAATGCCATCGCACTGGCGGCCAATCCACAGGCACACACGGTCATTCTTGCAGCGGAAGGGTCTGTTGGGGGGACATCTGAATTTCACTGCAGCAGCAAACGGAGACAAATGGGTAAAGTTAGGAGAAGAGTCAGAAGAACAAGGAAAGGCATAAAGGTGTTCCGATCCAAGGGAGGCAGCGGGACAAGACAAGACTGGTGTCCCCCACACTGCTTCCCATTTCTAAATCTCAGCTTCAGATATAGAATGATCAGGAAAGAGTCTCTGAGAGTCTGGATCTCTGGTGGCTTTTTTCTCAGACCTCATGTTCATTGCCCTGGAAACATTTTCCCTGTGCTCCTTCATTATGCATGATCAGTCAGGTACTGTCACAGAACTTACACAGAACTTGGCCACCAAGTGTTCTTGGCATCATAAATATTCAAGCAAGTAGATCCCAGGCACTATGAACTGTAAAAGCTTTTTGTGTAATTAAATGCTCAGTGGTTAGTGCCCAGAAAAATAAATATGGTCCAAAATGTATTTGAATTTAAGCAGGGTTGACCTTAATATCAGCCAGTGAAGGGGCTTCTTTAAGTAATATACAGTAATACCTTGGTTCCACAAGTCTTAATGTTACCCGATTTTTAGCCTTATCCAATGCATGCATCAGATAATGTTAAAATCCTATGCAGTTGACTCAGATAACGTTAGCTCCATAGAGATAAGCAACACAGACTTCAAGGGAAAGTCAAGGAAACATGCTGGAACCTTTGTCTAAAGGGTAAATACATTACAAAAGCTTGCCAAACCAGCCTGACTAGTTTAGGGGAACAAAAACAAACAGCTTTTAAAAAACTTTTTGAAACTTTATAAAGGGATGGTTTCAGAGGTAAACAAGGCCTTCCAAGATCACCAAGACATGGGGAGGGGGGGACCTCTTTCAATATGTCCTGACTCTATTTTAAAACCAAAGAGGGATAGAAGTAAGCCCCAAATGGATGACAACATTTACCATCATGCAGAGTTGCCATATGGAGCCACGTGCACAGGAATCAGTTTTAAAAGCTAACAGCAAAGGTGCCCAAATTTTCAGGCCACGGGCCAGTCACATGGTTCATGGGTGCCCAAACTACAGCCTGGGTACCAGATCTGGCCCTGACACCAATTCATCTGGCTCGTTCCACCCTCGCCATTCCCAGAAGCAGAAGCTGGGTGAGTTTTACTTCCGCTTCTGGTGTCATTGGCTGGATCTGGCCCATAGTCCATACTTTGGGTATCCCTGGCTAACAGGGATAGAAGCGATGGGTTGAGGAGGCTTAATTAGGTTCCAAGCCAGACTCTGAGAGGTACAGATCCCTGTGAGCCTTCATATCAGTCAGCTGTTGTGTTCTCCGTCAGCTGGAGAATTAGAGGAGGAGGGCAGATGAGCTAAGGAGGCCTCAAGTATTACTCACAGCATTCCTCAGGGTTCTCGTCTGAGTTGTCACCACAGTCGTCTTCACCATCACACTTCCAGGCCAGCGGTTTACACAGGGTGTTATTACACTGGAACTCATCCAGGGGACAAGTCCGCACTGCAAGAAAGGAGCCAGAGCCTATCAGCAACAGATCCTCCTTGAACACTGAGTGTGGGGCTATGAACACTGAGACCTTAAGTGGAGTCATGAGTAATAATAATAATTCCATGTCATAAATTATTCTAGGTTGAAAATATTTTTGTGGGAGAAACTCCACTCAGGAAATGCCTAAATAAGGCTCCTTTCATGTCCCCAAGAGCTGGGACAGATGGGCGCTCAACCCACCATACAGTACCCGGGTCTCGAACTGCCAACTTGCCAGCTTTCCAGCTAACAAGGCGAGCCTTTTAACCACTGATCCACCACAGCCCCACTAGTCATGAGTAACAGAAGTGGTGTTCAAATCACAGGCTTTGGGCTCCACTGAGATTGCCCTCTCTGTGTGCCACCTGATCAAGGATGGTATTAGCACTGGTGGTAGCCTTGGGTAGAGCCCACTGATGATTCCTGATGCCTTTAAACATTTTGTTTTGGCCTAGAACTTCAAGGAGCACCAGATAACATATATACTCAAGTATAAGCCGACCTGAATATAAGCTGAGGTACCTCATTCCGACCTGAGAAACCAGGAAAATAGATTGACCCTAATATAAGTCAAGGGTGGCAAATGTAGCAGCTGCTTAGTGAGTTTCAATAATCAAAATACGGTACATGAAAATAAGATGCAGCAGAAAGGAGTTTTCTCCATGCCAATTGAGATGCACCGACAACAGGACGGGAGAAGTGGGTGGTGAAAGCTATTAGCCACCACCGCCTTTTTCCATCGCACTCAGTGACCCAAGTATAAGCCGAGTCCACTTCTTTGACTTCATTTTTAGGACTGAAAAACTAGGCTTATACTCAAGTATATACAGTGAATAAATCTGCCCATGCTTTCCTACAAAGTCCCTGAACTAGCAGCACTCCAGAGTGCTGGGAAAACCAGAATGTGCCCAGCAGAGCTGCCATTGCTATTGGCTAAGCGTGTGCAGGACCTGTCAGTAGATAAGAAGGAACTCCAGAGGATCGTGTCCTGAATGCCCAAGTCTGGTTAGAGACTGTCCTTTGTAGAAGGTCAGAGGGAAGAAAGACCACCTTTTAACCTGGGATTTGCAGGCATTTCTGACACCCTTCACTGTTTGCTTGTCCACTCAGGTGGTCACATTTCATTCAGAGTGTAACAAAACAGCATCTTCAAGCCTATCTTCTAAGAGAAAGGGATTGTGAGAACCATTACCCCGGGTGCTGCAGTCCTCCTCGTCACTGTCATCCATGCAGTCCGCATCAGAGTCACAGCGCCACCGCAGTGGGATGCAGTGGCCATTCTTACACTGGAACTGGTCTTGATCACAGCGTGGTTTGCATTCTTTCTGTAGGGGCAGGAAAAGGGAGAGAAGAGAAACTGGTTTATTAAATGCCCAGTTGGCTCTTAAGGTCAGAAATACAGCACATGTGGGAGTGGACTAGTAAAAACAAACAAGATTCATTCAGGCCTGTCATAGAACAGACAAATATTTCTAGAAGTGTAAACCTTATTAGAACAACTACAAAAAAAAAACATGAATCAACAACAGTCTGTGATAAGACAACTGATAAGAGACACGAAGATAAAATTAGTCTGATAACATACAGTATTTCATTATGAAATCACATAGGATCCAGGGAGGGCATTATTTGGAGTTAATCACACTGCTACCCTTTGCCCACTTTCACCAACTGCAGCTGAAGCTGCCCCTGACACTCAAGAGATTCTGCTGGGGAAAGGGGCACACAGGGTACCATCTTCAACACACTGTGTCTCACTGCAAAACCTAAAACGGGTACACCAGGAGTTCTCAACCTTTTAAAGCTGAGAGCCGGGTAACACTCCCTCAGACAGCTTCAGGGCCAGGATGGCAATTTTGCCCTTCCTCCACCACATGGCACTTCCGGGTGTGGTGGAGGCAGTGGGGCCCCCACATGAAATGGCGCCATGGGGCCGCATCTGGCCCACAGGTTGAGAATCCCTGGGCTAAACTAACTCCTGCAAGAAATCACAGTAGGCAAAGTCTGCCCTAGTCCTGTCCAGGCTTATTTATGGATCCTCTGTCTCCTTACCTCATCAGAGCCATCAGCACAATCGTGGTCCCCATCACACTTCCAGCGACCTGCAATGCACCGTCCATTGGCACAGGAGAACTCACTTTCTGAACAAGGCCTGGGCTCTGTAGGCAAAAGGAAGGTGTGAACAGGTGAGCTGGAAGGTCTACACAAGCACAGGGTAGAAAGGTGTCTATAACTGTACAACTAGGCAAGTTGCTATCTCCTGGTGTAGCACTGGGCAAGAGTATAAGCAATCTTATACTGAAAAAGCACATTCTTGATTTCCAGCACAACAAGGAAGAGGATTCAAGAGAAGCCACAGAGGAACAGGAGGGATGGCAGGGCAAAGGGCAGAAGAAAGGGGACAAATGGCTGTAGCAAATCCCTTTGTCTACATCAGCAGCATTATAAGGCTCTTGTCCTGGATGTGATCTCAGCAGTGGACAATAGGAGACTGATTGTTTGGCAGTTAAATTGGCATCCTACATTGAATTGTTGGAAGGGAACCCAAGGTTATCCAGTCATTTTGGCTGATTCCAAGCAACAGGAGAATCAGGACTGCTTCTGGCACTCAAGTACAAGAACTTGCTAGTTTTAAGTTAGAACTCGGCACCAAATGCAAGGCTACTGCAAAAAATAAATAAATGGCAACAGCCATAAATAGTTGTATCCACCTTTCTCTATTTCTCCTGTATAATCCACAGGGATCTCTCCCAACTGTTACTTCTAGATATACTGAACTACAACTCCTATCAGTCTCAGCTAGCAAAGCTTACCTAGATTAAAGTGGGAAGATATCATGCTTTTAGGATCTATTTTGGACTTTTAAAAAAGAACCCTGAGATCATAAACATCAACCAGGAGTAAAATAGCAAAGATCAGAAACAGAGGGGCACACTTTATATTCCAGAAAAGGGCATGCTTGAGTGGCTGTTCATCAGAAGCATTTGAAGCCTAACTCTCACAATGTTATAGCATAACATTCATTTCCAGCTTTAGCTCTCTTTGATTCAGCAGCCTAATTCTGGCTAATGCATACAACGGGGGTGGGAGATAGTTCCCTCCCCCTTGCCTAATCTATTGGAAACCCAACTGAGATCTAAGAATGGATCCAGGACTAACATCTGCCCAACCTTGATCTAGAGAGCTTCAGTGTATGGTGTGGAATCATCACGCCATGTATTTTACAGTTTGACTTCTCCATTTAACTGGCTGTCACTATGGAAGGAAAGGAAATCACCCCCATAAATGCAGCCTCTGTTAGAAGAAATGGAGTGGCCCTTATAGTCAATAAAAGAGTGAGGAAAGCAGCAATGGGATACAATCTCAAAAATGACAGAATGATTGCAGCCTGAATCCAAGGCAAACCATTAAACGTCACAGTGCTCTAAGTCTATGCCCCAACCACTGAGGCAGAAGAGGCCGAAGTCAACCAGTTCTATGGAGGACCTACATTACTTTCTAGAAATGACACACACAAAAAGATGTCCTTATCATCATAGGAAGTCAAAAGGTAACTGGAATAACAGGCAAGTTTGGCCTTGGAGTACAAAATGAAGGAGGGGAGAAGCGAATTGAGTTTTGTCAAGCAAATGCACTAGTCATAGCAAACAAGCTCTTCCACCAACCAAAGACGTAACTCTATACATGGACATCCCCATATGGCCAACACCGAAATCAGACTGATTATGTACTTTGCAGTCAAAGATGGAGGAAGCTCTATACCAGGGATGCCCAGACTATAGCCCGTGGGCTGGATCTGGGGACCCGACGCCAATTCATCCGGCCTGCGAAGCCCTCGTTACTCACGGGTGCATTTTACTTCTGCTTCCAGGAGCAATGAGGGCTTCGCAGGCCAGATGAATTGGTGTTGGGGGCTGGATCTGGCCCATGGGGCATAGTGACCAGCCCCCTAAACCACATGACCGGCCCACTGCCCAAAAGGTTTGGGCTCCCCTGCTCTATACAGTCAGTAAAAACATGACCTGAAGTTGACTGTGGCCCAGATCACGAACTACTGATTGCAAAATTCAGGCTTAGAATGAAGTCAGTCGAGAAACACATTAGGTGATTCAGATATGACATAGATCACATCCCTAATGAATATGCAGTAGAAGTGATGAGTAGATTTAAGGGATTAGACTTGATAGACAGAGTACCTGAAGAACTATGGATGTAGGTTCAAGACATTGTATAGGAGGCAGCAATTAGAACCATTCCAAAGAAAAAGAAATGCAAGAACGCAAAGTTGTTGTTTGATGAGGCTTTATAAATCGCCAAGGGCAGAAGGAAAGCAAATGGATTTTGAAGAGGCAGGAGAACTAGAGACCAAATTGTCAACATTTGCTGGATCATGGAAAAAACAAGGGAGTAGCAGAAAAACGTCTATTTCTGTTTCATTGACTACACCAAAGCTTTTGATTGTGTGGATCAGAACAAACTGTGACCAGTCCTTAAAGAGATGGGAGTACCAGGCCACCTCATCTGTCTTCTGAGAAACCTGTATGCGGGTCAAGAAGCTCCAGTTAGAACTGCATATGGAACAACTGATTGGTTTAGAATAGAAACAAAAGGAGTATGAAAAGTCTGTATATTGTCACTCTGCTTATTTAACTTATACACAGAGTACATCATACTTAATGCAGGGCTGGATGAAACACAAACTGGAATTAAGATTGCCAAGAGAAATACCAACAACCTAAGATATGCAAATGACATCACCCTAATGGCAGAAAGTGAAGAAGATCTAAAGAGCCTCTTGGTGAGGGTGAAAGAGGAGAGTGCAAAAGCTGGCTTAAAACTCAACATCAATGAGATGGTTGACGTGGTGGGTGTGGAACTGGGCATGCTATGGTTCATGGGATCGCAAAAGGCCAGACTTGACTGTGTAACTGAACAACAAAATACAGCCTCTGGGGAGTATCATGGCAACTACTATGAACCCAGAGGAATCTCTCATATACAGAATCAGACCACTGGTTTTTAATTTCTGTGCTTAGGAGCCCTGGTGGTGCAGTGGTGAAACTGCTGTATACTGCAACCAAAAGGTTGTGAGTTAGATCCTGACCACGGCTCAAGGTTGACTCAACCTTCCATCCTTCTGAGGTACCCAGAATATTGGGGGGCAAAATGCTAATTAACTTGTAAACTGCCCAGAGAGTGCACTAAACACTATAGGGCAGTATATAAGTGTGATTGTTTTGTTTTACTAGCTCTTTACATTGACCGGCAGTTGCTTCCTGGAAGGCACGAACCTGGGAAATTCTGCACACAAAGCATATGACGTACTACCTCTGACCTGTGGCCCTACTCCTAATTCAGTTGGCCTCTGTTTTCTAGACACCTATGTTCGCTATACAAATGACTATGTTTTCTCAGGAGCAGCCCCACCCAGTGCCTACTGGTGATGCAAGAATTGCTAGCAGCCAACTGGACATGTGCCTGAAGTTTTCTCCTTCACTCTGTTAGAGTGGACTCAAGTTCCAAAATCACACTGTTCCTGAAAGGCATGTACAGCATCAACATTGCTGTGCAAGAAGAGATGGCACAGCCAGCTTTGGGATTAGAGCCATCTCACTGGAAACGAAGCAAGCATTAAATACAGAAATCCATTCCACCCAATTTCCGGGTTGAGCTGGGAAGGGGAAACATGTTGGATTGTCCCAAAGTCACTTCCCCCACCCCTCTTTTCAACACAGTTACAACTTTCAATGGGTAAGGAAAGATATATTTTGACAGGAACCTACCTCTGCAAGCCCCGATACGACAGTGTGAAAATGGAGAAAAACATAAGATGAGGTGAAATGGCACAAACTCAAATTACACAACATGGATTTTCTTAAAAAACAAACCAAACCAAAAGCAAACCAAAAGAAAGGTACATTCTAAATCCTACTAGGAAGAGGAGGAAAAAAGAGCAGGGAAACAAAGAGGAGTAGCATCCACCTTAAAACTTCAACAGTCTTACTGGCAGTCTAGCCTGATTTGAAGTTTTCTTGGCATCTCCTAAGGTTTAAGAATCTCCCCCCCCCCCCGCTCCCAATTTCTTCCAGAACAACTGCAATTGTCCTACAAAAGACTAGCTGGACACGTGGAGCTTTTTTAAACATTTGTCTGCTCTATTTTAGACAGTTTTTAAAAAATCCAGAATGAATGATACCAAATAATGGCAGTTGATAGTACCCATCAGTAAGAACAAACTGCATCTGTTAAAAGCTTATTTCTCGAAATCTCTCTCTATCTGCAGATGCCAAAAACTGGGACTCTTTGGAGCAATTCTGGGCTAATGTTTCTATATGTTGTTGCTTTTTTAAAAAAGTACAAACCTGGCAATGCTCTAGCCATCATAGCCCACTGGCTATTCAGTCACCCGTGGGAAGGAGAGGACAGATTTCAGCCAATACAGATGATGTGGCACAAGACAAATTAAATGCATGAGCTTAGAAGTGGAGAAAGTACCTCTTTGTTGCTTTAAATCAGGGGTTCCCAACCTAAGGGCTGTGGGCAGGATCTGGCCCATGGCACCATTTCATGTGCCCACCCCACCCCAAGGGCATTCAAGAAACAAAATGGCCACCCCTTTGAAGCTGTGGAGACAAAATGGCCACCACCACCCCATCATGCAGGCAGGGGAATGGCTGTCCTGCCTTCGAAGGTGACTGAGTGTGATTTGGCCCCAGGCTTGAAAAGGTTGGGAACCCTTGCTTTAAATAGTTTTTTTCTTGTCGAAGTGACAGAAACCTCCCAAATGTTCTGCACCTCTAGATGGTTATAGTTGGGTAGAAAGGCAATTTAGGATGGCACAAAATATGGTGTTCTTGGGTGAGTCCTGTACCAGTGCCTTCCTTCCTTTACCCCATCATTGGTTAACATGGCTAAATACAGGGGTGGTGGTGGTTATGGAGACCTAACTATTCCCTGCAGCTATTATGGGCTGAAAGGGGTGAACAAATTGTTACAAGAAGGAACAGAAGAGAAACAAGCAGGTTTGAGAAGTATGCCTTGGAGTGGGGCTGGGGAACCTGTGTCCTTGAGGGGAGCCTGAGTTTCTGGGAACTGAAGTTCTAGGACAAGCCTGTTTCCTCTAGGCCAGGGTTTCTCAACCTTGGGCGTCCAGGTGTCCTTGGACTTCAATTCCCAGAAGCTCAGCTTCCCTTCAAGGTGGCACATTCTCCACCCCAACATTTTGGACCCTGTGGCAGAATTCTCGAAATCCTCCCCTCCCCAGGTTATGTCAGAGTAGAAAACACTATTCACGCTCCTCTTCTCAATATCTGGCAATTCCGGGACCCCTTCTTAACTTTCTTACACTGAGGCAGATGAGCTACAGCAGGGGTGCCCAAACTTTTCAGACTGCGGACCGGTCACATGGTTCAGGGGGCTGGCCCGGATGCGGTCCCCGAGGCCAATTCATCTGGCCCGCGAAGCCCTCATTGCTCCTGGAAGCGAAAGTAAAATGTGCCTGTACGTGCGTGTTTTACCTCCGCTTCCAGGAGCAACGAGGGCTTCGTGGGCCGGATGAACTGGCCTCGGGGGCCACATCTGGCCCCCAGACCGTAGTTTGGGCACTCCTCAGCTACAGCCTCCCAGCAGAATGAAACCAGACCTATGCAGCTTCCCTTACACCCCTCTGCCCCAATTCTCACCAGCAATACTCATTTTACTTCCCCACTACCAAACTGGGAGTGAGTGGAGAGGAAAAACCTCTCCCCAGATCCACCTCCCTGTCTTCTGCATCCTAACATGGGGCAAAAGGTGTGGGCACATACTACAGCTCTCCTCGTCCGAGTTGTCTCCACAGTCATTGTCGTAATCGCACTGCCAGCGGCCTGGCACACAGCGGTTGTTCTTGCAGCGGAACTGGTAGGGCTCACATGTTCTCTCGTCTGAAATCAAAAGAGACAAACTTTCTAAAGCGGGGAAGGGAAAAGGAGGAATGGATATTCAATGAGTGGCATCATCAGAACAAAGCCATGCATGTGCACAAATCCCCAGCTTGATTGAGTGTAGTTAACACACAATAGGTACCACTGAAAGTGTTCTGGAAAACCCTGACAGAGGAGTCCATAAAACTGTCTGCTTCACAAGAATCCTGTGTTAATCTACCACAGCTATGATTTGATTTATTTATTTATTTATTTATTGACTTGTATGCTGCCCCTCTCACAAAGCGACTCTGGGCAGCTAACAAAGAACAAAATAATTACCATCACAACTACAAAGCATCAAATCACAAAAATATTTCAAAAACAGGAAAAAAATGTATACATCCTAACCACAGTCACAAGAAACGTGTGGTGGCGGCGGCAGCTTTATGGCCGGGCCATAAAGATGGCACAGCCACCTATAGGTCAGGGCCTAAGAGACAGTCTGTTTACATCCAGCTTCATATGTAATTTTACACATACAGATCCATACTGTTCATATGGTTTGTACTGGTTGTTTGTTCTCTGTTTGTTTTGTTCCTCTTTCTTCTCAATGTAAAAAACAGGGTTTTTTTAAAAGGATCTCAGATTAAATTAAGTAGCTTTTATGTTGGGATATATCTGTGTTTATTGCAGGGAGGTAGTTGATGCCTTTCACTGAATTGACCAACCCAGACTACATCAAGTTGGGGTACCCAAAGCCAAGATTCAGCAGTGAAGCCCTGTCTCTGAACAAGTCAGATGTACCTGGAACATAAAGGTTGATGCTCTCTTATGGCCTCATGTCTATTTTGGCCTGGATGTACAGTATGAGTAGCAGCGGAGAAGAGACAAACAAACCTCACAATTTTTATTCTGCTGTTTCCCATTGTTTCAGTCTTAAATTTGTTTTAACCCATTTTTTAACCCATTTCCTTATGTCTGCTATTTTCTAACGTTCACACAATAATGTGTATTTTTCTGGGAGTGTATTTCTCTTAATGCCCCATCTTATACACAATTTCCCCAAATACCTAGGTCTGGCAAGCAATTTCCCCTAATGCAATGCATCTTCAGGTTATTTTCATTCAGATAGACCAGTGGTTCCCAACGTGAGCAGGTGGTGGGATCAATTCCCAGAAGCCTAAATCAGTACATTAGCTGATCAGTGCTTTGGAGAATTAGGCTTCTGGGAATTGAAGTCCAAAAACCAAAGGTTGGGAAACACTGAACAGACATTTTGTCCCCATTTCCCTTTAAACAAAATTACAAAATTAGGAGAAGTGCGAGTACTCAAAGGAGAACATCAGATTGTGTTGGCTTGGGGATAGGCCAGTTTGCATTAAAGTGCAAGCCAAACAAATTCCTCCCTATCTCTAATCTACATCTCTCCAGGTATCTTATAAATCATCTGGCTTGAAGCAAATGAGTACAACAAACAGAGTCAAAGTCAGCCACCCTGGCCTATTTCAGCTTGGCTAGGTGACTCCATTGTCAACTCACCACATTCTTCCTTGGGTTCATCTGAGCCATCTCCACAGTCATCTTCACCATCACATTTCCAGCGTGCTGGGATGCAGCGACCTGAATCTTTACACCGGAACTCATCCAGACCACATCTCATTTGTGCTGAAAGAGCAGAGAGAGAGAAAGAGAGAGAAATATATTACTATTCATTCATTCATTCATTTATTCATTATATTTATACCCTGCCCATCTAGGAGATTTTCCTACTCTGGGTGGCTAACAACAACAAAACTCGCACATTAAAAACAGTCACACATTTTAAAAAATACATATAAATATACCAGGAACAAAAAACCTATTGGCGACAGAGAGAAATAAAATAAAACACCTAACACTCCCAAAATATTTAACTGTTTTTTCAATATAAGCAGGGATGGAACCTGGCGTAGCTCAACTGGAAGAGGGTTCCACAAAGTTGGTGCCATCACTGAGAAGGCTCTTCTCTGAGTCATGGCCTTTCTTGCCAATCTTAGTTAAGAGTTAGAACTAACACCTTGAACCTGATACGGAAAGGAACGGGTAGCCAATGCAGCACCGTCAAGGCTGGGGAGATATGATCAAATTTTCTTTCTCCACTAATCAGCCTGGCTGCTGCATTTTGCACCCATTGAAGCCTCCATATCAGGAACAAGGGAAGCCCTACGTAGAGAGCATTACAGTGATCAATACATGAGACTACCAGTAAGATAACTAATGTTGTGAGGGACCGCCTGTCCAACTAGGGACACAACTGGGCAATTTGGTACAGTTGGGGAAAAACGGCTTTATTCCAAATGTTGGAGAGATTAAACATGACTAAAGGCGAGCTCAGGGGTGCCCAAACTTTTCAGGCTGCGGGCCAGTCACACAGTTCAGGGAGCTGGTCACTATGGCCTGGGGGCCAGCTCCGGCTCCCAAAGCCAATTTATCCGGCCTGTGACGTGTTTTACTTCTGCTTCCAGGAGCGATGAGGGCTTCACAGGCTGAAATTGGCTTTGGGGGCTGGATCTGGCTCCCAGGCCATAGTTTGGGCACCCCTGGGCTAGCTGAATTCACCCATCCCTATATGAGAATGCCACAAGTCTGGCAGGTTGTCTTTCCCATGAAAAGTAGCTCTCTGGAGAGGTTGCATGCGAATAACCTTGCACGAAACAAATAATCTTCTGGAGGATCCAGATAATCTACAAATTACAGCTTCTCTTTGAAAAACAGAAATCCAACCACTACATTCTCACACATGACTCTGAAACATTTTGATTCTGGAGAATCCTTCCCAAATAAGGACTGTAGTGCTGACGGTGTTAGTCAAATATTCCAGAGATTTAGGACAGAAAGAAGAACAGAGCTCTCAAGAAAACTCTGAAGCCCTAATTGCCTTTTCTCCACATCTTTCGCTGTCCCCAGTGATGTTTCTCCTAGCTGCCTCTCACTACTGCCTCTCTCTTCCCACATGCCGAGCACTGCAGAAACAAGAGAGCATCCTATAAGCTTGCTGTACCTGAATCCCTTTCCCAGAATGGAAATCCAACTTCTGCAAGAGCTCTAATAGTGAAAAACCAAACAAATGTACACAAACTATGCAAAGTGGAAAATATTCTTAATAATATTTGGCAGGTGTAAAATTGGGGGATTTCCTTGAGAAAAAAATTGAAAAGATCTTGGTGGTGGCAGCAGTAGCTGCTACTCGTATCTGAGTATACATTTCCCCCCTAGAAATAATTTTCACCAGGAGAAGTGCCCTTGGTGTGAATTTGTTTGAGGTGGATCTCAGCTTGCCATGAAGTGACCCACACTGTGATCATGGAGCCATCTCCTGTGGCACACATGAAATGAGACATGCAGCATTTAACACCGGGACTGCAATGGACTGCTACAGCCTTGAGGATATTGACAAGGTGCACCTTCACAGCCAGTCCATCTGGCATGACCTCTCCCGCCTCCATGACCTTTGGGAATCAGAATAGTGAAGTGGTTCCTCCTCCGTTCATGTTGCCTTTGGTCCCAATATGATGATTTCCATTGGCATTTCCTCCACAGAGGATGGCCCGTAGCCATTGCCTCCCTTTAGGGAGTCAGGATATTTACTGCCACTCAACACTCAGTGTTGAGTCTCTGGCTGTACGGTCTACTCCATTATCATAGCAAGATGTCCGACCAGACATAAAAAGATCTACCTAAGAACAAACATTGTTCTAGCTAATTCTAGATTTAAAAAAGAGCAGATTTTCCTGAAACAAATCATCTGTATCCCCAAACCTTCAAATATAAATCTAGTCTGGAATAATGGGAGCATACCCTTGTTATAATTTCGTGTCAGAGATTACTCTGGGTTGAAAGGAATTTTTTGGGGATGCCTAAATGAGGCTCCTTTAATGTCCCCAAATGCAGCTCTTGGGTATTGAAACCCGACCTTCCAGTCTTCAGCTCACCGCTATAACCACTAAGCTATCGGGGGAGCTTGTTAAGTCTGATGCATGTATAGGACTCTGAAGCTAAATTAATCATCTCATTATTCATTGATTCCAAGTTTTAACATCTCATCCAAATATGTCTAAAGCTGACTGAGCTGCAGGAACAAATAACATTTTCTTTTAAGGCTCACAAGATCGCTGAAGCCTCGTAGGTAGACACAAGCAACCTGCTTCCCCCTTCCCATGCCACAGGCCTTTGAACAGTCTCTCATAATGCACAGGAATGTCTTACTGCAGTTGGCAGGTTCATCAGATCCGTCCACACAGTCGTTGTCGCGGTCACACACCCACACCCGTGGAATACAGCGTTTGGTGATGGCACACTGGAACTGGTTTGGGGCACAAGTCACCTCCGCTGGAAGAGAAAGAGGGGGCAACTCTTAAGGTTTAATGCAAAAAAAAAAAATTGGAATCATCCCATTGTGAAGGCTGGTTCATATACACCTGGATAACAGCAACAATGGCTATCTACAGTGCAATTATGTTAACTCATTCATTTGAATCACAGGGATTGTGAAGAAGAAGAAGAAGAAGAAGAAGAAGGAATAAGGAAGAAGGAGGAGGAGGAGGAGGCGGAATAAGGAAGAAGAAGAAGAAGAAGAAGAAGAAATGGGAACTGGGTTTATCCCTAACTTTCCAATGTTTGCCTTCCTTTTCCTAAATAAAGTTAATAACCCTCAATGTAATGGAAGAAAAGTTTAACAGTATTGTATGTGTGGGCGATGTCTATTCAAATCTCAACAACCACAGAACAGACCAAGGTCTCTTTCCAGGGACTGGAGTTTAAATGTTTGGCTCAGCTTTTTATACCTCACTCTATGGTCAAGAGACAGCAAACAAATTATACTTGTTATAAAATTTTAATTGTCAGTGATCCAATAAAGGTATCACCTTCCTCCTGCATTTTTTGCACTTTTTTTGGAATTACTCTATTTGCTGGCATATAAGACCCACCCACCCCCACCCCTAAAATACATTGGAAAAATTGAGTACCAACCCTGACTGCTCCTTAGAAGGTCAAATAGTAAAGATGAAGCTAAAGTACTTTGGACATCAAATGAGAAGAGAGGATTCACTTGAGAAAGCCTTGATGCTTGGGAAGGTCGAGGGCAAAAGAAAAAGGTGGCCAAAAATGAGATGGCTAGATGGTATTGTAGGCACAATGGGGACAGAGCTGAGCGAGTTGAGGAGGATGGTGGAGGACAGGAGTGCCTGGTGGACAGTGGTCCATGGGGTCGCAAAGGGTCGGAATCGACTGTACGACAACCAAAATATAGTGGCATATAGTGGGCTATTTTAGTAATAACGGGTGTGTCACATACTCCGATAAATCTTATACACCAGCAAATATTGTATACTTGGTTTCATGTCCTCATTTTAGACCACTATTTACAAGTTATAAAATTGCACGGGGGGGGGGGGGCAGCACTTTGATTACTCGATGAATGAATCACTAATATTTGTAACCAAAATTATCTATACTCCTACTGGTCCAAGTCAAATATATAAGTGGAAAAAGTTCATGTGTCTCATACCAGCCATGTGATGGCATCCAAACTTCTCAAGAGCTACTGCAGAGAACAGATGGGGAAGGGATGCCCCTTAGTCTGTCTCAAGGATAACTTACGGCAGTCCTTCTCGTCTTCTCCGTCTCCACAGTTGTCTTGCCCGTTGCAGCGGAAGATCCCGGGGATACAGCGGTTGGTGTTGGTACATTTGAACTGGCTGGGTAGGCAGACATGGACTTCTGTCAGAAGAAAGAATGGAAAGAAAACAGCTTTAAGGGAGACCAAACTTGCTTACCCCAGATAATGGTTTATGTCAAAAAGTGTCATTGGATTTTTTTTTCTTTGCTATTGGATGACCTCTCCCAATGATCTCTTAAGCTTTATACCAGGGATTCTCAACTTGAAGCCTGTGGGCCAGATACAGCCCACAACACTGTTTCATGTAGACCCCCACTGCCTCCACCATACCAGGAAGTGCCATGTGGAAGGGAAACAAGCCGTCTGGCCCCTGAAGCTGTCTGAGGAAGCGTGACCTGGCCCCTGCCTTAAAAACTCCTGTGTTATACTCTCTTATTTTCCAGCC
Source organism: Furcifer pardalis (assembly GCA_030440675.1). Lineage (NCBI taxonomy): Eukaryota > Metazoa > Chordata > Lepidosauria > Squamata > Chamaeleonidae > Furcifer > Furcifer pardalis. Next base: position 25,801,742 of record CP126893.1, read on the forward strand.
CCATGGAAATCCTTGTACACCATTCCAGGAAATATATGTTGGGTGTGTGTGGCAATGGGAACCAGCTAGGAGGGATTTTGAGAGACTTCAAGGGCAGATATGGATTTGGAGTCATTTCTCTGAGCTATCAGCAATCTGGAAAATGAACTACAGATCTTAGGAACATAATCCTTGAATTAATCTAGAGTGAACTCAGAAAAACTCACTCATTCCAACTGAATTAATCTAGAGTGAACTCAGAAAAAAATCACTCATTTCGACGACCCCTGTAACAACATTCCACATTTTTTTAAAAAAAGCATTCCTTTCTTTTGTTTTGTTTTAATATAAATTTTTTTAAGTTGCCTTGAATGCTAATTTATGCAATGGGCTGCAAAATACAGAGGAAGTAAATGAAGGGTCAAAAAGCCTTACAGGACAGGTTTGGTCATTCAGGTGGAGCTTGGGACACTTACCGCAATTTGCTTCGTCTGAATTGTCCTGACAATCATTGTCCCCATCACAGATGAAAGCTGGGTTGGTGCAGATCCCTGTCGAGCACTGGAACTGCCCTGGGCGGCACTTGAATTCAGCTGCAGAGAAAAGGCAGCATTTTATGGCTTAGGAGAGGCTGTCTAAGAGAGAGGAGTTGAGTGGCAGAGCTGAAACTTTCGATGCAGGGAAAAGGACTAAGTAAAGCAATAGGGTAAGACCTGTGACCAACACCCTGGATGATAAGAGTGACCTATGCACGAACAAACAGGTATTATAGATCTTTATATATTCTTCCTTTGACACAGAACATCCATGACAGATCACAATCTAAAGCAGGGGTTCCCAACCTAAGGCATGTGGGCCGGATCTGGCCCATAGTGGCATTTCATGTAGCCCCCACCCCTTCAAGGGCACTTAAGAAACAAAATGGCCACCCCTTGAAGCTGTTGAGACAAAATGGCCACCCCTCATTATGCAGGCAGGGCAAAATGGCCATCCAGTCCTCAAAGCTAACTGAGAGAGCATGACCTGGCCCCCGGCTTGAAAAGGTTGGGAACCCCTGCCCTAAGGCCTGATGCCTCTCTGACCTAGTGTCTGGGATAGCCACATTAGCCGGGGATTCTGGGAGTTGTAGTCCCCAAAAAGTAACCTTTCCCAAACTACATGCTACATTTTCTTTTTATACCTACCAGTGTTAGACTTTGGAAGTAATATGCTAGAACTAATGACAGCATGTGTAAGACTTTTTTTTTTGCAGTCACAGCACCCTGCTGTCATCCTACCTTTTATTTTATTATTAATAGTAATGTGTTATGATTTTTCATGTGGAGAGTAATGCTCAGTCACTATTTCAAATACAAAGACTTTTATGGTTGTTTGAGGGGACTCTTGGCAATGTATCTATTCTAAAAAAATAATAATGCAAAAATAAGTGTCAAACAATGGATAGAATCCTGTTCATTATATCCACTGGTATTAACTCCACTAGTGTAAAATTCAGTGTCAAGCTGCAGCAAGTTGGAAAATCAGTGTATCTGCTGCTGTACACCAGTTGTAAGGTTCGGTGTACCATAAGAAACACTTTTGTTGATCCCTCAACTTGGCAATTTGCTGCTCAAGTTTGACAACTGGAAGGTTGGAGTTCAATTCCTGAGTACTGCATGACGGAGTGAGCTCCCATCTCTGTCCCAGCTCCTGCCAACCTAGCAGTTTGAAAGCAAGAAATTGGAAGTAGACAAATAGGGACTACTTCGATGGGAAGATAAACAGCATTCTGTGCACTTCGGTGTTGAGGCATGTCTGCCACATGTCCACAGAAATGTCTGCAGATGCAGACAGTGCTGGTTCTTTGGCTAAAAACAGAGATGAGCACTGAACCCTAGAGTCGGATATGACTGGCTTTCAAGCAAGGGTGACCTAAATATGTAAATGGATCTCATCTAGCACTGAATGCTAACTAATCTTCATGCCACAGCTTTCACCCTCCACTAACATAAGGCTCCTTCAACACGCAGATCTCAGAGGGGAACCCTCAACCAAAGGTGGATCTGCGTCCCTCAAAGAAGCTGCCTGAATCAATATCCAAAACACAATCACATATTACTCAGTGACATTCTGAACATGTAGTGAAGTCACCCTCAACTACCTCCTATTTTGCCAGGTTGATGATACTCTAGTAAAAGTAAAGGTTTCCCTTGCTCAAAAGCCAGTCGTATCCAACTCTAGGGTTCAGTGCTCATCTCTGTTTCAAAGCCGAAGAGCCAGCACTGTCTGCTTCTGCAGACATTTCCATGGTCATGTGGCAGGCATGACTAGACAACGGAGCGCACTGAATGCTGTTGCCTTCCCATCGAAGTGGTCCCTATTTATCTACTTGCAATTTCTTGCTTTCAAACTGCTAGGTTGGCAGGAGCTGGGACAAAGATGGAAGCTCATTCTGTCCTGCAGTACTCAGGAATCGAACTGCTGACCTTTCGCCTCCCAGCAGTCCCTCGATGATACTCTACCCATTTAAAATGGCCCTCTATATCACCACTACTACCCCACCCCCAGGGTTCCCCCCACCCCCAGCTATGAACTCACGGCAATCTTCTGGCTCATCTGAGCGATCCCCGCAGTCGTCTTCGGTGTCGCATTTCCACCAAAAAGGGATGCACTTGTCATTCTTGCAAACAAACTGTGGTTGGGAAGAAAAGCCAGAAAGGTGTTGTGGGCTGTAACCCATGGGGTGGGGGTTACTTTCACCTTCATTCTCCCTCTCCTTTTTTCGGCTGTGTTAGGACAAAACCCAGCCTGTCTCATCTGCCAGAGGGGAAATCTGGGATGGTCCCAATGGAGAGAAGCAAAGCTCCCCACAAGGAGGTGAAACGGTGGACCAGTAGCATAGTGTGGAGGTGGCAGGGGGGCAATCTGCCCCGGGCGGCACTTTTTGGGGAAAATGTAGTCATTGCCGCGAGGTCCCTAATGCCACAGATTTCAAAGAGAAGACACAACGAAATGTTTTTACAAGGCACAGATCCACTTTGACAGGGGTTTCTGCTGCCTTGGGGATGAGCAGATCCAAGTGGGCAGGGAGGAATGAGGGCAAACTGGGCAGAATAGGGATGGGTGCCGTGTGGGGGTCGGAGCCTAGATGGTGGCGGTGGCAAGTTTGGCCTGTGCCCCAGGTGGCTGAAACCCGTGCTACGTGACTGAGATGGGCACTCTTGGTTTCTTATCACCCTTTTGCACACACCCCCAACTACTCAGAATTCTCCAAAGTCTACCTCTGTGGCTGTTTTAGTCTCAAAAGAAGGGGAAATATCCCTATGTAATGGAAGCTAGGCATGCCCCACCCACATCTTGTCCTTCCATCAGAAGGTAAATTCCTTTTCATTCACATAAGGCTTTGGCAAGTAAGATGTGCTGCTTTATATAATCCAGGCAAGTGGAAGTTTTTAAAAGATTTCTTTTTAAATGCTTTTAATGAACCTCTTCAATGTTTTGATTTGGATCTGTTTCATTCACTGTGTCGTCAACTGCCTTGGGATTTTAAATCCAAAATTAAAACAATATGAATTTAAAAAAATAAAACAACATTCTCTGGATCAAATGAATTTACAGCCCTCTGTATGGGTCAGCTTGGAGAGCGAGTCCTTCCTACGTTGATCTCTAAACGGTGGTGTCGGTGGGGGAAACTGTGCCCCTCTCCCTAAAACAACGATGAACTAGGACTCCCATGAAGCCTTACCAATGAGTAGGCTGGATGGGATCTGATGGGATCTGGAGTAAAGCAACTCCTGACAGTCCAGAGGCTCTACAGTAGGGGTTCCCAACCTTTTCAAGCTGGGGGGCCGGGTCACGCTCTCTCAGTCAGCTATGAGGGCCAGATGGCCATTTTGCCCTTTCTGCATGATGGGGGTGTCCATTTTGCCCCAACAGTTTCAAAGGAGGTGGCCATTTTGTTTCTTGAATGCTCTTGGAGGGGTGGGGCGGGGTGCATGAAATGGTACCAGGGGCCGGATCCAGCCCACGGCCATTAGGTTGGGAGCCCCTGTTCTACAGCCTTGTGCCCAAGACACTGAGAGTCTCAAGATGTCACTTGGGGCCACACAGGCCCTCTGTCTGATGTGCCCAGCATGCTGCCTCTCTCCCCACCCTTCCCTACTTACCTGACTGGCTGTGCAGTTGGAGATGCATGTCTTGCCATCGGCACCCAGATAGAAGTTGGTAGGGCAGGCACACTTGAAGTTTCCTCCTGGGGAGAGCAGGCACAAGTTGCTGCATCCCCCATTGTTTGTTTTGCAGGGGTGGTTGGGCACTGGAGAAAGAAAAGAGAGGGAGGCAAGTTAGGGCAGCAGTGGCCAGTTGTGGCTATCCGTGTCGCTTGAACACTGTGCTGAGCCACAGGGCATAGTGGATGCCTGTCCTGTCATAAATGTGTTGGGAAACCTTTTCTTCTGCACTGAAATAACCCTGATCTAAAATACCAGTGATCCAGAATAGTACTGTAAATGGAACAGAGAGCCTTTTCCATCTTGGCTACCTCATCCTGTAGCTACTGGAGATTCCTAGGAAAACCCCTTGCATTTTATTCCTAAGTGGGCCTCTGCCCTCAGGCGTTCACCTTCATAAGCTGCTGTTGAAGCACATGGAAAACATGTGGATGTCATAGGCCAGTGATGGCAAACCTTGGCACTCCAGCTGTTCTTGAACTTCAATTCCCAGAAACCCTGATCAGCAGGAGTGCTGACATGGGCTTCTGGGAACTGAAGTCCAACAAGAGCTGGAGTGCCAAAGTTCACCATCATTGTCATAGGCGGAGAGGTCCTCCTCTCTCAGAATATGCATGTGTATGCTAAAGAAAGAGGTATCTGCCTCATTATGCCTATCATCCTATGCAAGTGTATGTATCTGTCTCACATACATGCACATGTACCACCTCCCCTTCAGCTAACCCTGTAATCAAAGCAGCAGCAGGGCCACCTTCCTGCAGCCTCCAACTGCTTAACCATCAAGGTGCTATTATGGCATTTCAATCCCTCTCCCTTGACCTTACATCCCAATCCTCAAAAACTGAGAGTCTGGCTAGGTACTACTTCAGCATTCCTTTGCTACAGCCAATGAACTGAGTATTAGGTCTGTATCACACATTAGTCACTTGGGGATCCTTTGAGACAGGATTAATGGAAGATTGCAAAGACCCTGGAAGACTTTGTCAGCAAATAAGACGCAGAAAGGATATTTAATTTCACTTCTTCTTGGGTGTCAAAACTCAAGACATAAGCCCACAAAAACACCCTACGCATATATCTTAAAGGTAAAGGTCGCCCTTGCTAAAAAAAACCCCAGCCATGTCCAACTCTAGGGTTCAGTGCTCATCTCTGTTTACAGCCAGAGAGCCAGCACTGTCTGTGCCTGCAGACACTTCCATGGATATGTGGCAGGCATGACTGGACACCACAGCATGCAGAACACTGTTACCTTCCCACCAAAGCAGTACCTATTTATCTATTTGAAATTTCTTGCTTTCGAACTGCTAGGTTGGTCTAACTTAGGAGGTAGCAGATAGGGATCTAGCACAGGGGTACCCAAACTTTTCCCACCAGGAGCCTGACCATGTCCCCGCAAACAGCTGAGTGGGCTGGTCATGTGGTTCCTCTCAGTGGCGCCAGCAGTGCATGAATTTGTGCAGTGTTTCTGGGCATTTTCTCCTCCTCTGCTGCTTCCAATGGAGAAGGGAGCATGGTAGGAGCATTTTCGCACCATTTTTAATTTTTTCAGCATGTTTTCACTGTGTTTTCAGCGTGATTTTTGCACTTCAGACAGTGGTGCAGCACTTCCGGTGACAGCGGCAATGTGGGCTGGATGGTGACCTGTGGGCTGGTCCCAGACCAAGGGCCATAGTTTGGGCACCTCTGATCTAGCCAAAGCACTACCATCTAGAAAGAAACTTGAATATTTTTTTAGAACAGAAGTTCCCAACCTTTAAATGCTGTCGGACAGACCACATCCCCCGGACAGCTGAGCAGGCCATAAACAGTGCTGTAAAATGTGTCTGCTGCTGTCGTAAACACGTTTATGACAGCCACGGGTGCATTTTTAGCAGCATTTATGGCAGGTACAGGCCATAGCACGGGTGGTGGTGGACCACATGGAATGGTGCTGTGGGCCGAGGCTGTCCCATGGGCTGTAGGTTGGCCACCCCTGTTTTGGAAGAAGAGTTTTGAAGAGCAGGAAGTCAGGGTAGGTGACTAAGCCTGGTCCCTTAAAAAAAATTTCCTGGTCAGACTTGCTCTTTGGATATGTGTAACATTACAGATGTGTCTATCTTCTCTTCTTAGGACATTTTCCCATACTAGCTTTGCAGATGGCTCCTGCCCTGCCCTGCCACCCGTACAGCGATGAAGCCAGGTCCCTCTGCAAAGACACCCAACCTCCCTTCAGCATCTCAGGGGCAAAGCACTTACCATCTGGCTGCCTGTAGGGGTGGAAGATGTGGATGTCCATCGGACGGTGCAATGTGCTGATTAAGACGGATTTATTGGCACCTGTGCTCTTGTGCGCCCGGTTGATGGATTTGGTCTCCCAGTCAGTCCAATAGATGTAATCCTCAAAGAGGGTCAAGGCAAAGATGTGAGGAATGTCCTGACTCAAGACTAGTGGAGGGAAAAGAAAGAGATTATCATGGGATGGTAGGGATTGAAAATCCACTGGAAATCCAAGCAATGGAAACAGGAAGAGCAGCTGGTTCCAGCCTAGGGCCATGGTATTCTGTTATCTGCCTTTCTAAAGTTAAACCTGTTAAATGCACAGGCTTAGTTACCAATTTGTTGTGGGCAGAAATGAACTGAAAAATCTCTTTCCATTTTGCTATCCAAGCAAAAGAGGAGAAATTGGGGTTAATGGGTGCTAATGTTGGACTAGCGCAGATTTCAAGGGTAGGAATGGAAACCTTATTGGCACTCTTCATCGCTGCCAGAAACTATTTGTAATCCTTCCTAACTCCCTCAGAATGACTCAATAATGGTGTTCCAGCAGTGCCTGGGAAAATCTTGGTGTAATCTTGTAAATATTCCTGCAGGCCATTTTACTCACAGTCAAACTCCAAGCCAAGGAATATGCTCCCCTTCTCAAGAATCAAGGAAGAATAGTTTTAAGGGAAGGAATTAGGGACTATAGTGGTGAAGAACCCCTGCCCTAGCCTGACCCACTCTGTTCAGTAGATCTACCTATGAATTTGAATTTCATGGTTCCTACTGTGCTCTCACCTATGTGCCGGTTGGAGCCATCCAAACTGGCAAATTCGATGTAGTCCTCGCGGGCATCAGCCCAGTAGATGCGGCTATTGACATAGTCCAGGGTGAGGCCATTTGGCCAGGTGATCTTTGTGTCCACGATGACACTCCGGTTGGTGCCATCCATGCCTATTTTGCCAATGAGGGAATGGTCACCCCAATCTGTCCAATATAAGTATCTGTGAGAAGGTATGCAGAAAGAGAGAGAGAAATAAAATCTATAAAGTTAGAACTGCAGCAGTAATCTCCTCCTAAGTTTTAGGAAATCCAAAACCAAAACATTAGAAAAGAGGACAATACAAATAAAACATGAATGATAAAGCTAGCAACAGAGTTATGATAGTCTGGCTTGTTAGGAACCTCAGGTAAAGTCAGGTGGGGATGGAAGTAGCAGAGAATGAGCAGAACTGTTTCGCTTGGTGAGGCAGCATAAAGTAGGGATGGGTAACCTGTGTACCAATGCCCATTTTTGGCTCACAAAGTCTCCTCCTTCAGGCACACTGCACTTCTGATGCAGGCCTCACTTTTATGATATGATGCCCTGTAAAGAAAGCTAGGGAACAAAGAAAACAGCAGCCACACTGCCAGGTCGTCTCCCAAAGTACCTGGGATAGACTGAAGCTGCAATTCTTGAAGGCTCCTGTCACACCTTGTCTATCTCACCAAGAAAGACAAGAGAAGCAAGAGTCCTAGGGAGCTACTGCCTCAAGGTGTCTGGAGGGTCTTGAGGTGGCCCTTCCCAAAGAACATGTCCTCTCTTCTTCTCAAATGGCTTGGACAATTTGGTGTAATCTAAAAAGTTGAGGGATACCTGGTGTGACGTCATGGATAGAATGATGGACTAGGACTCTGGAGACCAGAGTTCAAATTCCCACAGGGCCATGAAAACTCCATGGGAGATGGATGGAACTGGTAAAATCCACTTAACTATCTGTTACCTTGAAAGCCCTTCTTAGGGTCGCTAAAGGTTAGTTCCAACTCAACAGCACAGAACTAACCAAAACAGTCTTCTGAATGCAGCCACTGACAGGTTTGTTGCAAAAAAAAAAAGTCCCTGTCTGGCATGCTCTAGAAATCCATAATTCAAGCAGTTTCCATTTCTCTTCTAGCAGGTGGGAATATACTCCTACTTCCAAAATCCCATCCTCTTCTTCCAGAACACAAGTTCCCCTCCCTAGCCATATCCCTCATGGTATTCCAGTTTCCTAACTCCATCACCCTCTGCTAATTCTGACAGCTTTAATGGCTGAAGTAAAAAGGAACAAGAATTTGTAGAAAGGACTAAAAAATGGAGCATAATTAATTCATTGGGAGTGCAGGAGTGAAGAATGTATATGACTGTTGGAAAAACAATACTCAGGTGCATCCTATGATTGCTAACATCCAGGCACTGCTCCGATACTAGACTTACCCATTCTGGACATCCACTACCAATGCCCGAGGTTCTCGTAGCCCTGTGTTGACCAGCACAGTCCGGTAGGCTCCATTCAGCTTTGAAACTTCAATGGTGTCCCTTCCCTTGTCACACCAGTACAGGTTTCCACCCACCCAATCTACTGCCAACCCATCAGGGTTACTCAGCCCAGTGCGGTGCAGAACCTGGAAGTACAAAAAGCCAAGAATGGTGTAAATCAAACAAGATATTAGGGGAGTATCGAGTCAAAACAACTCCTTTAAGAGCCATCAAAGCTTACAATGTCAGAAAAAGTTAGGCTAGGCTTGGACTCAAGCTTGGTTTGGTATGGGACCTTAATCCCAACAAAACTCTATCTATGCATGGAATGGAGCTTGAAATTTATACTTTGAAAATAATTCATTATCCATATTGTTACAGATTCTTCTCCCTCAATATTTTTTCACACCAATGTAGCTACAGAGGCTGCTTAAGCCTGATCCTGATCCTACAGGAGAAAACTAAGTCTGCGACTACATTGGCAAGCCAAATCACAACCTAGCCCTATGTGGATGAGGTGATCACACAAAGGCTGAGAATGTCAGTGCCAGTGTCTACAATGGCCGCTCAATCTGACATGGTTGCATCTGTGCCACAGCTCACAGTCCACTTTCTGTTGAGGTGCAGCAAATCCCGTACTATGCCAACGTAGTTGTAGCCAAAGACAGTCAATGGAAGCACAGTATCAATTTTGTTGGATACACACCTGCACATTACTACCATTGATGTTCATCCGGCGGATCATGCTGCCCTGTGTAGTGACGTCTGTCCAATAGATCATTTGCTCCCGGTAGTCAAAATCCAAAGCCACTGCATTATTCAGCCCCTAAGCCCATAAGAAAGAGCAAGAAACATTGATTTCTGGGTTGCCTACATAATGGGACAGAGGCTTAGCACTTGAGCTATCATATCATGAAGTTCCAATAAGGAGGCATTAGGCAAGCTATGCTTTCTCAAATTCAATACTTACATGTGCACCAAGGGGAAGAATTGTACTCATTTACACTGAAGAGATACTGAGAGGACTATTGCTAAGTAACACATGTGAAGCATACTGAAAAATCTTTGAAATTCAATTGACTGTCCTAAGTAGAATGGATCCACTGACGTGCCTAAACGCAGAGTTTAACAAGATCCATTCACTCAGTGGGTCTACTCTAGCTTGAATAAACAACTGGATTTAGCCTAAAGTAATAACATCATCACCAACATAAACAGTACAGGGGTTGCATGGGGATACCTTGAACACTTTTTGGTCCTCCTTCCATCTTTACAATTCTGATGATAATGATTTACTTGTATTACGAGTACAAAAATCACTACAAAATCACAATCAAGAGTGTTCTGTGCTTAGCATTTGCTACCAAACTATGCCTGCTTCCCTTTTCCAGAAATTCCTTTGTTCTAAACAACCATCTCTCAAAATGTCCATTCCACCTCCCCTCCCACACTGTCCACACTAAACTGTTTCTGGGATTCCACATTTATGGAATTCTGCCCATCATTTTTTTTTGGGGGGGGGGAGTGTGGGAGGTGCTTCTATAAATGTTGAGGTTTTCACGACTCCTGCTACTTGTGGGCTCTTGTGGACCAATGATAGCATTTGTTGGATTATATCTCTACGTTGTATTGTTGGATTGTACTGCTATATTATTGCTCAATTGTATTGCCACATTATTGCTGTTTTGCTGTATGGTGTTCTACCACAGTATTGTTATACCCTATTATTATATTGTATTGTATTGGTAACTGTATTCTATTTGTCTTGTACACTGCCCTGAATTGGTTACACCAAGTAGGGCAGTATATAAATCCAAAAAAATAAAAATAAAAATTGGGTTACAGCATTAACACCATTTACTAAGAACACTGGATATGCTGAAGCAGTACAGAAATATTGGAAGAAAGGCATGTATGATCTAAAAGACCATGTTTGAATGAAGATGCAAATAAAAAAAGGATCCTGGAATTTAAACTTAAATAAAAGAAGGGGGCCTATGACCACAAATGAGACAACTGAAACAACCCGACAAGTGACAATGTTGTGTTTCCTAAACTGTGGCTTAAATATTTTAAGGGTAATTAAGAATATGTCCCTGTAACAGGATCTGTATATACAATGTTCTACACTCCAGCACACCATGTCCATTACCTGTTTCAGCAATGTATAGTTGGAACCATCTAGACTAAGCTTCCTCAGATAATACCGATTAGCAAAAATCAGGAATGGTTCCTCATCTGTGAAATGAAGAAAGTCATTGGTGAATAGGTGCACAGTGAGAATCTGGTGGAAAGCAATGCTAAACACTGAAGGTACCCAGCATTTCTTTAAGGTAGGTAAGTCATGTTTGGTTCCTGGTTTTCCTGTGTCTCTCTCTCCACAAATGGTAGAATTACAGAAGTGAAAAACACTAAGGCAGGCAGGCACATAGAAGTAGGTACACCCATGACACCAATCCTAACAAACCTCAAAGGAACCTCTGCCAGTCATAGGCTCTTCTGATGTGTTATTCAACATCTTCTACAACAGATGTTCCCAACCTAAGGCCCATGGGCTGGACCCAGCCCATGGCACCATTTAATGTGGCCCGCACCACCTCTGCCACACCTGGAAGTGGAAGCAGACACATTTATGCCAGCCGTAAAACACACCCGCACATGCCTAAACATGCCCGCAACTGTTGTAAATGTGGAAGTGGCTGCATTTACAACTGCCATAAATGCACCTGCTTCCACTTTCGGGGGGGAGGGGCGTGATCTGGCCCTCTCAGCTGTCTGGGGGCACAAGGTCAGGCCCACGGCATAAAAAGGTTGGGAACGCCTGTTCTGGAAACTCTCACTCAGAGCTAGAGTTCAACACAACTTAAGGACCCCAAGACTAAGGAAGCTTGCCCAGTACCTTTCTCTTTCACTTTCTAACAAAGGACAGGATCATTTTGCTTTACGCTGACCGCTACAGAATTTGCAATTCTGAGAATCACCTGTGACAGCTTTGCAGCTTGTTGGGTCATCAGGCTTCAGTACGTATCCATCTGTACACAGACACTTGAAGCTCCCATGAGTGTTGACGCATATCTGGCTGCAGGGATAGGTCGTTGTGCACTCGTCAGTGTCAATGCAAGTCTTCCCATCATCCTTCAGCCGGAAGCCAGGGCGACATCTGCACTGCAGGGGGGGCAGCAGAAAGTCATTATAGGTTTACATGTGGCATCTTAGGGGAATACACACTCTTGAGCACAGAAAAGGAAAAACTGGGAAACTCAAGAGCTCTCAATTCCAACCCCTGGACTTTCCTCTTCAGGTAGACTAGATTGGTGAAGGAGCAAAGAGGTGAGCAAAATGTAGCTCTGGTAAAGGCCACCCTTGCTTGAAAGTCACTCATATCTGACTCTCAGGTTCAGTGCTCATCCCCATTTCATAGCTGAAGAGACAGCACTGTCTGCGTCTGCAGACATTTCCATGGACATGTGGCAGGCATGCCTAGACCCTGGAGTGCATGGATCGCTGTTTACCTTCCCACCGAAGTGATCCCTGTTTATCTACTTGCAATACAGTAAAACCTTGGATAACACTAAAACTTGGTTCCACAAGTCTTAGTGTTATCCAGTTTTTAATGTGATCCAATGCATGCATCAGATAGCATTAAAACTCCATAGAGATACATTGTAACCAGCACAGGCTTTAGTGAACGTTATCCGATGCATTCCATAGGTTTTAATGTTATGCGATGTATTCTTTTTTCAGATTGCTTAACATTATGTGGTTTTAGCGTTATCTGATGCAAACGTTATCTGAAGTATTAATGTACTCTATCTTGCTTTTGAACTGCTAGGTTGGCAGGAGCTGGGACAGAGACTGGAGCTCATTCTGTCATGTAGTACTCAGGTATCAAACTGCTGACCTTCCACCTTCCAGTCAGCATCTTGACCACTTGAGCTACTGCAGTAGCTCTGGACCTGCTACTAAATTTGCAGTAGATCAAGAAAGACTTCTGACTCCCTTCTCCTCCCTCCATACAGTTGAAATATTTGAGTAAGTAATAATGGAACTTTGTGTAGTTAAATTATAGGCTCCATTTAGTGACATTCTTCCAATCTCTCTCTCTCTCTCCCCACCCCCTTTCCCACATGGGCTCAAGGGGAAGGTTGCTGCGACAGGGACAAGAGAGCCAGTCTTAATGCTGTCGCACTGCTGAGCTTCCTTTGGGGCTCAGCCAGCAAAGCCTCCCAACCGAAGAAAGGAAACTACCAGCCCCCAACCTTGTAGCCAATCTTCAGGTCCTCGCATTCTTGGGAGCAGCCACTTTGTTTCTTGTTGAGGCACTCGTTGATGAAACAATTCAGTTCATCAGAACCATCTCCACAGTCATTGTTGTTGTCACAGAGGAGGTCGTTGGAGATGCATTGGTCATTGTGGCACAGGAAGAATGTGTCATTACACTTGCTCTCTAAAATGACAATGAGGGGATCAGGAGAGGTATATCTAGAATGACTTAGAGCAGTGGTGGCGAACCTATGGCATGCATGCCAAAGGGGGCACTCAGAGCCCTCACGGTGGGCACGTGCACTGTCACTCCAGCAGGGTTTGCCCCGCCCCTCTGCCCAACAACCCAATGGGAGCACTTCCTCCCTCCCCTAGCACAGAGTTCAACTCACCCCCCTGCCAAGCAGCTGAAATGGGAGCATTTCCTCTCTTGCCTCAGAAGTTTGCCCCACCCTCTATGGCGTGGATGGCAGCCTGTTGAGTTTGGTCTCTAAAAGGCTCATCATCGCTGACCCAGAACAGGCTTCCTCAACCTTGACCCTCCAGCAGTTCTTGAACTTCAATTCACAGAAGCCCTGATCAACAGGAGTGCTGACTTGGGCTTCTGGGAATTGAAGTCAAAGAAGATCTGGTGGGCCAAAGTTGAGGAAGCCTGACCTAGAACACGTGTCTGCAAATGTGGCTGTCCAGATGTTCTACCACTTTGTATGTTGGTAGTCTGCCACTGTCACCATCCCTGTTACTCATTCTTGACTTGTGCTGCTTTTCTATAGACACGATACTAGAAGTGTCTGGGGTTTTGTTGTTGTTTTGATGACAGCTCCCAGAACCCCTGATCAGCAGGAGTGCTGACTTGGGCTTCTGGGAACTGAAATCCAAGTACAACTGGAGAGCCAAATTTCCCTGACTTAGAAGCAGCATGACTTGCTTTCTCTCTCTCCTTATCTTGGCTTGGACTCCTCCATCCATGACCCACCTCTCCTGACATTGCTCAAGAGCCATGATGGCTATTTGGCTGAACAAATTTGAAATAATAATAATAATAATAACCACGTTGTATGTTGGTAGTCTGCCACTGCCACCATCCCTGTTACTCATTCTTGACTTGTGCTGCTTTTCTATAGACACGATACTAGAAGTGTCTGGGGTTTTGTTGTTGTTTTGATGACAGCTCCCAGAATTTATTTACCAAAGAGCTTGGCCAAAAACACAAAAATGGCACACTTCTACATTGTGCTCAAAGATGTTTGTAACAAAGCACAACCATTTAAAACAACCCTCCCCAGTACACCACTAGCCATAATATAATTTTTTTTAAGACTCATCAATGTCAACATTTCACTGACAATCAATAATTCAAACTCAGGCTCTGTCACAACCCCAAGATCAGCAGGGTTGTTGGCTGAGAAAGTAGAACAATGGTTTTAAACATTAAAATTTGTATTACAAAGAAGTTATATTATGAAAATTATATAAAATCTTGTAGTGTTCAAATGTTTGAAGTGGTTGTCATGTTAGTCTGTGCAAACATATCAGACAGTAAACAAAACAAAACAGGGGGAAAAAAGACAAAAAATAATGTGGCACCTTAAAGACTAACTCCTGTATTTAAATGTGAGCTTTGATCTGATGAAGTGGATTTGATCCACAGAAGCTCACATTTAAATACAGGTGTCAGTCTTTAAGGTGCCACAACAGTTTTTATCTTCTTTTTTTTCTTTTGCTGTTTTGTTTTGTTTACTCTCTGATATGTAGTGTTCAAGAGATCCACCTGATACCAGTGGAACACTCTCCCACAAGGTGGGAAACAGCCCTTGTGCTTGGCTCGTATCACCTCATCACTCATTCAGACCCAGCAAAAGCCAGCGTGCAGACAGCCTTGTCATCTCCCTTGCCATCATGATGCTCACCAGGGCTAGAGCAGCGGGAATTCTTGGGTGCTTCATCCGACTGGTCATGGCAATCAAACTCGCCATCACACTCCCACAGCTTGTTACTGAGACACCGGCCATTGGCACAGCGGAACTCGTTGGGACCACATGTAGGATACTCTAGAGGGGGAGAAAGGGGGAAATGATCAGTCAGGATGCCCTAGAACAAAAGACAGCCTTTCTGACCAGATGAAAGAGGCCAATTGCTTGGGAAGATCAACATCTCAATCTAGATTCTTCTCTTCACTTTTAATTACACATGGCATCTGTTGCCTGGAAAGCTGATTGTTAAATGTTGTAAGGAAATGTTGCAACACATGGATTTTGGACCACCACATCACAAAGAACCAATCTTTAACCCCTATTACCATTGTCACCCTTTGTTTCCAATTTCTGTCAACTTTGCCCATCTTCAGTCAAGATTAATCTTCTCCAAATTACTATGTGATTCTCAACTGGCCAGAATCACTTGGATAACTAATCCAGATAGAAGAAAGTGCACTCAGGCAAAGAAAGGAACCAAAGTTTATCTGATTAAATCATACATTTAGACATATCCCCCCCCCCCCGAAATATATCTCCCCTAAATTTGTATCTTCAATCTGAATATCTAAATGGGAATAAATCTGGTGTGCGGTGCTTCCACTCAAGCCCAATCCTGAGTTCTAGGTCCGCACTCACCACATTCTTCAGACTCATCAGAACCATCTCCACAGTCGTCGTCATGATCACACACAAAATGATTTGGGATGCACTGGCGATTGCTGCACATAAACTCCCGATCATCACATGTGCTGTTGTACACTGAAATCAGACATCAAAGGTGAAGCCACTTTTCCTTTAACCCCAACCCCCTTGTGTATTTCAGGTTCTTTTGTTACAGAATTTCTTAATCCATTATTCCTATTGCATGTAAGATGTATTCATTTCACAGACATTTTCTGTTGAGACCACCAGAAGGAGAGGGCTGGTTTGATGCTGAAAACAACCATCAGCCAATGTCTTTGCTAGAGCAAAGCAGCCTGTCCCCAGAGTGGTTCCCCCCCCCTTTCTGGGTCCTGTCAGGGCCTTTTTGGGGTAAATAAGATCACTCAGTGACAGTAATAGTGGCTAAGGGATTTTTTGAGTTGTCATCCAAGAAAGTCACCCTTATTAACTGTGGCTTATATTACTGCTTCAAAGAGTAAGACAACGTCGGACACCCTCCTCCGAGCATTCATTACCGGCCAGAGTTGGAGGGCTTTAAAAGCCGCCGAAGTTGCAGAGGACATTGAGCAGCAAAGGACTTTTTGTTATTTATTTGCTATTTGCTATTTTAGTGTTAAATTGTGTTTCATTGTGTAAATTGTATCTTATGGTATTTCATTGTGTTGATGTATATTGTTGAGGATGTGGTTGTGAGCCGCCCAGAGTCGCACTTTGCGAGTGGGGTGGCATATAAGTCAAACATGATAATTATAATGATAATCATCATCATCCCAGGCCAGAGGATACTATGTGTGGATGTAAGATGTAACACTAACCAAGAATCCTCATGATAATGATGGTCAACAGCTGACAAGAAACTACTGAGAACAATAAAGAAGGTAGCAAAATGTAAGCCCTCCCCTGAAAAGCTCCAGCCTAAATTTGCTTGTGACCAGTGGAAGGGCACCCGTTACAATTTTTGTGTTAGGACAGCCCCACATAGTCTCCAACCTGTCCCTGTCCTTTGGAACAGCTACCTTCCAACCCCACAGTGGCCACTCTTCCAACTTCATTCGCCCATTTCCCAAGAACGGTGGCAAAAGAAGGAGGATCATTTGGGCTTATGCTACTAAATGCAACACCATGAAACCAAGTCACAGGACAATGTTGCAGGATGGCATAGTAGGAAAGGGTAAGACACACTGCACCAAACATCTTGGAGTGGTGTTCAAGCTATGGTCACAAGAAACCCAACAATGCCTGCCAGATATAGATACTGATGTACCCATCTGATGCTGTCTACACCTGGGACAGGAGAAAAAGGGGCAGCAATTAAAGATTTGCCAAGTTGGCACACACAGCTAATAGGCTGTGCTCAGCTTGGAGAATTGTATGCCAAGCATGACTGAGAGTGGGGTTGATGAATCAGCCTTAACTATTCTCATGCCACAGGCCATATGCAGCTCCCTCTCTTAGATGAGAATGGGAATTCAATAAATCTCATACAAACTAGAGCACCAAAAGTGGATAAGATTCCCAGCCTTGAAAGGTCAAGGCAAGAGCAAGACCAGGTACAGTAGAACCCCGTATAACAAATGCCTCATACAGCAAAAAAATTGTACAGTGAAGAGGATCTGGAAAAAACATTATGCCTCGTATAACAAAAATTTTCATTATACGATGCAATGTATCTCTATGGGAAAACGGTACAACCAAAATCTCTATGGGAAAAATCGTACAATGAAAATATTTTTCAATCTAAGCTACAACTGCATCCTAAGGTAATTAACCAGTGAAAGTAGCTGACAGGAAAAATCACCCAACAACCCAGCAGGAGAGCTCCAATTCTTAGTGCTAGGAAGAAGAAACAACTCACAGCATCCAGCAGCCAGACTCTCATCTGCTCCATCACTGCAGTCTTTGTCCCCATCACAGAGCCAGCGATGTGGCACACACATATAGCTGTTTGGGCACTGGAAGAAACCTGCAGCGCAAGTGGTGTTGCCTGGACAGAGAAGAGTAGAGACAAAGAACAGCAAGTTGATAGACCATCACCTTTGCTCACCCTGTAGAAACAGGGGAGGAAACAGGTGGCTTTCCAGATACAATTGGACTATATTTTCCAGCATCTCTCACCTTTAGCTATGCTAGTTAGGGTAATGTGCCCTGCCGCCTGTGCAGCCTTGAGCAAGTCGCATGATCTCAGAGCACACCCCTGAAGAGGGGAAAGGTACATCACTTTATTCCTGAAAGCGCTTTTTATCATGTTCAGGACCACACACATATAAATGTGTTGAGTTTTAAAATAAGGGATATTGACTGACTGACTACTGACTGACTGACTGATTGCATTTATATCCTGCCCATCTGGGGCATTCTCTCACTCTGGTGGCATACAGCAAATTAAATATTTTTTACAACAATAATAACAGATTCAATGTAAAGAATAAACCAAATAAAATAAAATTATACTTATCAGTCACTCCTCGGTTTATCTATGACAAGAGGATGGACCCAGGGACTTTTTTACCCCTTCCTTGATTCTACAAATAGGATCTAGGGCAGCGATTCCCAACCCTTTCAAGCCGGGGGCCGGGTCACACTCTTTCAGTCAGCTTTGAGGGATGGACAGCCATTTTGCCCTGCCTGCACAATGGGGGTGGCCATTCTGTCCCAACAGCTTCAACGAAGTGGCCATTTTGTGTCTTGAATGCCCTTTGAGGGTTGGGGGCCCACATGAAATGGTGCCGCAGGGCAGATCCAGCCCACAGGTCTTCGGTTGAGAATCTTTCTCTTTTCTCTATGTGCCAGATAGCTCCTTTCCCTCTCAGAATTGATGTTTCTGCATCTTTCCCCCTTTCCCCCCTTTATTCCAGACTGGACATCTCCTACTCCAACCCCTATCCAAGCTCTCCCTCCACTGCCCCTCCATTCCTAATCTTCCCTTGCCTTCTCCAAATCAAAGAGCAAGGACTTACGGCAATGATCTTCTTCATCAGAGCCATCCCCACAGTCATCTGCTCCATCACACACCCATTGCTTGGAGATGCAGCGGTGATTTTTGCATTCAAACTTCCCAGGAAAGCAGAACTTATCTAGAAAGAGGAAACAAATAAACTTAGACCAAAGCCAAATGACACTGTTGAGTCAAGGATGGCCACCCAAACGCACCAATTTTTTTACGCCACAGACGATAGTACTATTCAAATGAATACTGATAACAACTAATGTACTCTGATGACAAAACATCTTTGTTACTCACTGCAGTGTGTCTCATCTTCACCATTTTCACAGTCATTTTCCTTATCACACGTCCATGACATAGGGATGCATCTCCCGCTTGGGCAGGCAAAGTAGTTGGCTGGACACTTAGATTTTCTTGACCCTGGAGAAGTCAGGGAGGAGAAAAATAGAGCAAATGTATTTAAAAATTG
Organism: Furcifer pardalis; assembly: GCA_030440675.1. Taxonomy (NCBI): domain Eukaryota; kingdom Metazoa; phylum Chordata; class Lepidosauria; order Squamata; family Chamaeleonidae; genus Furcifer; species Furcifer pardalis. Next base: position 25,820,760 of record CP126893.1, read on the forward strand.
TCAAGCAATTATCCCACCCACTCCTTTCATACAGGGAGGATAAAGACAAGCACAGAAAGGCCTTCATGCTAGAATTCCTTGTGTGCTTTTATTGCCACTTGGTTTAGCACGTGAAGAGTTATTTTAAAGTAGCTCCAGTAGGATGGAATTTCTACCTCATGGGTTCATACAATGGCTTACAGCAAGGATGCCCAAACTTTTTGGGCCATGGGCTGGTCATGTGGTTTCTCCCACCGGAAACAGAACTGAAACACGCCCATGCATGTGCAGAACACTGCCATAAATGCATCCACAGCAGCACACTTCACATGCATGAATGTGTTTTACTTCCGCCTCCAGAAGCAGCATAGGCAGCGCAGGCCAGATGAATTGGGATCAGGGGCCGGATCCAGCCCGTGGGCTGTAGTTTGGCCACCTCTGGCTTACAACAAAACTAAACATTTGTAACAATCAATAAATATTGAATTTATTTATCTATTTATTTATTGACTTATATGCTGCCCTCCTCAAAAAAGACCCAGGGCAGCTAAAAAAGCTTTTAAAAAGATATAAAACACAATATATAATCCAGCTTAAAATATTAATATTAAAAGAGATTAAAACTAAGCAAAGTTAAAAGATTAAAAATTCATACATTGAGAGAGGGAGGGGTCAGATGAGCCAACAAGCCAAAGCAAATGTCTGTCTCAAGCCCCATACCTGTCCCGCCATTCAGGTCTCAACCCCCTTTCTAAAGGGCAGCAACAGTATTGAAAAAACCAACAGTGATGAGAACTAGGTGTGTAGTTCTTCTGTCCCCAATGCCCTCTGAAATAAAATAGTCACAATCTAAGTCATGAATGTAATCCTAGGTAAAGGTAAAGTTTTCCCTTGCTCAAAAGCCAGTCGTATCCAACTCTAGGGTTCAGTGCTCATCTCTGTTTCAAAGCCGAAGAGCCAGCACTGTCTGCTTCTGCAGACGTTTCCGTGGTCATGTGGCAGGCATGACTAGACACCAGAGCGCATGGAACTCTGGTGCTAGCAGTAAGAAGAAGCTACTGCACGCAACTATGCTTCATATTTTTAATTACAGGGATATGGAATATAACTCCCTGGAGACATTAATTACACAGGCTCAAATGAAGAAGACAGTCCTTTGCTTTCTCAAGGGAGGAGGTGCCCTGAAGGAGAGAGAGGGTGATTTTCTTTTTCTTGCTGCCTTGCTTGGCTTTCTCTATTTCCTAGCTTGCTTGAAAGAAAGGCAGAGAAAACAGAAAAGACCACAAGATGTCACCTGTTCGAGGACTGCCTCCTTTTACAGCTCAAAAAGGTAAGACCTCAGACTCCCGTTCCCACCACGGTCCAACATCTGCCAGCTCTTAGGAGAGCATAAGGCCACGTTTCTCCTTGAAATGCATACCTGGACAGTTCTGCTCATCTGAGTAGTCTCCACAGTCATTGCTGCCATCGCACACCCAGGATGATGCATAGCACAAGGACGTGTGCTCACACTTCTGGAAGGTAATACCTTTCGCACCCAGTCTGAAAAAGCTGCTGCAGTCAGTGGCGGCTGTCGTCAAAAAGAGAGGAGGCGATTTGTGCAATCTGTGGGGAACTTTCCAAACTGGCATTAGACTGTAAAGGCTTGTAGTTTTGCACAAACCCTTCCAAAGACAGGCATGCCAAATTCTGTATCTAGAAAGCAATGCTTTTCCGAATTTAAATTAGCAACAAACCGGACTTTTAAACACATATGCGTACTGTATATCTATTTACCTGATCAGCTGACAGGGCAAAAATATGGCAAGGTCCTTCCCATTAGAGACCAGCCTAGCTAACATGTCCTTGCAAAAACCTCACCTTTCCTTTTATCCATCAGGCAGGGCTCAGGGATTGGGATTTCTTTCTTAGTAATGATGATATTGCTGCCATTTCTTGCTGACTATGAGCTGCAGTGCAAACTGGGTCAGGAAGACGCAATTTATCATTGTTTCTTTCCTTCAGATGAAGACAACTGACACATGGGCAAGGCAAGGGATGAACCTATGTTGCACACAAACTCCTCAACTCAACAGACAATGGAACAGCAAGTTCCATTTGCTATGGTGGAGTGGCTTCATTTTTCTAACATCCATCCTTACATCCTTGTGTGGCACAGTTGTGCACCAGGAACATGGAGAACTCTGACCTGATGTTCAGGGCTCCTTTAACTTTCTGTTCAATTCCAAGCTTCCAAATGATATGGTAGCTGAATCATAGCTGGCTCTTCTATGCTTGCATGTTATTTATATCTTAGGTACATTTATATCCTGCCTCTCCTTCAATAACATTAAAGTAGGATACACAATTTACATTATCTACACAAGAGCTAGATCAGGCTGAGAAAGACAGAAGGAGAAACAGAGGAAACAGTTCCAAGGCATCCAGTGAGTTTCAAGCTTCAGAGGGACTTACCCCCAAGTTCACATATACCAGGGGTTCCCAACCTAAGACCCGTGGGCCAGATCTGGCCTCCAGCACCATTTCATGTGCCCCCCAACCCTCCAAAGGCATTTGAGTAACAAAATGGCCATCCTTTTGAAGCTGTTGGGACAAAATGGCCACCCCCAACATTCAGGCAGGGCAAAATGGCCACCTGGCCCTTGAAGCTGACTGAGAAAGCTTGACTCGGTCCATGGCTTGAAAAGGTTGGGAACCCCTGACATATACCATTCCTAATAACCATATCACACTGGCTTTCATCACTCACTACTTCTTCTTGTATATCTGATAGGTCCAGGTGAAATTTCTGGACCTGGCTGAAGCCCCTTCACGAGCCAACAACCCAACACTCACTGCAGTTCATCTCGTCCGAGGCATCCTCGCAGTCAATTTGTTGGTTGCAGCGGCTTGAGTTGCCGATGCAGGTCCCATCCCGGCAACGGAAATCTGTGACAGCACAACTGGTCTCTGGAATGAATTGAATCCCTGTTACACTTATGGGCACTTTGTAAGTTAGAATTGTGTACAGGGTTCCCCATCCCTACGATTTTGAAAAACAAAAACACCAAGAGCTCTGGCAAGTTACTTTGGACAGCAGCCTGAGGCTGGAGAATGAATATCTGATGCCCTGATTGTCAGTACACCAGCACTTTTGATTAGAAATATTGGTATTTTGTCTTTTAGTAATGAACAAGTGAGACCACTAGACTTCCTAGCCAAGGATTGTCAGCACTGCCCATCCAAGTGTAAAACCCAACCCTACACGTTTCCCTTAGCATCCTACTCCGGACAAAGCTTAGTTTGCCAACATATAGTTGGTTTTTCCAAGCATTAATCCCAATTAAGACACAAACCTCGTTTAGCACTAGCTATGCTTAACTCCTCTGTCTGCAAAGCATCTCTTCTGAGGCACTGTCTTGGGCAACAGCTGGATTTTTACATCCCTTCTGCATAAGTGCAAGTATATTGCAAGAATGCCAGCTCAAAGAGCAAGGATGTAGCTTTAAATGTACAGTGGTACCCCATATAACAAACATTTTTATAACAAAAAAATTGTACAACAAAGTGTTTTTGTGCTATCGGCGATGCACTGTATAATACGAAAAAAAGTTTGTTATATGGATCGCTATTGGTGATACCCCGCACAATGGAAAAAAATTCTTCGTTGTATGGGGTATCGCCAATAGCGATCTGTATAACGAACTTTTTCTTTTCGTTATACAGTGCATCACCCATAGGGATCCCTGTAATGGAAAAAACACCGTATAGCAAAGAGCTCCATGGAACGGAGATTTTTTGTTATGCAGGGCTCTACTATACTAGCATTGATAACTGGTCTCCTGATTCATATCAGTTTTCAGGGAGGAAATGGTGCTATAGCCTGATTCAGCATCAGGAAAAATAATCAAGTACAGTAAAACCTCATATAACACTAAAACCTGGTTCCACAAGTCTTGGTGTTATATGATTTTTAGTGTTATCTGATCCTCTATGGGATCCATAGAGATACATTGTAACCACACAGGCTATAGCGGTTGTTATCTGAAGCATCCCATAGGATCTTAATGTTATCTGATGCAATTCTTCCCCCCAGATTCCTTAATGTTATGCGATTTTAGTGTTATTCGATACTAATGTTATATGAGGTATTACTGTACTCAGCAACACCTCGAGATAAGAAATTAATCCATTCCTCAGGGTTCTTCGTATTGCAAAAAGTTCATATCTCGAAGCCTGGTTTCTCCAAGGAATGCATTCCGGAGCTCAAAAAAAAAGTCAAAAAATGTATTTTTTCTGTTCAAAACTCTCCATAAAGTGCACTTTGGAATTTTTCGCCGCGTTATAAAGAGATTTGAACAGATAAAATACATTTTTTCTTTACTTTTTTTCCTCTGACTTCTGGAAGGAATTACAGTACATTTGTTTCAATGTATTTCAGCACTTCCAACAGTGGCCTCCAGTGGCCAACTCTGGTAATGCGACAGACTTATCCCCAACGATCAGCTGTTTGCCTCTCCCGCACCAGGAATTGCTTCAGAGGTCAGAAAAATCAATTTTTGTGCATTTTGGCAACTTAAAAGTGGCATTTTCTTACAGCTGATTGTCAGGAACGGGGCTGGCACATTACCAGAGCTGGCCACTAAAGTCTGCTGTCTGAAAAACCTTAAAAAATCTGTTTGTATAGCCGGGGGCAGGGAGGAGGGTGTGTGTGTCAAGGCATCGTTTTGTCGGGATTTCCTTTTGTATCATGAATTTTTCATTAGTCGAGGTGTTCGTAACTTGACGTTTTACTGTACAGTGATACCTTTAAGACCAACCAACTTATTTCAGCCTGAACTTTTGTGGATACAAATCCATGCTTGCTCTGATGCAATTCTTATTGCTTACTGTTGCAAGGCACTTCATCTGAATTGTCTCCACAGTTGTCCACACCATTGCACCAGTCCTTGATGGGCACACAGCGTTTGTTGGTGCAGTGTAGGTAGCCCTTCTTACACTTGCGGCTGTCTGCAACACAAAACACAAGCTGCTATAGTTAGGGCTTAGTTTTCTCGTTGGCATCCCCAACTATGTGAGACCACACTATTTAGAGGCATTGACTTTCCCCCAACTTTGTATAGCTTTTTCCAGAACTTAGGTTTCCACAGATGCCCTTTGCACACCGAGAAGGAAGATATAAAGAGCTCCTGTTGAGGAGCATCTATATATTTATGGATGTAATCTAATTGAAGGCCTATGGTCACTTACAATAGAGATTGATGACGAACAACATAAAATGGCTTAACGTGCAACTTTATGTTCCTGCATGTAAATATAACTCATTTGTTTACCTATCATGTAAAAACATTACTGAACCTATTGTGTGCATGTGAGTGAGTGAGTGAGTGAGTGAGTGTATGAGTGAGTGAGTGAGGGTGTGTGTGTGAGAGAGAGGGGTGGGTGGGTGGGTTCAGTTATCTTTCTGACCAGATAATCACATTGAGTTCAGTATTCTTGCTGACCATATGCAGGTCACAATGCATAGATAAATACAATGTGCCAAGACCCCTTGTAACACAGACTCTCAACGTACAGCTCATGGGCCGGATCTGGCCTGCCACACTAAATCATCCAGCCCATGCCCTTGCTCCAGCCGCTGGCGGAAGTGACCATGGAGATGGAGGCATTCCTGGTGGCCACTGAGGTGTTCCCGGAGGCTGCGGGTTTTTTTCTGGTGGCTGCTGATGCATGTCCAGCGGTCACAGAGGCATTCCTGGTGGCTGCGGATACATTCTCAGCAGCCACAGACACGTTCCCAGCAGCTGCAGGGATTTTTTCCTTCATCCACACCATGCAGCTCCTCCAGGCCGGTAAGCAGGGGAGTGGTGTGTGTGTGGGGGGGCCTTTTTTTGGTGTGGTGGGCATCGGAGTATAAGATGCACCCTGTTATTATCAAAACAGCCCACTATATACAGTACAATACACACTCCATCTTTTAGATCTTTGTAAATTCATGGTTTAATTCTTTTTAAATTGATTTTTAAGTAATTTTGAACCTCAAGGTTTTAATTTATGAATTTTCTGTAAGCCGCCTAGAGTCAGGTTCACCTGATTCAGGCGGGATAATAAATCTAAATAAATAAATAAATAAATAAATAAATAAACAAACTGTTGTGAGGGTGGGCAAAAAAGAATGGAGAGGGATGCAGAGGGCATAAAGGGTGCAATTGGTGGGGCAGAACTCATGCCAAAATGATACTGCTCAGCCTTAAAAAATCCCAGAACCTTCTGCACAGGCACATCAGCTTGTGTGTTCACAGAGACCATGAATACAGTTAGACTGCCAAGGGGTTCATGGGCAGAAGGGTTGAGAGAGGAAACAAATAAGCCAAGGAGCAAAAGGAAGAGCCTTACTGCAGTAGGACTGCTTCTCATCTGACTTGTCCTTGCAATGGGCCACGCCGTCACATGTCTGGCTGAAGTCAATACAGTCCCCGTTTCCACACTCAAACTCATGATGCACATTACAGGCGGAACTGGGAGCTAGAGGAGCAAAGACAGGGAGATGCATGTAAATTAATTAATTAGACTGGGGGTGCCCAAACTACAGACCGGAGGCCGGATCCTGGCCCCCGATGCCAATTCATCCGGCCTGCGAAGCTCTTGTCGCTCCTGGAAGCGGAAGTAAAACAGGCCGTAGTGAGTGGCTCCCTGAACCATGTGACAGGCCCATGGCCCAAAAAGTTTGGGCACCCCCGAATTAGACTTACCCATTATCACTTCACCTGGTACTCTTTCAGAGAAAAAAAAACCTGCTTAGTTCTTTGACTACATGTGGGGGAAAGCTGGCAGACACAAGTAAAAATATAATCTTCAAAAGAGTTTAAAAGGGGGAGGCGAGGCTAAGTTACATTCCACTATGATGTACAGTAATACCTCGGATAACGTTTACCTCAGATAACGCTAAAATCGCATAACGTTAAGTAATCTGGGGAGGAAAATTGGATTGAATAACGTTAAGGTCCTATGGGATGTATCAGATAACAACCGCTAAAGCATGTGCGGTTGCAATGTATCTCTATGGAGCTTTAACATTATCCGATACATCCCATAGGATTTTAACATGCATCGGATAACACTAAAAATCGGATAACACCAAGACTTGTGGAACCAAGTCTTAGCGTTATCTGAGGTATTACTGTACGAGAAAATAAGAAAAATGGGCATACAAAAGTCAATATAGCCAGCCTTAATGAGTTACACTGTATTTTTGTAGTGAGAGCAGCAAAAAGTCAGATTTTAAACTATTGTGATGAGGGAAAATGAAACTCATCCGTTGGTGCAGAGAAGCAATGTTTTCCATTTGGTCGCTACGTCCTTTGAAAGGGCTATTCTAGAAGCATTTTGATGTGAATTTGTTGACTTTTATGTCATTTGCTTACCTATCATAAGACTTTCCTCTGCAAACCATGTAACAAACAAGCAGCAAGCAAAGGACGAGGTAGATAATGTATTACTTTTTAAAACATTATAGCTAGCAAATTAATCAACAAACACTACCATGAGTAAGAAAAACACATTACTAGGTTTCCCAGCATAAAAGATGCATCGGAGTATAAGATGCACCCTGTTATTATCAAAACAGCCCACTATATACAGTACAATACACACTCCATTTTCCCAGGGTATTTTAAGGGAGGGAGTGGGGCTTATACTCCAGCAAATACAGTACAGTCAAACCTCACATAACGAGCGTTTCGTTTAGCGAAAAACTCACATAATGAGCAAGTTTTTTGCTAAGCGGTCCGACTCACATAACAAATTTTTCGCTATATGAGTCGGACTTTTCCCTATGGAAAAACTCGTATAACGAGCGTTTCTAAGGAGAAAACTTGCATAGCGAAAATATTTCACTACGCGAGTTTCCCCCCTTGAAACGCTCGTTATGCGAGTTTTTCCATAGAGAAATGTCCAACTAGCATAGTGAAAAACTCACATAGCGAGCAGCCTCACAGAACGAAATAAATTCGTTATGCGAGGTATGACTGTATTTCCTTAAAAGGAATGTCCCTGACCAGAGAAAGATACCTGATGCTAGTCTACTGTCAGATGTGTCATTCAAAGGGGGGGGGGGATGTATTAGCCCTTGCACAGCTTTTCTAATTCTCCCTTTGATTGCCATTCCCAGCAATTCTCCTGTTACCACTGACTATCCAAGAAACTGACAGATACTGTATATACTTGAGTATAAGCTGACCTGAATATAAGCTGAGGTACCTAATTTTGACCTGAAAACCCAGGAAAATAGATTGACCCAAGGGTAGGAAATACAGCAGCTGCTAGTGAGTTTCTATAATCAAAATACAGTAATACCTCGGATAACGCTAAGACTTGGTTCCACAAATCTTGGTGTTATCCGATTTTTAGTGTTATCTGATGCATGTTAAAATCCTATGGGATGGATCGGATAACGTTAAAGCTCCATAGAGATACATTGTAACCGCACAGGCTTTAGCGGTTGTTATCCGATCCATCCCATAGGACCTTAACGTTATTTGATCCAATTCTCCTCCCCAGATTACTTAACGTTATGCGATTTTAGCGTTATCCAAGGTAAACGTTATCCGAGGTATTACTATACATGAAAATATGGTAAAATTAATTAAATTGTTGGCACATCTCAATCTGGCATGGTTCTGGGACATGCATGGTTATTGACCCGAGTATAAGCTGAGTCCCCTTTTGGGGGGCTCAAAAACTCGGCTTATACTCGAGTGTATATGGTACTTGTTTTCAGAACACTCCTGTGTGTGAAGGGGTAGAATGCTAAAGTGTGCAACTGTTAATCTAGCAAACGGGTATTTAAAGAGGAAATAAACACACACACACACACACATCACCTCCATGAGGATGCTCACCTCTGCAAGTAAGATCCTCCTGAAGAATCCTATCACCACGGCAATCACAGTTGATTTCACCCTTGGCTGAAAGTAGGCACAGATCTTCACAACCACCATTGTTCACTCTGCACAGGGAAAGCTCACCTGGGGTAGAAGAGAGAGAGAGCAATAAGAACAAGGATTGCAGGTCAAGGGAGAAACAGTCCAGGCTGTTTCAAAGTAGGCAAGAAGCTACTTTCTTATGCAAAGACTGTCCTTGGGCACAGGGGTGCCCAAACTTTTTGTGCTGTGGGCCGATCATGTGGTTCAAGGAGCCAGGAGTGTGAGATGGGCTAGCTTACCAGGCCCATTCTCTTAGGAGTTAAAACGATTACTTAACAGAGTAGGGAGATATTTTGCTTTTTTATGAACCATGTTTTATTATTCAATGAAGAACAATTACTTTTAAAACATCTCTTTCTTGGGATACCAGGGTAAGATCAAGCAAGACAGACTCCACCCAACGCTACCAAGATCTACTCTCCCTAATTTGGTTTTCTGGGGTCTGCAAGCAGATAAGACCCAGAGGTATACTGCAGGCAAGGGTTTTTTGCTGGAACGCGGCTACAGCTCCTCTGCCTGGAGTCTAGGCAAATCTCCAGGGGGATCCTAAGAGGTTCTTCTGGAAAGGGGCTGATTTGGGAGAGGCTTAGGCAAGGGTAGGTCAGCTTTATGCTGACACAATTACACTTATAAACCGCCCCATAGTGCTTAGTACACTGTCTGTTCAGTTCACAAGTTAATTAGCATTTCTCCTCCCCCTAACATACAGGGTACTCATTCTACCGACCTCGGATGGATGGAAGGCTGAGTCAACCTTGAGCCTGGTCTGGATCAAGCTTACAACATCAGCAGTTTTGGCAACAATACAGCAGTTTAGCCACTGCACCATCAGCACTCTTTTACTTTTAAAAAATCCACTGGTTTTATTTCATTTTCATGGGCATCGGCATTGTGAGTGGCTTTGCGATTGGTCATTAGCATGGTGAAACAAAAGACAAAAGGTTCTCCTTACAGCCATTGGTGTCGTTGGCTACCGCAATGATGCCCATGGGTTGCTGGGGAATGTCGATGCGTAGATGCTTCATGCCGGAGCCCACATATTTGTTGGCACGCTGCACAGCGCGACGCACCCAGTCCGTCCAGAAGATGTAATCCCCGTAGACAGCCAAGCCAAAGGGGTGAACTGGCTCTGCCTTTAAGATTATCTGTAGGAGATCATCACAACATTTGCAGATAGGAGAGAGGTGATCATTCAGGAACCTGTTCCCACTGGTACATTCTATGAAATCTTTTCCCAGCAACTAGTCCTGATTCTATTTTGTCTTGTTTCAGCATTATTCTGATGGATAGGAACCACATACACCTTACAGATATTGAGGGACTCCAACCCTCAAATAGTATGCTCAGAGATTAAGGGGGACAGAAATGTATTCAAAAACACCTCGAGAGTTCCAAATGTTCACTCTCACACTACTGCTCATTTGATAAGATTTTCCCAAAGTGATGCTACTACAGCAGGGGTTCTCAGCCTACGGCCTGCGGCACCATTTCATGTGGTCCACATTGCCGCCACTGCTGCAGAAAGTGGACATGTTTATAACAGCCGTGGGCACATTTTACTGCAGCGTTTACAGGTGGAGGGGTCAACCAGTCTGGCCCGCTCAGCTGTTTGAAGCAGCAGCATCCAGCCTCCTGAATGAAAAGGTTGAGATCCCCTATACTACAGGCATAGATTTGTCAGAGCCAAGCCAAAGAGATTCTGCCACCATGAACTTCTGTGCAATGAGACAGAATTAACAGATCCTTTCCCTTTCTTAACCTTTTTTTCTGCATAAAATACTAACTTAAAATTTCATTCACTTGCATCCTCTGTGTACCCACCCAGGGGTGGTGGTATTTGAACACATTCATAAATCTACAGGTAATGTCTGTACAGAAACAAAACATATACCCCCCATACAAAACTATGCATAACACTATACAAATCTAACAATGGACAAGTACAGTCAAACCTCGCATAAAGAGCACCTCGCTTAAAGAGCAGAATTTTCTCTGAATGTTCACTTTGCTTAACAAATAAAAACAACCAAAACCTCGCTTAACAAATAAATTGGGGTTCACTATCCCCCCCCCCAACCAGAAGTCACAACTGGTCACTTTCAATGGTGTTTCGCTTAAAGAGCAACACTGTGGAACACATTATGCTCTTTAAGCGAGGTACAACTGTACTGTTGATTTTGTGCATGTGAGTTTCTTCTTGGATAGTGGGGACTTACGTATCGTTTAGATCCATCATATTCACAACGCTCTATTTTGTCCAAAGTGGCATCAGAAAAATAGATCTTCTCTGCCTTGTGGTCAATGGCCAGACCATTAGGTGTGCGAATGTCTTTGTCGATGATGGTGATCATGTTGGCACCAGACAGTGTAGCCCGCATGATGCTGGGGTGCTGCTCATTCCAGTTGGTCCAGAACATTAGGCTTAAGAGAAGAAGAAGAAAAGATGTATGGAGGAGGCATGAATGCACCATTAAGGCTACGGGCTTTTTCTGTACTCCCCACCTCTTTCTGAGCTTTTGTGGCTCAGAAATTTTACAGTAAGTTTATCCATGAGGACAAGGGTGGTATGCTGGAGACCCAGTCTGCATGGAGATTGTAAGCAGACCAAATAAAAGGTACAGTGGAACCCCATATAACAATTTTAATTGGTTCCAAAGGATCCATCGTTGTATGAAAAAATTGCTGTACAATACATATAGCATCAGTGGTGTAGGGTACGGGGACCAGGGGGTGGCCTGCCCTGGATGGCACTTTTTGGGCTATGGGTGTTCTTGGACTACAATTCTCAGAAGCCCTAGTGGGAGTAGGTGCCAGCATCCACCAGGGGGTGGCAAATTTGGCTTAAGCCCTGGGCGGCTGAAATCCACACAACTTTACTGTGTATCGTATAGCAATTTTCCCTATGGGATGATTCATACAATGATTTTCCCCCTGCTTTCCCCCTGGGAAGCATGTTCCCAGGGCAAAGACAGCCCTGCAGGAGTCGAGGAAGGCATCTACGGAGGTCCCCTTCCTGTTTCGAAGCATGGGGATCTCCATAGATGCCTTCCCCAACCCTCTGCAGGTCTGCCTTTGCCCTGGAAACATGCTTCCCAGGGGAAAAGCAGCCAAGCCCTCTTAACAAAAGGGACCCATGGACCCCTTGCCATTTCAAAATGGCAAGGGGTCCTTGGATCTTCTTCTCTAAGAGGTCTGGGTTGCTCTTGCCCTGGGAACGCACATTTCCAAGGTGAAAGCAGCCCAGCCCTCTTAGAGAAAGGGATTTTCGGTGCTCCCCTTGCCATTTCAAAATAGCAAGGGGTCCGTGGATCCCAGTGCTGCCAGTTCACAAAGGAGCTTTGCGGGGGCGGGGGAAAGGCTCCCCCACACCACCCGGCTTCTGTCTTTTAAAAAAAATTATATCGTACAACAATGAAAATCTTTGTATGATACAATTTTTTTAAAAAAGGCAATCGTGCGATTTCATCGCTGTGCGATGCAATCGTTATATGGGGGTTTACTGTATGTATAAAGACGGCCCAGTATACATTAAGCGACAGCACCAACACATCTGGATCTAGCTCTGCTTCTGAATTTGTGATGGCAACTGTGACAGAAGATTCAACTGGTGTATCAATCAGGTAGATGAATCCAGCCAGTTGAGCAGGAAGCTAGCTATCATGAGAGGTTGCACAGCCACCTTTAGGCTGATTTAAGGCAATGATCCTTCACTGAGGCCGACACAGAAATATGTTCAGAATCTGGCATTAGTGCAACTGGGGCAGCTACATTTCTGAGATTATATTTGCCCCCTTAATCATATGTACCCATCTTTGAAAATATCACTACAGGTTGTTGGTTTGCTTTTGTGCTGAAAAAAGTCCAAGCTTTCTGAATAAACATCTTCTTAGTAATGTTTAACTGTTGTAAGCTGCTATAGCCATGATGGTGAACCTTGGCACTCCAGGTGTTCTTGGATTTCAATTCCCAGAAGCCCAAGTCAGCACTCCTACTGATCAGAGCTTCTGGAAATTGAAGTTCCAGAACATTTAGAGTACCATGGTTTGCCATCACTGTGCTATAGGGACCCTGGAGGCTGAGAACTGGTGTAAGGATAAGACTCAACACTTATCCCAATATCATAAGACTCTTTCCACCTTCCACCTTCCAGAGACTCGTACCCCTTCGAACTCAAAGAAAATTCTTTACTCACTAAAAACAAAAGCACCTATTTTAATTTGTTACAACTGGCAGGCTACAAAGAACAAAAAAAAAAAAATTAAATGAGTGAACAAATGGATGGATGAATAATCACAAGATCCAGTGATGAGCAAAATTGCTTTCACATTGCCAAGGGCAACACTGGTACCTACTTCTGGCACTCATCCAACACAAAGGCACGAGGATGGTCATCCCCAGACATGGTGATGACGGTCTCTCTCTCAAAGGCTCCTTCACGGTCTTGATTCACAGTATGCCGAGTGATGGTGGATGTGGTGTAGCTTGTCCAATACAAAGTGTCCCAGCCTCGGTGGTATGCCAAGCCTTCAACTGAGCCAACATCTGTTGAAGACATAGAAAGCAGTAACTTCAGCAACATGTTTATTTCATGAAATAGTCTATATTTCTGCTACCTTTATTAGCTGAATGTCTCCACCAATTCACCGCCCAGTTTGTCGAAGAATCAGTCTGTAGTCTGGCTCTGCTGACTAGTCAGAGTTTGGAAATGGTCATGCTGATAGATGGGACTCAGATAGTCATAGGTTTTTTTAAAAATGCCTCAGATCTGGTGCAAAGTCTTTACTGCATTTTTCTTCATGCCAGTTCTGAGAACTGACAGACTTGTGAAGATGAAGCTTTCCATGCACTGTACAACTAGACTGTGTCACTTCAGGTAGAATTCAGCATATCTTTGAACAGTTCCCTTCATATAAAACTGCTATAAACTGCTGGGGATAAAACCCTGGACTGAAACTTTTCTGTGAAAGGTTTGGGTTTTATAGCTTCTGATTGCTTGGAAGACTACACTAGGATTCTTAGAATACTATGATCAGGTGGATGAATCTCTTACCACTCACCATACTGACTAGGACTGATAGGCATTATAGACTAAAAAAGTAAAACACCCAGAATTCACCATCCTTACTATAAAAAAAAGCTGACCAGCCAATGGGTGGGAAGGATTCATGTACTCCAGGAGACAAAGTGCATGAATAGGTATCACATACAGTTACCAACACACCATATTGTCTACTCAAAGCCCACAAGTGCAAACTGCTGAATTAGAAAGTTTGCAACTTTTTAATGGAGTGACCTGTTCACACCACTAGCATGCAACAGTAAAAGTTAATCAAAGGGAAGCAGAAAAATAATTATTTCTCCTCATGTATAAAAACTAAACAAGGATTACCAAGTTGTACTATGGTGCCTCTTTGCTTCTTGAAATGGCACATACAGGGACTTCTGATTGTCCTCAAACTTTCTTCTCCAGAAACTCAATGGCCATCTGCTCAGATTATATTTTGAAACAGTATGTGTAAGACACTGGCATAAATTGTCTTGATGCAGGTTTCCCTGTGATAACTTGGCTGCTTTTACAGGACCAACTTGAGAAGTCACAGCTCTACTTGTCCTGAGTGGACCATCTATCTTGTCCACTGGCCTGATGGAAGACTTCTCCAAGGCACCAGTTCCAGGCCATATCGAAGGAGAAGCTAACAGAGACTACTAAAAGGTGAAAGATTTATGTGATCTGAAGAGAAACCAGAGTATCTGAAGAGAAACCAGAGTAGAAACAGAAAGAAAGGGGAAACAAAGGAGCAGGAAGAAGGAAAAGAGTGGGACTGACTAGGGATATTGGAGGAGAAACCATTGATGTTCTGAGCCCTCGGAAATGAGAGAAATTAGAGCTTCATCCTACAGAATCCTTAGACTGGGACAGGGACAACTTCATACAAGCTCAGGAGTTGGCAAATTGGACATTGCCCCCTTACCTCATCACACCAAGACCAGTTAGAAGAGAAGTTCCCAACCAAAGGCCTGCAGGCCGGATCCGGACCCCAGAGCCATTTTATGTGGCCCCCCACCCATCCAAGGGCATTTGAGGAACAAAATGGCCACCCCTTTGATGCTGTGAGAAAAAAATAGCTGCCCGCATCATGCAGACAGTGCAAAATAGCCATCTTGCCCATGAAGCTGACTGAGGGAACAGCAGTGGTGGCGGCAGCAACCGCTCTTTTCCCAGTCTGCTCTCAGCAGCCTCTTGCTCAATCCTTTCCCCTCAGCTGCCTTTGTTGAAGTCGATAGCTGCTTCAAGGAAATTTTAGAAGCCTCCCGTGAGTCAAAATTCACGGCGCTAAGAGAGGCCCCTGGCACACTAGAGCAAGAGGCTGCTCAGAGCAGCCTTGAAAAAGCACGGTCGCTGCCTCCGCCGCCACCACTGCTGATGTCAAAACTGTCAGCAGTGGGAGCAGCCCGCCTCCGGCCCCTGCATCTGTGTGTCAGGGGCGGAACCGGCCCACAAGAAAAAAAGTTTGGGCACCACTGCTTTAGGTGATGCCACCAACACCAGGAGTCAATGCAGCTGGCTAGGGAACAAAAGGAGTGACTACAAATAGAAGCTGGTTTCCATCTATCCAGGAAGGATCAGCTGCTGGACCCAATGACTTCACCTCAGTCCCAGCTGGTGCCTAAGGACTTAGGTTCAGTGAACCTAAGCAGATCTCAAGGTAAAGGACTAAAGGGAACCAGGGATGGGACCAGGGAAAAAAATGTTTGTGACAAGTTTAATACCTTAATAAATCCCATTGCACTTATTCATTGGCCTACTGAGTCAACAGAGCCCATGGGGAGGATTTGACCCACTGCCCCAAGTCCTAAAAGGAGCAGCAGAGACCACATTGAGTTTGATCCGAATCCCTCAATAGTGAACAGCTACTCAGCTTCATTGTGAAACTTGGATCCCAGAGCACTGGGGAAAAGACATCTCCTCAACTTCTGGATTCCTCAACCAAAATAAAGTTGTCCACTTGTCATTGCTACTACTAGAAAGGTCCTCTACAAACATGTAGAATTTTAAAGAACAATGAATTAGTTTTTTTCTATAGCTTATATCAGGGCTGCTTTTTGCCACATGATTCCCACAAAGAAGCAGGCGCTGGAGGAAAAAGTAGTGGAAACCATCTGGGTACTCACTTTCAACTATAGTCTTGCGTCCACTTCCATCGTCATTGATCTGCTGGATGTTGCCAAAGTGAATGTCACTGTAGAAGATACGGTTGCTGCCCTTGCTGCCGTGGCGGTAGTCAAAGGCCAAGGCAATGACGTTCTTCATGTGCTCGTTGTCTTCAAATGGCTTGATGGGAGCATTGAGGTTGTTCTCATCTGATAAGTGAATACTCTTGAGGATGGTGCGTTCTGAGTAGAGCAAGTACCCATCATAGTCACGGCAGGTCACACTATCCTCAGAGAGCATCCCATGGGCACATGCGCATGTCCGCTGGTCTCCTCCTCGGAACAGACACAACTGTTCACATCCACCATTGTTCTGAGCACAAACATTGGTACCTGAACAAGAGACAAAGGAAAGGTGAAATCTAAACTACTCCAGTTAGGTTGGTTTACAGCCTTCTTCTACGAGCATGGCTGGCCTGACCATGAAGTGAAGTTTTGATCCCAGCCAGCACCCACACCTCCCACTGCATTACTGCTAGTGCCAGTTGTGTAGGCTCAATGTCTGCACCTACCCTTCTGCCTGGCCCTGTTGAAGACCTTGATATCCTTCAGTTGCACCCCTATTCCTGTGCGCAAAGACACAATTTCTGAAGCATTGTCCTTGCTGCCTCTCTTAATTGATCCATTTGCATGGGTCCTAAAAAAAGAAGAAGACATAAAGCAAGACTGTGAACATGCCAGAAAGCACAGTGCTAACATGCCAGCTGCATCACAAAACACTAATTTATTTATTTATTTATTACATTTTTATACTGCCCATCTGGGATATTTTCCACTCTGGATGGTGTACAGACAAATAAACAACAGCAACTAACTAGAAAGGACAGCTTGAGACAGGAGACATTAATAGCGATTAAATCTTAATTACGCATATGTGCTCAAATACATACAGTATATTACTTTACACTAGGAAACATACTGAGTTTTATAGAAGTAAGAAGAACTTTTAGTTTGATACACAAGCTTTCAAGTGCACTGACGAAGAGGTAGCTTTCTTGCTCCCTAGTGGGAGAAGGTGTCCCACAGCAGGCGGAAAGAGGCGGTCTTGTCTCTCCACCAATTGGACTAAAAGGCCATGAACAACCACACTGCGTTGACGGTGTAGTGGTTAAAGCACTAGGCTTGGAGACCGGAAACACAGTTTCGATTCCCGAGAACTACACGATGGGGAACATGAAAGGAGCCTCATTCAGGCATTCCCTGCAAAAATCCTTTCAACCCAGAGTAATCTCTGACATGAAAATGAACTGCAGAATTATGGGATGGTTAGGGTAGACTGTCACCTCCTGATTAAAGATGAGGCTCCTAACACATACATACGTTTAAATCAAATTAACCTGTAACAAATGTATCTGAAAACCAAATGCCCCCCAGGCAGATACTCATCAGAGGCTCTTAGCACATAGGCTTCATTTTAGATGTCTAGCTATGGTGGTCTTGGAACTATGACTCTAGCAGCCAGACAGCCATAAATTCTCCTTTTACTATTGAATGTCCTGACACTCATGCTGATTAACAACAAAGCCCAACTTCCAAATTGGGATGATAACTTTCTATGACCAATTTCCCAAAAAGTACACAAAACTGTGGAGTATTTTGGATTTACAGTACAGAATAGCCCTTTACTATTAAACCTTTAGAACTGGTATAGTTTAATGGATTAATGCACGTTTCTGCAAATCTGAACCCCCACTGTGTCTCTCAGAACATCGGCTAGGCAAGATCACTCAGTTCATGTTTGCCTGATAGGATTATGTGCCCTGCCACCTATGTGGCCTTGGGCAGGCTGCACAGTCCCAGAGGGCTACCAGAAGGAGAGACTGCTAAATCATATCTAAGTATTTTATACCTAGAAATTTCTGAGGTTACCATATGCTAGATCAGGGATTCTCAACCTGCGGCCCGTGGGCCAGATGCAACCCATGACACCACCTCCAGCACACCTGGAAGTGCCATGTGGTGGAGGAAGGGCAAAATGGCCTCCAGCCCCTGAAGCTATCTAAGGGAACACAACTCAGACCCCAGCTGTAAAAAGTTGAGAACTCCTGTGCTAAATTCAACATGACAGCAAATAATTATTATTACAAATTATCCAATCATACATTTTCCTCTTAATAAGCCATCTAAAATCAATCATGTGGGTACAGATATACCCACATGTCTCAGCAATGTTTCAGAATTACACAAGGTGTAATTTATCAGCACAGCCCTTCAAAATCTAAACACTTATTTAAACATATAAAATTGCAACCTAGCACAGACCTGTCACTCCAGTAGATGTAATCCTCAAAGACGGATACTGAAAACATATCCATGTTGTGAGTGGACAGGACCAACTCCCTCTTGTCACCAGTCTCTAAGTCTATGCGTTCTATTTTATCTGTCCGGGCATCACACCAGTATAGTTTCCCATCCTGGAGAAAGACAAAGAGAAGAAGAGATCAGGGTGGCATATCATTTGTGCAAGCCAAATAACAATCCCAAACAATCGAAATGAGTAGATGTGGGGCAATCCAGTCTATCCCACAAATTCTGCCACAGCAAATTTAAATGATATCTAAACAGGAGAGTGAGTAGACACATGGTTTGGGATTACCCCTCTAAGGCAAAGAACCCATATGCACGATATATGAAGCTCATGATGGGAAAAGATCTATTATGTTTAGGTACCTCAAATGTTTACATGTTATTAACAGAATGTGGATGGCAACTGCTCACAACAGAAGAGAAACAGTTCCACAACTCTCTTCCTTTTAGTGAGAGAATCTACCCACTGTCAGATGCTTTCCATCTTTACAGAAAGATTCAACACCCTTTTATCCACCACCAGCCTCCGTTGAAAAAAGAGAAATGGAATTACTAAAGCTTGTAATGCTCTTTCAAGAGGCTAAACTCTAGGAGGCCAGAAAACGTAGACATGTACATCAGGGGTTGCCAAGCTATGGCCAGTGGGCCAGATCTGGACAATGATGCCGAATCATACATCCTGTGCCACTCTCGCCATTCCTGGAAGCAGAAATAAAACGCACCCACACATACACAAAACACTGCTGTAAATGACCCGTGGATGGCAAAAACGCATTTGCGGCAGCATTCTGAGCACACGTGGGCATGTTTTACTTCCGCTTCCTGGTGGGAGGAACTAAGTGTCCAGTCCGCTCAACCACATGACCAGCCCATGGCCCAAAAAGGTTGGGAACCCCTGATGTACATAGAACTGTCTATGTGGGTGATATACAATTGGTGATGTAATGTAGATTTAAATGCAGCAGGATCTTATTTGACTGCTGTTACTCTAGGGTTGCAGTGATACACTGAGAGCCAGGAGCCTCTACAGTCTGACATTACTCTGGCACATACCCGCTTGTTTCAGAGGCAACTCACTTCTCTGACCCCACCTCTACCCAATAGGATTCCTCTGATTCTAAGCTTCCAAGCCATACCTCGTAGTCAACAGAGATCCCATTGGGCCAGCTGATGCTGGTGTTGATAAGGACCACACGGTCTGTCCCATCTAGCCGAGAACGTTCAATGCGAGGATACTGGCCCCACTCTGTCCAAAAAAGATACCTGGAGGGGAGAATTTTTTTGAAATGGTAGCTGTGTTCATCTGTGCAAGCACATTAAAGAGTAAGCAAAACAACAGCAGACAAAAAACATTGTGGCGTCTTAAAGACTAACCATGTCTGCATTTAAATGTGAACTTTCATAGGGACTTGATCCACGAAAGCTCACATTTTAATACAGGAGTTAGTCTTTAAGGTACCACAACACTTTTTGTCTTTTGTTATTGTTTTGTTTAATCTCTGATATGAAGAAGAAAGCCAGTGCCACAACAGGAAGGGAATCACATCCTTAGCTGAGCAATTCAGTCTGTTACCCAATGAGGCCACTTCTTATTACTCAAAATGTTATTCTGTTCTTCCTCTATGGAGCTCAGGAAATGGTACAAGGAAGTGTTCTCCTCCATTTCCATTCATCTGTACAAAACTATTTGAAGAGGTCAAGGCTGTCAGGAAATGGCTTTACTCATGAGCAGGACTTCTGCCTAATGTCACCCAGTTGAACTCCCATCTCTAAGAAGGATCTGACGTTGGATTTCCTTGGTTGTAACCCAATATCCGAAACCAGGGGTTCCCAACCTACAACCCACGGGCCGGACCCAGCCCCCGATGCCATCCTATCCAACCCATCGCCACCTCCACTGTACTCGGAAGTGGAAGCGGTCGCATTTACATCAGCCACAAAACGTGCCTGAGCAATCACAAACACGCCGCAGCTGTTGTAAACACAGAAGTGGGCGCATTTACAACAGCCGTAAATGCACCTGCTTCCACTTCCGGGGGACATGGTCTGGCCCGCTCAGCTGTCGGGGGGGGGGGCGTGGTCACGCCTGCAACAGAAAAAGGTTGGCCACCTCCGTCCTAAACAATCACTGTCCCATGCAAAAGAACCACACTGTGTTCACTACACAGTCAAGCAATCTGGATCATCACAAACCAAATACTATAGAGGGAACTTCCACGTTGATTGCTAACAATCCAGAATGGAACTAAATGAGAAAAATACCCAGGCAGTGACAACTTAAGCCCACCACCACTCCTAGACCTGGGAGCAAATAAACGGGAACCAACATCCAAGCAAGATCTATGTGACGGTACCCATGAGACACACCTTCTCCTGCTCCAAACCACCACTCAAGACTTGCCTGCCAGAGATGTAAAACTTCAGCATTTTTCTTTTTGAGAAAATTTGCCTTTTAGACTAACAACTTCCATTTGCTGTAGCTGACCCTTACCCTTTCTCCGGGTGAACGGTGATGGCACGTGGTTTGTCCAGGCCCTGGGAGATCACTACATAGCGAAATGAACCATTGAGCCTAGCCACCTCAATGACATCAAAACCCTGGTCTGTCCAATAGATGTTTCCTGCAAGGACAGGGAAATCAAGAAAGTATGACTTCATTAGTTGTCCCTTTTCTGCTCCCTGAAAGAAGCTGGCATCTCTCCTACCCCACGCTGCGATCTCTACATGAGTCCAACTCCACACTGTCTCACCTGCAATCCAATCCACAGCAATGCCTTCCACCCGCCCAATGCCGTTGGTCACCACATCCTCTCTCCATGTCTGGTCCCGCTTGGCCCGACTGATGGTACTCAGGCCCATGTCTACCCAATAAATAGTGTCATTTGCTGCAAGAGGAAAAGATACATGTTTGGAAGGATGCACAAAGAAGTTCAGGGTGATGGCTTTGAACACTCTAGGACAGTTATGGCAAAACTTGGCACTCCTGCTGTTCTTGGACTTCAATTCCCAGAAGCCCAAGGTCCTGTGAATCCACATGAATGGGGTTTCTGTGCAGTAAACCCATTCATGTGGATTCACAGGAACTTGGGCTTCTGGGATCTGAAGTCCAAGAACAGGTGAATTTCCAGTAAACCCATGGTGTGGATTCACAGGAACTTGGGCTTTTGGGATTTAAAGTCCAAGAACAGCTGGAGTACCAAAGTTTGCCATCGCTGCTCTAGGAGAAGAAAAGCCTTCTACAGTGACAACCATCATCCTCATAAAAGGCTCAATTAAATCAGCAGAAACAAATATTGTTTTTCCAAAATTAAAAAAATAGATTTACTAAGTGCAATTGTTGCTGTGGTCCAGGTAGCCAGAATAATCAGGAGGTAAGGGAAACCCAAGGTATACCAGTGCTTTAAGATTTAATACAAGATATTAAAAGTTTCTGCAGTAACCTGCTATCAATGCTGGCTAAAAATGGGGTGTTACTTGATTATTTCACAGCTAGCCTATGTTCTGTCATGAGATTCCCAACAAGGTTGTCTGCTTAAATAGCTGTTGTGTATTCCTGTGCTCGCTAGCTGTGTTCCTGCTCAGAATCATGCCTGTTTCACCTGCGTATCTCTCAGCTGGAAAAATGAGACTGGGCCAACTGATTAAGAGTGCTCATGCTCAGTTGGAGATAGACAACAGCCACAACTAATGAGACAGAGAGAGTTGAAACCTGCATCTGGAGATATTGTTGGGCTTCAGTAATGAAAATGCCCACCCATCACAAGTCAAGGGTGAGAAAGAATCAGGGAACTTCAGTCAAACAACATCTGGAGACTCACTGTGCTGTGCATGGGTCAGTCTCTTATACATAAAGCAAAGCAATCACACTTATAGCGCTTAGTGCACTCTCTGGGCGGTTCACAAGTTAATTAGCATTATATATAAACAGGATAGTTGATTGATGGAATGTTATTTTGAGCCATAGGCAAGACAAGTTGGGCTCACAATTTCTGGCCCATGCAGAGCCTTGTTCTTCCCCATGTGGGACCTTGCTCCATCATCTGACCCAAACCTTCCACATTGAGAGCTTTTCCAATTATGTTGCCCAATCTCCCTTCCAATGAAGATGGCTAGCTACCACTTGGCCCTGGGAGATCACTCCATAGCGAAATGAACCACTGAGCCTGGCCACCTCAATGACATCAAGCTAACTCATCATCATCCTCCATGCAACGAACTAGGAGAGAGAAACAATATGGCCTGAGAATATGGAGTTCTGACTTCAAAGCTCCATCAGCACATAAGGAGATGCCACCACCTCCCCATACATGACACCATTTCTTACCACCCCTCACTGTGGAAGTATCTTTCTATACCTCTGCTTCTGAAAAGAACCCACAGGGCCAACCGATTCCACGTATACATCACCTACCAGCATGGAAGTCAATGCCGACAGCCAGTGAAGTTCCAGAAACTGGCACCAGCGCATCAGATTTGTCATTGGGGTCCAGCGGGATGCCCCGGATACCTTCATGCACTGAATAGAGAAGAAAAGAGCCAACACCTGCATGGAAGAAAGACACAGTGTGTGAGAGCAAAGCACCAAAGAGGGAACAAAATACAGAAACACATCACGTGTATTCCACAAAGAGGGAGGGAAACATGGAGCACTCTCTGCATGCTGATGAGCTATTATTGCCATTGTCACTGCAGGCTGATGGGAACTGGAGTCCAAAAAAATCTGGAAGGCCACAGATTCCTCAAGACTAGCTCTGCATGTGGGGTGATCTTTGATTTCACATTCAGCTTCATCAAATCATACTTTTTTAACCTGACCCTGCTGTAGCTTGTTCTCCCTAATGCTATGTGCCCTGGTAGCCCTCCAGGCAAATCTGGCAACAGCGGCTGTCAGGTCAGTTGTTCTGAGAGCATGGCTCTAAACATATGGTTATTCAACTCAATCTGAGGAAAGGCAGCAATGAGGTCACATGACTAGAATTGAATTCTGACTAGAGATGGTAGATAGCTACTGATAGTCAGAGATGACCATTCTTCACCAATCTGGGTCCCCAAGATGATTTTGCCTATCTCTCCCCCTCCCCAACCCCAAACAGCATGATGAGCAAGATTCAGGGATGATGAGAGATGTACACCAGGTTCGGATGGTATGGAACAGGCAATACAAGATCAGCATTCTGATTCTGCGTAAGTCTAAAAGGAAAACAGGACGGTTTGTATTGCTTGGTACCTGACACTTGCTTTTTGCATGGAGAGTTTTGAGGCTCAAGTCTTATTGAAAGAAAATTAGAGAGGTGAGTAGCTGTTTTAGACTCTGTTGAAGCAACCATGAGTGAAGTGGACTCAGTGTAGGACTTCTGATGCAATGTAAGGCAGCTTCATCTGTTCTCATCTATAGAGTGTGATACTATTTCTACATCCCACTTTCATATGGCCAAAGCACATACTAACTTAGAAATAACAAAATTAATACTGTTGTCACTGTTGAGTCTTGAATGTTTTTCAGGTATGCCCTCATTTTCCCCCACTGTCTCCAACTAAACATATAACAC
Organism: Furcifer pardalis; assembly: GCA_030440675.1. Classification (NCBI taxonomy): domain Eukaryota; kingdom Metazoa; phylum Chordata; class Lepidosauria; order Squamata; family Chamaeleonidae; genus Furcifer; species Furcifer pardalis. The sequence continues at coordinate 25,844,770 of CP126893.1, forward strand.
ATAGGTGCTAAAGCTATGGCCTATGGACAAGATCCAGCTCGTAGTGCCTAACAATCTGGCCTGTGCTGTTCTCAGAAGCGGAAGTTAAATATGCCCACAGATGCACAAAACGCTGCCATAAAACACCTGTGGCTGTCATAAATGTATTTATGACAGCCGTGAGTGCATTTACAGCAGTGTTTTGTGCATGTGTGGGTGCATTTTACTTCTGCTTTCGGTGGGAGAAACCACATGACCGCCCCACTCAATCATGTGACCAGCCTATGGCCTGAAAAGTTTGGGCACCCCCAATGTAACACATGAAGGAGGCAAAACTTAAGTTTACCAACATGATTCACATAAACAAAATGGAATCTTCTAGCACCTTTGGTGTCTTTGCATCAGAGCACACTGGCACATCTCTATGTGAAGGAGACATGGGGTTTAAGCCTATTGTGCTATCACATAATCTACAATGAACTCTATTATTTTCATCAGATCCTGGGCATTTCTAGTATCAGGGCAATCTGGTTTCAAGCCACCAAGTAAAGCTACGAACCACCATCCAATTAAGTAGAGCAACACAGATATCCAGTATTTATGCTGTAATAGGTGGAGTGCCACATCCAAAAAACTATAAGGAGCTTACTCACCTTCACAAGACTGCTGGCCACTCTTCAGGCTGTAGCCGGCTGTACACATGCAGGAACGAGTCGTTTCCGAAGTTGGGAGGCACAGCTGAGAGCAGTCACCATTGTTCACACTGCATGGGTTGGTACCTGCAATAGCCAGAGTTCACAAAGATCACAAAAACAAACACAGAATCAGATTAAATCCCACTTGAATCCATCTTGATGGAGGGCAGCAGCTTCATCAATCCTGGCCTGGGGCTGAGGAGGACTTTGTGTGCCAAAAGGGCTAAGGACCAGAAAGTGACTTGCGGACTAGGATCAGTGGTACAGGGGTCATGCTGCAATGCAGAATTCAGAGGAAAGGCCACTGCATTATAGCCTCTAGACAGTCTTCATGGCTGATCACCATGAGGACTGCCAATATTTGGATTTGGATACAGCAGCAGCAGAAGAATAATTCCACAGCCAACAGATTTCGCTGTTCAGTGAGGGCAGGTGAAAAGGTGGCTGGAGAATGCAGGTCTTGTTTTTAAAATTAGCACTGCAGCTGTTTCTCCTACTTCTGTGTCACTGAAATTTAGTGGCAGCAAAAGTTGGATGCAATTTCTAACACATTTGGGGGCCTAGGGGCACAAACTCCCCTCCATCCAAGTGTGCTCCCTGACCCCAAAGCCTTTTTTCATTCTCAAGGGGAGCCAACTTCCCATGATGTGTCGTCAGGCCCTCACATTTGCTTCAAGCACCTGCTGCTCACAGCTGCCCATTCTAACCCACTCACCATGCTGTTGAATGCTCTCATCATAGATCTTCATGTGCATCACCAGTGTGGTGCTATTGCGCAAGACAATGGCTTCTGTCCCATCCTTCTTGTTGCAGGTGCCCACTTTTTCCAAGGCCTGGTCAGCCCACCACAATTTATCACCTGGGAGAGAAAGGGATTTTCAGGTACATGCAGAAAGAGTAGTCAGGGTGCCATGGCTACAAAGCAACTACAACCATTCTCAGTCTCTCTGGTCCAAAGGCAATGGTGTGTTTCATCATCCACACAGAGTTGCAGATCTCTTAGTCTTTTAACTTCTCACTAACACCCTATAGCCCATGAGCCAGATCCGGCCCCCAATGCTAATTTATCCAGCCCATAGCACCCTTGTCGCTCCTGCTGCAAAACATATCTGTTGCAAAACAGAGTGCAAGGCACATTTTACTTCCGGTTCTAGTGGGAGGAACCATGTGACCAATCCGCTGAACTATGTGACTGGCCCACAGCCTAAAAAGTTTGGCCACTCCTGTCTTGGGTTAATAGGGTTTGGGCCAATCCATGAATGACAGCTTCCCAAAGAAAGGGCCTTTCTGTCATTGGAGGCCAGGCTTTGCAATGTCTGCCTTAGAAAGGCTCATCAGGTGCCACAGTACGGCAGGAATTCTCGACCTGCGGCCCATGGGCCGGATGCGGTCCATGGCATAATTTCAGGTGCCTCCCCTGCCTCCACCACACCAGGAAGTATCATGTAGTGGAGGAAGGCCAAAATGGCTGTCTGGCCCCCAAAGCTGTCTGAGGAAGCATCACAAGGCCCCTAGCTTTAAAAGGTTGCGAACTCCTGCATTAGGGTCTTCTCAATATTAGGGGAAGATTTTTATCCCCTCCCCAACCCAAGTATTATAAGACCAATTCCTTATTTTCAGCTTTTTAGCCTAACATTGTTGGACTTAACTTTAATCTACAGTGGTACCTTGCTTAAAGAGCATAATGCGTTCCACAGGATTGCTCTTTAAGTGAGTTGCTCTTTAAGCGAAACACATGGAAAAAATGTCATCACTGCCATTGTAAGTGACCGATTGTGACTTCTGGCCGGGGGGGGGGGGGGATGCGAACCTCGATTTAGTTGTTAAGCGAGTTTTTGTTATTTTTATATTTTAAGCGAGGGCATCCATTCAGAGAAAATTCTGCTCTTTAAGCGAGTTAGTGAGGCACTCTTTTTGCGAGGTTTTACTGTATTCAGAATTTGACTGCAACTGTCTGATTTTTAGATTCATGCTGATTCTTTTTATGATCTTTAGTTTTCAAGTGCCCAGAGGCCACTGTTAATTTGGTGGCATATAACCAATGAAAACAACAAAAATGACATAAAGGAAAACTCCATAAACAGAGGCCATATATTCAGTTTGCCAGAGGCTGAAAAAGACACCATTTCAGATGCCACCTGATTAAGGAAGATTGATTTATTAAGTGAGGTTTAATCATCTGAGTTTTATATCTACAACAATAGCTTGGAGGGAAAACATAATACTTCATTTTTGAAGCAAAACATAATTTTACTGAAATAAATGGACTAGTTCACTAACATGTCAGAGAAAGGAGAAAGATGTTTATTTTTAACCACGTTGTTTTGTCTTAAATTCAGATTTTATCACTTCTTTTGGTTTCAGATATTACATGAATAAATTGTAGCATGCTGCATCCTCCTCAAGGTGCTGCAGACACTGCCTGAAACCTACAGGGTTTAAAGAAGTGTTTATATTAAAAATAAACAACATCTATTTTAAAAAGAACATGAAAAGTCTGGCCTTCGATATGATGCTGAATTACAACTCCCAGCATTCTTCATGCATGCCTAAGCTAGCTGGGCTGATGGAAACTGCACTCTAACAGTATACAAAGAGGTGCGTTTTGTGTATTAGAATGTTAGCCTTGATAGGCTATCATTAGAAAAAGGTAGCCGATCACGGCAGGTCTCATTTTGATTTACGTAAATATTCATTTTCATGTGGGTTTGCTTTGATTTACGTAAATATTCATTTTTCCTATGGGTTTGCTTCGATTTACATAAAAGACTACAGAACGGACTTTTTACGCAAGTCGTGGTTTTACTGTACAGTCATCAACTCCTGGACTTTAAGGAAAATAGGTTGCTTATTTTATGAACATCAGATAAGACACTGACTATAAAAATAGAAAAAAACAAAAGAGTCAAAAGTTTTCTCTCCATTTGGTAAGATTACATGAATTTTGGTTTGTGTTTAATTGTTTGGGACTTTTTGTGAAACATTTGCAAAAACGTTTTATGCCTTTTTAAGCACCCTAATTTTAACATCTGTCTCTTGATATATTTTAAGTACCCTCATTTTGACTTCCTGTTTCTTCTGTTGTTATATGCTGGTCTTAGACCATAATAAAGATTGATTTGATTTGATTTATGCACAAAATAGAAACATATAATGTAAAACTCAAAGTTTTGTGATTATTATTTTTTGCTAATGCTAACTGGTGATGAAAAACAACTGATCTTTTCACTCTGAAAAGGAGCAGAAAATCTTGCAGCACTTGACAATCTTTTTGACGAGGTGTTGAGACATCTTTTCTCATCATGGGTGAGAAAATCTGTGAATGCTTGTTCTATTTTTATTCAACTGTAATAATCTGGTGCAGAGAACACTAATAGTTACCATGTTACAAAGAAATCTTCAGTTTACATGGTTTTTAGAACTCACTTTTGGGGAGCTAAGGCTATATATCAATACAGGAATACTGTACCTCTTCTTAAAACTCTGAAACATTTAATTCACCATACTATAAGCCTATTGAAGAATATAGTAGATAATACAGTACTGATAAATGACTGCTCTACTTCTTATAATAGCCAAAACATGGATTGGCCAGTTTAGATGGAATGAAAACAACCCAACAATAGTTGAATGGCCAAAGAAGATATGAGAAGCAACTTTAATATGCATAGATGCCTACTTTAAAAAAGAAATTAAATTATCAAGATGTGCCAACAATTTAATTAATTTTACCATATTTTCATGAAACTCACTAGCAGCTGTTGCATTTCCCACCCTTGGCTTATACTATTTTCCTGGGTTTTCAGGTCAAAATTAGGTACCTCGGCTTATAGTCAGGTCAGCTTATACTCAGGTACAAATGGTAATTAAACAATAACATTGAGTTTTAAGATACAGTAAAACACCAGATAACGATTGAATCAGATAATGCTAAAATTGCATAACATTAAGTAATCTGGGGAGGAGAATTGGAACGAATAACGCAAAGGTCCTATGGGATGGATCGGATAACAACCGCTAAAGCCTGTGCGGTTACAACGTATCTCTATGGAGCTTTAACGTTATCCAATCCATCCCATAGGATTTTAACATGCATCGGATAACACTAAAAATCGGATAACACCAAGACTTGTGAAACCAAGTCTTAGCGTTATCCGGTGTTTTACTGTATGACTTTTTTTACTGCTGTTTTTGTTTTTAACTGAAAAGAAGAGGAGGTGGAGGAAGAAGAAGACATCCAATAAATTATTTATGTCAGTGGATCTTACCCATGACAGCCAATGCTGTCGCCTTGCGCAACTGGTTCTTCATGGTCTCCAAAACTTCCAAGCCGCTGCCATCCAAGTTGCATCTCTTGATGGTTCCACTGCCAGAGCTGATCCAGTACAGCTTGCTCTCCTGGTAGTCAATGGAGAGCCCTGTAACCAAAAGATCATTATTCTAAGCTGAAATCATGATATAAAGCAGCAAATGTTAAATACCCTGGGGCTTGTGAAAGTGAACTGGTGGGAGCACCTATGCGTTGCCTATGCTATCCTGAAAAATTGCTGAGTGTAAGGTAAAGGTCACCCTTGCTCGAAAGCCAGTCATATCTGACTCTAAGGTTCAGTGCTCGTCTCTGTTTATAGCCAAAGAGCCAGCGCTGTCTGCGTCTGCAGACATTTTTGTGGACATGTGGCAGGCATGCCTCAATGCCAGAGTGCATGTAACGCTGTTTACCTTCCCACCAAAGTAGTCCCTATTTATTTACTTGCAATTTCTTGTTTTCGAATTGCTAGGTTGGCAGGAGCTGGGACAGAGATGGGAGCTCACTCCATCATGCAGTACCTGGGAATCGAACTCTGATCTTCCAGCCAGTGGGTTCAGTGTCTTAACCACTTGAGTCACTGCAGTCCCTTTGCTGAGTGTGGAGGCCAATTTATAATTCTCCATGACATAATCACACACTTGTTTGTGGTGACCACATTGTGCGTTTCATTTGTTTGCACAACTGTTTCTGTCATCACGGCAAGATCCCTATTTCAAGCTGGATGGAAGAACATCAAAACTTTGTGGGGGGGGGGTTAAAAATGCAAGCCCCATGATATAGCCTTTCATTCTAGAAGAAGCTTCCCACAAGCACTAGCCGATGCTGCTAGCAATGAAAGCTAAGACTAAAAATAAATGAAAAATTAATTCCCTTTACATTCAGAGAGGAAGAACTTTCTCAGTCCAATCACTAAGAAGAAATTCTTACTCTATAAAGATTATCAGGCAAATCAATTTTTACAAACCTGTGCTGCCCACTGGACATGGTGTAAGATAACGTGGAAGCATTTTCTAGCTGGTTCATTCCCTGTCTCAAATATATATTTAGCCAAAATCCTCTTGCATAAATTACACCAGCATAAGGCAAATTATATAATCTACAGTGGCAATTTGCCACTAATCAAAGGATCCCTGATTCAATCTCTCAGTGCTTAAACATACTCTCATTGAAGGGGAGATCTGTAGTTTTGTATGCAACCTGGAATTGAAGCAGGGGTTCCCTAAGTAAAGGCAATGGAGTAGCATGGGTTTCAGCTGCCTGGGGTGTAGGCCAAATTAACTGGCAGTGGTGGAGGGTCTCAGCGCCCGTCCTCTGTGGCCTCATCACCCCAGCTGCTAGGAAGTCCAGAGGCAGCTGCGAAGTCCTATTTATTATGAAATTTTGCCGCCGCCGCCGCCGCCCCCCGCCCCCCCAAAAAAAAATCCTTCCAAGGTGAGCCATCCCTCTGCCCCCCCCCCACGCTATGCCACTGACTAGTGGCAATCTAATTAATGCAAGAATCTAAAAGAGATGCTGCTTATATTATATGTATATCTGTTATATTAGATATGCAAATGATATTTAACAATATACATATCATTGGAATTTCTTACTAAGAATCCTGAGAAAAGAATCTTCTGCAAAATTGAGAGAGATTGCAATTTCCAGCTCCACAAGGGAATTTCTGGCTGAAATCTTGCAGAAAGACAGGATTTTACAGTATTTTTTTTGCAAATGTTATAGTGATAACTTTTGCTTCACTGTCACACTCTTCATGTGTTCACAAAAACATCCATTCATTCAGGAGAAAGAGGACCAGAAACTACAAAACCACAACTATTAATAGTACAGTATGTCTTTCCACTTTGCTTCCAGTTGCTATGTTAATTAACTTGTCTCTTTTACAAGCGAGATGGAGCAAATATATATTAGGAAGAAGTGTTTGAGGACTACGACGGTTCACTATTGTTATGTGGAGCACATTAAGGCCTCTTTAGAATGGATATTGCTGTTTATGCTCTTCTATGGCTATTCTAATAACCAAAGGTAATCCTCAACCCACAAATGAACCTATTTCCTAAGGCTTGAAATTGCCAATTTTCAAATAGGCCTCAGAAAAATCCATTTTTCTCTCTCTGAGCCTCAAGGCTGTGTAACAGCATGTTTTTCAACCATGTTTTCAGTATTTCTTATCTTTTGTAAGCTAGCCGAGAGCCGTGTTGTGTCTTTTCATAAAGGTAAACAACCATTGTTGTGAGAAAGTTTTCTCTCTTGCTTGCTGATACTTGATTGGCTGAAGCAGTCCCATCTGACTGCAAATTCTCCATTTTGGAGAGAAGAAGGAGTTCGTCTCTGTTTCTTCATGGATTAAGACCTGTTTTTGATTAGAGAGCTTTTGTTTCTGCATCTCAATGGGCTAGAAATCTTTAGCCTAGGAGCTATGCATTTTTGCTCCTTAAAAATGGTTACCTAGATTTACCTGTGGACTTTATTGGACCGACCTGTGCTACTGACTTTTATGCTTTATGAACTTGATCAATAAATCTTCATCATTTTTCTGAACAACGTGTCTTCATTGGACTAAAAAGGGTAAGAGCTGCCTTTCACACACACAAATCTTTGAACACGCTACCAAATAAAAACCCCTTAAGAGCTGATAAGCAGCTGAGAATTCTATCTCTGTTCTAATTAGCCGTCCAGCTCACCCTGTGTAGGTTTGTTTTGGTTTCCAGGGGTTTTACCAGAAGTGAGGGGGCCGGCTGGATCGTGACATGTTGGCCTAGCAGTGCGATAAACGAACCCTGAAGAAGTTTTTTTTTTGTGTGTGTGCATGCTCCACGTCTCGGCCCAGCAAGAAGCAGCAGCCTTTGTTTGTTTTTGGCTGAAAGCCTGCGTGTGTGCGTCTGCAGCAGAAGCTGAGAAACTGCATCCTTGGAATGTATTTTCCTGAGATAAGGGTGCTGAAAGGAAAGCAGGATCGCAGCTGTTTGCTTCTTCGTTTTGAGTTTTGAGTCGGATTCTCAAACTCCCAGGGCCGAGGGCCGTTTCCAGTGCTGGCAAGACTGAGACGTCTTCTATGCCTACAAGATGGAAGGTAAGCCAGTGGCTGATGAATGTACCCCCTCACCACAGTTAGCACCCCAAGACAGACTCCATTCCAGATGGGATCTTGGAGAAGGTGCCCAGATGATGTTTAGCCAAAAGGAAGGGCCCAGGGTGGGTGAAGCTTGTCCAGATGACTTCTGAGACTTCCCCAGACGCCCAGCAAGCCCCAAGCCCTAAATAAGACTCTTTTGTGTTGAATTGGAGTCAAAACTCCACAGAGTGCCTATTTTCACTCAGAAGCAGTTCCTTGAATTAATTTTCCCCCAAAGCCAAGAAGAAGGAGTGGAACCCTTCAGATAAGGTTTATTTTCCTGCATTGAAGTTCCTAGTTGCTGATTACATGTGCTGTTTGGTCTTTGAAGACCTGGAGAAGTTGCTGATTGCCTCATTGTGTTTGAGATACCAGCGTAAAGGTGGAAGAGCTCCAACGGACTCCTCCACGTGTCCAAGGAAGAAGTTTGCTAGAGTGTGTGGGCCAAATCCACCACTCTGAAAAGTGTTATCTACAGGCTGTTACACTACGCTGTTTTGGTCAGCTAGTGGGAAGTGGGAAATAATTGCCGGATGCAGTGTTTCCCTGAGTTTTACTACCCTCCGAAAGCCAAGAGCTGAAGTGTGGGAGTAATAAGTAAAGATGGCTGTGGGAAGCCCACCTAGCGATGTCAGCAATAGCAGAGGCCAGATCCAGATCCAGATTCCCGACGTACTGAGGAGAGTGAATGGAATTCTGCGCGCTCTTGAGTTGAGAAGCTAGTCAAGCCATCAATTCTGTTGCCTGTTTAGTTCCCAAACCTCACAGGGATGAGGGTGATGGGTTGTTTGATTGATTCCTTTGGACTGTGTTCTGATAAATACCTTAAAGGTTGTTTCTTGAGTTTGTTTTCTAGGAGATGCACATGTTCCTGACGTCTGAAAGAAGAGCTGATAACGGAACTCTGAGTGGACTTTGTTCAACTGGTTGTTTAATTGTTTGCAGGTGCAACATCGAAGAAGACGAAGAAGGGGGGAAATGTTATTGTTTCTTGCTAATCATCTGTTTATTTTTCCAGAGGCTCGTACAAGCGGCTTCTGTGACATGTGTGGTGTTACTGACCTGTTTTCTGATTCAAAGGTTGTTCTGTTTGGGCAAAATGTGTTTTGGAAAGGGAAAACCTTTGGTACCTGAAAATGCCCAAGTCTTTTGTTCCAGCAAGGTTTTATACCTGAATTTGCTTGCAATGCAGAATGTAACTTATGTAACGTGTACCTCCAGTAGCTAAAACTGGAAGAAGCTTTAACGCTTGATATCCTACATATATATAAGGGATAGCTTGTTTGCTCAATTGCTTTGCTCAACATTAGTAAATAATGCCTTTTGGTAAAGTCAAACCCCCGGTTTGCCTTTCCAGAAAGGAGGGCGTGTCAGGAAATGAACCTATTTCCTAAGGCTTGAAATTGCCAATTTTCAAATAGGCCTCAGAAAAATCCATTTTTCTCTCTCTGAGCCTCAAGGCTGTGTAACAGCATGTTTTTCAACCATGTTTTCAGTATTTCTTATCTTTTGTAAGCTAGCCGAGAGCCGTGTTGTGTCTTTTCATAAAGGCAGTGGCGTAGCGTGGGGGGGGCGGGGGGGCGGATGCCCCGGGCAGCGGCTTTCAGGGGGCGGCAAAATGTCCTCACCACTTTGGCCTCCTCCCTCTGCCTGGGCTTAGGAAGGAAGCAGGACTTCCCAGGCGGAGGGCGGCCCTTTTGCTGGCGAGCGCTGCTCGCCTCCGTCCGCCTGGCTGGCCGTCGGGGGCTTTCCGCCGCCTGCCCCTGGCTCCGCCTCCGTTGCGAGTTCGATCCTGGTGGGATACCAGATTGCCTAATAGCCATTCATCCTTCCGAGGGCGGTTAAATGAGTACCCAAGCCAATGGGACGGAGGTGAGCAGCGCTCGCCAGCAAAAGGGTCGCCCTCCGCCTGGGAAGTCCTGCACGCGCGCGCGCGCGCGCGCGCTGCCCACCTCCTCCCCCCCAGCCACCCAGCCAGCTTGCTGTCAGACGGGACGCTCGTCGGGGGTGGGTGGCGCCGTAGCGGGGAGCCCCTGGCTGCTGGCTGGGTGGCTGGGCGGGAGGGAGGAGGTGGGCAGAGCGCGTGCAGGACTTCCCAGGTGGAGGGCGACCCTTTTTCTGGCGACCGAGGCCGGTTAAATGAGTACCCAAGCCAATGGGACGGAGGTGAGCAGCGCTCGCCAGCAAAAAGGTCGCCCTCCACCTGGGAAGTCCTGCACGCGCGCTGCCCACCTCCTCCCTCCCGCCCAGCCACCCAGCCAGCAGCCAGGGGCTCCCCGCTACGGCGCCACCCACCCCCGACGAGCGCCCCGTCTGACGGCAAGCTGGCTGGGTGGCTGGGGGGGAGGAGGTGGGCAGCGCGCACGCGCGCGTGCAGGACTTCCGAGGCGGAGGGCGACCCTTTTGCTGGCGAGCGCTGCTCGCCTCCGTCCCATTGGCTTGGGTACTCATTTAACCGCCCTCGGAAGGATGAATGGCTATTAGGCAATCTGGTATCCCACCAGGATCGAACTCGCAACGGAGGCAGAGCCAGGGGCAGGCGGCACGTCAGCAGGGGGGCCGCCTTCTGCCTGGGTCCGGGGGGGGGAAAGCAGCGGCGAGCGGGGGGGGGGAGCGAGTTTGTTCTTCGCCCCCGGCGGCTGAACTCTGCGCGACGCCACTGCATAAAGGTAAACAACCATTGTTGTGAGAAAGTTTTCTCTCTTGCTTGCTGATACTTGATTGGCTGAAGCAGTCCCATCTGACTGCAAATTCTCCATTTTGGAGAGAAGAAGGAGTTCGTCTCTGTTTCTTCATGGATTAAGACCTGTTTTTGATTAGAGAGCTTTTGTTTCTGCATCTCAATGGGCTAGAAATCTTTAGCCTAGGAGCTATGCATTTTTGCTCCTTAAAAATGGTTACCTAGATTTACCTGTGGACTTTATTGGACCGACCTGTGCTACTGACTTTTATGCTTTATGAACTTGATCAATAAATCTTCATCATTTTTCTGAACAACGTGTCTTCATTGGACTAAAAAGGGTAAGAGCTGCCTTTCACACACACAAATCTTTGAACACGCTACCAAATAAAAACCCCTTAAGAGCTGATAAGCAGCTGAGAATTCTATCTCTGTTCTAATTAGCCGTCCAGCTCGCCCTGTGTAGGTTTGTTTTGGTTTCCAGGGGTTTTACCAGAAGTGAGGGGGCCGGCTGGATCGTGACAGCCTGGTTCTACAACAACATGGAAAATTCTGGCCAGGGAGTTCAGAGTTCTGCCTCCACTAAGTAGAGTGGCGCATTAGGAAACTACAGTCTTGGTCTCTCCCAAAAGGCACTGATCTAAAGGTAGAAGCAGAGGGTGGGACCGATTCCTTACCAACAGGCCCTTTTTGGTTTGTAAAGAGCAGGCTGCGGTTGCTGCCATCCATGTTGGCAATGTTGATGTTGTCTCCATCTGTCCAGTACAGTTTCCTGTGTGAAAGAGACAAATAAGAAAGGCCATTAGGTACCTAACTTACACCTCTTTTTCAGTCTCTCCAAAAGCCCCTGGCTCTTGGATTGTTCTTCTAACAAACAATGGGTGGGGGCAACAACATTAGCAATACATCTGTTGATATTTGCTACTGGGGTATGTTAATTTCCTAAGCAATATGAGATACAGTGGAACTGTATGTGTATACAACAGTGGATACAACAATCACCCCATATAGCAATGAAATCGTATAACAATTAGGTTTGGGGGGAAATGGCATCCCGCATAACAATTTTCCCTATGGAAAAAATGGTACAACAATTTTTCAATGGTAAAAACCAATTAGTGAAAAAAATTGGTGTATTGTATTGTATTGTATTGTATTGTTTGACTTATATGCCACCCCACTCGCTTATAGTGACTCTGGGCAGCTCACCGCGAAACAATATCTTATAAACTACAAATATTACATCACAAAATATCACATATCACATATCAAAAACATATCAAAGTATCACATATCAAAAACATTACAAGAAATCCTCCATCACCATTACAAAATTAAGACATCATAAACATTTCAGAAACACATCAAAAACACTTCGAACAGTTGTATGATGCATCCCACAGGGAAAATCGCTATACGATGCATCCATCGTATAGCAATTGTTTCGCACAACAACGAGTCCCGTGGAATGGATTAAAATCATTGTATGAGGTACCACTGTACTGGGATTTTTTTAAAAAAAGTCTCATAGTTTGTTTAGGAAATAGTGCTGCACAAAGCAGAAGTGGCACACTCTGGTTGGAGACACTGGATTTAATGCCCTTCAATAGACATGTTTCAATTTGTTTTATTTTGATTGTACTCCATCTTGTGGACATTTGAAACCTATTAGATCCTGCATAAGCACTCAGTTGGACAAATGGCTTTTCTGTACCATGCAGAATACTGCAATCAGAAAATATAGCCCTTAAAACAATGATTTTCCCCATTAGTGCAAGAAAGCAGAGCAGCTCAATGCATTTTAACTATGTTGTGAAACAAAAAATAAGTCCAAATTAATTTTAGGTAAAGGTCACATGTGGCAGGCATGCCTAGACACCAAAGTGCACAGAATGCTGTTTACCTCCCACCAAAGTGGTACCTATTTATCTATTTGCAATTTTTTGCTTTCGAACTGCTAGGTTGGCAGGAGCTGAGACAGAGACGGGAGCTCACTCTGTCATGGAGTACTCGGGAATCAAACTGCTGACCTGCCACCTTCCAGTCAGCTTCTTAATCACTTAAGCCACTGCAGTACTAAAATACTTTGTGAAAAGTCATCACAAGCCAGAATCAGCTTGACAACACACAGTTAAAATTAATTTGTTTCGGTAAAACTCCACCACAATTTAGGGTTCAAATCTAGTACCAGGTGGAGGTCTCTGAAAATGGCAATGAGTGCTGTCTATCTCTTCCTTGCAGCCACTCAGTTCCATCTCTGCTGCTTGACTCACCAATACTCACCCTTTGAGAGGATGCACAACCAGGCAATGAGGTTTGTCGAGCCCCTGAATCACAGCATTCTTAAAAGACCCATCTAGGCGGGCAACATTGATTTGTTTCTTGTTGGCATCATAGCTTGTCCAGAAAAGGTTCCTAGAGATCCAGTCTACAGATAGACCATGGGCATTGGGAAGGTCTGCAAAGCAAAAAGCGTGAGGGGCCTTACATATGTGGGTAGACAGAATCAAAAGACAAAGATAAAGAAACTGCCTCTAAAACAGGATGATCTTTACAGTTATTGAGCAGAAAAGACAACAGAGTTCTAGCAACCTAAAGATCTCCAGATGTTGTTCGACTCAATGTTCACCTGCTTTCACCAACATGATCCTGCGTGGAGAGAATGCGAATTGGCATTCAGTAACATTTTGGATGCTCTAAGGCAGGGGTTTCCAAACCTTTTCCTGCCAGGGGCCTGACCATACCCTCTCAGTCAGTTGAGGGGCTAGTCATGTGGTTCTTTCCACTGGTGGTGCCAGGCGTTTTCCCCATCTCTGCCACTTCCCTTGGAGGACGGAGCGAGGGAGGAACATTTCCGAGCCATTTTTAATTTTTTTGCCACATTTTTGCGGCATTACAGTGTGAAAACACAGCAATTTTGGCTCTTTCAGTGATGTCAGGGCACTTCCAGCTTCAGCGGCAATCCAGTCCAGGGGTCGGAAGAATTCAGCCTGTGGGCCAGATTGGGCCCACAGGCTGTAGGGTGGGAACCCTTGCTTTAAGGAGAAAAATGAAGAATGCAACTGCAATCTATTTGGGGGAAAAGGCCATTTAACAAAAGTTCACTTGTATTTAATAGGATCATGCCAAAGCAGGGTACAAAGTGCTCAGGAAGAGAAGACAAAAAGACAGAATAAGAAAGACAGCTAGTTCCTACCTGCAGACACAACAGTTTCCACTCCTGTTCCATTGATGAATGCCCGCTTAATGGTTTGGGTGCGGACATCTGACCAATAGATCCTCTGCTCCAAGGCATCGTAATCAACCACAGTAACATTGTCTATGTCAGGCACAGTGAAAGAGTTTATATAATTGTAGTATGGATTGTCAATGTCAACGCCTCTGATCTCCATCTGGCGCGCATAGAGCAGGAACTTCTTAAACTCTGGAGATGACAAAGGCAAGAATTCATTAATTAGACTGAATTCAACAACTGGTTGAATTGGGTTCGGTAAGTAAGAGCAGTTTTAACTACTGCATAAGAGGAATACAAAGTTCACAGATCAGTTACCCATTAGATTTGCATAGTTGCGCCAAGAAACCTAGATAATTTGCACTATGCAAATGAGTCGATTATTTTGCATGGTTTGGAATTGGTCTAACTTTCATGATTTCACAAACCAGGGGAGCGGCGGGAGAAGAGGGGTCTTTTTGAAGATGCCCATTGCCCAGCTCCAGCCACCACTGATCGCCATGAGCCAGGGGAGGGCAGTTTTAAAAATACCCCTCTTCTCCCGCTGCTGGAGCCAGGGGACGGGTCATTAAACCTAAAAGAGGTAGGCTGACCAGTAGCAGTAGCAGTACCTTCCCAGTTTCTCTTTCTAATATTAGTCTTGTTCTATTTACTTTACTACTACTAAGTAAATAGAAGAAGACTAATATTAGAAAGAAAAACTGGGAAGGTGCTCCAAAGCAGAGAGAGAAGTCTGAATGTTGTGACAGTAGAAAAAGAATTAAGGGTCCACTGGGCGGAAATCGCACAGGTGGAATATTCCATGTTTTTGGCACATGTGCAGGAACTTAACCCATTTGTGTGATTTCACAGGGACCACAAAGAACAAAACAAATGGGCACAGTGGGCTCTGAAATTCAGTAACCCTGAAGCAGGGACACATTAGGGAAAGACTGGGTTGCTATTATACCACTATTATTGTATATACTCAAGTATAAGCCCATTTGAAACGGTACAGTAATTGTGCTGTTGTCCCAAAATCTTGCTATTTAATGGTAGAATTTCTTCTTCAAGAAATGTACTCACGGATGGAGAAGAGGACAAAAACCACTTACCATAACATGTGAAATTGTCCTTGTCCAACTTCATCAGGTGTGGGCAGGCACAGGAGTAAGTGCCATTGAAGTTGATGAGGCAAAGGTGAGAACATTGGCCTCTCCCTCCATTGGCCTCGCAAGGGTTGGGGGCTGGAAGAACAATTAAAATGGAGGAGGAAAAACAATGTTAAAATCACCTTGCCTTATTCTAAAAAGAAAACAAAACAGAACTCTGGGTTTCAAAGGTCAGGCCACTGATGAGATGAAGTTGCTTTGGAAAGCAGTAGCTAGATTTCTATTTTTTTAAAACAACAACAATTATTTAAAACACATTAACTAAACAAAATTACATCACAGACAATGTAACTCAATGATAATTATACAAATAAAAAATTATAAATCCAAGAAAACACATGACAATACATAACAAAAGGGTGTGTGCACATATGCACGCAAACACCTCCGAGACCATATTTCTTTGTCCATTATTATCCACACTACATTGTCTGTTTGTTTACTTATTCCAGGAGTTCTCAACCTTTTAAAGCCAGGGCCTGGGTAACGCTCCTACAGACAGCTTCGGTGGCCAGATGGCCATTCTGCCCTTCCTCCACCACATGGCACTTCCTGGTGTGGTGGAGGTGGAGGGGGGGGCACATGAAATCATGCCGTGGCCCACATCTGGCCCATGGGCTGCAGGTTGAGAATCTCTGATTTATTCCAAAAGGTAATATATTCTTGATCTGGCTCAATTCCCTTAGATGCTTGAAATACATAATCAATAAATTCCCCCTAAATATTTACAAACTCAGTTATAAACTATCTAGATTTCTGGATAGTCTAGCAGCACAAAAATGGATCTGTACTTTCACAATCCTGTCCTTTGTTTTTTTTATAAGTAAAAAGGATACTATTTTGTTGTTGTTCAGTCGCACAGTCGATTCTGACCCTTTGTGACCTCATGGACCACTGTCTGCCAGGCACTTCTGTCTTCCACCATCCTCCTCAACTCTCTCAGCTTTGTGCTCATTGTGTCTACAATACCATCTAGCCATCTCATTTTTGGCTGCCCCCTTCTTCTTTGGCCCTCCACTCTTCCCAGCATCAAGGCTTTCTCAAGTGAATCCTCTCTTCTCATTTGATGTCCAAAGTACTTTAGCTTCATCTTTACAATTTGACCTTCTAAGGAGCAGTCAGGGTTGATTTCTTCTAGAATTGACCTATTTGTTCTCCTCGCTGTCCAGGGGACTCTCAAAACTCTCCTCTAACACCACATTCAAAGGCATCTATTCTTCTGCATGCAGTTGGAGTCCTAAGCTACCAAGAACAATGATCAGCTTCGAGAAAACCAATTTGTTCTTGCACTGCAAGCATCCCACGTGCATTACAATCTCCTTATGGGTCTGCTATTGTACACAATTGTCTTCTGTGCAGCTTACATAGGGGTGCTGAATCTCGTCTTACACTTTTATACCAGCCCATAGCTCTCTCTGGATGGTTGAAAATTTAGTTAGTATTTCCCCCCCCCCCACATGCTGGGTACTCATTTTACTGACTTCAAAAGCATGGATGGCTGAGTCAACCTTGAGCCCTGGTCAGGATTGAACTCACAACCTTCTGGCTGCAGTACAACAGTTTAACCACTTGTCTTCACAAAATCCTCTGTATGGCAACCCAAAGATTTCCCTGCCCTTCTTGTCACATCTCACCTTGAGGTTGGCGAGAGGGATGGTAGACCTGCAGGTCAAAGGGCTGTGTGTTGGTCCTCTGCACAATTGCCACATTGTGGCCGGTCCACTTGTTGGCCTTGGCCAGAGTATTGGTGCGCCAGTCGGTCCAATATACCTCACCACCATAAAGTGTGACAGCAAAGGGGTGGGATAAATACTCATGTCCTCGCAGTACCTCAATATGCCCTGTGCCATCATAGAGGGCAGAATAGATGGCGTCTGACCTGTAGAAGGAGGAAACATATGAAGAACCTTATTGGAGCGACCAAGAAAGGGGCACAGGAAAATGTCTGGAAATACACAATTTATGTGCATTCAATATGTGAAAAAATAATAAGGAGCAATTTGGGCATGGAAGTCCCACACAAATAGGTATTACAGCAAGCAGACATGGATACATACCTTATATTTATTTATTTATTTATTTATTAGTTCAAATTTATATTGCCGCCCACTCGCCGTGGCGACTCAGGCGGCTTACAGACAATACATTACATTACATTACAATATAATATGTTGGGGTGGGCACAGGAGGAGGGGCGGCAAGGTCCTCAACCTGGCCTGGCTTCTTCTTAACCTGGCAGTTGGTGTAGGCACAGGGGGAGGGTATACTCGAGTATAAGTCGGGTTTTTTAGCCCCCAAAATGAGGTCCAAAACTGGGACTCGGCTTATACTCGGGTCAATCTAAACACTCAAAAACATGCCCACACAAATGTCTAAATTAATTAATTTTATGATATTTTCATGTATTTAAATTACTGAAACTCACTAGTAGCTGCTGCATTTTCAACCCCCGGCTTATACTCAGGTCAATCTATTGTCCTAGTTTTAGAGGTCAAAATTAGGTACTTCAACTTATATTCAGGATGATTTATAGTTGAGTATATAGGTATAGGTACTATACACCCATCCTGCACTGTTCTGGAGTCTGCCACACACACACACACACACACACACACACACACACACACACACACACACACACACACACACACACACACACACACACACACACACACACACACACACACACACACACACACACACACACACACAGAGAGAGAGAGAGAGAGAGAGAGAGAGCGCAATGTATCCATATAATTACCCTGACAGAGAGAATAGGGACTTTATAATGTAAGATGTTTCAGAGGGTAGCGCACCTTTTCTGTAGCACCCCCCTCCTCTCAAAATATGGAACGATCTCCCCATCGAAGCTTGCCTGCTGCTGTTTTCATTATTTTTCCCAGCACAGTTGTTTCCCTTTCAAACAATTTCTAGCCTTGCCAGTTTTTCCTGCTATTTACTCCTATGCTGGACTGCTTCAGATAGGATGAATGTCACAAAATCACAAATCTGAACTAAGAGAACATTTTAGTGCATGCCGACTACACACCTGGCATCAATCCACAGAATCCGCTTCTCCAGGTAATCCACAGTGAGTCCATTAGGCCATCCGCCCGAGCCAGTTTCTTTGTGGATGACACGCCGTCCCTCACCGCTCATGGAAGCAGCCTCAATTCGAGGCATGCTCGCATCCCAGTCAGTCCAGAAGAGGATCCTGGGGGGGACAAAAGAAGAGAGGGCACATGAGAAGTGAGGCAGGGAAAATTCAACTTCAGTTGAAGCCATTAAATGGCTTCAACAACCCTACAACAGCCAAGCTCTTAACCACACTCATCATTTCGGATACTAGCCATCTGTCAAGAGACTGCCTATCCACTTGCAATTATTAGGATAAGATCCTGATTCTAATACAGTTAAACCTTGAATAAAGAGCACCTTGCTTAAAGAGTAACTTGCTTAAAGAGCAGAATTTTCTCTGAATGTTCGCTTCACTTAAAAAATAAAACCAACCAAAAACTCGCTTAACAAATAAATCGGGCTTCTCAATCCCCCCCCCCCCGCCCCGAAGTCACAACTGGTCATTTACAATGGTGTTTCACTTAAAAGAGCAAACTCACTTAAAGAGCAATCCCGTGGAACACATTATGCTCTTTAAGTGAGGTACAACTGTACTAACTTTATAGTAATAAAAGAAAACAACATGACATAACCCTTTCAAAAAAATCTTCAAAAAGCTCTGTCTTATCCCTGAAATGTTCCTGCAGTCTATTAGGGCAAAAGATATTTCTATCCCACCAACCCACAAGCTTCCGAAAAGTGATGTACAGTTATTCTAGACCAGGGGTGGGGCTAACTTTCTGCACCGTGGGCCAGTCACATGGTTGAGTGGGCCGGTCATGTGGTTTCTCCCACCGGAAGCGTTGCCATAAAACGCTGCATTTATGGCAGCATTTATGGCAGGCACAGGCACATTTACACATGTATGGGTGAGTGGTATGCCTGTTGTAAAAGTACCCGCTTCCATTTTTGGTAGCAGCTAGGGTGGCAGTGGGCCAAATGAAATGGTGCCCTGGCCTGGGTCCGGCTTATGAACCATAGTTTGGCCACCCCTGTTCTAGACTATGTCCTTCTCTGACCTACATTCAAGAAAGAGAAATGACATGGCTCTATGGAGAAGAGAGACAACCTGGGGAGGGAAATGGAGAAAATATGGGCAGCCCATCTGCCAACAAAAAGACATGCTGCAGGGAGTACCTAGTTTGCTTTCTGCCATTATGAGACAAAAGCATGAGTTAAAAATATCTCAGACCATGCACTGCTTTGGCTTTTAAGATTCTACCAGCCACAGTGAACTCAGTTTTAAAGGCATCCCATGAGCAAGAAGAGCCAGAAACTTGCTTTCACCATTTAGAAACGAAAGCTCAGACATGCTGGATGCTGAGTGTAGTGCGCACACCAAAAAAAAATCATGTTTGCAGCACTCAGATCTAGCCCTCTTTTAAATCTTAGCAGCAAAATGGTTTACACTTTCTCAGCTCTCTTCTGCATAAGACAATGAATCTATGTCAGGGGTGCCCAAACTACAATCTGTGGGCCAGATCCAGTCCCCAGCGGCAATTCATCTGGCCCATGAAACCCACATCGCTCCCAGAAGCGGAAGTAAAATGCGTGCCATATGGACGTGTTTTACTTCCGCTTCCAGGAGCAATGAGGGGATTGTGGGCTGGATGAATTGGTGTCAGGGGCCGCATCTGTCCCATGGGCTGTCATTTGGGCACCCCTGGTTTAAGCAGAGAAAATGGCAGCCTAAACATTTATCTCATCTTGTTGCAAAACAGATTGGAAAGTGTGTTTTACTTCCGCTTCTGGTGGGAGGAACCATGTGACCGGCCCGTTGAACCATGTGACTGGCCTGAAGCCTGAAAAGTTTGGGCACCCCTGATCTAGGTGAATAATGACCTACAAAGATATTGCATGAAATGGAGTGTTTTGTATAAGTTTGACTAAGCTGTAGAACTCAAAAGAAGGACCAGGTATTTGTTCGTTCTGATTTCCTCATCCCAATTTCCAAGAACATTAACGGTGCTTCTCAGCACTTTTATGTCTGCAACATCATACCCGCATCGTGGATCCAAAGCAATAGCACGAGGGTGCTCAATGTCTCCAGCCAGTAGAGTACTCCGCATGGACCCGTTTAGCTTAGCCACCTCAATCTGGTCCAGGTTACTCTCCACCCAATAGATGTTGCCAGCAATCCAATCTACAGCGAGACCCTCAGGGGTGGCCAATCCATATTGAATCACTACTTCAAAACTGGTCAGGGCTGCAGAAGAAATAGGAAAAACCCACTACATACAGAGATACAGTATCATATAGTTAAGATGCACATTCATGGTTGAAGCCACTGTTCACAATCTGCTGTCTACTCAAACCTTCTGCTTCTCAACAAACAGTTCAGGACTCACATCTGCAAGGAGTACTGTTTTCCTACTTATTCAAGTAGCTAATAATGTCCCAGTCGAGAGCACCAGGTTTCTTATGGTTCCTTACACGAACAGTCCAGTGACTGAGACTGCATCCCCCAGAACACAGGAGGGCCACTAAAGCCCCCCAAACTATGGGCAAAATGGCCCCCCACCCCCCAAAGCTGTCTGAGGGAGTGTGATCCAAGCCCCAGCTTTAAAAGGTTGAGAACTCCTGCTATAGAGATCTTCTATATCTCTATTTGAATGTCCTCCTGTAAGGTAAAGTTGGTTTTTCACCATGGAAAGTGTATTCATTCTCACACTGATGAGGAAATACAATTGTGGTACATGACACAAACAACTCACACACATATACAACCCTTGGAGACATTTGGCTGTCCTTTTGATAAGAAAATGAAGAGTTAAAACCTAACATGTGTGCAATTCCTTCGGATGCCCAACAAATTTGATCCACACATCTTTTATCTGGGCTCTACATTCTAAACACTGACGGAAGAATCTTAGCCTTGGGCACTTTGGAATAAGCAATCAGACAATAAAGATTTAAAGAAAGCTAAAATCCATTTCATGTCAGGTGGTGGCTTAGTGGTTAAGACGCTGAACTTGATGACTGGAAGGTCAGCAGTTCAAGACCTAAGTGCTGCATGATGGAGTGAGCACCTGTTGTCTGTCCCAGCTCCTGCCAACCTACCCGTTTGAAAACAAGAAATTGCAAGTAGATAAATAGGGACCACTTCGGTGGGAAGGTAGCAGCATTCCGTGTCTAGTCATACCTGCCACATATCCATGGAAATGTCTGCAGGAGCAGACAGCACTGGCTCTTTGGCTATAAATGGAGATGAGCACTGAACCCTAGAGTCAGATACAACTGGCTTTTGAGCAAGGGAGGAGACCTAAAGTCCATTTCAGATCAGACCTCTAAGAACACAGACAGACCCCCTGGCAAAAGGATGTAGAGTTGGGATGCTTCATCTTCTGGAAAGCCACAGCCAAAGAGGTAAACAGAAGCAGAGAGGGTTATTTCTAATACTCAGACCCACCCCATCATCACCCAAGGTCTCCACCTCTCTAGAAACATCAGATTTTGGGAGGCATTAATCAGGTTAGGCTCTGCTCTTTGTTGAAGCAGCTGCCAGGCTGTAATTACCATCAGAGAGTTCCAGGAATGCTAATTAACTCCCACATAATCATCAACAATTGAAGAGAAAGAAGGTATCATTAACAAAAGACGTGGCTGGTGGCTGCTCCTGGGGCTGGCAAGGCAGGAGCCAAGTGAAGCATGGAGCGGACCTGCTATATGCAGCAGAGTTTCTTCTTTCCCTTCCCAGCTTCCTGACTTCCCCTTTTCCCAGACAAAGGAGAGCTCTTCCATGCAGGTGTGACAACTTCATATATGCTGAACGCCTCTAGAGTAAGAGGGCAGCCATTCCAAAATGAAGAATAAGATCTCTTCGACCTTTTTTAAAACGCTAGAAATATTGAGGCCAAAGGGAGAGATCTAACCACACTGCTGCTGCTAGATGATACTATGGTCATCGGAGATACCTGGGATTAACAACAATTTATTTATTTATTTATTTATTTATTTATTTATTTATTTATTTATTTATTTATTTATTGCTCGTGTTTACTACCCCGCTCCAATCGGGCAAACCCAACTCGGAGCGGCTTGCAGATTAAAATCATAGGATTAAGCCTATGATAATATTAAGTCATCTTAAAACTTGATACAAAATTATGACAAACTTGAAACAAAATTATGACAAACCCTAGAAACTCACACTGGAATTAAAGAGGACTGCAGGGGCTCAAGTGGCTAAGATGCTGACTGGAAGGTAGGTGGGAAGTCAGCAGTTCCTATTCCTGAGTACTGCAGGACAGAATGAGCTTCTGTCTCTGTCCCAGCTCCTGCCAACCTAGCATTTCGAAAGCAAGAAATTGCAAGTAGATAAATAGGGACCACTTTGGTGTGAAGGTAAACCGTGTTCTGTCTAGTCATGTCTGCCAAATGACCACAGTAACATCTGCAGAAGCAGACAGGGCTGGCTCTTCGGCTTTGAAACAGAGATGAACACTGAACCCTAGAGTCAGATATGACTGGCTTTCAAGCAAGGGAAACCTTTACCTTTACAAAGAAGGAAATCACCAGGCAGAAGAGTAGCGTGCCTTGGCAGGGCTCCGTATAAAAATTTGTTTGGGGGCCCTTAGGAAGGGTAAAGATTTGTTTTGCTTACGCACGTTGGGGGCCCCTGTAGCCCGGGGGCCCCGTATAATTGATACGGCAGATACGGCGGTAGCTACGCCTCTGTCACCAGGATATCACCTGAATGTCTTCTGTATAGTATTTCCAAGAGTGCTTGTAAGAAACAGTCTTGAAGAATTTGATTTTTTTGGGGACCTGGAGAAGTCCTTTGTACAACCACTTCCAAGAGATTTATAATAATAATTTTGTGTCAGAAATTATTCCGGGTTGAAAGGATTTTTGCAGAAGAAAGTCTGCTCAGGGAATGCCCAAATGAGGCTCCTTTCATGTTCCCATGAGCTGGGACAGAGATGGACGCTCATTCCATCATGCAGTACCCAGGTCTCGAACTACCGACTTGCCAGCCTTCCAGCTAACAAGGCAAACTTCTTAACCACTGAGCCACCGCAGCCCCTGCAAGAGATTTAAAGATCAAGAAGCAGGGTTGTTTTTCCTCCAATTGAGAAGGGCCTGCCTTCTTAATTGGTACAATATACTTCCCTTGTCTGAGGATAATGTAGCACTTAACTGTGGGCCTGCTGTGCTTCAAATTAAATGGCTGTCAATTATGGCATGCAGATTGAAAATGCTAATCTTATCTTCCCCAATAAAATTTGTTCCCCATCGCTAGGGTTCAGTCTGCCACCTGTTTACCTATCTGTTCACTTTCCTAGATAATTACTTGAAGGTCCACGTCAAAATGCAAGATCCACGTAGTCGCTCTTAATATGGCATTTTGCTAACTGAACATGGAGATCACAAAGCTGCAGAAAAATTTAGACATTTGCTTGCCATGGAAGCACATCGAACACAACTGTGACACAGAAGCTGCAGCAGAGAATTAAAGAGATCAAAGCAGAATTTGGAAAAGCTACTTTTTTCTATTCATCAGATAATTCCTTAACCATGTTTTTTAGGAGGTTCTGGGAACTGGCCAAAAATTATAGTACTTCTAGTTTCTGGACTGGAGCCATAGACTGCAAAATAGTGGATGGAACTCCTGCATTGGTTTTGGCAAGTTAATGAATACAAACCCATCAATGATGGGAAGCAGAATGGTAATCTAGATATTTGGCCATTTGAAACTGGATTTGCCTTAAGAAAGTGTAATCAACTACCTGAACACATGATGGAGAAGAACAAAGAAGATATCAATGAAAATGAGCATGCATTATTGAATTACTTCTTCCATCCCTAATCAGCATAGTTTGGGATGAGGAATGATAGCCACTGCAATTTACTGTCTGTAGAGTGATAAGTTGCTTAGCTAAAGGTCGCCTTTGCTTGAAAGCCAGTCGTATCCGACTCTAGGGTTCAGTGCTTGTCTCTGTTTATAACCAAAGAGTCAGTGCTGTCTGAGTCTGGAGACATTTCTGTGGACATGTGACAGGCATGACTAGACACCAGAGTGCACGGAATGCTGTTTTACCTTCCCACCAAATTGGTCCTTATTTATTTACTTGCAATTTCTTGCTTTCGAACTGCTAGGTTGGCAGGAGCTGGGACAGAGATGGAAACTCACTTTGTCATGCAGCACTTGGGTCTTGAACTGCTGACCTGCAGACCTTCCAGTCACCAAGTTTCGCATCTTAACCACTAAGCCACTGCAGTCCCCTGGGTTAAAGATTCTTGAGGTATTCAGGTATGGGAGCACTTCTAAACTTGCTTGGATGCTAGATTCAGTGAAGATTCAGCAACCCAGGGCTGAAATTGGGGACAAGGATAGTCTTCTATGGGAAGCTTATATTACTACTGTAAAGGCAGCAGAACCCTTATAGCTGTTTTGTTTTTTGATAGAAGGACCACAGGGAATGGAGGTTTTGTGTGTGGAGATGGCAGGGGGCACTTAACTCTTCCATTGCTTTTTGCTCTTCTGCTCCAAATCATCTTCCCCCCAAAAATGTTTTTCTCCCTTATCACCAGTGTTTGAGATGCATGTTTTCCCTCTTTTGCATACAAAAAGAAGTGAACAGTCTATAAGCCAGGGGTTCTCAACCTACGCCCTGTGGGCCGGCATCATTTCATGTGGCCCACCCTGCTGCTGCCGGCAGAAGCAGACACATTTACGACAGCCACAGACATGTTTTATGGCAGCGTTTACAGCAGGGGGGACCACCTGTCTGGCCCGCTCAGCTGTCTGAAGGGGTGTGGTCTGGCCCATGGCTTACAAAAGGTTGAGAACCCCTGCTATAATCAAAGGAGGAACAGTGGCTGCAAGGCCAGGAAAAAAAAGCCAGCCAGGGAGAAATAAACACCCTAACCCTCTGCTGATTCATTAAATGGATTTCCTCCATGATAATTAGAAAGAGAAAATATAATGATGTTGTACCAGCAATTAAAACAGACATACCCATCACCCAAAGGAAAAGGAACTGAGTAATTACAGGCAATTAATCTGCGGTTCTGAAGAAGACAACACCAGATGCAGATGTTTCTGATCCAATGCACAGTTACTCTGAAAAGCCTCGCACATATTCCGTCAGGCCCCACATTTTCTGCTGCACTGCTGTCTTATTTTTAGTAACTATAAATCAGGCCAGAAAGCCAAGCAGAGGTTCTAGATCAGGGGTTTCCGAACTTTTACAAGCCAGAGGCCAGGTCACGCTCTTTCAGTCAGCTTCGAGTGCAGGATGGATATTTTGCCCTGCCTAAACGATGAGGGTGGCCATTTTGTCCCAACAGCTTCAAAGGATGTGGCCGTTTTGTTTCTTGAATGCCCTTGGAATGGCACTGGGGGCCATGAAATGGCACTGGGGGCCAGATCCAGCCCATGGGTCTTAGGTTGGGAACACCTGTTCTAGATTTTACATTCCTTGTTTTTTTAAAAAACCTAACCAAATAAACGAAGGACAGCAAATATAGAGTAAAATGCTAAAATATAAACAACGTTCAATACGTTCCCTTCCTTGATGAAGCCAAATGATGTACTGAGTAGTGATAACCATGAGCTAACCTCACCCTAAAAATACCTGCATTAATACTTCTTGGACACAGCGGTCACTAGAGTCTCACCTCCATTCTCATGAAGCTTCCCTCGATATATCTTGTCTTCCACCACGTCGGTCCAGTAAAGGGAGCTCTGGTTCAGATGGAAATCCAGAGCAATAGTGTTGCGCAAGCCCGGCACTAAGACACTGTAATCTCCCTTGTTCAGATCAATGCGCCGGATCTCGTGGCGGTTAGAGAAGATGATGAAAGGCTTAAAGGGATCTGAAAATTAAGAGAGAGGTAGGAAGCATTGGTACCATTGCATTTCCACAAACCTTCAAGTCTAAAAATATTCAAGAGTGCTTTGAAAACGTTAACACAGGAAAGGGTTTGGAAGCTGTAAGAGAGCAAAACCTTTTTGTAGAAATTGTTCTTTCTGGCTCTTCCAATCTTAAGAGTTCATCCTTACTTTGCTCAAACCCAATGTGTACCAAATACTCGAGTTCTTACAAATCTTCTAACTTCCCTCCTAAGTAATTGATTGCAAAGGTGCAGGATTCTTCAATTAATGGCCATTTTGCCCTACCTGCACAATGGGATAGCCATTTTGTCCCACCAACTTCAAAGGGGATGGCCATTTTATTTCTCGAATGGAGGGGGGCACATGAAATGGCACCACACATCAGATCTGGCCCATAGGTCTTATGCTGGTGCATATGAAGCATCATATATGTTCTTCACACATGCTCTAGACCCATGATGGTGAACCTTGGCACTCCAGCTGTTTTGAAACTTCAATTCCCAGAAGCCCTGATCAGCAGGAGTGCTGACTTGGGCTTCTTGTATTTGAAGTCCGAGAACAGCTGGAGTGCTGAGGTTAGACACCAGGGCTCTAGACCAATCCCTCCACTGGATTTGAAAATATGACACTGACAGCCTCCCACTTATAAATAAATCCAAAGGCCTTGTTTTGCCCAACAGGTCTGAGGCAGATACAAAAGTTCCCCAATGCACTTACCCAAGCTACGGCAACTTTCGCCATCAGGCTCCAGCATCCACCCCTCGTAGCAGGAGCATTTCACGTTGTATTTGTCCTGTTCACACTTTTGGCTGCACTTCAGATGCTTGGCACAATAGCTCTGGATCTGGCAAGTCTTGTTGTCTGCACCCAGCTCCATACCCAAAGGGCAGGAGCATGCAATGCCTTCACCAGGAGCTACGGTACAGTTGTGGCTGCAGCCTCCGTTGCTGAGAGAGCATAGGTCTGCCGGATATAAGACCAGAGAAGATCGTTAGGGGAGATGTCCTTAATGAATGCTTAAGTGCTACTCAAGCCATCACTAATGGACCATGCATGTGAAGAGCAAAGCACACACCACACCTGGGAGAGAACCCCCAGCTCTGAGTTTCTAGTCCAGGGGTGCCCAAACTTTTCAGGCTGCGGGCTGGTCACATGGTTCAGGGGTGCCCAAACTACAGCCCAGGGGCTGGATCTGGCCCCCAATGTCAATTCATCTGGCCCATGCCACCCTTGTCACTCCCAGAAGCATTTGGATGCATTTTACTTCCACTTCTGGGTGTGACAAGGGTGGCATGGGGCAGATGAATTGGCGTCAAGAGCCAGATCCAGCTTCCGGGCCGTAGTTTGGGCACCCCTGTTCTAGTCCTTACCTAACAGATAGATTTGTTTTGATTCTCAGAGCTCCTGCCAACACAAAGATCTGACCTTCCAGCATGGTCATCATCACCCCAAGGGCTGAACCAAGTTATACTGATGCTGTAATTCAGGTGTTAGGCACGCCCAACACAAGGGCCTATTCAGAAACCCTACCCATTTGATGACACTCAATCCAGGGCCCCATGAATCTGATAGCAACCTGATCAGAACTGATGACAAAGAGGTATCAGTGAAGCAAAGAGACACTTTTAATGCAATAAGAATAAATATTAAATAAGTCCTGACAGAACACAATGTACCATTCAAAACACATACAAAACAATATAAATATGAATAAATAAATAAATAAAATATCCCTCTAAGCGAATGGTTCCTAACATTCCCAGAAGCCTAAGTCAGTACATTGGCTGATCAATGCTTTGGAGAAATGACTTCGGTTTCTCAGAACTGAAGTCCAAAAACCAAAGATTTGGAAACACTACTCTAAGGTATTGTCGGCGTTGACTGCAAGTCATATCTGAGAATGCATTTTCCCCCTGAAGCAGGAAAAATGTCATGGGTGTGAATTTGTTTAAGGTGGATCCCAGCTTGCCATGAAGTGACCCACCCACTATGATCATAGAGCCATCTCCTGCAGCACACATGAAATGAGATATGCAGGATTCAACACCGGGACTGCAATGGACTGCTACAACCTTGAGGATATGGACAAGGAGCACGTTCACAGCCAGTCCATCTGGCATGGTCTCTTCCGCCTCCATGACCACTGGGGATCAGAGTTCCTCCTCCTCTCATTTTGCCTTTGGGCCATATATGATAGCTTCCAGTGGTATTTCCTCCACTGAGAGGGACCATCACTCCACCTAAAGGGGTTCAACTGTCCGTAGCCATTGGCCCCTTTAGGGAGTCAGGTTAATTAAGCACCACCTGACACTTGGCATTGAGTCGCTGGCTGTATGGTCTACTCCATTACCATAGCAGGATGTCCGGCCAGACACTAAGGTTTGGATTGGTGCTGTTACTATCAGGATGGTTGACAGAAAGGGTAAAATTAAGAGAATAGTGCTTTTTCTGTAGTGGATGGCCCTAGGAGCTTGTGGCCTTCGCTTCCTTCTTAGACTATTCTTCTCACTCCTTTGAGATGGGAAAGAAACAAGGACAGAGCCAGACAATTTGGTTCTACCCTCCCAACATACTCACCACATAGCTTTCCTTCGTCAGACCCATCCCCGCAGTCGTCATTGCCATCACACAACTTCTCAGGGGGAAGGCAAATAGATGTGTTGTTGGCACAAGTGTGTGAAGGTGGTTTGCACACCAACGACTCACAGTTTTCTTCATCAGAGTTGTCTTCACAATCATTGTCTCCATCGCATACCCAAGCTTTGCTGATGCAACGAGCTAAAAAAATGTTAAAGGCAGAGTGAGTAAAATAATAGACAAAACATCTATAAAACTAATATAAGCAAATAATTCCAACACAGAGGAACCCCTGATGCTGGCATACCTTAGAGCTTAGTGGGGTCATAGTCTATTGCATTTATGTTCCCATCCTTGCAATACAATGCAATGCACTTACCAGAATCTTTGCAGCCAAACTTGACATTTGGGTCACAGACATGTGTGACGCCTTCACAGTTCTTTTCATCACTAGAGTCCATGCAGTCCGTGTCACCGTCGCAATGCCAACGCATGGGGATGCAGAGAGCATCCAGCCGGCACTGGAACTCATCTGTATGGCACCCTCCAGGTGGGCGTGTGGCTGGGAATGGAACAACAAAGAAGTTGTACACAAAAGTCTGGATAGCTTCAAGGTGCTTTAACATAGGTGGACAATGGACATTAGGATGACATGCCAAGATGGTGATGTTCTCAGGTCAAGTGGATTTCTAGAGGCTCCAATTCGTCCGTGTTGCTCTCTTAAGCACGGGTTCCCAACCTTTTCAAGTCAGGGGCCGAGTCATGCTCTCTTAGTCAGCTTCGAGAGCCAGACGGCCATTTTGCCCTGCCGGCATGATGGGGGTGACCATTTTGTCCCAACAACTTCAAAGGGTTGGTGGCAATTTTGTTTCTCGAATGCACTTGGGAGGGGTGGGGGGCACACGTAATAGTGTAATGGGCTGGATCTGGCCCACGGGCCTTAGGTTGGGAACCCCTTCTCTAAAGCTTCAATAAACTCCTGAGAGTGAGAGGAGAAAGACATTCAAAGCACGGACTGCTTGCTTCCCGTAAGGAAATGCCCATGCTTTGACATTAGCAACAGAGGGCCCACTTGTTCATCCACCTTTAGTATTACTTTGTTAGAGACATCCCTATTCAATGATGAGCTCTTATTTTTTTAGATTTCCCCAAAAAACATGTGCTATCATCCTCCTCACTTTAGTTGCAGTATTTTGTGAACAAATGAAAATATATGTGCTTTGAATGGCTTTTAAGGATGTGTTTTATTAGCTCTGGTTAGTGCATACTTCTGCTTGTATTTCGCTTAGGTCACTGTAGTCCAGAATACAATAAAGGCAGCAGGGTAGGAGTAGGGAATCTAGCAGAATAAATACCTAACAAAATTGGCAAAAAGCTCAGCTTTGATGTATTTAAACCTACTTGTAAGAAGAATTTCAGACTTCAGAGGTATTGATAAAAAAAGTGATCCAGTCAAAGAAAGCAATACCTTTTCATTTTACACCACAGGTTATGGGGAATATGTGGCCCTCCAGATGTTTTGGAGCACACTTCCTATAATCCTTTAGGCCACACAGGCTAGAATTTATAGGGACTCAAGGCCAAATTATCTAGAAGGTCAAATAGCCCCCATCTCTATTTTTCACTGTTGCTGCCACTTAGCAAACAGCTTCTGCTGATGGCTTCTCTGCTCTTAGAACAGCCACAATCCTCCCATTTATTGTTCATTTCCCCCCAGGCACTATTTAAATCTCCTGCTGGGTATATTTCAAACTACCACACCACGAAAACCTCAAATATCGACTCTAAGGGGAGAAAGGGGAAATAAGAAGGGGAAAGTAATGACTATACACGCAAACCAACCGTCACCCAGGAATCATGTTGATTTACTCAATTTATTTTGAGCAGACGATATTCAGTTTTCTCTCTGCAGAACTATAAACACATCTTGGAAAGAAGAGTGTGAATGTAGTAGCCGAGCTTACATCAACCACTTACCTTGGTTGGTGCAGTTGGCGTGGGTCTCGTCACTGTAGTCACCGCAGTCATTGTCACCATCACAGGTCCAATGCACAGGGATACACCGCCCGCTGTTGCATTTGAACTGGTTGCTAGAGCAGGAGTGGCTGCAGCCGGCTTCGTCGCTGTTGTCTCCACAGTCATTGTCTGGAAGCAGGAAGCAAAGAGGACAATGACAGGCTGCTGGGCTTCAGCAAGAGCAGCTGTTAGCTCTCCTGTCCCCCATTTCTCTCCACTCCAGAGTTATATGCAGATTTCACCATCTCACCGAATGCCTCAGATACAAGAATAGGCCCGTCAGTGGATACAAGGGCTCAGGGCAGCATTCCTGACCCAGAAAATGTGCTTTAATGCACCCACTTATTCCATGCATGCTCTAGCCCAGTGATGGCGAACCTTTCAGAGACTTAGGGACCAACTGCAACTCAAACCCCACTTATTTATTGCAAATGCCAACAAGGTGGGCAAACTCTGTGCTAGGGGGAGGGAGGAAGCACTCCCATTGGGCTGCTGGGCAGAGGGGCGGAGCCAACTCTGTGCTGGGGAGAGGGAGGAAGTGCTCAAATTGGTCTGCTAGGTGGAGGGGCAAACTCTGTGCTGGGGTGACTGGATGGGTGGCCACAGAGAGGGCTCTAAGTGTTATCTCTAACACGCGTGCCATAGGTTCGCCATCACTGCTAGCCAAACATGCTCCCCTACTATCCTAAGAGTTCTAGTAAGCAAAAAGGTAACTGTAAAAATAATAACAATAAGAATGAGCATTATAATAAAGAAGGAAAACACAGAAACTGCATAGATCACCTCATGCACCACAGGGGGGGATGGGAGTGGGCAAGTATCACACCAGTGAGTTTTCAATGATGTTTGTGCATCCCTTGGTCACCAAATAGTTTATGTATATACGTCTATGTGAATATCTACATGCATGCATGCAAGGACACTCATACATGTGCACATATGCGTACATGTGTCTACAGACACAATTTTGATGACGTCCAATTTAAGAGGTTAGTGCTGCTTTTAAAATTTGTAGAGATTTAGTTTTTACATAAAGTCAGGCCTTTCTTCGTGGAGTTTAGCATCAAACTATTCAAAAAAGCTATTTATATTTAATAATAAATGTATGATGTATGGCAACTGGTTCCACAGTTTTCTAAAAATAGAGTACTCAAAAACAGTTTCCCCTTCCTTTCCTCTGGGCCTATTCTGGGACTCAGCAGATTGCCCAAGACCGCAAAGGTGGACTCCACCGCCAGAAATGCCAAAAATGTGGTGAAAAATTACAAAAATGTGGTGAAAATGTGCCACCCTCTCTCCCACTGCCATGGAAAGCAGCAGATGCTGCAAAAGCAGCCTAAAAATGCTGTGATTATGCCGATTGCAGAAGGGGGGGGGGACATGTGACCAGCTCATGCATCTGTGTGGCAGGGCAGGTCTGGCTAGTGGCGCAAAAATGTTGGGAACCCCTTCCCTACCAAAGCTCTGGTTTCACAGTCAGATACCTAACTCACAGAACTCTCCAGCAAACCTTTTGTTATTCACACTCTTTGCATTATTGGATCTACTTCTTCCTGTAACCCAAAAATCCATTCATACAACTAAAGCCTCATTTACTTTTGACAATTTGAATTACTGTCCCCAGTTCTCCTCCTCAAAGTCTTAGCCCCCAAATTCTTGAGCTGGAGGTAGGAGGCACCTAAAGATATCTGAAGAATAAACACGGCCTGATTTGCAACCTTCCCTTGGCTGTAAAAGCAGCACTCCTAGTGAATCATCTGGATTGTTGGAAACAGGAAGTCTGTGGAACAGGATTGGCCCTAACATTTTAGACATAGTTGGGCCTCCAGGTACTGGGGAGCAGTAGCCACCACCACTATGCACTCTTTCCTTCTGAACCCCACAGCCGTTCTCCTCTCTTGTGAAATAGAGCAGTGCCTGCCACATAGCCCAAGGACAGCCCCCAAACTGGAAAATGCTGCCCCTCCACTACACTACCGTTAACATTCAATGAGGAGCAGGAAGCAGCTACTGAACAAAGAATGGAGGTGCCATTTGCCAGTTCCTTCAGGTAATAAAATAACTTGGGTGGCCCTCCACAAGTGGCACTGAACCATCATGTTCTACCTCAGAACTACAGTGGTACCTCGAGTTACAAACGCCTTCTGTTACAATTTTTTTGCTATATGAATGAAAATCAATTGAAAACAATACCTCGAGTTACGAATGCATTGAAAACCAATTAATTCGTTCCGGAGGACAGAAAAAAATGTTTTCAAAGCATTCTTATGGGAAACTGTGTTTTGGGTTACAAATTTTTCATAATACAAAATATCCTGGGGAACGCATTAATTTTGTAACTTGAGGTACCACTGTATATGACAGTCTTTTCTGAGAAAGAATGGGTTGGACAAAAACCTCAGTTCAGACATCTTTCTCAGACTGCACCAGAGGGGCAGTTCATTCCAGTCAGAGTCTGTCACAAATTTTCAAATAAAAATTAATGAAATGGGTACATGAGTGGTTTTGCCTGTTTAAAGCTGCAATCCTAGATAGACTTATTTGATATTCCTAAAAACACACAACTGAATTGCTACTCAAGAAAGCACAGTTAGGATTGGACCGTAAGCTGTTACTTAGAGAAGCTGTCTCTGACTTAAAGATGAGAGAGTTCTTGATCCTGACCTTTCTAGTTCCTGGCCCTCAGAAGCTAGAGAGGCTGTTCATTTGTAGAGTTACATAGAAAAAAGGGGTTTCTGAACAAAAAAAGAACCTTCTTCCAAGTTCAAGGCACACAATACTGAGCTGTATGGCTGAATCTGGCACCACCACTGTCAAAACAAGGAGACCCTTGCAATGGTACAGCCTGGGGACCTCAAGACTTGGTGATTCCAGTTCCCATCACATAGATCTAGCAGCCCAAATGCAAAGCTGTTCTCCCACACACCCACATCCCAATGTGGCATCTCTCAACTTCAGCAAGTAGTTATCTCTGATTATCAGAGTCAAGGGAAAGGAGGGGAAAGGAGGGTTGCTGGATTGTGTTTCAAATCATTCTGCAGACACTGGATTTGTGCAAACAAGTGACAAATATTTTAGGGCACAGAAATAGGTTGGGGTTAGGAATGAGGGTCGAGGTGCATGTTGATCTATGCACTAACCGGCAGCTTTGGGACAATTCTTTTCATCAGAGCCATCCCCACAGTCTTTTTCTGAAACACAAACCAACCAGAGAAGACAGAAGAATGGGCACAGTGAACACAACACACACGTACACAAAAGGTCAACATGAAAAAGAGAAATAAAATACACCAAAATATGGAGGCAAGCAAGCATGCTAAGAGACAACGAGAAGGGCAGCAGAAGGAGGCAGAGAAGTCACCAGAGGAATTGTATGGTAAGTGGAAATTAGAAGCAGTCGCAAGAGCTATTGCCCCATGCCATCCCCAATTAAATGAACATGGCATCCTGGGGGATGGGGTCTCCTCTAGGGCCTTCCCTTAACTGTGAGCTTACATTGTAAAATCAACATTGAAGGAAGAGTACAACAGACCTCCAGATTAAAAACGCTTATGTATGCCTAATTTTGAGCTGCTTCATACACGTTAAACTCCCAGGTCCACAATACGCAGACCAGTCTCTACCAGCTTCAACAAAGCCACCAGCATAAGCCAAAGGTAAGGCCTAATGTCTACTGCTGCCTCTTCTTCTTCTTTGGCTGCCGTATCCTATTCTGAATATTGGCTATCATCATGGCAATCAGACATTAAGATGGTCCTGAGAAAATACGGTAATGCAGTGGCCCTTCATCTGCCTTTCACATCACAGCATGACCCCCGTACCACTGATCCAGGCCTGCGAGTCACTTTCTGGTCCTGAACCCTTTTGGCACGCAAAGTCCTCCTCAGCCCCAGGCCAGTATTGATGAAACTGCTGCCCTCCATCAAGATGGATTCAAGTGGGATTTAACCCACTTGGGGACCATCACCCTTCCCTGTGGACTTCAGAACCAAGGCCGTTATTCCTCAGGGTTGTCAGGTTAGTTAACTGCTGCCTGGTGATCAGCATTGAGTCGCTGGCAGTATGGTCTACTCTATTACCTTACCAGGATAATCTAGTCAGACTGCTGCCTCACCCAAAATTTTCTTGGGGAAGCATGAGAGAACTCATAATCCTCCAGATGCCACAAAGCCACTGGCAACAAGGCAAGTACCCTCATCCTGTACACATGGGATAAACAAGAAGCATAAAAAAGCAAAAGGAACGGCAACATGCAGAGATGGAGAAAATGGGCAAAGAAGCCACTCATTCCCAATCCTCCCCATCACCAGCCTCCCCTTGTTGCTAACCATAGCATCCAAAGAACACAGTTGGATACTGCTCAGAAATACGACACTTACCATTGTCACATCTCCAGTTGATGTTGATACACCGGCCATTGTGGCAAGTGAATTGGGTGAGAGGAAAGCAAGTTGGGTATGCTGCAGAGAGAAAACAAGGGACATGGCCACCAGGGCTTAGCTTCCGCAAACAAGATGCTCTGTTATCTAACTCACATAACAGCAGCTGCATAAAGGGACAACCTTTCTGCCCCTTGGCACTGCTTCTGGCAATGGGCAGGGAAAGACTGGGAATGGCAGTGTCAGCTATAAGCAGCACTGGTGGGATCTTTTCCTCCTACCTCTTGTCTCTTCAGTTGTTGGTCACTCAGTTGTGGTATGTGTAGTCAGGAATGTCTGGCTACCATGGACCCTACAAAGCAGCTATGAATCTACTACAAGCAATACATATCCAACAGCTCACCACATGAGGCTGACTCATCGGAGCGGTCCCCACAATCATCATCCAAGTCACAGGTCCAGGAGAGAGGTATACATCGGCCGCTGGCGCAGGAGAACTGGTTGGCAGGGCAGGTACGAGCTGGGTGAACAGTGGTCAACAACAGGCACAATGTTAGCAACAGAACTAGAAGCTTTCCTGGGTTGTCCCAGTATTAGGACCACATACAAGTTCATATGAAATTGACAGCTTATCATGTTAAATAAGAAGGTAATCATTTGCAGAAGAAACTGGCCAGCAAAAGTTATACTGTTTGAAGAAATAAGCTGCACTTGTCCCACAGTCAAAAACCAAATATTCCAAAAGCTTCTACCACAGACCAGAACTGTGAAAAAGAATCGATACACCTCACATAAATGTGCAGAAGCAGAGCTGGGCTTACCATTTGGCAAAGTGAGGCAAACCCTCCAGGTGACAGACACTGGGGGCAGTAGTGGCATCCCTCCAGCTATTCCTCACAAAACCCCTAGCACAGGGATTCCCAACTTACAGCCCATGGGCTGGACCAGGCCCATGGTGCCAATGAATCTGGCCCACAGTGAGGACCTCGCAACCGCTGGAAGCTCCCTGCCGCCATCAGAAGTGCTGGAAATGCGACGAAAAATTTCAAAAATGTAGAAAAAATGTGCTGCCCTCTCTCCCGCTACCACAGGAATCTAGCAGGGAAAAACATGGTTGCACCCACTGCCACTAACACCAGAAGCAGCAGAAGTGGTGAGAGGACCACATGACCGGTCCATGCAGCTGTGTGGTGGGGCGGGGCCAGCCCATGGTGCGAAAACATTGGGAATCCCTGCCCTAGCAAATCTCTTCCCTTGGACGACAAAACTGGGCTTTCCCATACAGTCTGTCCTACATTCTTTAAATGTGTCTGTTGTTCTCCAGGATGATGCAACAGGGTCTCCCAGGGCTGAGGTAACATTCAGTTTTTGCTTGCTGTCATCTTTATATTTGTATATTTTTAATATTGCACTTTAAAGGTTTATTCAATCTTGTACAACACCCAGAGTGGATAGACCAGATAGGTGGTATATAAATGGAATGGAATAAAACACAAATAAATAAATAATTGCAGGAATCCAAATCAAAGCCAATCTGACAGATGGTTGTCCAATTCTCTCTTGAATGCTTCCAGGGTTGGAGCGCTCACCACTTCTTGAGGTAGTTGGTTCCAATGCCGTACTGCTCTAACCATTAAGAAGTTTTTTTTCCTTCTGATATTCAGTCTATATCTGGCTTCCTGTAGTTTCAGTCCATTATCAGGCATCCTGTGTTTAGGATGATCAAGAACAGATCCTGCTCTTCATCTTTATGATTATCTTTCAGGTAATTGAAGCATGTTATCATATATCTTCCTCAGTCTCCTTTTCTCTAGGTTAAACATAACCACTTCCTTCAGTCTTTCCTTATATGTCTTGATTTTCAGTCCTCTGATTATCCTTGTTGCCCTTCTTTTTACCTGCTCTATTTTGTTTGCATCTCTCTTAAAGTGTGGTGTCCAGAATTGGAAACAGAACTCTAGGTGTGGTATAACTAGAGCTGAATAGAGGGGAACTAGTACCTCACAGAGTTTGGAGACTATACTTCTGTTAATGCAGCTTAAAACAGCCATGGCCTTTTTTGAAGTCACATCACACTGTTGACTCATATTCATTTGTGATCTACAACAATTCCAAGATCCTTCTGGCTTGTAGTATTTACTGAGACAATTATCCCCCATCTTGTAACTGTGCATGTTTTCTCCTCTATGTAAAACTTTGCACTTAAATGTCATTCTGTCGGTTTCAACCCAATGTTCAAGCCTATCAAGATCTTTTTTTAAACTCTGCTTTAGTCTTCCAAGGTATTATCTATTCCACCCAGTTTTGAGTCATCTGCAAATATGATAAAAATTCCCTGTACTCCCTCATCCTGGTTATTTATGAAAATGTTGAAAAGCACAGGGCTAAGGACCAAGCCTTGTGGTACTCCACTTGTTACCCCCTCACAGCTTGAGAAGGAGGCATTAATAAGAACTCGCCAACCCACACCAACATAGCTTTCTAATCAGAATATCATGGGGCACTTTGTCAAAGGCTTTGCTGAAATCAAGCTATATTACATCAACAGCATTTCCACTATCCACCATGGAAGTTACCCCACAGAAAAATGAAATAAAATCAGTCTGTCAAGATTGTTTTTTGGCAAATCCATGTTGGCTTCTAGTTATTACTGCATTGTTTTCAAGTTGCTTGGAGTGTTTTCAAGTTGCTCCAGAATTTTCAGTGGAATTGATGTCAGGCTGACTGGTCTGTGGTTTCCCAGTTCTTCCTATTTGCCCTTTCTGAAAATAGGGACTACATTAGCCCTGCTCTAATCATCTGGCACTTCACCCGTCCCCTGTGATTTCAAGAAAATGCTAAGACAATGGTTCTGAGATCTCTTCAGCCAGTTCCCACAAAATGACTGACAGACAGCCACAAATAGTGTATAAAGAACCTTCACCTGAACAGGTAGAATTAGATTCATCTTCGTTGTTCCCACAATCATTGTCGCCATCACACAGCCAACGGTTTGGGATGCAGCGGTTGTTCTCACACTTGAAACGGTCCGAGGGGCATGTGTGCTGATCTGGGGTAAAGGCAGAGAGAAGAGACATCTTACAACACTCAAGTCCAAGATATTTCTTTGTCCTACATGCATTACAACAGGGGTCCCCAAACTCTTCAGGCCATGGGCCAGGCATGTGGTTCAGCAGGCCGGTCATGTGGTTCCTCCCACCAGAAGCAGAAGTAAAATGTGCCTTGCAATCTGTTTTGCAGCACGATGAGACAGATTTTAGGCTGCCAGGGGCACCTAAACTATGGCCTGTGGGCTGGATCTGGGCCCCGATGCCAATTCATCTGGCCCACGCTACCTCGTCACTCCTGGAAGTGGAAGTCAAACACACCCATGCATTTTACTTCCACTTC
The DNA here is from genome assembly GCA_030440675.1 of Furcifer pardalis. Classification (NCBI taxonomy): domain Eukaryota; kingdom Metazoa; phylum Chordata; class Lepidosauria; order Squamata; family Chamaeleonidae; genus Furcifer; species Furcifer pardalis. The sequence continues at coordinate 25,883,250 of CP126893.1, forward strand.
CAGGAGCGACGAGGGTGGTGTGGGCCGGATGAATTGGTGTTGGGGGCTGGATTGGGCCCGTGGGCCATAGTTTGTGTATCCCTGCATTACAATCTCAAAACCCTCTGAATAAAATTCATTTTCAAGATGAGAAAGAAACCAGGGGCAATGTAGTTCTATGCCACAGTAACAAAAACCTTAAGAGCCCAATTTCTATATCAGGTTAATACAATCACTGATCTACCTTGATTCATTGAGTTTCATGGGAAGCTGGCTTAAACCCACCCAGACTGTTACTGCACCTGACTGACTGCTCCACCTTGGCAGAAACTTTCTCAGGGAAACAGAATGCTTTCGAACACCTGCTGCATTATCCCATTAACTGGAAAAGTCAGGGACTGAACCTGAACCTTCTGCCTGCAGTGTCCCCATGACCTGTCACTTAGCTATGGCCACCTGACCACTTTTTTATGCTTCATTTTTCTTAACATTGTACATATAGCAAAGCAATGACACTTCTATACCGCCCCATAGAGCTTAGTGCACTCTCTGGGCGGTTCACAAGTTAATTAGCATTTTGTTCCCAACATGCTGGGAACTCATCATTTTACCAACCTTGGAAGGATGGAAGGCTGAGTCAACCTTGAGCCCTGGTCAGGATCGAACTTCCAACCTTTTGGTTGTGGGACAGCAGTTTACACACTGCGCCACCAGGGCTCCTGTTCTCCAGGAAAGTTTTTAAAGAGGGGAACAGATGAAGAAAAAGCTTAAAGAACTATTTCTCAACTTTATTCCACAACCCAAAGGTTTAGTAAATTGTTTTTAAAAGGCTTAAATTCACAAGATAATAATAATTTCATGTCAGAAATTATTTTGGGCTGAAAGGAGTTTTGCTGGAGAAACTCAGCTCAGGATACACCTGGATGAGGATCCTTTCATGTCCCCAAGATCTTTCCCCACCAAAGTGGTCTCTATTTATCTACTTACACTGTCTTGCTTTCGATCTGCTAGGTTGACAGGAGCTGGGACAGAGACGGGCACTCTATCTGTCATGCAGTACCCAGGTGTCGAACTGCAGACTTGCTGGCCTTCCAGCTAACAAGGTGAGCTTCCTAACCACTGAGCCACCGCAGCCCCAATTCACAAGACACTATCAAATGACAGAGTCTATGCCTGGGTAGCAACCTTTTCCCCCCTGAAAATTCCTTTTTGCAATGTAGTGTATTACCAGTGCTGGCCACTAAAGGTCACTGTCTGCATTGTAAATATAGGGTTTCCTATTAACTGTGGCTTCAGTTATCCGCCGGTAGGTCTTCAACACATTCCCATGGATAAAGAGGGGGAGCAATCTGTATACCCAAAGTGTCTTGTTCTCCCTACAAGAAGATGGAGCTGGTCAATGGAGAAGCCATTGATGTTTATCAAACAAATACGCACGGCAGAGCTCTGGTGCCTCATCACTGTTGTCCAGGCAGTCATTGTCACCGTCACATTTCCAACGCTCCTGTATACAGTGGTTGTTCTTGCATGCAAACTCCCCAGGCTGGCATTGTGGAGGTGGGATGTACGATGGGTTGGCTGACCAAGAGAAAAAGAAGAACAACAGCACTGGGTAAGGTGATTTGAAATGAGGGTATATTCATTGGAAACAACTGAAGAGGGTTTTCAAAAAGAGTGTCTTCAGACTGACGATGTTGAAGTTAGAACAAAGAAAAATAGGAAGCTGCTCTTTACCTGCTTAGCCTGGTATTTTTCAAACCAACTATCAGTGGCTATCCAGGAACCCAGGCAGGAATCTTTCATCTTCCCATATGAAGACCTGAACCTGGGTGTTCTGCTTGTAAAACAGATGCTCTATACCTGAGCTTCTCCCTGAACAAATTCATGTCTTCCAGCTTACTCAATTTTCACAAGATATAGGAAATGAACTGTGTAAACAGCCAAATATCACCTGATCTGATACATGCCATTAGTAATAGAATACACACACATTTGGGGGTATCCTTACTAAGACACGATATGTCAGGAGGTGAGCTTTAACTCTCTGCCTCTAACACAACTATATCTGTCTGTCTGTCTCTCTCTCTCTCTCACTCACTCACTCACTCACACTCTCACACACAGAATCGACCACACAGCTCCTATTTGCAAAGGAAAGAGAAAGTCTGAGGTTACTCTTGACACAAATAGCAGGTGTTGAGGGGCACTCCCCTATGGATAAGCAGCTATTTGGCTTAAAAACATATACATGAAATTATTAATAAAACAGATTCTGCATAAAACAGATTTTAGAATTTCACAGTGCAAAGAAAAAGAGGATACCAGTGATGGTGACGACAATGATGGAGACATATTATTAGCTATAAACATTGTTTCTTGAACAAGAATCTGACAAACAGTAGCATTTCCTTTGAAAAACCAGATCCCCTTGAATCTGTCATTTCAAGAAGCAGTAAAGGAATTGTGAAATGCTAATCAGTTCTCAGCCGCCCTGTAACTTGCTCACAACCATCTGCCAATGAACAATTTCAGAAGACAAAATAATAGCCTGGCTTAAATCCTTGATTTTTCTGACCCAGTTTGGGAGAATCGATGCTTTTCCTATAGCAGCTGTTGAAAAAACCATCAGTAGTGCCACACAGAGACAGCATCTGGTTTTTTACTTCCATGCTGTTTTGAAAGCTGAAAAAGGCCCTTTAAAAATGCAGTTGCCAATTCTTTGGCCCTGTCTTTGCTGCTTCACCACCAGCAGTCTGGAATGCTTGAATTAAATAAACTATGTTTTCCTCAGCATGGAGATAAAAGGGATGGTAAAAGCTCACTAGATAGATTATTGGGCAGCAGTTGAAGGCTCCATAGGAAAGCCAGGTTTTAAAAAAGGAAAAACCAGCCTTTCAAATTTCACTGTTAATAACTCATTCTCAAATTGTCTCCCTTAAAAATCAAATTGCTCTCCTGTGGGACATGTGCCCAATGTTGGGAACCATGCCATTAGCCTGTCTCTTGGGAGATGCGGTCCTAGCTCAAAATGGCTTCCCCTGCCACGCTCTACAAGGCAGAGGCACATTCTTTCAGGAAGCTGTCAATCTCCATCTTTCGCAGTTGCTCCTGCATGCTGTCATGCGAATGGTTACCTTGGCAGGTGACAGAATCCGGTCCCAAAATCTGGTCCTCTGCGCAGGCACAATGCCTGCCATTGGGGATGGCCAAGCAAAGACTGCTGCAGCCTCCATTGTTCACTCGGCATCTGTTGGAGCCGACTGTGAAAGAGAAGAGAGGAAGGAATGAGAGGAGCTGGGCCACAGCTTCGCAGGGATGAGCATAGTTTGTATGGCAAAGAGAAGGGAAGAGATCACCGGCCTGGAAAGCTCTTAAGAGACTCCCTGAATTTTTTTCTGAGTAGACTAAATATAACAGCATAATTTTTAAAGACTGTATTTCTTCCCCTCCTTTTCAGCCATATTTACATGGTTTCCTCTCAAGTACAAGCAAAGATGTGTCTAATGCAGCATTTCTGAAACTATGTTCCGCAGAACATCGGTGGACTTCAATTCCCAGGAGCCTAAGTCAGTACATTGGCTGATCAGTGCTTTGGGGAATTGATTTAGGCTTCTGGGAATTGAACTCCAGAAACCAAAGACTGAGAAACACTAATCAGTTAAGAAAGGATACTGTCTAATGCAGGGATGCTCAAAATTTTTGGGCCGTGGGCTGGTCACATGGTTCAGCAGGCCGGTCATGTGGTTACTCCCACCGGAAGTGGAAGTAAAACGCACCTTGCAATGTTTCATAACAGGATGAGATAGATTTTATGCTGCCATTTTCTCTGCTTAAATCAGGGGTGCCCAAACTATGGCCAGGACATAGTTTGGGCACCCCGGTCTAATGTATGAGCAGAGTTCCAAGTAGTATTTGAATGGCAGGCAGTGTCTATATGACCTGTTCATGAGGATAAGGCGCACTGCTTGTATTTCTCCAATGAAACTGGTACCTCAGAAATAGGGCATTGACTCTATGGGAAACACCCACATCACTGGGCCCAAGCAAGTAGCCGAGTCTTTAGAAATCAACTAAATCAACTGTTTGCACCAGGGGCCTTACCATGTCCCGGGAACAGCTGAGTGGGCCTGACCACACCCCTGAAAGTGGGCATGTTTGTGCATGCAAGTCAGGAACCACTTCCAGGAATGGTTCTGGATGCGTTTGTGCATGTGCCACTCCTGGAAGTGGTTCTGGACATCTCTGTGCATGCACCAATGTGTTCCAGCCACTCCCGGAAGTGATTTTGCCACTCCCAGAAGTGGTTCGGGATGCACATGTGTATTGGTGGGTGCATCCCCCATCCACTTCTGGGAGTATCAAGGGCATCAAGGGCCAGATGAATTGGCATCGGGGGACTGATACAGCCCACTGGCTGTAGTTTGAGCACCCCTGAACTAAGTTGTTCCCATGTAGTTGGCAAAACAGTTAAATGCAGTTAAATACACTTCAGCGATGCAACGGAACAGGAAATCTGCTAGATGGAACAGATTTTCTTGGTGTTTGCTGCTTTAAAAAAAAGGAAAAGAGGAGCCTACGTGCAAGTAAGCACACACAAACAGGAATACATAAAAGCAAATTCCACCCCAGAATTGCTTTCCATACAATAAAATGTGCATTCACTTCCATATATATCTGTCAACTCACTTTTCTACTAGCAGAATGAGATAAGTAAAGAGGTAGGTAGGAACAGCTTCTCTGATTATTGGTTTCAAGGGAGGAAATGCAGTGGGACTTTGTGACAATCAGTTTCATCAATGAAGAACAAAACAGCATTATTATGTGCGTGTGTCATAAACTGGCTCTCAGGCAAAATCTAATTGTTAACCCAACTAGAAAAGGCCATTGAATCCATGGGAATTGCAGAACTGCTGAATAACCAAGTTCTAGTGATTCAATGTGTTTGAACTAATAATTCAGTTTCCCTATTCAGGAAAGCTTTGTAATCAGCATCCATTTTGAGTGGGTGCTGATCCCCTATCTCTGCAGAAAGCCCACATGGTACTCATGAGCAAAAGAGCTGCTGCTTAAAAGATGGGTCAGTCATATAGAAACAAACCGTTATATAGGGTCATCTGTTATTTATATACACAAATTTAGGCATAATTATCAAGATGTATTTAAATGACACAAAATGGCCAATTTAGTCACCCACTCAAATCAGACCAAATAAATAAAATATTTGGTTAATTTGCATCCCATTGTCAGATTGTCAAGGTATGCTATGATGTATGTACAAAGTGTTATAATAATTAAGGAAAGGGGTGGTATACAAAAGTAGCTCTGAAACTGGAAGCATTTGCAATAGTTAATATGATAGTTATTGAGCTCTGTAGCTGAGCCATGTCACTGTATCATAATATTTTGACAGCTAAATTTGTCTTATCTTAGAACATGCAAACATGGAGAGAACCAAAGTGTTGACATCTACAAATTATTGTAGTACATTTTATCTTGCAGCTGGAAATATGAGAATGGAGTTGGAACCTGCTTTTGATGATCGCAATATTCCACAGTGGTTTAGTGTTCCAGTATCCTAGTGTTCCAAGACAATGGAGTCATAGGACCTTGATGCACAAGCCATTTATTATTACAGAGCCTTCACCTTCTGAACTTTGCAGAGTTCAAACCCAAACAATGACATTATTGTTATAACAGTAGGATGCTAGATTTCCTATTACCCTCCCACCAAAGTGGTCCCTATTTATCTACTTGCAATTTCTTGCTTTCAAACTGCTATGTTGGCAGGAGCTGGGACAGATAACGGGTGCTCATTCTGTCGTGCACTTGGGTCTCAAACTGCTGACCTTCCAGTTGTCAAGTTCAGTGTCTTAACCACTAAGCCACCACAGTCCCTAGGGGCCATTCATTACTTGACCATTAAGAACAGGGTAATAAACAATAAATGGTGTGATGACCATCATCTTGCATAGGCAAATCCTTAGATATTACCATCAGGGTTGTTTTGTCCTGATTCTTCCTGCATCGTGGGATTCAGTTACCTCTTGCAGGAGGATGTTCAGGGCTACTGTACTCTGGCAAGCAGGGAACTGCATTTCCCATGAGCCTCTGAGACAAGGCCATGTCCCCTTTTTTACATATGGGGGAGCAAGCAAATATGCACACCACCTAGTCCATGTGATGGGGCAGCGGTAGATTTCCCTCTGCTTCAGCCAGCAACAGGTGGAGCAGCAGTGCCTGGGAGAGTCAACACACCAGATGATATGGCCTTGTCCAACGTGCAAGCAAATAAAGCAAGACTCTGTTCAAAACTGTGTTCAACTTCTACCTTTGCTCTTTGAAAACCCAAACACATTCTGTATCAGACGTGCTTCTCTATTGTTTCCCTCTGCGGGTCACAACAACTGTCCTGATGAGAAAGAAAGCTGATAATAAAAGAATCACTGTGGTGCTTTCTGCTTTGTCATCCTAGTACCCTGATCTCCAACAGGTTATTTGCTATTTCTATGTAAGAAACCATAGGTTTAGGGTGGTAAGAGTCTCAAAGTAAACCCTTCTGACCATCCCGCCATGTACCTTGCTGCTGCTGGGCATCATACATGCGGATCTCAAAGATTGGTGGACGCTCATTGCGCAAGAGTGTAATGGCCTTGGTTTGCTGGTTGAGGCGATAAATGCTTCCACTTCTGTACTCTGTCCAGAAGAGGTAGTTGCCATAGTGGCACAGCCCAAAGGCATGATTCAGCTCCGTACCATCATACACAACCTGTACAGAGTGGAGAAGAGGAGGGAATAAGAGAGAGAAAGCTCTTCAGATGAGGTGATTCACCCATAGAGACTGCATAGGCCCATCTTCACCCTTTCAGCTGCCCTGAGAGAGCATAGTTTAGTGTGTACAAGGCATAGAACAGTGATGGCAAATCTTTTAGAGATGGAGTGCCCAAACAGAGGGGGGGGACTCTGTGCTGGGGAGAAGGAGGGAGTGCTTCCATTGGGCTGCTGAGCACAGAGGTGGGGGAAACTCTATGCTGGGGGAAAGAGGAAGCGACAGAGTGTGGGCCAACAGAAAGAGGTGGGAGTGCCACATCTGGCATGCGTGCCATAAGTTTGCCACCATTGGGATAGGAAATAGAAATGCAAACAAATGCCTTGTGCTTTTATAGAAGAAAACACCATCTTTCAGCATAAATACTGGTAAACTTAATGGCCAATCAGCTGATGACTTTGCTGCACGAATTGCAACTATTGTGGCTTTACTGCTATTACATGCAAGCCTACTCAGTAACCTGCAACCTTATTTAGAGGTGTCATAATTCCTTCCTCCCCACCAACAACAAAGCAAAGCAAAGCAATGACACTTATATACCTGCCCCACAGCGCTTAGTGCACTCTTTGGGCGGTTCACAAGTTAGTTAGCATTTTGCACCCAACATGCTGGGGACTCATTTTACCAAGCTCGGAAGGATGGAAAGCTGAGCCAACCTTGTGTCCTGGCTGGGATTGAACTCACAACCTTTTGGTTGCAGGACAGCAGTTTTGCCACTGTGCCACCAGGGCTTCCTAGATGCCTTGACCATTTTAAATGGTGTGCCATCTAGCCAGAACTTGGAAATTTTATTTGTTGGATGACAACTCCTAGAATCTCCAAGACAGTTCAACTAACTATTATGGGAATTGTATTTTTTTAAAAGATATTTAGATGCACACACAGCAATTCCCCTGTACTTTGAACCCATCCCTCCTTCCCACTTTACACACATGATAGTTATCCTGAGCTACGTTGCTCCAACCACGGAAACAATCCATTCCTGCTCCCATCTCAGCCCATCCAGTCCTTCAAGAACCTTCTATGTGGTAATCATGGGGGCATGGATATTTACTCAGTGCAGACCCAAGCAGGCAAAACTTCACCCATAGGCATGGGCCTATATCTAGGTTCAAACCTAGAGGATGTAGCTCATCACAAAGAGTCCAGAAAGACTTGGGCCAATCAGAGGCCTTGTATGAAACTGCTGAGCAGAGAGGAAGGGGGTAGAAGAGGTAAGCCAAAAAAGGTAACAGACAAATAGAAATGTGTTGTGGTGCAGAGGGTCGAACTGGTACTGACCTTGCGATCTGAGCCATCTAACATAATCATCTCGATCCTGTCATAAAATGCGTCTACCCAATAAAGGACCTTAGCTGGAATGTCCAGGCTCAGTCCATTGGGCCACAGGACAGTTTTGGAGGTGACAAAAACGTTGTGGTTGGAGCCATTCATCCAAGCTCTTTCGATCTTTCCCCTTTTGCTATCCTTTGGGTCTTCTTCCCAGTCAGTCCAGTACATCCATCTGACAGTGAAAGAGCACGTAAGTCATTCTTTTATTTATTCTCTTATTTATAGCAGGCAAGAAATAAAATGGTCACTTTAGCCTTAAAAAAACCCAATAAGGCTTTGAATGAACCATGGACTGTTCATCATGACAATCTAAAGGAGGGGCCCTTTTCAAAGCAAGGTATGTCCTCCCGCAAAAGAAAAAAATTCAATAAAATATTTCACTTGTAAACTGTTCACATATCCAACTCCATAACTATCCAACTATTGCCATTTCATTTTGTTGAGTCTCCAAGAGATAAAATAAAACGTTAGCAAAGCAGCAATAAGCCCATTCATCCTATTTTTTTTCCAAATCACTTTCCACAATTTCATTAGAAGAAATAAAGGTAGACTTGTAACCAAACTGTAGTTTAGAGGTCTTTCAGTTTCAGAACCAATGACAGAGCATCACACTAATTATTCAAGTGCCTTTCCTTAGACTGAAAGAAAGGCTCTGCATGACCACAAGAGAAGATTTTAATAGACTTGGGAAATCTTTCAGCTTGCAGACATAGAAGATGTCCAGAGAGAAGATATAGGTATTAAGCTAAGGTGGTAGAGGAGGTGGAAACACGCAAAAGCCTAATGGAGACTAATCAGGACACAGAATGCCGCTTAGCTGGGCTCAATAATAGGATTTAGGCCACAGCTTTGCAAGTCTCTCTGCTTCTTGTGTTGTGACAAATTGGACTTTATGGATTGGAATGTTAATACACTGCAAAAAACAATCATTCTCATTATTATTTAACTCTGGGGAGGACATGCACATACACCATGTAAATATATAAAAAACAAATCAAAAAGGGGGAACGGTCAGAAAAGAAAGAGGACTCTTTTGCTTTCTTCTCCATTTCTTCTCATTTTTGTTAGACAATCACACACAAAGTACATCTCATGTTTTTATTACATAATGCTTGCTTACTTGTTTACATTAAATGTACCACTTTTAACAAATGCTCAAACGGTGTTTGTTACACTAGAGTCCAGACTGTTACAGCAGAGTCCAGACTGCTGACTATAGTTTGTTAGTTTGTTACAGCAGAGTCCAGACTGCTGACTATAATCGGGAGCATATCAAAATGTTGTCAGGTGGAGAGATCCATTCAAGGTTCCCGCTAATTATATCCACCCTTCTCCTTCAAAAATATTCTATTCCACCATTTCCTTCTGATTCGCTGCCCAGTTTTCCATCCTTACCTCCCCTTGCAAAAGTAACTGGGGAGGCATCATGGAAAAGGGAAATTCTGTAAGAGAAGGCTGACATAAAGTATTGGCTTGTAAAAAGATGTCGCATCTGGTGGAAGACCTTCTCCAGCAAACCCAGCAGAAGGGAGAGCAAAGAGGTCAAGCAACAGTCCAGACCAGTCGTTTTCAACGTGGGGCCCATGCCCCACAAGGGGACTTCAATTCCCAGAAGCCTAAGTCAGTACACTGGCTGATCAGTGCTTTGGGGAATTGACTTAGGCTTCTGGGAACTGAAGTCCAACCCCCAAAAGTTGGAAAACACAGGGTCCAGACCATCAATGGAAGAACAATTGATTAGAAAACACTTAATAATGCTTCTGGACTGGGAGAGCTCAGAATTCCCCAAACGAGGCCAGGGGCTGCCAGTAAGAAGAGGAATATGGAAGATGTAATCCAGACAATTTACTTTTCCAGCTCCACAGTCTGGGCTTCTCCTTATCTCTTCACCCCAGGAACAAGCTGAGCTCAAATACCTGTTCAGTTCCAGCATTGTTTGCTCCCTCCCATAGATCAATCAGAGCATGGCTAATTCAGTTTACGCCAGACAGAACAGCTGTTCTGCACTGTCCCCGAGAGCAAGCATTACATGGACAGAGACATGACAAGCTAACAGGTCAAGTGGCAATAGGAATGCCACAATCAATTGACAACAAGATATACAAACTGAAGTATAATAAGCATCTTGAAATGTATCTGTGGTCAGGGGCAGAACAATCAGTAAAACTAGGTGGTGGTGTTTTTTTTATACAAGGGGAAAATATTTCATCTGATTAGGATGTCATTTAATTTCCCTCTACCCCATCCCCCACTGTGGATTAGAGACAAGTGGAGATAATGAGGGACTGAACATTGTAATTCTATTCCCTGCTAGGCTTGTCTTTCAGACTCTCAGGGGTAGCAGCCCAAGAGATGCCAATGTGGAAACAGGGAGGACCCCTGGGCTGAAGTCTTGTGGATTCCTTCCAGATGAAACCACGGAAACTACACACAAATAAGAAAACAAAAATTCAAAGAAACAAAGGTCCACCAGAATCTAGTGAAGAAGAGTAGCTACTCTCTGGTGCTGCTTTATGATAAGCACTGAAGAAACAGAAGTTAACAAGCCAATTAAAGTTTCTGATCAGAACTACAGTACTGTATATATACTTTCACACTAAAGAAAGTAATTATGCACTGAATACACACAGTAAGAAATTCTGGATCATCAGTATGATTTATCCTATAATTTTTCTCTTCCATGTCTTGCTACTGCATTTTGTTTGGGGATTAAACATGCAACAGAGTCATTTTTAGAATTCTTTGCATTAAAAAATTGCTTATGATATTCATTTACCATAACAGAATGTTGTTCTGAAAGTTCAAGCTACAAAATTAATAACTACATGAATCAATCAATCAATCCTTCCTACTTGGCCTTTGCAAATCTCTTGCTAAAAATTCACAACCCTTACTATGATAGTTGTTCAAAAGTCAGAGGAGTATTTTTCAGAGAAACAACTATTTTTTTGAGCCTTGTTTTGGACCCTGATGACACAAATGATGGGGGAATGAAAGGTTATACAGTATCTGGAGAGAGGCTCAAAATGACCTATCTCAGTGATGGCAAGCCTTGGCACTCCAGCTGTTCTTGAACTTCAATTCCCATAAGCCCTGACAGCAGAAGTGCTGACTTGAGCTTCTGATAATTGAAATTCAAGAATACCTGGAGTGCCAAGGTTCACCATCACAGACCCATCTTGTAGGAGGGAATCCTACAGAGAGTTTCAAACTACTACAACTTAGAACAAGGGCTTTTCTCATTCACATTTTGCTTTACAAGCCTAAAATGTAGCACTCCAAAAGGTGCATCTGACATGAATCCACAGCGGCCACAACCCCACTTTCTGTTCCTATCTAAAAAACATTGTCACCACACCCACCCATTTAAGGGATCCACCACGATAGCTCGAGGATGAGTCATCTTTCCTTCAATTAGTGTCTTCCTAGTCTGAGCAGCTTTCTCCAGCCGAGCAACACTGATGGTCTTCTTGGGCCCATCGTCCGTCCAGTATAAGTTGTTCCCCATCCAATCTACGGCAATCCCTTCAACATTGTGGATGCCTGGAAAGGGTTAAACCAACAAATAAGCTCAGCAAGGCCATGCCAGGGAGATGAGGACACATCAGGCACTGAAGACTGTAGTGAAAGTGACAGGGCCATATGAACGGTGCCATGCGCTTCAATGGATTGTTGCTGCAGAAACAGACAAGGCATGAAGGCATGATGGACACACATGTGCCAAATATACTACCTGTCTCCAAAAAAAAATATACAGGGACAGACTCGGGGGCACAGAACACAGTGTTTAAGTTCATACCCACAGGCAACATAAGGAAAACCAACAAGTGTAAAAATAGTAACATTTGCACAGTGCACCATTTCCTGGGACCAACCGGCTGGCCTGTTTTCTAAGCAGAAATGATGTACTGAAATCCAATTTTTATAGTCCTAATGAATGAGTACTGCAAACCAATCTCCCACTACTCCTACTAATCCCATGTACCATTTCACTGGAAATCACACCAGTCCTTTCAACATACTAATGGAGGCCTTTGACCAGGCAGAAAACAGGGTCCGTACCATCTTTCAGGACTGTTTCTCTATCAGTTCCATCAATCTTCTGCCGACCAATTAGGTAGCTGGTGGTGTCAGCAAAATAAATGAAGCCCGTCTCTGCATGAAAGTCCAGGGCTCTGGGATTCATCAAGTTTTCAATGGGGATCATGTGTTCATCAGGCACTTTGGCTCCCATGTCCATCCCCCGGATGATGCCCGGCCGGCCTTTGCCATAGACAAGAAAGAGCTCATGCTCCGGCTCTGGAAGACAAGAAGGACAGGAATGTCAAGACAAATGGATGTGCTAGCTTTGATTCTGACACAAACTTAGAAAAAAAGAATGCAGAATTCAGTTGAATTAGACCAAGCAACTCATATTGCTTCCCAAAATGATAACCCACATTTTTTCCAGAAAGCCCACAGAGGGGAGAAGGAAACAGTCACCCACTGCTCTTTCTCTCCAGCAACATACAGTTGCTACAACTGTTGCATACAGGTATCCAAAACAACAGCTAGTGAGAGACCCAGCCTCCAAAAGTTTAGTAAACCCAATTTTAAAGCTAAAAATTCCTCCTTATGGGCAAATAGGTTCCATCTACTTTCACCAAGTAGAAGAATCCAAGAGATGCAGTTTGGTCTACAGATGGAGAACACGTGGCCGTCCAGATATTTCCAGAACACAAATTCCATCCTCCATTACAACTGGATATGATTGGTGTGGGTTACAATATGACATTTGGAGGACTGCATGCATCCCCCTCCTGGTTTAGTAAATGAAAAGGCTTCATCTCTGATCTGACAGCAAAGCCCGGGAGAGCTAACATGAAAATCACCCAAATGCAAGAGGACTTTTGTTGGTATGGAGATGCCTAGGTGGGATTGTGTTTGGATCTGCTGCTCACTTGGTAATGTTTTGTACTGTGGTCCTTATAAGTATTCAGTGTGGTTACACTGTAAAGAGATGATCATTAAACCGGACCAAAATAACAAGTCCACCAATTCTCAGCCCTGAATCTACTTCCTATTAATCATTCTGCCTTCAACCACATAAGCACCATCTAATACTTATAACCAAGATAGGGTATAAATAGCTTGAAACCATACAGGACACACAGTCTTAGCCCTTTCCCATAGCCACATTAAATGTTCATCACATGTATCAGCAATCTCTTGTTTAGAACTTTAAGAACCACCAGTCTTCATTTACTCTGGCTGCTCAATATTCCTCCCTCTATTTTAAGCAAAATTTGCTCATGATTCGTTTACTGCCACTACTTCTCATTATGCCACCCCCACTAAATTAGTGTTGGCTCTTTAGCACTTCCCATGTGGAACGGGTGGTGATATGGATATAGTCAGTGCCACAGGAAATCCAGCTTATGACTTGGTCTGCAGCTCCTTGGGTGTGACCAGTATCTTTGAAGGAACCCAAGGCATCAGCAACTTCGGCAGTCCCTGTCTGTTTCCGTGAAAATGAACTGAGGAATGAAAAATAAGTTTGAATAAAATGAACTCACACACAAAGAGGGCAGAACCTTGGTGACTAAATGGGTTGTAGGTTTTTTGTTTTTGTTTTTTTGCATTGTGGTGCTTTTCCAGCAATTAATTTTCCATGTGACAGAATTTTTTTCCCCTGGCTGAAAATCAATAGTAACTTTGAAGCTTACCAGCAGCTTTATTTTGCCATAGAAACCGTTGGCTCGTGTAGGGCCCTCTGTCATTGTAACTTCACCTCATAGTCTGATAAACTGAGCAAAGGTTGCCTTTGCTCCTCCCTCATCACAAATGTTGCCATACTTTTCAACACAAAACTCAGAAAGCAGACAGCACAGCAGGAAGAAACCACCACAATTTCAAGTATGTGAAAGCAGCAGTTTAAAAGCATCTCTTTCCAGGCTACCTACCTATCAGCCAAACATGTGAATTACCCAGTCTCTTCAGACATCAGTTGCCAGTTTCCTTCAAGTAACCTGCAGTGGTTTTCAGAGCTAACTCACTAAAGCAATTTGCTACGTGGGAGTTCTGACTTTAAAATGCGGTTTAAAGCCAGATTTTTCTTCAGCTCAGTCTCTTTTCCACCACACCATTCTTTAACACCTGCAAGCTACTTACTCTTGCAAGACTTCCCATCACTGCCTAGGCTGAATCCTGACCGGCACCGACATGTACGGGTTTTGTGGCTGTTTCCGAGGAGGCAGATATCAGAGCAGCCACCTGGTTTACCAAACTGGTCCGGTTCACAGGCATGACTCCTCACTGCAACAATAAATAAAAATCCATTATGGTTTATTACTGTACAACAGACATTTTTTAAGTTCACCATGACATATAAGATCAACCTCTTTCTTGACATGTTCCATAACTGAACAGCTAGGATTAGGAATGAATTTTCTGAACTACAAATACCATAACTCTCCACTCTGAGACCTCTACTTACCTCTGTTATTTTGTTTATATGCCATCAAATTGGAACCGATCTATAGCAATCCTTTTAGTGCAGTGATGGCGAGCCTTAGCACTTTAGCTGTTCTTGAAGTTCAATTCCCAGAAGCCCTGATCAGCAGGAGTGCTGGCTTAGGCTTCTGGTAATTCAAGTAGAAGAACACCTAGAGTGCCAAGGTTTGCCATCAGTTTTAGGGTTTTCAAGAGAAGTGAGATATTTAAGTAGTAGTTTTAGCAGATTCAAATTCTCAGTGAGGGGAACTCAAAACCAGGCCATCTGAATCCTAGCCTGTCACATTATCCACTACACCAGGGTTTCTCAACCTTGGGCCCCCAGGTGTTCTTGGACTTCAGTTCCCAGAAGCCTGAGTGAGTACACCTGCTGATCAGGGCTTCTGGGAATTGAAGTCCAAGAACCCAAGGTTCAGAAACCCCGCACTACAGCATATTGGATATCTATCTATATTGCAGACATAAAATAAGATACGTCTGGGAGAAATGCCTCAACTGGAATGCTTTTAATGCTTAGCTAGGCCTAGCTCTACCTAAGCATCCTGCTCAGAAAAGAATCTCAGCTAGCACATGGACAGGAACAGAAGCCTGGGCAGATTAAGGCCTAGCCAAGCCACACAGCTGTCCAAATGTAGGTCCTTCTCCCAGGTGCAGTGGTGGTGCCTCCGTGCAACTACAGAGTGCCTGAGTTATCGTAGATTCTTTGGAAATAGCAACATCAATAAGTATGGAACACTTCCCCAGTTCCAGGCATAAGACTCTGTGTTTCTATCCTATCTTTTTATGTTGATAATAATGGCATGCTACACCCAGATTTCGCTCTACTCTAACTATTGAGTACCATTCAATGAAGGAAGATTCTCAGTTCCTATTAAGCACATGAAGCACCCTATATCATAAGAAGAGTATGTGGAGATTACTTTAATCAGACAAGCTATTGTAAGAGGCTGAAGAGGGCTCATTCCAGCTGCTCTTGTCAAAACTGTTGTCTAATCTGAAGATTAGAGTAACTCGGGAAACCAGTGGGTGTATACATATTGTTAATGAGGAGTTCAAGGGAGTTTTATAAAAACAAAAGAAAATAACATTATACAGTATATATAATATTATCAGCAAATAAATATGCAGGTGAGAATCAGAAAACTGCTGGAGTGGGATTGACAGAAAATAAATACTTATCCATCCCCCCTCCAGTTCAAAATATCAGACTTAGCAAACAGAACACTTTCTATCTGCTAACAGGTTAACAAGTTCACAGTTAGCAATATGGAGTTCAAATTTACCATGAGTCAGAGGCAAGAGGGCATTACTAGGATGGGCCAAAAATAGATTGTGCAAACCATTTGTGGTTTTCCTTCCAGTCACCTAGGCCACGCATTTTTGCTATGGTGAAATGCAACTGGTTGTTGCAAAAGAGGCTGCTTGGGCCATAACCCAGTAAACAAAAAGAGGATGTGAGACTCAAGCATGCAACCTCTCTTGGTCACTACTGGGTGATACCCAAAGCTCTCGTGCCCCATCCTGCATGCCAGGAATTCATGTAAGAAACAGTAGGCTTAAAGGTCAACCCATGTCCTCTATTCATCAACGGAAATATATGAACCTGGAGAAGATCCTAAGCACCACTTGCAGACCGTTTTTAGTCCTGGCGCCTTCATACAGGGAGCCTCCGACAGATGGAAGCTTCTTGCTCTCAAGTCTGCTGATTAGTTTTATGGCTCAGCAAATGCGAAGCAGTATACCAAAGACTCCAAGAGGATTTTCAACTTCTGAATGCATTAAATATGGGGCAGGTGAGGGTGTCTTAGTAAGGAGCATTGTGGTGGTGATGAGGATGACTGATAGAAGGGGAGGGCTCTAGAAAAGAAATATTTCAGCTGCAGTTCAATGATCTTCCTAGGAGCACTGTGACCTAGTCAAATGTCTATGTTTTGGAAATAGCAGCAATATCCCTTAGACTAGAGTAGTCATGGCGAACCTTGGCATTCCAGCTGTTCTTGAACTTTAATTCCCAAAAGCCCTGATCAGCATGAGTGCTGACTTGGGCTTCTGATAACTGAAGTCCAAGAACAACCAGAGTGCCAAGAGTTCGCCATCACTGGACTAAAGGAAGCCATTAATATTTCAAGATGCCATACCTGCTGAAATATCCTTCTTCCTCAAGGCAGTAATCAATCAATCTTATGCTACAAAGTATTCCTTGGGGACAGCATTGTTCTTTCTCTAAGACCACCCTTCTCTTCCCTTCCTATCTCTATGCAAGAACTACTACAAGATATTATTATGCTCAAGAGTATAGACAAAGTATCATATTTCAGGAAAGGATAGATGATTAGATTATGGGTCAAGAACAACCAATTATGCAGACTATGGACATGCTGGCAAATATTTACAGTAGCCTAACGTTTAATTAAGAGTGACATACAAGGTTGTAATTTGAAATCAGTGCCAACACTTCTCAGAGTATTGGACATCCATCTATAGCAAAAGTAGGAGAGGTTGATCCAGGGGTGCTTCTCAAGTACGCTAGTTAAAAAATGTCCCACCTCCAACAGGTACAATAAACTCTGAAGAATGTTTACGTCTTTGCTCTACACAAGGTTTCTGAGAACAGAGTAACTGAATTCTGTACAAATATTCTTCTCTAAATATGAAATGACCCCTCTATCCAGAGCAAGGGCTTATCAAAGGCCAACTCACAGACTAAACAATAAAAAGCCAAGGTCTACAAAAAGCTACAGCCAAACTCAACTATAACTGGTAAGTAAGTGGTTTCTTCTAACTAGTTACCTTGGAAGCACTGGTGGTTTAACTCTAAATAAAATTTCAAAAGTAACACAAAGAGCAGTTCCAAGGATACTGTTTTGATATGTTAGTTTTGAAAGTTCCTGTTGAAGACCATTTTAAAGGGTTTTTTTTCTAAATATATATATACCACTTTTGAGTACTCTCTACCTAGGAAACCCAGGGGAAAGTTGCCACTAAGTCAAAACTGACTGGATGGCATGTAGTTTTAAAGTGCAATGGAAGCCTCCATGTTCTTTTATATTTTCAAGATGGAATTCATAATTGGCCATTAAAGACTACTTCCCTGTATTTTCCGTGATATGCTGGTAAGCAAAATGCATTAAAAACTCACCTTGCAAGAAAGCACTTTAGCAGAAAGAGAAGTGCAATGACCAATGCAAAAAAGTTCCTTTTTAAAATAACATTCCAGTCTCTGAATAAATGTAGTTTCAACCATCTACATGTTACATTTGGGGTTTACATTTTTAATTGAATGCTTAAAACAGGAGCAGGCAGGCTCTGTGGGCCCAAAGGAGGATGTCTCAGAATTTCCAGGGAGGACTAAAAGAGAGGGTATTACCAAAGAAGCTAATTTACATTTTAAAAAATAAGATATGTTTTTTAGCTAATAAAGCTCCTTCATACCACTATGGGTCAAATAATTTTAATTTTTGTTTTAGTTTGGATGGATATTAGGGACATTTGGGATTTTGGGGGCCCTCAAAACAGAGCAAACATAGCCCATGTAACTTGGAGAGCCCAAAGGGACCTCCTAGTTGTGGTAGGGATTAGATTTGGAAAACTTGGGTGTGGGGAGCAGTGAAAATATCCTAGGATAGCTGAATACAGCCCAAGGGCTACATTTTGCCCATTCACAGTTTGAAACATTTGTTTAAATCTGATTCTTAATTCTAGATGGAACGGATTCATTCAATCATGGAAACCTGTTAAGTGAACATCATTGTACATTCCACTCAGAGAGAGAGAGAGAGAGAGAGAGAGAGAGAGAGAGAGAGAGAGAAAGAATTAGGTTTTTAAATTTTAAATCAGATTTTTTTTCAATTTAAAAAAGATATTTTATGTTTAAATTAAATTTTTTAAATAAAATGCTTTTTGAAGATAAATCTATCTAAAGATCATTTTCTATTTAAGATACATTGTAGCTCAAAGCTAATTCATCATAAAATAATAATTAGTTTTTAATTATGTAGCATGACACTGCATATTCATGCAATATTTACATTTTTGTCGATGAATTCCATTAATCCATTCATGGTATCATGATATTCCAGATGTTTCTATATGATTATTGGGCAATTTTTCTATCTAGATCACAAATAATTGGTTTTAGATTTCTCTGAATCTGTGTTGGCAGAGATCACATGCCTCTTCTTCACAGCAAAAATGGTATAAAGTAAACATAAGGAGTTGAGAAAAAGACCTTAAACCAATTGTTTCTTTGCAAATATTTGAGTTCCTTTGCAATATTTGAATTTGTCAACATAATTATGTCTTCTCATATACTTCCATATGTCTTCCAAATCTCCTTCAATAGTTTATACTAATCTGCAGTAGACAAATGAGCTGTGGATATCAGAGCTGCAATTAGCAAGTGGCTATCAGAAGCCACTGGAGAACTGGGAAAACAAGGTTAGACTTGTAAGCCTTAAGACTCTGCTGTAATGGAAGTGCACATTATTTCCTCCTCCATAGTGCAAATCGGTCAACTAGGACTACCTATGATGTTCGCACGCAGCAGTGGTCATATCTGGACCACGGAATTTCTGATTTGCATTTCAGCCTTCTAATGGCTCCCTAAAAGTTAATGGCTTGCAAAGAATATAAATGAATACTCAGGTGCAAAGAATATAAATGCTAAAATTGGCAGATGATATGTCTGGAGGAGACTCTTGAGAGTCTCCTGGACTGCCAAGAGAACATAAAGTCAATAATAAAGGAAATCAATCTTGACTGCTCCTTGGAAGGAGAAATACTGAAGCTGAAGCCCAAGTACTTTGGCCACCAAATGAGAAGAGAGGACACACTGGAGAAGACCCTGATGCTAGGAAAGATCAAAGGCAAGAGGAGAAGGGGACGACAGAGGATGAGATGGCTAGATGATGTGGTGGGCATAGATCTGGGAGGACAACAGAGAATGACAGATGACAAAGGAGCCCGGCATGTGGTAGTCCATGGGGTCTCAAAGGATCGGACTCGACTGTGAGACTAAACAACATGTGTGGGCACAGAATAATTTCTGCATACAGATGATGTGGGGTTTCTCCCTCACATGTCTAAATCGGTTCAATGCCTTTGGCCAGTCACTTTCATTTTTTTGGGTGGAAGGTGCCATTTGCTGCTCAGCCTTAGACAGAGTAATGTTTTGGATTTCACTTCACCAAGCATAAATGTCTTGGGTCTGCATGGCCACCCTTCATCTAACCAAGCTCCTGTAGATTTGTTGGACTACAATTTCCACCATCCCCACCAGCATTGGACTAGGGAAAGCTGGTGCTGAGCTGGTGGGTAATCCAGAAGTACACCCAGACTGCCCTTTCCCAAAAGTGTCACTTAGACTTAAAGGGACAAGGTATGTGGCTGCTGTTGGCACAAATTACTAAACTAATCTGTGCTACTAAAAGTCTTTAGATGCAGGAGGAAATTGACCCTTAAATATCCCACCAAATGCATCCTTGAAGCATCTGCTGGGAGACAGGAGGAACAATGCTAGCTGCTGGCAGCCATCACAGCCGTCTTGCAATACAAGAAGAGAAACCTTCTCAATTCGTACAGGTCTGCTGAGTGATTAGTTTAAAAGACTGCCCCATTACTCAACACTCAAACTTCCAAATGCCAAAGAGACAGCTAAACTAATCTATTTCAAAGGAAGGAAGAATGGCTATTGGCATTAATTCATTTAGAAAGCAGTCACACACACATTCATTCATAAGTATGTTGTTTCCAATGGTTAAATACACCACAGGAAATGTGTTCCGGACTTCAGCTTTACTATGGTATAAATTTTCCAGGCTGGAGCCACTTTCATCAAAAATTTCAGAGGATTATAATCAAGAATTTTTTTAAAAAAACCTAAGCAGTCAAATAAAGACTTTGAATTTATTCTCAACATGGTTAATACGATTAATCATATTCTGCTTAAAACTGGCTGGAGCTCCTCTGTTGAAAAAAGAAGAGAGCTAGTTTCAATGGCACTTTTCTTTAAGATTATCAGCAAGATGCTTTTCGCTTAAAGTCTGGAGCAGAGTGAGGAAAGTCCTCAGCTTGGTCTCTGGTGACAGGAACTAAAACTCCATGGAACCTTAGACTGCTGAACCTTTAAGACCATGGATGCCTTAGGTCTGTGATGGTGAACCTTGGCACTCCAGATGTTCTTGGACTTCAATTCCCAGAAGCCCAAGCACCCTGTGAATCCACACGAATGGGTTTACTGCGACTCATCCGGCCCACGCTGCCCTTGTCGCTCCCGGAAGTGGAAGTAAAACGTGCCCGTACAGTTAAGACTTTCCCAGGTTAACCCCTCCTCCATACAGGCCTGTTTTACTTCTGCTTCCGGGAGCAAAGAGGGCAGCGCAGGCCAGACGAATCGCAGTAAACCCATTTGTGTGGGTTCACAGGGTGCTTGGGCTTCTGGGAATTGAAGTCCTAAAACATCTGGAGTGCCAAAGTTCACTATCACTGCCTTAGATGACATCTTGCAAATTACAGTAAATAAATTCAACAATCCACGTTACATTTTTTGATCAAATCTGAGAAAGGAGAGAGATGAAATAAAAGAAAAAGGCATGTGTCTAGCCTCACTGATGCTATGTTGATTATGACAATTAGACAATGAGAATGGAATAACCAAATATACAGTATGTTATAAATGGGATGCAGGAAAAATGGCTGGATCAGTGTATGTGAGCAATTTAAATGAGCTGCTGTGTGAGAATGGGATGGAGGTACCATCTGTTGGTGAGGCTCGCCTCTCCAGCACAAGGAAAGGGGCCTTCTCAGTCATAGCCCCCACACTATGGAACCTCCTCCCAGTAGAATTACGCCTCCAGGCCCAGTTGCTACCATTTAGGAAAGAATTGAAGACGTGGTTGGCAAAATGGGTCTGGGGGCCGGGATTGTCAACAAGCTCCCCTTTCTAGCTCATCTGAGGCTCCCCCCTCCTGTAATTAATTTTTTTAATGTTAAGGTCTTGTAGATTTTATATTTGTTTTTAGCTGGTAAATGGAACAGTAGGGAGTAATATGGCTTTGTTTTTAAGGGTTTTTTAATTGTTTTGTATTGGTTTTAACTTGTGTACACTGACCAGAGTCCAGTGTATGGGGCTGTATATGAATCTATTAAATTAAATTATTAAATTAATATATGTATCCCTTTGTAACTGACTGTTAATTATGTATGTCATACTGCTGAAGTATATATATTCAATATGTGTGTGTACGTGATTGTTATTCTGGCATCATACCTGAAAACTGTTAATTCTGATTCACAGCCATTAAAATTTGAACATCAGTCAACACACATTTCCACCATCAAGAATAAGGCCCATATATAGATATCAAAGCTGCAATAGTTTTGCTAGACATTTTAACTCCTCCTCAATCTCATCAAATCCCAACCTTTCCTCTCCATCCACTCCTCCATATCTACCTTTTGGTTGTCGTCGCTGATGATAGATGTGTAGAGCTCCACCCTTATCCACACGGGTTACAACGTGGAAGTCACTGCTGTTGAATCGATTGACTCGGATGACGCTAGTTTTCTGCTGAGTATTGGCATTGTCTGAGTTGGTGGCATACAAGTAGTTCTCAAAGACGGTCAGTCCATACAGATGTTCTATCTGGAAAGCACAAATGTGATTTTTTTTACAGGTGAGACTGCTCTGGAAACCTGAAAACTTCTTATTTTGCTTTGTACTATGTGGTTTGCCCTGCTTTTATTGGACCATCTGCTAGTCTTCTTCAACATATTCTTGCTATCTGATTATGGCATTCTATAATTCAGACTGTCAAAGAGCACTTTTGCTGATCTTCAGCCCTCTTATAACTCTTGTGATTCTGTACATTTGTGCTTTTGTCAAATAGAAACTTCTGCAGTGAGTATTAATACGGCTGCATTTTCCTGCATGGTTGTTTTATTTTAAGGGGATGACTACAGCTTTAATCTCTCAAACAAAGTAAAATGAAAAGGAAAAAAGAGAGAGAGCTTTCCTGTCTAGCTAGGGCCTGGACCCCAACATCTTATGAACAAGCCCATCTTCATCCACCGCATTACAATGGCTCCTCACCAAGTGCAGCTGCCAGGTGGTTATTTGTTCTTTTTTCCTTAAAAAAAGGCTTATTTACAAATTGGAGAAATCTAACACTACATTCATCTTAAGGACCTCACTTCCTAGTACAGCCCCAGCTTCTTGCAGAATCAAACAGGTCAGATTTAGGAAAGCAATTGCACTTGGACCCCAATCAACGTAAGTCAAATTATGTTCCCCTTATCATGGATATATTAAAGGGGAAATCATGGCTCTCTGGAATACTAACAATTTCAAAGATAGGGATACCCCAGAAAGGAACAGGAGCTGGTTACAGTAATTCCCAAACTCCACTCTAGGAACACACATGAAGCACTCACTAAGAGACCCTGGATGATAGTGTTCCGGTTTTTTCCTTCATAATCCACCACTTCAATGTAGTCAAGGTAAGCATCAGCCCAGTACACCAGACGGTTGACCAAGTCTAGAGTAATGCCATGGGGAAAGACAATCTTGGAATCCACCAGCTTTGTTCGGTTCTGCCCATCCATGTCACAGCGCTCCACTTTTGGTATCTGTCCATAGTCTGTGAAGAAGAGTTTCCTGTAAGGGGGAAAACCAAGACATTATGAACTCTCTAAAGACAAGTTGGAAATGTACTTTATTAAGCCAGTTGACAGAGATCAGCCTATCATACCTTTACAACTATCAATATTTAGTGTATTAAATCTGATGCAAAATAATTTAGCTAATTACTTGTTACTCCCTCCCAGTTTGAAAAGGAGCCACTGATAATCACTCTGTGAGTACAGTTCTGTAACCAATGGCGAATTCACCTGATAGTTGTTCTTTCCAGCCCACATCTGCTAATCAGAATATCATGGGGCACTTTGTCAAAGGTTCTGCTGAAGTCAAGATATATTATGTCTACAGCATTCCCACTGTCTACCGAAGAAGTTACCTGATTGAACAATGGTTCCTTTTAGATATAGTTCCGTAAAGCAAATTATCTCTTAGAGTTTTATGTCTTTCAAAGTCAGTGTCTTAGTCTGTGCATGTTGACTTGAATGCAAGTCCCATTCCTAATCACATGTCTGCAGGACTATACTAAGGATCTGATAGCAAAGCTAACTTATCCTCGCAAACCATTTCCTTACTTCTGAGTATTTTAAATTGCACTCCCAACTCACAGACCTGGGAGTAATCCCAATGAAATCAATGCAATTTATTTCTAGGTTTACATCCAGAAGATTAGGCTGTTAGCCTTTAAGAGCTGGTTGACATGTTTGGTACCAGCACAAGCAAAAAGAGAAGGGTTGTTTTTGTTTTTTTTGTTTTTGCCTGCTGCATTTCAGGCTGCAGCTTATTCAGCTTCCCTCTTTTGTATCTATAAATCTTCAGAAGACAGGACAGAAAACAAAATTCCTACAGCTAGCTTCTAGAAATATGCAAATGTCTTACTGCATTCCCTCTCAATGAGCCTCTCTGGTATGGCTTTTGGCCATAAGCCTTCACCTAACAGAGGGAGGTTATGGAAGCGGAGGGTGGGTAGGTGCATTTTTCTCATTTGCCAGGGATCATCAGCACCAGTATTCAAATTATTAGAAAAACACTAATTGTATTGTAAATAAACTAACTATATTTTAGAAACACATATTTTAAGCATTTTCCTTTGGCAAGTCCAAGTGAAGGTGGAGGGGAGGGAAACATGACACATGTCAGAAAGTTACCGCAAACACTAGATGGCAGTCTATAATACAATCTGGCTATGTTTAATTCCATTAACACAGACCATTATCTTTCACCTCTATCTACAGGGGGGAAATGCAAGAAGCTTCAATGAGGGTTTACTTGAATATCTGGTGCCTAGGAAGCTGTTAAAGCGACAAAAAATGCTGTAAAACACAAACACATTCTATTGTTACATTCTATTTTATGAATTAGTGTTCAAGCCAATTTCTGTGGGTTTACGGCACATATCTCAGAAAGGCAGATTAGTTGTACATCTATTTCACACAAGATCCTAAAGGAAATTTGGATTACAGAGTTTGACACTACAAAGAGCCAATGAAGTGTATGTTCAGCTTTCCCTCCATCTCAATGCCTTTTGATATATTCTTCTTCATACTCATGTGCATCTGCACATAGTGATCTCATCACCACTATAAAAGGGTCTTAAGGACTCACTGTGATTTAAGTACCTATGACCAGTGCACATGAGCACCTTTGGCTCTGTTAGCAAACATCCCTCGCATTCCCATGCTTCAGACAACTGCCTTGTTCCGGTCAAGGACCAACCTAGTCCTGGGTAAATACACCATCCTCTCATCCCTGTTTTTCTCCTACAAACCCCTATTTCCCTTGTGCTGTCTAGAAGCAAAGAATCATAATGGCTTATATGCCATTAAGTTCTGCACAGTTTAGTTTTAGGTCTATCAGTCTCACACACCTGCTCCACATGCTCTACCATTTAAAATCCCACAACTGATGCAACTCGTTTAATTAAGGCCATCCTTGTGCTTAGTATTGCACAGAACAGGCTCCATGTCTGTACAAAGTCACAACAACCTACTTAAATCAGAAAGGTTAGGAAAGGCCAAAAAGAAGAGGGGAAAAATTTATTGGTAAGGATCACACATCAATACTGGCAAGATAAGGCAGGGGAGTGTAGCACAGACTTCATTAAACACTGGGTCTTAAGAATATTTTTAAAAAGGAAGTGGGTGGTCATATATAAAAAAAACATGTCCCAGACATAGGGAACAATATGGCAGAAGGGAGGGATGTGTGAATTGAACAAGATAACTATGGATGTTAAATAGCAAATAAATAAATGTTTATCGAATAGAGGAAGTTATAAAGTATTAAGACTTGGTTGAAACAGAATACTCTGCATTGCTTCTGCATTGTGGCTGTAAAACTGTGTCACATACAGTTTACCACCAGGGGAGTGGGGGAAGTACTTCATTTCTATTCTTATCCTTACTTTATTTGCTATATTTAATTTTGCATATACTGTATACAGAAATACATAAGCAGCTAGTTTGGCCACGCCAGGGCGACCCAGGGCGGTTTATAACATCATAAAAGCATAATAAAACCCATTGTTAAAAACTTCAAAATTACAATTATAAAATTTAAAAAGTTTTTAAAATTTATAAAAATCCACAGGTCCCAATAATAATTTAAAAAGTTAAAAACTTAAAAACAAAAGATTAAAAAGATTAAAAGCCCAGGGGGGAGAGGGAGCTCAAACAAGCCAGCGAGCTGGGGGTTATGGTACCGTCAGGACCCCATACCTGTCCCGCTAGCCATGTTTTTAAGTTCGCCAGGTGTGTGTGTGTGTGTGTTCAAAGGTGAGTCTACACAGCTTCAGCTATTATGGTCAAGTGAAGAATGATGCATCTAATAGCTCTGATATAACCATAGATCCAGATGCAGGAAAGAAGATCTGCCCCCCCTCCCAAAAAAACAAAAAACAAACAGAAAATCCTGCAATCCTGCATACTCTTTCCCTGAACTTACAAAAGAGACACACATTCAGGGGGCAGCAATGCACTGCTGCCAAATTAGTGATATTCAAAATTTGAATGGCTGCTTTGAAAAAAAGATATGCAATCTGAGAGATTTCAGAGGAACATAACTCTTTTTTTAAACAAAAGCATTGCTCTCACATGCTGCACAAATTCAACAATTGCAGCAAATAAATTTAGTTGGTAGAGACCGTCATAAACGTCATCACATAAGGCCTGAATTTTGTCCATTTTTGCCTCTAATCCATGGGCATGACCCAGAGATGCTCAGAATGACTTCCATAACTCTCATCTACCAGCCAACTCTATAATGCCTTACCCACTAGCCTATGTTTTATACCAAGAAAATCAGCACAACTCTACTTCTTATTCTTTAAGTGCCATATCCGATTTAGAATATTGGCAATCATCATGGCGATTGTCCTGGAAACAATATAATGCAGTGGCCTTCCATTTGCCTTCTGAATCGCAGCGTGACATCCATTTTACCGATCCAGTTCCATGAGTCACTTTCTGGTCTGGACCCCTTTCGGCACGCAAAGTCCTCCTCACGCCCAGGCCAGTATTGATGAAGCTGGTAGATTCAATTGGGATTTAATCCACCTAGGGACCATCAACCTTCCTTGTGGATTTTGCCACCCAAGGCCACTAGTCCTGTGGGTGGTCAGGTTAGTTGACTGCCACCTTATGATCAGCATTGAGTTGCTGGCAGTATAGTCTACTCTATTACCATAGCGTGATAACCTTTTAGAGATGATTGCTACTATATTTATTATTTTATCTAAGTTTTTCGAGTGGGTGATAGTTCAATGGAATAAAAAGGCAAAGATATGCCTTAATATTGACCATTGCTCATCTGACTACACTTCCTATTGATAGGCACTTAGTTCATTATGCAAATAAGACAGTAAAAAATTAAGATCAATGGTCAACCAGGAAAAATGCATTACGTATAGCTCCAGGATTGATTGATTTATTAGTCACATTTATATTGCTGCCCACTAGGCAAGCGACTCTGAGCAGATCTTGCCTGGGCGTTACTACTGAGGAAATTCCAATTTGCATCTATGACATTGTGATTCAAATTCTGTCTTCTTCAAACTAAGTTATTTTCTAACCATGAATTACACATTATGAGTTCTCACCCCATGGCAGGATCCAGTGCAATGCCTTTAGGATTGTAGAGCTCCTGATCAAGCAGTGTAACACAGGTGACCCCATTCTTGTTGCAGACAAAGATTCGGTCATCTATGTCATCCACAAAGTAGAAATTGCCAGTAAGCCAGTCGATGGCCATCTGTTCCACGTCTAATGGAAGAAAACAAAGAAGCACAAGGGTCAAAATGTTGGCTAATAAAGTAAAACCCCAGAGATTAACCATTTTGAAGGAGCTAGTAGTCTGGAGTTGGCATCAAGGCAACATGAAGTGAAATATAAGCAATGAAGATGTGGCAGGTTAACATGGAAAAAAATGCTGGCCTTTTGGTAGGCTCTTTGGAAAACTGCATGTTACACCCTCTTGATTTTTTTAAAATCTGATTTTCCAAGCCTTAAACAAAACATGGTTCTGGAGCTGTACCATTATTAGCTTATGGTCAGCAGAAGAAGATCTAGAACACAAAACAGTACAGGGTTCTACTCACTTAATGAAGTATATGACAGGCCTAGAATTCTAGGCTGTTCAGTATTATAGAGGATAGATTTTGAAAGAAACCAGACAAACCCCCTGACATTTCAGACCGCCAGAAAAGAAAGTTGGGAGAAGAAACTGTCAAACCAATATATAAAAAAGAAAGCTAATACTGTATAATATTCTATATGTTAGCTTTATATATCTCTAGTGAGGGGTTTTTTAAACTGATGAAGACTCGTGACATTTTTTTCCTTTGACAGAATGGCATAGTCAACTGCAACTTGTATCTGAGAATGCATTTTCCCCCTGAAGCAGGAAAAATGTCATGGGTGTGAATTTGTTTAAGGTGGATCCCAGCTTGCCATGAAGTGACCCACACATGCTATGATCACAGAGCCATCCCCTGTGGCACACACAAAATGAGATATGAAGGATTCAACACCGGGACTACAATGGACTGCTGCAGCCTTGAGGATATTGACAAGGTGCGCCTTCACAGTAGCATTTTCTCCACTGAGGGCGACCATCATCCCACCCAAAAGGGCTCATCTGCCCATAGCCATTGGCCACTTTAGGGAGTCAGGTTAGTTGACCACCACCTGACACTTGGCATAAAATGGCATAACCCAGCAACAAATCACTTAGAAATTCTGCTCAAGTGTTACAGCAATCAGCTGCCTTTAAGCTTAAGCATCTTTATCAAAAGTTCACGTTATAAATATATGATGATGAAGCTGGGATATGATATTGTTCCCTTAGTCCTGCAACATTCTGGATTTGTAGGAAGTATAGTACATAAAACTAGAAATTAAATATATGTAACATTTCCATAATGCAAACCTACAGTGATTACTTTCAAATATTACATAGTATTTAATATAGTATTTTCATCATCACACTTCTTTATTTTTTAGACATGCTTCCCCATCTCTTAATTATCATCAGCCAACCACCTTTGTAACAAAAACATTCCACCCATAGAAATAATCAAAAAACTAGTAAAATGTTTTAAATTTAATTTAGCGATTTGAAATATGAAAATTAAAATTGTAAAATTGTGACATCTTTTAAACCAAGCTTTCAGTTTGGGTACAAATATAATCTGGATAAGAGACATAAAGTCCTTGACTTGCAACATGCTTATTTTCTCTTCTGACTAAAAGGGGTTCAGAAGGTTTCACTTCAGCTTAACCACATCTCATTGGGTCATTCAAGCTGATAAAATGCGGTTAATGCTAGCTATGATTTGTTTGGAACAAAGTTAACTTGAAACAAGGCTGGGACTTTTTGTTCTCTGCAATGCATTAATATATAGGAGCCTGCCAAATGTAAACTGGGAACTCTGCTAAAATGTATGTTATAAAAATTAGCTTCATTTTGAACAGGGAAATACAAATGGATGATGAAGGGACCTTCTAAAGCCATTGCATAAAACAAATCAAAACACACAGCAATAAGAGGGGCTAATTTATCCAGCAAAAATACAGCAAAAGGTTTTCCCAAGCGATGAGGGCCCCTAGAGAAGGCTACATAATGCCACAATAAAATTAAATTGTTTTATAAAGACATATTACAAGACTGGCATTTTAGGATATGGTGTTTCACAACAGCATAAAATTGCTAGGTAATTGTGTGAAGGTGTCAGTGTCATACCAGTGGATTGTACTATGTATAGCAGAGGTGCCCAAACTACAGTCCTTGGGCCAGGGCCAGCTCCTGACACCAATTCATATGGCCCACACCGCCCTTGTCACTTGTAGTTTGGGCACCCCTGGGTTAAGCTGAGAAAATGGCAGCTTAAAATCTAACTCATCCTGTTGCAAAACAGATTGCAAGGTGTGTTTTACTTCTGCTTCCGGTGGGAGGAACCATGTGACTGGCCTGCTGAAATATGTGACTGGCCCACTGCCCAAAAAGTTTAGGCACCCCTGATGTATAGGAAAGTTTACCTATCCAAATCAGCCCTCAAATTTTAATATTCTCGAGATGAATTCTATGTTTCTGATTAATATAGGTCTCCTGCCCTGTCTTCTTGGTCTCATTAGATAGCTCCCCTTCTAGATTAGTTACCAATGATGGAACCATCTCAAGCGACCTCTTCCCCTCCTGGAGGCCCTGTTTTGTGCCGCCAAGAATAGAGCACCAAGAAGAAGATTGCTCTCCTACTAAGAATCTTAAAGACCTTTTCTCTTCTCTCCCTTCTGTGTGGCTCATTCTCCTGGAACTGATGGCTGCCCTCAATTAGGCTTTCTCACCAGCCCTGTGCCTCATTTGAAAACAGTTTTGAAAACTCCTTCCTTTCACTGAATTTTCTTTTCTCTCTGCTAGTCCTGGCAGCAAGTGGCTCCTAGAACAGCAGACTTTCTCCACTTTATTGCTGTATTCTAGAATACTTTGTTAACATTTGCATCAGATAACGCTAAAATTGCATAACGTTAAGCAATCTGGAAAAAAATTGCATCGCATAACATTAAAATCCTATGGGATGCATCAGTTAACATTCGTTAAAGCCTGTGCTGGTTACAATGTATCTCTGTGGAGTTTTAATGTTATCCAATGCATCCCATAGGATTTTAACATTATCTGATGCATGCATTATCTGATGCATTATTCTACATGCATCAGATAACATTAAAAATCGGATAACACTAAGACTTGTGGAACCAAGTTTTAGCATTATCCGAGGTTTCACTGTACTAGCTTAATTAAGTTACTATCAGCCACTACATGAGGAGCTGTTTTTCAATATTATTTACTTTTGTTGTTCAGTTGAATAGTCGAGTCTGACCTTTTGTGACCTCATGGACCACAGCATGCCAGGCACCCCTATCTTCCACCATCCTCCACAGCCCGCTCAGCTCTACATCAATTGCGTCAACAATGCCATCGAGCCACCTCTCATCTTCTGCCTCCCCCTTCTCATTTTGCCTTCGCTCCTTCCCATCATCAAGGCCTTCTCAAGTGAGAATTTTCTCTGAATGGTTGCCCTCACTTAACAACCAAAAACAACCAAAAACTCACTTAACAGTTAAATCGGGATTCACAATCCCTCCCCCAGAAGTCACAATCAGTCATTTACAATGGCAGTGGCAGCACTTTTTCCAAGTGTTTTGCTTAAAGAGCAACTCTCTTAAAGAGCAATCCCATGGAACGCATTATGCTCTTTAAGTGAGGTACCACTGTATATAGTAAATATGTTTATCTTGACACATTTGGCTAGAGCTGAACATTTAGGTGTCTGTTATGATTCTGAGGCTACAAATTATATCTGAACAACCCTTCTGCATGTGTAAGGATGAAAGCATGATTTGCCTTTGTTTCTTCAAAGCATAAAACTCTGTCGAAGGAAGAAGGGAAGAATAAGCAAGCTAAGCCAAGAATGTCTGACTAGTGAGTAATTGCCAACACTGCTCACAGTAAGATATGAGTCACTATAAAACTTGCCTTTCATTAATGAGCAAAGAGAGCGACCCAATTTTGCCGCTCGACTGGAAAAACAATTTCCATCTTTTTTTATTCTGAAAAACTGGATATTGCCAGGCTTGTAAACTGCAGCTGCTAAGCTGCAAAGGCAATACAACTTCCACATCAATTTGTCAGGAATATTCTAGGAAGAGAGAAAAGTTACAAAATGCTATTTTGAGAGGAGGTGTGGGTCAATTGGTCCATCTTCTGATTAAGCTTAATCGAATGCCAAGTTTCTGAAGGATTTGTTTTTCTAAGATGTGTGATATTATAAAACTAAGCACATTTACATGCTGATGTGAATTTAAAAATAGATTAGAGCAGAGAGAAGAAATTCTAAGGACATTGTTCTAGAGCAGTGGTCTGCAAATAGTGGCTCTCCAGGTGTTTTGGACTTCAATTCCCAGAAGCCCAAGTCAGCACTACTGTTGACACCTGGAGAGCCACTATTTGCAGACCAAGGTTCTAGAGGGATATATATATATAGTTTCGGGTCGCCCCAGTGAGAAGGGCGGTATAAAAATGTAAATATGTAAATAAACAAACAAACAAACAAACAAACTACACATGGAGTCTAGAGCAGTAATGGCAAACCTTTTAGAGACCAAGTGCCCAAGGTGGAGGAGGCATATGGGCAGGCACCACACATGTGGCATCGCCGGAGGCACACCTTGAGCAGCTCACAACTCATGCCTCAAGCACCATTGCTACCTCCTCTGCCTCCTAGGAGGTGTGTGTGTGGGATGTCTGGCCACCTCACCTCATTCCCACTCCTGCCCCCTGGGTGGGATTTCAGCTTCCCCTCTTGCCTCCCCATTGGCAGAGGGGTGGATGGGGAAGTGGCGCTGCCACTGGTGCCAGCACGCAGGAAGAGCTCTGCATGCTATCTCTGGCACACATGCCATAGGTTCGCCAACACTGGTCTAGAGCATTGTTTCCCAAACTTTGGGTTTGGGACTTAAGTTCCCAGAAGACTAAGTCAATTCCCCAAAACTGATCAACCAATGTACTGACTTAGGCTTCTGGGAATTGAAGTCCCCCTGTGGTGTGTGTGCCCCACATTGGGAACCACTGGTCTAGAGCTTAAAGATAAAAAAAAAAAAACCTTAGGCCTTTCCATTTTTTCTTCAGCACTCCCATAAGCCCAACATTGGCTGTGTCATATGGGAGGCCAAGAACTCTGAGAATTCAGAAATGCCCCATTCCTGCTTTACCTTGACTTAAGCAGAGGGTGTGCACAGGTTAGCAATGCAATATTAGACTATCAGGTGAGCAAACAAATTCTGTGTTTAGAGGTTTGCTTTGTTCAACCATTTCAACTTTCCTGAATGGAAGGCCTACAGGTCAGGAAGCTAACTTCAGTTCTGTTAACTTTCAAGTCCTCTATAAAATGACTACTTGGACGTATAAGCGGCAATTTCCTGGCTATCCAACTCCAGAATGCTCATAACATTTTAGGCCTACCCAGAGTTGCTCTGCTTACTAGAGAAGCCAGAAACATCAGTGACTAAATCTGATCGTCTGGATGAAAACCATTGCTAATCTAGCTCTAAATCACAATTTCAAGCCACTTTGTCTGAAAAGTTGTTATCTTTGATCTGAAAGTGCTTTAAGGGGCTAAATGGTAAAATAACTGAAAAGAAGTGCATTCATCCATTGAGTGGGACACCCTTTAACTGCCTTGCTCTACTTGTGCCTCCAGAGAGGGACATTCTTAGCCATGGGGGATCCAGGACAAAGTTAGCAAAAGAATTAAGCGATGGCGAAATCTGTGTTTCTGAGAAGGAGGGAGCAAGAAAGGACGTGTGTGGTTTTTTTGTTTTGCTTTAACATCTGGTGAGCACTTTAGCAGAGTCATCCCCTTTGGAAATTCTCCGGTGTTGTGTTGTTAACTCCAGTTTCTCAGACCTCAAGAGCAACTCTATGGCTTTTTTTAAAGGATTAAGCAATTAAAACTTCTTTTAAAAAAGTTTAAAAGTATCTGTTCTGATCCTCCCTATCTCTGATTCATCAATTTCTTGCACAAACATAGAGGAACAAATACCAGGCAGATTCCTGCATCAGAGAGAAATGACCTGTAGAAGCCATTGAAAATAAAATGGGAATTTGGCTGTGAGCCTCTTGTTGAATCAGAGTCACAAGACTGCTTTTTGGCGTTCCAAGCGAGAACAAAATGGAAAAAAAGACTCTACACGGATTACAAAATAGGGCACTGTGAGATTGCTGTAATTTGGACTCTTAAATTTCCCAATAATTTACATAGCTATTGCAAAATATGTTTAGTCCTTATTTTGTTCATTTCTATCACTTCATCTACAGGATATGTAATTGTTTTTCTAGCATAATAACTGTATGGGTATCAAAAGTAATAGTTGACATTTTTGAAGTGGTAGCCATGTTAGTCAATGCAAGCATATTAGAGAGTAAACAAAACAAAACGACCACAAAAAGACAAAAAAAATTTTTTTTGGGTGACACCTTAAAGACTATTTCCTGTATTTTGTTTGCCTTGCCACTGCTCATGCCTCGCCACTGCTCCAGGAGCTGCACTGGTTGCCAGTGTGCCTCTGGGTGCAATTCAAAGTGCTGGTAATTGTTTCACAGTGTGTGGTATTTTTACCCACTAAAACCACCTCCCATTACGCCCCGCCACCCAGCGCAACCGCTGTCAGGCATTACTTCGCTGGGGGGGGGGGGCAGAATGGCTGTTAAAAACCTCCCTCCAATTTGGCTACTCGCCCCTCCTCCTCTACACCTCTGGCTGCCCTCTTCACAGTCTCTCTACACGTCCAAGTTCCAAGATGACCCTGGCCGCATAATTGGACATTGCGACCCAAGAAGTCTCCCTGCTCAACATCTCGCCAATGAGGTCTTCTGGAGACAACCATAGTCAAAAATGCCTCTGTAAAATTTCCCATTCTGCATCAAAGGGTGGACAGTGAAAAAACACGTGCTCAGTGTCTTCCTGCACGGGCACAAAGCCTCATCATCCAGCCTAAAACGGTGTTGGTAGGCTCTGAAGCAGCCATGCCCCTTGAAACGCTCGTTATGCGAGTTTTTCCATAGGGAAAAGTCCAACTCGCATAGCGAAAAACTCGCATAGCGAGCAGCCTCGCAGAATGAATTAAATTCGTTATGCGAGGTATGACTGTACTGTATTTAGGATGAAGAATCATTCAAATTGGCTTAATGTTTCAGTTCTACTTTATCCTAATTTGAGGACTAATCCCCATCTTCAATACTTTTGAGGAAATAAATGTTTTGTGAGCATTCTCCCCCTGGTAGCCAAAAAAGCTTTCAAAAGTGCTTTAATTTTTTTTAATACGGTCACCCTCAAATAGTTAGTCAAATTAGAAACTTAAATGGAAAACACATATTTAAATCAAAAAAGAAACCAAAGAAGTTCGAATTATAAAATATTTTTGTCTAGCATGAATCGTTTGTTGCTAAAGATTTTTTTTCCACAACCAAAAAAAAACAACAACCCCCAAATGAGCGCTGTTTTTCACTCCATAACAAGACATAATTTCATTTCCTCAGTACTTTTTTTAAGGTGGCAAAATGAAAAACTGTTAGGATGTTTCTTCAATTTCTACAGAACATAAAGATTTCACCTGTGAGATAAAACAAGCACAACCATGCCAAGCTTCTTCTCAGATCACAAAACTCATGAAAGACAGCCTCATTCCTCTATTAAGAGCAAATTAGGCAAACTCAAGGACCATATTAAATCATCTATTTACTCTCCAGCTCTGTCCTCTTAAGAATCAGTTGACCTGGTTTAGAAAATCAAAGGGTATCTCTTTTTATCCTCTCACCCCAGGGCCTTTCCCTAACTCTTTTAAGATTCTTCTATAACCAAGCAAAGTGAATATAGATACAACTAATTTTCACAACAGTCTGGAATGAGTAGAAATGGGAGGCAACTGCAACAGCTAGGCTGCTTCTTTCTCCTATCCCAGTCAGTATTTTTGCAGCTGGAATGCATTATGCTTTGCTCAAAGTCTTTCATTGTTTTCAAATTGCTGCGTTGTTCACTCTCTTTTTCTCATTCCGTTCTTCTCTTTCCCTTGTTCAGAACTCCTTCTTCTAGTATTGTTTTCAACCTTCATTCATAGCCTCAAATGAAGCCAAGATTGTGCTTTTTACTCAGCAGAAGCAAAGTTAGCAAGACCTATTTTTAACTCTTAACATCAAAGAAACATTCTTCCTATTCCCTTTTATGCCAAGCCTCCAAAACAACTTTCTGCTCCTCTCTTCTAGCCAGCTTGGCCTTTGAAACCAAATTATTGGGCTAAGGGGGCAGTAGTGCAAGTAAAACTCTGGAAAATGTGGAACATAAATATGTCCTGCGTCTCAGTAGCACTCAGGAGAATTAAGTTACTTTTGCAACATGCCAGAAAGTTGCACCGGGTGAGGATGCATAGTGGAAGCCAGAGTCACAAAATAAAGCTTCCATTTAGGAAAGTATTATTTTGCATCAAGACAAGAACCCCACAAGACCTTCAAAGAAAAGCTTAATCTAGTCCAGACCCTGACTGACACAGAATTTATGCTGATTTTTTGTTTTTCCTGAAATATATTCAATTTTGGATTCATGTTCCTTTTAAAAAAAAAAAATCCTTTCCCATTTTCTTTTGCCAGTTACATAAACACAAATTATCATTAACTTCATTCTAACTGATCAGAAGCCCAGGAAGCACATTTTCAGTCCAATAAGGTAACTTACTTCGTGTTATATACTGTACAGGTAAAGAAGAGAGTGGCTGTGTGGATGGAAGACAGAAAGACAACACAAGATTTTGTGAGTTTTCATGCATAGTCTGATTCAGCATAATACCAAAAACAAAATGAAAGAAGGATTTTATGGCATCATAAAGACTTATTAAAAGGTTTATTTGAGTGTGGGCTATCATGGATTACAATCTACAACTATAGATAGGTAACGGTAATGGTTACCCTTGCTCGAAAGCCAGTCATATCTGACTCTGGGGTTCAACTATAGACATGAGACTCAACAGTTAGGCCACTAGACTAGATTATATACATAGAGTATCCAGTGGGGGAGTGAGATTCATAAAACCACCCCTAAAGAATCTCATTTACTGTATTTCGAAAGCCCTATAAGGGTTCTTATAAGTCAGCTCTGACCTGATGGCACATAATATATACATGGTAGTGAAACAGGGACAAAGTGAGATGGCTCAGACAGAGAAATAAAACTCTGGAATTCCTCACCAGTAGTGGGTCCCAATCCCAATGTGAGGCCCATGCCCCACAGGGGGACTTCAATTCCCAGAAGCCTAAGTCAGTACATTTGCTGATCAGTGCTTTGGGGAATTGACGCAGGCTTCTGGGAATTGAAGTCCAAAAACCAAAAGTTGGCAAACACTGTTCTACAGTCTACACCTAGCCAAGTGATTACATGGATCTTTCACTGATCGCCCATTAAACTAAATGCTGACTATTACTCCAAATGCTTACAAAAATATTTAAAATAATGTCCTCTATGAAACCAACATCAGATTATCATGCTAAATAAAGATTTCAAATTCTAGGCACTAATGTTAAACGTCTAAGAAGTTAAGGCAGCCAGGAATTGACCTGGTTATAATGTGGATTTCTTTTATCCTTACTGAAAAGAAAGAGGCCTTGGATTTTTTTTTGTCCTTATTTTGACCAATTAATAATTTTATTAATAATATTTAATACTCTTACTTTAGCATCTAAACACCGATGTTCCCAATGATGATAACATCAACTAAGAATAGTACATGAGTACTAATTAAATAGCAGGTGACTGATTTAAAGTTTAAAAAAGAAGTTATTACAGATCAAATAAATTGCCGTAAATATCTTCACTTTTATCATGCAAGTTTTACTGCTGGCTCTTAACATTAATGTTTTGGGGCTGCTTTGGCTGCATTAAATCACATTGAAGACATTTACCAACTGAGGCAATATTTTCAAACAAATACCTCTTCAAGCAAAAATAAGGATGGGGAACGTCATTGCTACAAATGTTGGTGACATTCTGTTCTAATTCACCTCATCCCTCACAGTTGACCAGGGTAGTAGGGCTGGCGGGAATGTCAGATCAATCACATCTGGAAAGCCACATGTTTCCCAGCTCTAAAATATAGAATGTTTCTGAACAGAAAGCTTCCACCACCACCCACCACCCATTTAAAACCCATCACCATTTAAAATGAAGAGTAGACAAAAAGAGTAATTCTGACTCAGGCAACAAATAATTTAGTTCAGCATCCTGTTTTCCACCAGAGTACACTAGATGCCTCTGGGAAGAACATAAGCAGGGCAGAAAAGCAACAGAAGCTGCAAATCAGCAGCATTTAGCATTTGAACCTGGGTACTGCATATCACCATAATGATTTGTAGACATTGATCAGCAGCCATGTATGAATTTGCCTAAAGCCGCTTTGTAGCCAACTAAGCTAGAAGACATCTTTACATCTTGTAGCAGTGAGTTCCACAAATGAATTTGGCACTTATTTTCATCCTCTGTCCAGAATCTGCTATCAATCAATTTTTATTAGACCGCTCTATGTTCTAATATTATACATGAAGGAACAATCAACATCTTGCTCTGAAACAGCTAACTCTTTTACAGATTCCCCTGTAGAACAAAAACAATCGGCGTGTTTGACGATGGCATGAAGCCTTGCATACTTTAGGTAAAGGTTTCCCTTGCACGAAAGCCAGTCATATCCGACTCTAGGGTTCAGTGCTCATCTCTGTTTCAAAGCTGAAGACCCAGTGCTGTATGCTTCTGCAGACATTTCTGTGGTTGTGTGGCAGGCATGACTAGACACCAGAATGCATGGAACACTGTTTACCTTCCCACCGAAGTGATTCCTATTTATCTACTTGCAATTTCTTGCTTTCAAATGGCTAGGTTGGCAGGAGCTGGGACAAAGACGGGAGCTCATTCCGTCTTGTAGTACTCGGGAATTGAACTGCAGACCTCCCACCTTCCAGTCAGCATTTTAGCCACTTGAGCCACTGCAGTCCTTTACAGAGCACCAAACAGACCTAAAAGCAGAACAGGCTACAGACAAGTCAAGCATGCTATAGCCTACAAACAATACAACTTTTTTGCCTAGAAATATACACAAAAGGTGAGCGAGAAGAGCAAATTTTACCTTATTCTGAAAAATCACAATGAATTTCCACCCTAAAATAATATTGTTAAAAGAGACCCGGGGGGGGGGGGGAGGCCCTACAACAGAAGATGTCATATCTCCAGGTAATCAAAATATTTTTCCAATTTAGAAGCTGTGTCTTTTTGCTCCTGTATCCCACTGGTTTAAGGGTACCAGTGGCAGTTCAGTAGCAAAGTGAATTAACTCTACCTATCCCAAGTGTTGACTGTTCCTTCATGGGTTCAAAACAGGTTAATCAAGGTGAGACATGGCAAGAGAAGTGTAGTATAACGAAACCTCCCCATCTTTGGAAATGGACCGAAGATGTGTCTGCAACCACTACCTTCTTTTGAGCCTGGCCTCAGGTGTACTCAACATCATATCCTTTTACCATCAACAACACCTATGCAGGTAACAATTCATTTCTCCACCCCCACCCCTTTTTAGTTATTTTGCCCCTCAAGTAGAATAACGAACCCTTTCCCATTTGGCATATGCAACACACAGGCAGCTGTCAGTTTGCCATGTGCTGTATTCATTCTGAACTCCTCAGGGGCTTTGGTCTGGCTTCTGTCTGAAAACAGAAACCTAGGCCCTGACATGAAGAAAAAGTGACAGCCATACCCAAGGGGGGCAGCTGTCTCATCTGTACCTTCTCTGTTCAAAATGAGGTTTGCTGGAGCGTCCAGTTATTTAAAATTGATACCACAGCACCACCAATTAAAAGAGCCATGCATATTGCTTGAGACATATATGAAGTATATTTTGTTATTCTGCTTTTTAATCTGGGTTTAGAGACAAAGCCCGATTTTATTGACATTTATATCTAACATCGTGCTAATTTGTTTCAGAGAGAAACTAAACACACAACAAAAACAAAGATGATGGTAGAACTTTAAAATACTCTAAACTAGTGTCGAAAACCTAATTGTGACTGATAGTGTATCCTCCATTATAGATCAGGAGTTCTCAACCTTTTTATGCCAGGGGCCGGATCATGCTACCTCAGACAGCTTTGGTGGCCTGATGGCCCTTTCCCCCTTCCTATACCACATGGCACTTCCTGGCATGGTGGAGGCAGGGGGGCACAAGAAATGGTGCCATGGGCCCCATCCGGCCCACAGGTTGAGAATCTCTGTTATAGATGGTTATATGTAAGCTTCAAAGGAGATAGCATGTATATCAGTTGTAGCAAAGCAGAGGGAGGAAGGCACATCTGTTTCATGTCTTGCTTATGCAACTTCTCCAAAGGCATTTGATTGCTCCCTGCAAAAAGAGAACCGTAGACTAGACAGATCTTTGGAGTACACCAATAATTTGGATCCATTTCAGTTTGGGGTTTAGGCAGTATCATGGTACTGAGATGACTGATTGTTCTGCATGACATCTGAAAAGGAGACTGGTATCAGGTGAACGTAACCCAGGCCTATTGATACTCCAAGATCTCTCAGGGGCTTCGGATACCATCAACTACAGGACCCTTCTGAATAGACTATCATGTATAGAGACTGGAGACCCTGCCCCCTGCCAGTTTCAATCATTCCTCAATAATGCTATCCAGATGGTTCATCTTGGGTCTGCCTTTAAAGATGGAACAGAAACTGCAGCAGTGGGCAAAGCCAGAAAAGTACTGTATGTGATAATAATCTTTCAGAACTGTATTACAGTAGACCCTCATAAAACAATTGCCCCATATAGCAATGGAATCTTATAACAAAAGGGAATGGCGTCCTACATAACAATTTTCCCTATGGAAAAAAAAATCGTACAACAATTTTCAATGAGAAAAACTACTTAGTGAAAAAAATCGTTGCATGTGCATCCCATAGAGAAAATCGCTCTATGATGGATGCATCGTATAGTAATTGTTTTGTACAACAAGCCCCATGGAACGAATTAAAATTGTTGTATGAGGTACCACTGTATTTCCAAATGCAGATCCTGTACTGTCTTTGAAAACCACACTATTCAAAAATTCTCCACATGTGCAAAGGCAGTACTGTATATCAAAGGAAGGCTGAATCCTTCTCCCTGATATACAGTATTTTGCCAAGTATTTTGAGAGGGTATCTGTGCCCTCATTCAGACATGATACATTATATCAAATTAAACTGGCTAGCTGTTTTAGGATACTATTCATTCTAGAACAGCAGTGGTTTATAAGGTGGGGAAGCCCTGGTGTTGCAGTGGTTATACTGATTTTTACAAAAACGATCTACTAGAATGAGATAAAAATATGTTCATATTTCTTAAACTACAGTTAAACAAACAGGAAACCTTTCTGTTAAACTCCCTCCTAGTTGGTCTCAAGAACTGGAAAATTTGCCTCTTGCACAACAAAATATAAATGTCTTAGGGTTTATTTTACTCTGGGTTCCCATTTCACAGCAA
This sequence comes from Furcifer pardalis, assembly GCA_030440675.1. NCBI lineage: Eukaryota > Metazoa > Chordata > Lepidosauria > Squamata > Chamaeleonidae > Furcifer > Furcifer pardalis. The sequence continues at coordinate 25,924,114 of CP126893.1, forward strand.
AGGAAAAGAAAATTGCAACATTTTCCAAGCCTAGTTTACTTTTCAAAAGTTTACAAGTATGGAGAAATCTTCATTCACTGGCAGTTTCACAGGTTGGTGATCCACAAGTCCATCTCTCAGAAGTCTCTAAATATTTATGCTATGTTGGTTTTAGTCCTTGCTACATTCAGCAAATTCCACAGGATGATTAATATGTGAATGATAGCTTCTCTAAATTTTTGCAGACACAGAAACATACACAGAGACCGCCACAGATCACTCATTCAGTCTTGTCTGTGAACATATAATACAAAGTTGCTACAGTGTGACTCGATCATCAAACTAAGAAGCTATTAGTCAAAGCTACTCCAGCTGCCTCCAAAGTCTGCAGAAAGAGGCCCTTCCCAACCATGTTAAAGGTAAGGTCTCCCTTGCTCAAAAGCCAGCCGTATCCAACTCAAAGGTTTGGTGCTCATCTCCGTTTATAGCCAAAGAGCCAGCACTGTCTGCGTCAGCAGATGTTTCCATGGACATGTGGCAGGTATGACTAGACACCGGAGTGCATGGAACGCTGTTTACCTTCCCACCGAAGTGGTACCTATTTATCTACTGGTACTTATAATTTCTTGCTTTCAAATTGCTAGATTGGTAGGAGCTGGGACAGATGATGGGCATTCAGTCACTTGGTTACCACAGATTGTTTTAAATTGGCTATTGTGCTTATTTCACAAACACATCTGCACGGAACAACCTTTCCTCCTGGATTCTCTCTGCTGTTATTTTTTTACAAGTCCTATTATCCCTCATCAACACAACCATGCTTGCTGGGGAAGATAGCCACTACAATCAAATAAATCTGAAGAGCCTGAGTTTGGGGAAGACTAATAGCGACGAAATGTAGAAAACTGGCTTGTACCTGCTCACCCCATTTGTCCACCTTAGTCTCAATACTGGCAAACATTCTTTGCGGTTCCAGGCAAAATATTTTTCTCTGTCCTATCTGGAGATGATAGTGGTTCATCCTGAAATGTTCTGACTGAAAAGCAGATGCTGCACTACAAGCCAAGAACCTATTGCTGCCTTTGCTACCTTTCATCCAAGAAGCTCAAGGCAGAATCCATAGTTGTCCCCCTGCAACCATTATATCATCATAAAAATCCTGCAAAGTGCTTCAAGATGACAGAGACCACAGACAAGCTAGCCCAGTAGTTTAATGGCTCACTGAAAGCTAAGCCCTGATTCTCCCCGTGGCTCAAACTCTCATCAATGCGCCATGCTGACTGGAGGCTGAGCTTGGCATCTTGCAGAACTGTGTTAAGTTAAAACCAGGAGTTCTCAACCTTTTTAAAGCCAGGGGCTGGGTCATGCTCCCTCAGACAGCTTTGGGGCTGGATGGCCATTTTGCCCTTCCTCCACCCCATGGCACTTCCTGGTGTGGTGGAGGTGGTGGGGGAACACACGAAATGGTGCTGTGGGCTGCATCCAGCCCACAGGCCACAGGTTGAGAATCCCTGGTTAAAACTGAAGCTACTCCAACGCTGTGTGCTTCTGTTCACCTTCTGGAGGCAGAATATCTTACACGAACGCTCCTCAAAACTGATGATTTCCAAGCTTTTCCATGCAAACCTTTTAAGAAAAGTTATGCTCAGTTTTTCAAAGGAATTTGTTGCCAATGGGAAAGCATCTCCTGTAGGCTACAATTCTTTCTGGTAACAGTTGGAAAAAGCTCAGCCGTGGGGGTTAAAGGCTGGCCATCCAAGAGGAAAACTTTTAAAAACTGGGACACCAAGTAGGGTGAAGGGAAATTGGGTGAAGGGAGCTGAACAAAATGAGCACAGCCGGTTCCAAGTTCATGCTAACCGAACTCATTCGTAACCTTCCACACACCCACAGAAACTAGATCAGAGGCTTTTAGCAGAACTGCGGAAAGGAGGAGAGAAAAGAAGAATGTCAGTGCGTCTAGCAAATAAATATTAGGCAGCTAATTCATAAAGCAAGATGTGTGCTGCAGGGCATGTAAAAGTCAAAAGGTTTGACTAGGGAAATAGTTTCATCAGAAGAACAACTGGAAAGGACCGTGCCAATAACTGCAGAATGTCTGAGTTTAAAACGCCTCTGAGAAGAGGAATGAACCCTTGCCAGGAATGCAGGCCCAGGGGTCTGTATTTCCTCTCTCTTTCTTTTTCTTTAAAGGAATGATCCTCTGGATACATTTACATAATTCCATAATCTGAAGGAATTCCATTTCCATTCCCCCAACCCTCACTCAGAACAAGGGAAGCTCTGTCACAGTAAAAGACTTTAGAGCAGAGCTTTTTCACAGAACACATTTGCTTTAAATCAGGAATGCCCAAACTACAGCCCAGGGGCTGGATATGGCCCCTGATGCCAATTCATCCGGGCCGTGAAGCCCTTGTCACTCCTGGAAATGGAAGTAAAACGCACCCATATGGGAGTGCTTTACTTCCGCTTCCAGAAGTGACAAGGGCACATTTTACTTATTCTACCTGGAGCAACAAGGGCTTTATGGGCCGGATGAATTGGCATCAGGGGCAGAGTAAGCTAATACAGCTGGAGAATCGATCCTAGCATCATACACTACTATTCACAGACTCTTTGCAAGTTAGCACGTTTGTATAAGCGCATACTTCCTAGAAAAAAAACATCTTTTGAAGAATGGAAATCAGCTTAATGGGGACTGCAGTGGCTCAAGTGGCTAAGATGTTGACTGAAAGGCGGGAGGTCAGCAGTTCAATTCCCGAGTACTGCAGGATGGAATGAGTGCCCGTCTTTGTCCCAGCTCCTCTCCACCTGGCAGTTCGAAAGCAAGAAATTGCAAGTAGATAAATAGGGACCACTTCGGTGGGAAGGTAAACAGCATTCCATGCACTCCGGTATCTAGTCATGCCTGCCACATGACCATGGAAATATCTGCAGAAGCAGACAGCGCTGGCTCTTCGGCTTTGAAACAGAGATGAGCACCGAAACTTAAGAGTCGGATTCAACTGGCTTTTGAGCAAGGGAACACCTGGAGTGCCGAGATGATTTTCAATGGAATACTGTATTTCAATCAATGGTTATATCTATCAATTATAACAGTTAACATTTATATACAGAGACAGTATACCTCCAATTGTGGGTTACTGGTGAACTTCAATACGAGAAGGCTATTAACTTCTAACCCTGTTTGTGAGATTACAAGAGTAATTTGCCTGGCTACTAAATGGAGTATTATGCAGGATCAGATTCCACCCCCCCCCCCTTGCTTTCCTAGTTGTGAGAAAATCATGTACTGTATTTCAGCATATAATTCTAAATTTCTATTCTCTCAACCTGGCTACAGGTAGCCCTGCCAAACTTCCCAGAAGAAAGGTGGCTGTGAACCTGTGGCAATAAGTCATGTGTAGAAGAGACAGAGCAAGGATTGAAGATAACAGGTTGAAATGCAAACTCATTAATCCATGTGTATGAACCAAACTCAATTACTACAGGAATATATGTCTCACCTAGATTTTACAAAGTGCAAAGGTTTTTAAAAATGGTCTAAAACACATAGCAAGAAGCATCTCTCCTGATCTCTGCCCGTGGGGGGGAAAGAGTGTGAGAAAATTAACCATGGAAGGTGGAGCTAGGGCTAGGTTCAGACTGCAAGAACTGCTAGCTCAATTGCTTCCTTTTAAAATTCAGTAAAATCCTACTTTATGGAATTAATTCATTCCACAGAGTTTTCCTTGTCGCAAAAAAAATCACAAAGTGTAGTTTTCCATAGGAATGCATTGAAAACCAATTAATCTGTTCTGAAAAAAAATACAAGGCATTATTTTCAATTGATTCTATCGAAGAGGGGAAATGTAAAACCATATAAGCTGACCCTCCTGAGCTGTGCAAGTTACCATGAAGTTCCAGACAGGACAGTGTAGGCCAGGGGTTCCCAACCTATGGCCCGTGGGCCGGACCCAGCCTGCAATGACATGCCATCCAGCCCATCACTGCCTCTGCCACACCCAGAAGTGGAAGCATGGTCTGGCCCACTCAGCTGTCTGGGTCTGTGGGTCAGGCCCGCAACATATAAAGGTTAGCCACCCCTGGTGTAGGCTGTAGCTTTCAGCTTTCTGGGAACCTTGGGATTGCAACAGCTACCTAACAAGTAAGTTCTGCCCATACTGATGTAACTCAAAGCAGTCTCAACCCTCTCCATTCCCTCCTTTTACATGATATAAACTTAACTCACTCCATTGGACTAGGACTTGAAGGTTGGCTCTTGGCCAAACTGCCAGACCTGAACTGCTTCTGCAGAGGCCAAATATAGAATGTAGAATGACATCACCCTCCTCCTTAATTCTTAGAGGAACAAGGAAGGTGTACTCTCCCTTAGGTGCTCAGCACACAAAAAATTCAAAAACAACAGAGCAATAGATTTAGACAGTAAGCCAGACAGAGGTCATTGTCACAACAGACAAGAATCTTATGTATGACGAAAGGCTTGCCCCAAACAAAGCCCATGTGGTTCATGAATTTCACCATGAGATGCTGGCTTTGCAGACTGGACAGCCTGCTTTTGTAGTGGTAGCATTCAACAACTAAGCTTGTTCTTAGAGACAGGCAGGTACTAGCAGTATTTAAGTCTTTCTCCATCTAAATAACCTTTAACAGTGGTCCTCAACAGGGGTTCTCAACCATTTCAAGTCAGGAGCCAGGTCACACTCCCTCAGACAGTTGACTGTTTATGGCTGTTGTAAACACATTTACAGCAGCTGTAAATGAGTCAGTGGCCAGATTATTTGGCACTGTGGGCCGGATGTGGCCCATGGGCTATAGGTTGAGAACCCCTGCTTTAGAAGGTCAGTCTCACCTCTTCATTAGTCTTCATTCAGCCTCTTCATTAGTCAGCTGAAAGCCTCTGGTTCAAGAAGGGCTATAAGGAAGTATCTCTTCCTCTCCCATTCTCAACAGCACCTTTCATAATGCACAAAAATCAGTCAAGCTGTTACAGGTGGAGGAAAGTATGTTGCATATAATGTTGTATAATGGAAAGAGACTGCAAGTATGGTTTGTTTTAAGTAAGAGTGAGATTTTAAACATACATGTATAGGATTGTAGTGCATTTAAGCAATCCTAGAAATTAGCATTTCCTTCCTAAAATTCAGATTCATCAGACTACTTGAATAAAATGTAGATAGATGAGGTAAAGGTCATCCTTGCTCAAAAGCCAACCATTCACTGCTCATCTCTGATTACAGCCAAAGAGCCAGCGCTGTCTGCGTTTGCAGACGTTTCCAGGAACATGTGGGAGGCATGACTAGACACCAGAGTGCACGGAATGCTGTTTACCTTCCCACCAAAGTTGTCCCTATGTATCTACTTGCAACGTCTTGCATTCTAACAGCTAGGTTGGCAGGAGCTGGGACAGAGATGGGAGCTCACTCCATTGTGCAGTATTCGGATCTCGAACTGCTGGCCTGCCGACCTTCCTGTTGTCAAGTTCAGCGTCTTAACCACTAAACAATTACTCATTTTGTACCTTCTGCAGCCTGTGCAATTTTGTGTGATCTGTGTGTAAAAAAAACATAAACTGTGCATATGTGCCTGCTATTTTTTACTTGATCTAGCAAGAAGAAGACTGGTGCTCAGCCAGAATCAAATACAGTAAAACCTCATATAACACTAAAACCTGGTTCCACAAGTCTTCGTGTTATATGATTTTTCGTGTTATCTGATCCTCTATGGGATCCATAGAGATACATTGTAACCACACAGGCTTTCGCGGTTGTTATCTGAAGCATCCCATAGGATCTTAATGTTATCTGATGCAATTCTTCCCCCCAGATTCCTTGATGTTATGCGATTTTCGTGTTATTCGATACTAATGTTATATGAGGTATTACTGTATTCAACTACGTTCTCAAATCCTTCATTCAAGAAACAGGATCTCTTATTAGAAAACGGTGGATGAAAATGCAACCTCATATTCAAGTTGCCCCTAACTGTTTGGATGCTGTAAACACAGAGCAGAGATATTCCTCTTTGGCCTCTATATTGTTCTCTGAAGCGCTCAGTGCTAATTGCTGTCAGAAAGAACACAGACCAGAACAAACTATTCTTCTGACCCTACGGGCAACTGAATCTGATGCCAATGGAGAACCTGGAGAAAGACCAGGATTTTTTAAACAGCAATGCAAACTTACCAATGAGTATGCTTGGTACTTCTTGGACTGTTATGGGGAGGAGGAATTCACAATTGGGGTCCCTCCAAAACATCTCTCCTCTCACCTACTATTTCTGGGAATTTCTACAAATTCTTGAATTCTCTAGTTGTCACATCTCTTTATTTTTAGTCAGCCTTGTCCTATCCCTATTCAACAACTAAGCTTGTTGTTAGAGACAAGCAGGTATTCCCTTTTATCTTGCAGTTTTCAAGTCTTTTGCCATTCAAATAACCCTTAACAGTGGCCCTTTAGAACAGTTCTCAACCTTTTAAAGCCAGGGGCCAGGTCACGCTCCCTCAGACAGCTTCTGGGGCCAGATGACCCTTTTACCCTTCCTACACCACATGGCACTTCCTGGTGTGATGGAGGCGGTGGGGGGGGGGGCACATGAAATGTGCTGTGGGCTGTATCCAGCCCACAGGCCACAGATTAAGAATCCCTGCTTTAAAAGGTCAGTATGTTATCTTCATACTAGCAAGGAGGATCTGAGAGTATGATTTGCATTAGGCATTCCTGGGGTGAAGAACTGTCAAGTTCCAAGCTCATATTATTCATCCTGCTCCTTTTCTCAATAAACTGACTCCCAACGTGCATATATTATATATCTAATTCTAGATCAGGGGTTCCCAAACTAAGACCCATGGATCGGATCTGGCCCCAGGCACCATTTCATGTGCTCTCCACCCCTTGAAGGACATTTGAGAAACAAAATGGCTGCCCCATTGAAGGTGTTGGAACAAAATGGCCACCCTCATCCTGCAGGCAGGGCTGACTGAGAGAGCATGACCCAGCCCCCCACCCAGCTTGAAAAAGTTGGGAACCCCTGTTCTAGAGGATAAACTTTTTATCAGTTCTACATCAGTCTGTTAATAATGCCAAGCCACCTAATAGAATTACAACTCTGAATTCCCCAAGATAACGAGCAATAATATATCTACAGCATATAAACCTCCAGAAATAATACAATCTTTTCCACTTTCCCTCACCTGCTTTCACACTTCTAGTTTCCCTTAAAAACATGGGGGGGGGGGGAATAATTTAGACAACCTTTTTTCAGGTTCTACAAAGGTTAAGGGAAATACTGTATGTAGAAGATGAAATTACCAAGTGCTCCATTTTGTTGCCAGCTTACTACAAATTTACTGTCTCTTCCTTGGCTGGTAAATGCAGCCTCAAAGGGGAAACCAGGTATGTGTGTGTGCAAAAGGGGAAATGATACTTTTCATTTTCCCTGCTAAAGACTTGAAGACATATACATACAGTATATATGTACATGGTGGTATTTTCTGCCTCCAAAAGCTTTCTACTTATTGGCACTGGAAGGGGTTAGGGATTTGTGGTTAGGCTGAGGAAGAATTTGAGCCTTTCAGACTTGCTTGTTTGGAAAAATACTTCTTGTTCTACCACTTGGGAACACATTTTAATAGTGGCTATACTGCTTGCTTTTAGAACTTGGACACATAAGAGCAGCCATTCCACCACCACCACCACCCACCCAATAATGTCGCAATATAAAAACTGGAAAGGAAGATGAAAAAGAAAAGAAAAGAACAGAGTAGTCTCAATGGATATTTCCCAGAAACCTTGGGAAATGCTGTCCAATGGAATAACACACAACATTCCAATGCATGCAGATGTGAAAATAGGCCACAATAACCACAACATCTCTCTCTCTCTCTCTCTCTCTCTCTCTCTCTCACACACACACACACACACACACACACACACAAGCACAGAACCAATTCAAACAAATGTAGAACAGAATACATGTTATGGCCTCATATGTTCAAGTCTCAGAAGGCTGAGAACTCGTTTGTTTAAAATTATGCCCTCCCCCTCCTCAGCATCAAAACTTTTTCATGAACATGCAAATCTGACATGCCAAGAAAGTTAGGCTAGCAGCCTTCTGTCTGACATGTAAACTTTCCCATGCGTGGTGCGCTTACTATGAAGCAGTTTAGTAAAACAATCCAGATTGCTCAAGCAAATAATCTAAACCATATGCTTTGGATGGAACCATCCCTTCTTGATGCCAAATATGCTGATCAGTTGAACTTAGAGCACACAGCAAAACCCCTTTTACAAAGCCCTTTCTAAGTAAATATTTGGGATATCAAGCATGCTGCCACTCAACCCAACACAGCTTTTTAGTCATGACAATCTGAAAAAGATGGCAAATTCCAAAACCTATGGAAGTGAATGCTTCCTTATTTAGCACATGACATCCAGATATTAAAATCCTAAAAACTATTTTTACAGTCATCTACAGATGCATCAAATCTTTTAAAGACATGCTTGCAAATATAAGATGGGTAAGGCACTTAATTGTTTGAATGCACTTGGATTGTATTCTGGTGTGTGCCCATATCCATTTATTTTGATTTATATTTGTTTACCTATTTTCTGGGCATTTGTGATATGGTGTGTTAGGACTTTAAATAAATCAGGAAACAAATCCCATTCCTTTTTTAACAAAATTCCATAAAGGTAGCCCCTATATTAATTCTAAGTCATCGAAGATATTAATCACACAGTTTCAACAATTTCTCAACATGTGTTCTGATGAATCGGTATTGTTCGAAACCAGCTTTGTGTCCTTATTAGTTTTATTGGTGTATCTGCAGGAGTGAGAGAACTGGAAATATTTTCTCTCAGAGATACCATCTGAACCCTGTTAAATATTCTAGATAAGAGGCAAAAACACACTCAGTGAATGCCTCAGTTAGATAAGGACAGAATAAAGATCGATGAGGAACCTTACTGCAACCACAAAAAGATGACTGCATTGCATCAAAATGAAAAGGGGTACACAGAAAGAGCCTCCTCAAGGACTGTGGTATTTGTGAACCACAATTGGGCATATCCTTCTAACAGCAACCTTCCGTTGCTGGCTAATCATTCTCACACAAGGTCAGGTGAAGGGAACTGCAGAATGAACTCACCAAAGGTTTCTTCATTTAGGCAGTTTCACATTTGGCCTAGACATGGAAGAAGAAAAATCAAAATGGAAAAAAATCTGAACCAGTTATAGACTGCATGGGATTTAAGGTAAAGATAAAGGTCACCCTTGCTCGAAAGCCAGTCATACCCAACTCTAGGGTTCAGTGCTCATCGGTTTCATAGCCGAAGAACCAGCACAGACATTTCCGTGGACATGTGGCAGACACTGGAGTGCACGGAACACTGTTTATCTACTTACAATTTGTTGCTTTCGAACTGCTGGGTTGGCAGGAGCTGGGACAAAGACGGGAGCTTCCAGTCAGCATCTTAACCACTTGAGACAATGTAGTCCTTTGGGATTTACAAGCACCCAATTATTTAAATATATTTTTAAAAAAACTATAATTAATTTGAAACCCACTAGGAAATGTAGATACTATTTATCAATAATCTTGTCTCAAACTGCTGGCTGTCCCTTTACTTTATTTCAGTAAAGATTAGCAGACAGAATACTTGGTCTGCTGGTCAGAGGTATAGGATCAATCCTTTGCCTTCCACTGTAAAGTTCAACAGCTGCCTTAAGGCAAACGACACTCTCTCACACACCTTAATGCATCTGGCAGCCTTGCTGAAAGGCTCCATGAGGTAAGAACCAAGGGTGTAACTTGTATTTTCTAACTGTTATAACTCAAGATCCAATCCCTAGTAGTTGTCTAAAGTTGCTTCAGGCTGTGGACCTTTACCTGACAGCTTGAAAGTCATCATTTGTCACACTGGACCACATGAAGTGCTGTGATTTGATCGATACAACATGAACCGTCCCTGTTTATAAGTAGAAAATGTGTTCAAATAGGCAAACAAAGAGTAATTTTAAAATGTATACTTGAATCAAATGCTATTCTATCCTACCAACCATTATTCATCAGCCTCAAGTTTTCCACTTTTTATTTACACAGTTTATCCAACCTTCAACTCCAGTTTTATTCTGTAGCCTGCCACATTGAACACTGAATCCATAAACTATTGTGTGTAGACTTATCAAGGCAGTAATCAATCACTTTTAATCATAACATGTTTTTGAACTCATTGAGAACTTTATTTATATAAGTAACAGAGTACCTTGGTGCCTTCAACTTGATCATTTCCACTTGCCTTTTGCTGTCTGAGAGAGAAAATAATAAGCCAGGGGGTACTTTTATCATAACTTGAAACTCTATTTTTTTATTTTAAAAAACCAGACCCCCTCAGATTTACTCATCATCTCTTGGCAGTAGACTGCCATTGCTACTGCTTCAACTGTGCAAGAAATTTGTTGAGTTGTGAATTGTCAATACATCTTGTCAGCAGGTAAAAAAAAAGAGAGAGAGAGAATGAGAGATAAATACTTTTTTATTCTCTCCAATGGACAATTCAGATCTTACATCTTGCAACTATATATAAAACGACAAAAACGATGAATACTTCAAACAATCAAACTCAGTTATACTAGAAAGAGAATTCTGGGAAAGTCATGGGTGTAAGCTAGGAGTTTCTATGTGAGATTATTGGGAAAACAGAGTGATGTGTTATCCATTTCTTTAGGACATTCAGCCCCCTCTTTTTTTCCATCTAAGTTAAAAGATAGCAGCACAGATAAACTCAGGATGTACCCCAAGGAAGACAAAAACCTTCTGAATAGGATATACAGCCATTATTTCATTGCACTTTCCCTAAAAGAGTGGATGTAGTACAGGGGTTCTCAACTTTCTCAAGCCAAGGGCCGGGTCACTCACTCTCCCTCAGACAGCTTCAGGGGCTGGATGGCCATTTTGCCCTGCCTGCCACACATGGCACTTCCAGGTGTGGCAGAAGTGGTAGGGGACCAGATGAAATGGTGTTACAGGCTGCATTTGGATCCCAAACTGCAGGTTGAGAAGCCCTGGTGTGGAGCTTGGGCTGCTTCACGATCCAACATTGTGATTAAATGTCGGAGTAACCTGAGATGCTGGAAGTATCTTTCAGCACTTTTAGCTGGTTCATCAGCTACTATCATCCCTAGACAGGGATAACAAGGGCACAACAATACATGTCGTGGTAGTTATTACATTGGACTATATGTTGGGTTGCTGTTGAAGACGACCTGAGCATTCCAGCTAGTTTAGAACATGGGAGCAAGAAGTACATATAATCTGCATCGATAGGTGGGATCACACTGACTCTAAAGGCGGTCCATTTGCTCCTGAGTTCTGCTCAAAGTACAGCACCAGCCTCCTTTCAATGTTCTAAGCGGCTTAAAGACTAAATATCTGCAGTAATATCTAACAGACAGGCAGGAAATAACTTGTCTTGTATGGCTCTAAAATTGTGAAATATACTTCCTTCAAAGCTGCAATTAATTTCCACTTTGACTGGTTACAATAAGTATGCAAAAAAAAAAAAGACCCTGCCATATAATTTCAATCAGCTCTGCTGCTATTGTTTTAAACTGTGTACTTAATTGACTTTAATGCATTTTTATGGTGTGGTTAGTTTTATTTTATCTTATGCTTAAATCTGGTTTTATTTTATTTTTTAAAAAATGTTTTCTGAAGTTTGCAGGATGCCTTGAACACTATTTTGTAAAGTACCCCTGGGGCACAGATCATCCATCCGTCCATCCATCCATCCATCTATCTATCTATCTATCTATCTATCTATCTATCTATCTATCTATTCTCCATGTATCTCAGGTCCACATATACCACACTATGTCTTTATCCAGCATGGCAATAGTTCTACTGCCAGTAAAGCCCTTAATAGCAACCATGTTGCTATCCACTCACTACTAAGAACAAATGCCTCATGTCTTTAAGAAAGAGGCACATGATGCATGTAAAGAAAGCATGCACTAAGTAAGGTATAAAATTATTAGCAGTCTGAAAACCCAATCTCCCGCTAAGCTATGAGTATTTAGAGACCTAAGACCTTAAAAGCTGATTTTCTTCTAGAATTGTTTGGAGGATCATAGCTGAAGGAAACCCAGTTCCAAATGAACACAGGCATTGTCAGTGGGCCACAAGACTGCAGAAGCAGCCTTCATAAACAGGTGGTTTAGAATGAGATTAGATGCAAGAAAGACCCACAGTCCCTTTCACAGAATACTTTGTGAAAGGAAAGATCTAGCAAATTGTACACTGCCAGGAAACACACAGCTAAGCGAACCACTCTCCTTTAGGCCAGTTATTTCAAAAACTGAAAACATGAGACACCTTGGTGCGGTGTATGTGTATGCCTCAGCCTTACCCAACCCAAACTCCTCCAGATTTCTTGGACCACTATATCATCTTCACCAATTGAGTTCCCTCTGATGGCACTTTATGCGTTTCTGGGCCTTTATTTCCTCCTAATCTGCAAGTCTGCCCAGCTTTGATAGAGGATTCTTCCACATTTGTTACGAGTTTGAAAAGATTACTTTGAGAACTACAACTTACAGAATTCCTCTGACCAATGAATGTTCTAGCTAGAAAATCTCAGATCTGTAGCGCAGAAGAGTAATATCTCCAAGCTTGGCAGGTTGCAACACACTAAGGCAGGGATTTTCAACTTGTGGCCCAGAAGCCAGATGTGGTCCATGGCACCATTTGATGTGGCCCCACCACTGCCTCCACCACACCAGGAAGTGCTATGTGGTGGAAGAAGGGCAAAATGACCGTCTGGCCCCTGGAGCTGTCTAAGGGACGGTGACCCAGCCCCTGGCTTTAAAAGGTTGAGAAATCCTGCTGACATTCATGTAAGGTTTGTGCGACTTGTTATGGATGCTTATCACTAATTAACAAGGTGCTGGAGTGTATCCTGCTGATGAATAAGATGTGAGTTCATGTATGCAGCAAAGACACATTGTGGCACCTCTTCAGTTAGATGCAAATAAACATGGTGGTCACCAACTATTTACCTAATTTTATTTGGGCTCCCTAAGAAATCCAAACCTTTAAACTGAACTTCTAAATCTGGCATTCACAACCGACAGCCTGTGGGCCTAATCTGGCCCATGGTGCCAATTAATCCGGACTGCAGTGAGTACCTGGGCAGCATTGGAATGCTCCCACCACTACCAGAAGTGCTAAAATGCAGCGTTTTCACTGCAAAAATGCAGCAAATAATAATAATAATACGAAAATGGAGTGAAAAGGCTCCGCACACCTTTAGTGGTGGAGGCTGCAAAAGCAGCTGAAAAATTGTCATGATTGTGGCTGCCACTGCAGAAACTGACATTTTGGCACTTTTGGTTTCTGCAACAGTGGCAACAATTGTGGCATTTTTTCAGCTGCTTCTGCAACCTTCACCACTCCCCATGGTGGCAGGAGGGAGTGCAGAGCATTTTCACTCAATTTTTGTAAATTTTCCCCTTGTTTTTTGCTGCGTTTTCACAGCAAAAACATGGCATTTTGGCACTTCTGATGGCAGGGGGAGCTTCCAGCAGTGCCCAAAAAAATGCCGCCACCACTATGGAACTAGTATTACATTATTATGGGTTTAATTTCTGATTTTAACTTATGTGTAAGCCGCCCAGAGTCAGGTTTTACCTGATTGGGGCGGGACAATAAATATGAGTAAATAAATAAATAAATAAATAATGGAAACCAAAAGTGCACAAATGCAGTGAAAAAAAATTACAAAAACAGGGGGGAAATGCTCCGCACACCCTTCCACTGCCAAGAGAAACAAAGGAGGCTGCAAAAGCAGCTGAAAAAATGCCATGATTGCTGCAGCCACCACCAAATAAACCAGAAGCACCAAGAGAAACCACGCGTCTGACACACAGCTGTGTGTCAGGGCGGGTCTGGCCCATGGTAAGAAAATGTTGTGAATCCGTATTCTAAAACAACTGAATCTAATGATGGTTTGACTACAAATGTTTAACAAGAGAACCCACAGCAACAAAGCTGTCTGCTTCTGAAACTCCAACTCCTCAGAGTTTCAAGTCTCAATCCTGCAACAACGAGCCAATAATTGCAGCTAGGAGGTCATTATGGCTGATTTCAGAAGCAATTACCTTTTATTTTATTTTATTCTGCTTCTGCTTTGTCTTTCTGCAAAAGGGATTGATGCAAGTCCCCGATTCTATTTCAGCAAGCTAACCAGATCCAAAGTTAAACAAAACGTTCTAGATAAATCATACAAAGGAGAAAAGTTTCCAAATGGAGAGAAAATTGCTTCCCTCTTTTTTGTGAATATGAACAGGCATCTCATTTTCTCCATAGGGTTTTCTTAACAAGAAATAGGTGCATTCAAGGAACAGAAAGACAGGAAGAAATATGAAAGGAGACATGGAAGATAAATGAACCAAAGTTTTGCCTACTAACATTCTGAAGAGCAAGAATGTGTGATGAGGCACAAGACCCAAGACTATATCTCTTGCTTTTTTGGACTATTTTATTTTTAATCTTAAATCTACTGCAGGTTAGTCTAGGACTCTAGGTTAAGTTAAAAAGAGCTGCAGTGAGGCAATGTAGTTAAGGACTTTGCTCATGACAAGACTCTACTGGGCTCTCCTCTTAGTCTAAAAACTAATTTCCCCCAAACATGCTACTTGCTAAAGAGAAAAACCTATAGATGCTTTCTGACAGAGGGTTCCTGGCAGTACCATTCTAGGTTTATGGCACAGTCTTTCAACATCTCTCTCCTTAGCAGATTTTCTGTGGCAAGGTATAAGGCAAAAGTAGCAGTAAAAAAAATTATGGGAGAGCTATCACTGTAAAATGAGATTATCTGGATTCATTATTAAAAATTGCAAAATAAAAGCCACTGCATTAAGCATCTGGAACTACAGACCCATGCAGACCCATATGGAGACTTACTTAGACCATCCCAGGCTATACATCATATTGGACAGCAATAACATATGAACACAAATTAACTTAATGGGAGCAATTCTGGAACTATGTACTGAACCAGCCCCAGGTTTCCTCAATGGTATATCTGCAATTACTCATTTAGAAAATCAATTACTGCAAACAAAAATCCTTGGAAAAAAGAACCTGCTCAGCACCCCAACCATCCTCTCAAATGTGCAGATAACAGGCAAGTGTTGGATGTACTTTCCTAAGTTACACTATGAGTTTAAGCAGGCCATCAACCAGCTAGAGTTTGGAAGAGTTAGGAGGGTGTGTGTGTGTTGAAGTGGGGGATTAGAACTTTCAGAGAATAATAATTTTGTGCCAGAAATTATTCTGGGCTGAATACTCAGGGTGTCTACTCAGGGAAAACCCGAACGAGACTCCTTTCATGTCCCCAAGAACTGGGACAGAGACAGGCACTCAATCCATCATGCAGTACCTGGGTCTCGAACTGCCGACTTGCTGGCCTTCCAGCTAACAAGGCAAGCTTCTTAATCACTGAACCACTGTAGCCCCCTTAGAAATTTTAGAATCTTTGAGATATTCTGGAAGTTGTAGGGTTTTTTTTAAGTGTAAAGCTTTGAAACTAATGGGGTGTCCAATGCCCCATCTGAACTGCATCTGCATTCCAACCTATAATAGAGAAGGTGTAAAAATGTATACACATTTTAAGAGATGTTATCCATGTCTACCTTTTTGAAGTTAAATTGAATTATGGTAGCAATGTGTAGTATTTATGTTCACTCAAAAGAACTGATGCTAGCGTCATCATACAACAGGCAGGGCAGTCAAAGAAAATGGCAGAAGCATGGTCGTTGTTCGAGAAGCGCAAGGCCATTTGAAGAGGAGGAGTTGAGTTTTTCTCACATATTCCTGACTTAACACCCCTTGACGTGTACCAAAGGGGAGGCCTTAAAAATGTGGTGTACTGTAGAAAACTGGCTACACTGGTGGTACTTTGGGAAGGAATGGAAACAGCATGTGCAATGATATGTGGACACTTTTGTATCTTTTGTAATTGCAGTAAAAGTGAATTGTATCCATCTTTTGTTAATGGTATGCAGTATATTGAGTATTACAATGTTAATACAGCTTTTTTCCTTTCTTAAAATGTGTATACATTTTTGGCATCTAGTGTATATGTCAAGGTCCTCTGCAACCTGATACAGTCAAAAGACAGGGAAAAAAAATATCAACAGCCATTCTCTGAAGACTGTCAAGCCTGAAGTACAGGAACAAAGCAAAGAATACCCAATATGTCAAAGTAATAATGATCCATATAACAATTTACTTCTTTACTTCCAGGATACACTCACATTCTGTCAATCAACAAACAGAAATTTTAGGGAAATAATTCTAACACTAAAGAACAACTTCCTAGGACAACAACTTTTGTACGTTTTCACTCTGTGTGTATTTAATGTCTGGCCAGACATCCCGCTATGGTAATGGAGTAGACCGTTCAGCCAATGACTCATATTCTTTTTTTATTACAGTCAATGACCAGAACAATAAAAAGGGTTTAAGTGTGAGATTCAATCACCAACACAAGTATGCATCTACTTGAGTTAAAACAAAATAGAATAAAATCAGTTCTTAAAATTGGTGCTACATTTGGGGCAGAAAATGGAACTGCACTTCTTTGTATCTGATTTTAAAAGAATAAAACAGCACAGATTTATCCGGATATGATAGCTGATATCTCCAAAATCTGACATAAGTTCAAAAGTTTAAAAGTTATAGTTACAGCCAGAGACTCAATGCCAAGTGTCAGGAGGCAGTTAACTAACCTGACTTCCTAAAGGAGCCAATGGTTATGGGTGGATGAGCCCCTTTAGGTGGGGTGATGGTCCCCCTCAGTGGAGGAAATGTCACTGGAAACCATCATATTGGGCCAAACGGTAAAATGAGCAGAGGAGGAACTCTGGTTCCCAACAGTCATGGAAGTAGAAGAGGCCGTGCCAGATGGACTGGCTGTGAAGGCACACTTTGATAATACAGTAATACCTCGGATAACGTTTACCTCGGATAACGCTAAAATCGCATAACGTTAAGTAATCTGGGGAGGGGAATTGGATCGAATAACATTAAGGTCCTATGAGATGTATCGGATAACAACCGCTAAAGCCTGTGCGGTTACAATGTATCTCTATGGAGCTTTAACGTTATCCGATACATCCCATAGGATTTTAACATGCATCGGATAACACTAAAAATCGGATAACACCAAGACTTGTGGAACCAAGTCTTAGCATTATCCAAGGTATTACTGTATCCTCAAAGCTGTGGCAGTCCATTACAGTCCTGGTGTTAAATCCTGCATGTCTCATTTCGTACATGCCACAGGAGATGGCTCCATAATCACAGTGTATGGGTCACTTCATTGCAAGCTGGGATCCACCTTAAACAAATTCATGCCAATGACATTTTTTCCTGCTTCAGGAAAAAAATGCATTTTCAGATACGAGTTGCAGTCGACGACGACGATTTAATGCAGACCACTTTCCATCATTAAACTGCCTTCAAAGACTGTATACATAGTACAAAGGATGAGGTTAGTGGAGGAACCTGCAGACAGCTATATCCAAACAAACAAGAATGTAATACAGTATTTAGCTAAAATCTAGCTTGAATAACATAATAACCCATCTCAGGATAATGGCCTGCTTTCCTATACCAAACCTAGAGAGTCTTACAGTATTTGCTTCTTTGAAATTTTAAATCACTGGAAAAGAATCCTGAAATGTTGGAAACAACTAATACATAGAATCCAAACAAGGAGGAAAGAGAGCAGAATGACACAGAATTGCCAACAAGAAAGTAATGTTTTGCAGTCAAACATGCAGTATTCCCTCAGCATCTACAACAGGGGTTCCCAGCCTATGGCCTCCAAGCAGGACCCAGCCCACAGCACTATTTCATGTGGCACACCACCGCACCCAGAAGTGGAAACAGGCACATTTACAACAGCTGCAAAACATGCAGGCATATGTGTAAACACGGTTACGTCAGCCGTAAATCTGCCCACAGCTGGCGTAAACGTGGAAGTGGGTACATTTACTTCTGTTTCCAGGGGGCGTGGTCAGGCCCGCAGTGTAAAAAGGTTGGGGACCCCGATCTACAACATCCACACAATAACAGTCTTTAAAGGACATGCTAACAGAAAAGGCAATCAAGCTAGGGGGACAAAAATGCATTTTTTTTCAGCAACAAACGATGTCAGTTTGTATCCAGGCTAAACGGGTGTGCAAAGTAATGAAGACCCTGAGATATTCAAGACCCAAGTCTGTTCAGGCTTTATAGGTCAAGTAACAGCTCCTTAAACAATATCTAGAAGGCAACTGGTGCTAATCCAGGCACACCAGCTGAATGTGCTTCTGACAAGCTGCCCCAAAAAGAGGCCAGCTGCCACTCTCAGTCTGATCTACAATCTTCAAAGTATCTTTAAGGGCAAGCGGAAGGAGAATATGCCTTCCAGGAGAAAGGTCATACAGTTCCAAAAGCTTGGCTCAATTTGGCTTGTTTATCAGTTAGATGAATGAATGACTTCAAAAAGAAGCCCGTATTGACTATTAAGATCTCTTTTAGTCAAGAGGTTTAACACTAACAACAGCAGACCTAGTAGAACCAGAGTTGCCTCAGCAGACAATGGTTTTAACAGTACAAGTAACAAGTAGCAAAAGGGGCTACCTACACCCCAGAGAAAGCACAAGAGAAAGCAATTCTCTGCATGATACAGCAGAGAATGTATGTAATTTGTTAATAAGAACAGAAGAAGAATTTATGTAATGCAAGTCTGTGACAAAGATACCATCTTGAAAATTTGTTTTTAAAAATGCATACAGGTCTAGCAGTAACTGGAGGTGCAATCTTGTATATTACCATCCACCAAAGCATGATGTATTCCAAAAGAAATATTACGTTAGACACAGAATCTCTTTCTTTCTTAAACAGAAAATAAGTTTCTAGTCCACATGGATTTAGAGAACAACCCTCAACTGTTTGGGCAGTGGCACTTAACTAAGGGTTCTTTGTTCTGTGTCTGGCTCCTCCCCCCCCCAAATGCTGGCCCCAACTCTATATCTTACTTAATCATGAAGTAGTCAAACCTCACGCAACGAATGCCTCGGATAGCGAAAAACTCACATAACGAGTGGGCATTCCACAAACCTTTCCGACTCACATAATGAAAATTTTCTTTATTCGAAACTGGTATTTCCTATGGGGAAAACTTGCATAATGAAAAATTTTCGCTACGCGAGTTTTTCCATAGAAATTTTTGTTGTGCGAGTTTTTCCATAAGAATTTTCTATGTGAAAAAAACTCGCATAACAAAAAACTCGCATAGCCAGCAGCCTCACAGAGCGAAATATTTTTGTTATGCAAGGTTTGACTATACAACAAGGATGGTGAATATGTGGCCCTTCAAATGTGGCTAGACTGCACCTCCTGTGACCCTTCGCCCTTTAGCTACACTAGCTAATGCTGATGGGAATTTTTCAGTCCAATAACAGCTGGAGGGCCACACATTCACTATTGCTTCTCTACAAATGTTTTTCTTCTCTTATTATCCCAGTTCTTTTCCCAAAAGGTCCAAACAAAACCAGAGTTTTGGCAAACTAATAAATAATGTAAACCATACAGTTACAGATAACAAACACTAGGATTGTCCTCACTTTAGTAGAGGATGACATAATTCAGGTGCAGCAACTCTTGGCACATATGTGGGATATTGTTCACTGTGTGACTCTGTCAGGAATCATTATGGTAGGGGGCAGAAAGATCAGTACATATACAAATACACAAAACAAATCGGGATGTGAAATAACACACCAGAGACCGATTTGTCTTTATGCTGTGCATAAAAGCAGGTCTAGAAATGGAACTGGCTTAACTAAGATGTGGGAAAAGGAAGATTTTCCCCATTGCAATGGGATTCCCAGTTTGAGTTGGAATAGAAATGAGGAGGTGGAGGAACAAGAGAGGGAAAGAAGCTGGCTGGAATCCTGAGCCCACAGTATAATGAAAAAGATGCCTTTTATTTTCATCTGCAAGTCCAATTACTGTACATTCATTGAGAAGAAAGCAAAAGGCTAACTCTGGAAATTGGAAACCATGCTATGTTTCCACAGACCTCCAGTAAAAACCATTGTGCCTCACAGCAGCCCTTACCCCTTAAGACTACAGCCTGCTGGACTAGGCTGAGTCCAACTAACTCCAAAAATCAAAGGGGTATAGCCACTAATACAACCTGGGAGCATTTCAAACCAGGTAAGGACAGGCAACAGGCAGAAATAACTAAACAGCAAAAAGCCTGCTTTAAAAGAGTCAAATTCATGTACAGTAAAACCTCATATAACGCTAAAACCTGGTTCCACAAGTCTTCGTGTTATATGATTTTTCGTGTTATCTGATCCTCTATGGGATCCATAGAGATACATTGTAACCACACAGGCTTTCGCGGTTGTTATCTGAAGCATCCCATAGGATCTTAATGTTATCTGATGCAATTCTTCCCCCCAGATTCCTTGATGTTATGCGATTTTCGTGTTATTCGATACTAATGTTATATGAGGTATTACTGTATCTCTTCCCTCAAAAGCATCTTGAACAGGCTAGTCTCATGTGAGGAATGAGAAATTACAGTAGTAGATGACGTGAGGAGAAGGTGAAAAGAAGGGAGTTACATCTGCTCTTGCTATCTAGGCAAAATACAAATTCTAGGATGGACAGAGGAGTTGGACTGGAGCATACAGGGGTAAGGTGTGTAAGTAGTGATGGGCAGCAGCCAGTTTTCCCAGTGTCCCAGAACACCAGTAGCAGCTTTTGGGGGAACCACCTCAGGAGCTTACCTTTTTGCCGGTTCCCTCACTGCGTATGCACACCTACAGTGCTTGGCGCGCATGCGCACCTACAGTGCTCTGTCTGCCGAGCCAACACCCATTCACTGCTTGGAGTGTGGCAGCGCATAGCATTGGGCCGCCACGCACAGCCATGGAGGAACTGGTGGCTGCTGCTGAGGCTCTCGGCAGCCTCCTTGCTGTCCTCCCAAGCAGGGAGGAGGAAGAGCAGCTGCTAGCCTGAAGCTCCCTACAGCCTGCTCCCCAGGGTAAGTGACTCACCTTTGGATGTGGTGTGTCTGTCTGTATTTTAATGTGTATTTATTTTTAATGTGTAGTTTTGTGTTTTATGTGTATTTAATTTGTATTTTTATGTGTTTATGTCTATTTTTATGAGTTTTATGTCTATTTAATTTGTATTTTTATGTGTACTTATTTTTGTTTTTTTAACTTTGGCTCTGCCCACATCATTGGCTCCGCCCATGACATCATGATGTCATGACATTGGCTCTGCCCACATCAGCTCTACCCACAGTGTGGTAGTAAAAATTTTGGCTGCCCATCACTGTGCGTAACCCTGCTGTTTTTCCCCTTCAACTCCAGTGGGACAGTAACCACAGTCATGTTCTAGAAAAACCTAGTACAGCAATTCAGTATCTTCTTTTTCTTGGGCAAAAAATATGCAGTCAGAAAAGCCAGCTGCATTCACTGCACTCTGAGGAAAAACCAAATACAAAAAGAGGGATCAGTGGCCAATTTGTTGACCAAAATGAAGTGAGGTGGGGTTCGGGGGGGGGGGGATTGCAGCACTTTAAAGATTCATTGATTTACATCAGTGGGAGCTTTTGCGACTCAAAACCTACTGCTACAGATAAAGGAAAGACAAAAACATGCTACTGAAAGTCATAAATAAAGGACAATAATAAACAAGACAATTATTTGCTAACACAGGAATAGGACTACTGAGTTATTAATCTGCGAATCTTAGCTGGAGTAATAAACTATATGTCAAGCAGACTTCAACGTTAAAGAGTTGTTCATTTGACAGAGATCATAGAAAATCAAGGGAGACAACCATTTTATACCCAGAAGATATTACAGAAAACTGAGCTGTTAATAAATTTAGTGTACTAGGAAGCCTTGATCTCTATTGAACTTCTGTCTGTCGTCTCCCTCTGAAGTCTCCCTTTGTAAATCCATTTTTTTCAACAACATCCACTATGAGATTTGTAACAGACTGCAATAAAAGTGGCTTTCTTGGTGTTGCCATCTCTGAAGTCTGATTTGTATCTAATTCTTTTGCAAAAGGAACTATTCTGTTTATCCAGTGTGGAGTACGGCTGGCTGACAATAGCACAAAAACACAAAGGATAAACAAATAAATAAACTCCTGATATTGCAGCTGAAATTGTTCAGATTCCTGGTGGTACTACTGGTATGGGGGCACAAGTGGCATCCAGGGTGTGTGGTCTACTGAAAGTCAGCAGAGGTGACTAGTTGCAGGCCTTCTCTTCTCTTACACAGAATTGAAGAAAAAGCAGAATGCATATCTGGTTAAAGGAAATTATTGGGTAAATGGAAACAGTATATTAAAGGAGACCACCATCTTTCCCGAACAGACAGAAACATTTTGCTAGTATTAATCAAGAAGACAGCACACCCCACAACAAATCTCCTGCGACACTTTAGAAACAACCAGAGTGAACTTTCTTACCAAGGGAATGTGTGTTTAGCCAGTTCATGTGCAGATGCGAACAGTTTAAACAAAACAACCCCAGTGAAATCTCTAACACAAACCAGGCCTTACTGTACGTTTCACAGAACCTGAAGCCAAGAGGGCCCCAAGGAATTATTTAGACCAGGAATTCTCAACCTGCGGCCCGTGGGCCATATGGGGCCCTCAGCACCATTTCATGTGGCCCCACACCTCCTCCACCATACCCAGAAGTGTCATGTGGTGGAGGAAGGGCAAAATGGCCATCCAGTCCCTGAAGCTATCTGATGGAATATGACCTGGCCCCTGGCTTTAAAATGTTGAGAACTCCTGATGTAGACCAACATTCAGTATAATTATAGATTGAGAATTTAGCCTGGAGCTTCTGAGCCAAACAGTTTGCAACTTACTCCACTGCAACACAAGCTGCTGTTTCTGCTATGGAGACAGGACCAAATTCTCTATCATTCTATTTCAGGACTTTATGTAACCCCATGAATTTGTGCCAATGAAAATCCATGATTTAACGCCTTGACATATGGATTCAGGGAAGGAAATTATTATAGTAACCCTCTTGAGAAGCAGCTCTTACAAGTTGCGGTAAAGTGTCTTCACTTATGCACCAAGTCCAATGAAGCAAAGAGCACCAGGTCAGTGACAGGGGATATGCATATGGTATGCAGAAGGTCCCAAATAATCTCAAGCATCTCCAGGGAAGACTTAAAAAGAACATAATCTGAAACCCTAGAGAGCCGATGCAGACAATATAAGATCTCTTGGAAGAGTTACTTTCTTTTTACTATAACTCCTAGAATTCCCTGACCAGAGAAGATATCCTGAGAGTGGCATTCTGGGAATTAAACTGCCAAAAAAGTGGCTTTTCTAGGCACTGTAATAAAGCAACGAGGTAGAACATGCTCAAGATGAGAATCAGCACCAGGAACATTTAAAACAAGGGTTCCCAAACTAAGGCTCATGGGCTGGATCCAGGCCCCAGTCCCATTTCATGCACCCCCCACCCCTCCAAGGGCATTTGAGAAACAAAATGGCAACCCCCTTTGAAGCTGTTGGGACAAAATGCCTTTTCCCCCCCCCCCCTTCAGGCAGGGCAAAATGGCTGTCCAACCCTCGAAGATGATTGAGAGAGCATGAAAAGGTTGGGAACCCCTGATTTAAAACAAGACCAAAGGCTGAGCAAGCTCAAGTTTCCAATGCCCCGTGGAAGAAAAGACTGTAGCCATGGCTAGGCTGACAGCTGCACAGCTACACAGAAGCATTAACCACCTCAGTCTTTCAGAGGCCTGCTAGCATGTGTCAAAGGCTAGCTGTCAGCCTTCTCAGTGCAGAGACTGCCTGTCATCTGCAGCACAGTCCCCAAGAAGACAAACATCTGCCAGGGAGCACAGTTAGTAAAGAAAACATCTGAAGGATTTCCGCAACTAAACTGCAAGGCTGGAAAGGTATTGTCTCCGTGAAGAAAAGTAATTGTGACATTTAAGGATTGGTTTACATACCACCAGGCTTTCTCATAATTTGATGTCAGGTAAGATGAACATGAAGGAAGCCCTTTGTTTTAAGAGCAGCTTAAATAGGGTACTTTTTGGACTGCAGTTTCCAAAAGCACTTTTGGCCACTGGACACATGGGTTGGGTTGATTCTGACAGCTGACGTCCCAAAACAGGAACTTTCCCAAAACTCTGTACTTACAGGCCATACGCCAGAGGTTACCAACCTTTTCAAGGTGGGGGCCAGGTCATATTCTTTCAGTCAGCTTCAAGGGACGGATGGCCATTTTGCCCTGTCTGCCTCCACGATGGGGGTGGCCATTTTGTCCCAATAGCTTCAAAGGGGGAAGCCATTTTGTTTCTCAAATGCCCTTGGAGGGGCAGGGACCACATGAAATGGTGCCATGGGCCAGATCTGGCCCACAGACCTTAGGCTGGGAACCCCTGCCATAAGCATCAGTATAAAAGTCCCACCTGTGATGTGTTACATATCAAAATGGACACTCAATTTAGATGCAAAGATTAGGTGACCATAGTTCATTTTGATTCTTAAGAGGGGGCATTTGCTGAGTGCACATGTCCCAGTCTCTCACCCTATGACAGTGATGGTGAACCTTGGCACTCCAGGTGTTCTTTGACTTCAATTCCCAGACTTCAATTCCCAGAAGCCCAAGTCAGCAGTCCTGCTGATCAGGGCTTCTGGATATTGAAGTTCAAGGACATCCGGAGTCCCAAAGCTTGCAATCAATGCCCTGTGATATCTCACAGGACTGCTGTGAGAATAAAATAGTGTTGGGGGACACATACATATATGAACATGAGTTCCTTGGGAGAAAGACAGGATAAGATATAATAAACAAACTCAAAGTCAGTATAAAGCAATCCATTTTGAAGGGGACAGAACTGGAGAGAAAGAGTTGTTAGCTTTTGCCAAAACAATTCCAACAGCTTGGATTTCACAAATCATTCTTTCTAAAAGGTGAGAAGGCATAGCAATCCACCCAATCACCCACCCACCCGTCCATCTAAACAAGTCTCTCTAATTTTAGAGGAGCAACAGGCCAAAATAAAATAAAATGGTAGCCAAAGTGTGCATTACTGCAGTTGGACTTATTTTTCAATTTTTATTTTAAAGGTTCTTAGTAACCAAATATCAGGTTGGGTGGATTCACAGATCAACTCAGCTGCTATGCTAACTGCGTAGTAATTACTTCCCTCTGCCTCCTCTTTTCCTTCCTGTTAAGAAATAACATGATGTGCAATTGAGCAACCCAGTGTCAAAAAGGGTTGTTATCAAAGCTACTGATTTGTATCCACATAATGGCACAACCTCAAATGACCCCGCACAGCCAACAGACACCACCACCCAGACCATGCGAGATGTAAGATAATTTTTCCTGCAGACCTAATGGTGCGGACATGCCTTTAAAAATCCCTGCTCTTCATGCTGTGCAGAGTCCTTCGCTCACCCTCAGAGTCCTTTGCTCACCCTCAGCCTCACAACATCTGATTAACATGCAACCCAACAATGGGCACATCTCTTGTTACAACTTGAAGGAAGGAAGGAGGCAGGGGGGTGGTGGTGGTGGTGGTGGTAGGGTGATGTTATTTACAGAATCCCAAACCCTTTCAACCATAATTAAAAGGCTGGTATTCACCAGGTACTATTAAACCCCAGCTTGGCATCTCAGAGCAACCATGGAATTAACTTCCTGAATGTATAAGTTCCTAAGCAGTCAGATCAATTGGGTACAAAACTGAGGTCTTTAACTGACCAACTGGATGGCCCTGGGAAAACGTCTTCAATTCTTACCTATGTTCTCTAAGTTAGATCTGTGTGACATGAAGGCAGTATGCCAATGTGGAATATGCTGACAGCTAAGTAAGACTTGGGAGGCTATGGTTCAAATACCATATATACCCAACTATAAGTCTCCCGAATATAAGCGAAAGTACCTAATTTGGACCTCTAAAACTAGGAAAATAGATTGACCCGAGTATAAGTCAGGGGTGGAAAATGCAGCAGCTGCTAGTGAGTTTCATTAATTAAAATACATGAAAATACAGTAAAATTAATTAATTGAGACATTTGTGTGGTTATTTGTTTTTTAATGTTCCATTTTTGGACTTCATTTTGGGAGCTAAAAAACTAGACTTATACTCGAGTATATACAGTACTTCCTCAGCCACAAGATTCGCTGGATAATTGTGCAATGTCACCATCTTTCAGCCTAATCTACTTCAGAGAGTTGCTGTGAGGATAGAACAGTAAAGTGAGAGCTATCCATATAGTTGTACCTTGCTTAAAGAGCATAATGCGTTCCACAGGATTGCTCTTTAAACGAGTTTGCCCTTTAAGTGAAACACCATTGTAAGTGAACAATTGTGGGGGGGATTGCGAATCCCAATTTATTTGTTAAGCGAGTTTTTGGTTGGTTTTATTTGTTATGCGAAGCGACCATTCAGAGAAAATTATGCTCTTTAAGCGAGTTACTCTCTAAGCGAGACGATCTTTATACAAGGTTTTACTGTATTACCCTCAGCATCTTGTAGGAAAAGTGGGAAATTAACAAAATTAATTAATTTAAGAAAGTAGACTACAAATCATACACTCAGAAGTTTGAACACTCAGAATCTCAGGTCTCATTTTAAATTTCAAACTTTAGGATGCTAGGATAGAATTGTGATTGACTGTGAGATTTTTGGGAAATAGACTGGAGTCCAAACAGTAACTCTTCAAAACTCTTCCTGACCAGCTTTGATGGCAACATGAGAAACATCCATCCATCTGTACACAAGATTTTTCATAAATAGGCCACTTGTTGCCTTGAAAGAAATCTGATTCCCCCTGGGTCCCTCTACCCTACCCAAAGGTAAATAATAAGAGTGTGGAATTGAGTGCTGAAGCACTTGTGTAATTACAATTGTTACTCTAGCATCTTCTAATTTGTAACCATGTAGACTGTAGCATCTTCTAATTTGTAACCAAGTAGCCTTCACTGAAACAAAGTAGAGGCATCCTCCTTGGGGGCTTGGTGGTTTTTTAAAGCCTAGATTGTAAATTGTACCCAGAGTGTTACAGATAGATTACACACACAAGAATAGAGGATTAGAACACCTGAAAAACAGCAAGGTAACACTGCACCTCTGATGGAATCAAGAAGAGGTTATTATTTTTCCATATTACAACTAGATGTGCCATAACAGGTAAGCGGCTGCATATGTTTGACAGAGATGCACAGCTAAGAATCCTAGTTGTAGGGAGAGTGCTGAGATAGCTGAAGGAAGGAAGGAAGGAAAGCAGAAAATAAAGCTATTGTTTGGGAGGAAGCCTCTTCCTCACCAGAATACCTCTGAGCAGTATTCACCTATCACTTGGAAACATAGTTAGTAGAGGATACTTGCACCAGCAGACTAACTAAGCCCTACAGACTGTCTCCCCTATATGTACTAATGGGGCTAAAACAAGAGGTGAGGGAGAGCTAGGGAAGTTCAATGCCAGAACTAAATGGGCACATCCTTCTTAAGCTTAAGGGAAGGATGGCATCACATCTATTTATTCCCCTTCATTCTCTGTGCACTCATCTAATTTCCTTTCAGTGATGACCAGGGCTGGGGGTTGTCACCACATTTTACAACAGCAAATTCTGTCATTTAACTGCATGGTATATTTAGAAGCGCCTTCTTTCATCTGCCTTATCATTCAGCTTCACTGGATGATCCCAAATTTCGCTACAAGAGAAGAAAGTAAACATTTTTCCAGATGTTGCACTGTTTACTCAACCTTTACTATTATTTTCTTTTTAGTGATAAAATTTTTCTTCTTCATAGCTATTCCTACCTGCTTTAGAAAACAGTAATCAGAACCATACACAATATTTAGAGTGTGATCGCTCTACAGCAGTGATGGCGAAACTTGGCAATTCCAGCTGTCCTTGGACTTCAATTAGCAGAAGCCCAAGTCAGTACTCCTGCTGATCAGGGCTGCTGGGAATTAACGTTCCAGAACAGATGGAGTGCCAAGGTTTGCCATCACTGCTCTATAGATTATTGGGGGGGGGGGTTATAATTTGAGCATATTTTTAAACTCTTTCTTAACTGATCCCTAGAATGAAAGTTTCCTTTTTCTTGTTATCTTCCCACCTTTGGTTGAAGTTTTCATTGAATTTTCAACCACAACTTTAAGATATTTTTCACTGTCTTGATGATAAGTCACAATGTTTTGGCCTTCCTATACCTTATATTATAATGCACTAAAGCACACCAATCTGGTATAAAGCATCTACATGGAGGAAAACAACAAAACAGATAAAGTAAGTAGCTAGAGTTTAGAAAAGTTGTAGTTTAGACTGCAACTCCATGTTGACAGGAGGATTCTGGGAGGCATAGTTCAAAAAAGTAACTTTTCTAAGCTCTGGCATTCTAATAAAAATAACTGCAATCAATCAATCAAGGTAACCCTTTCCCAGGATTTACTAGGTAGAGAATACACAGAAGTGGTTTCCCATTCCCTTCTTTTGGAACTACTGTGCTGCTTGCCCAAGATCACCCAGGTTGGCTCTTAGCACAGTGGGAAATTGAACCCACAAAGCCAGTTACCAAAGCCACTGAACTATTCTACTATTTATTTAATAATCACCTCAAAGTGAAACAAGAGCAAAACAACAGCTTGTATGTCAGGAAATAAATCCCAAGGAGGAAATGCCATAGAAACATAGATATTTTTTTCATCTCTGTTCTAGAACTGAAGCTTTGATGGCTGCAGCAACTGTCAAAGAGAAAGATAGATAAAACCAAGCTTCATTGGAGAGTTAAATATTTAACCCATAAATTTCCACTGGGAAGGGATATAGTGTAGACCTAGGTAAAGAAAACATCAACTGATGGTGGAAAGTAGGAAGTTGCTTTAAGAAAGGAAAACCTGAGGATAGCACAACACAAGAGATGAATAGCTTAATGATCTGCTCTAGATCTATTTACATATTTTATTTGACCAGCATTAAATTGAGTAAAGTTTCCCTTTGCACATGATGATGGTGAAGTAAGTGTTGAGCCGTTCTGTCTTTTAGTTCTGCCTCATTTTCCCACACACAGAAGAGCTGCTGCTTCCTTGTTCTTCCTCTTGCTCTGAGCATAGCTGAAACCTCTCTTATTGTAAAATTTCCTTTTGAACAAACATGTACTCAGCTTAGAAAGACAATAATGCCAGTAATACCACTGGGACTGACTCTGAAGTGATCCTTGACTTCAGTGTGGAATAATAAAAAACAAAAAACCTCTCAGACCCAAAAACAAAATGTCCAAAAGTCACATTATTTCTCCTAAGGGTTATAATTTTACCAAGGGTTATACCATGCAGTTCCTAACCAAAACCATATTTCTTCCCCAGTCACAGAGCATTCAATGTGCTGAAAACATGTTCAACTGTCATTGTATTGTGCAGTGAGTTTTTTTAAAGGAGAGAATGATGATGATAATGACTGTTATCACCATCATCAAATCTTTTACCTGCTCCATCTGTTTGTATAATATTATTTTTGCTGTTTTCAAGATGGCAAGCAGCAGAAGGTGATGGACTATTGCAATCTATGTCTTACCAATATCACACACAGGATATTAGTCACCTGAAGGACACATTTATATTTATTCTGGGTCATCTGCAACATGTTCCGCATTGCTAAGGAATAGCCCTTCCCCCTACTTTAGTGGATTCAACACCTCCGATCAAAGGAAGGCACCAGAAATATGGTTCTTTCCAGGCCCCAGGATTCTTTTCCTCTAGCTAGAGACTGAAAGGGAAAAATTGGCCCTCTTGTAATGGTGGATAGAAAGACTTCATCTGAGTTTGTGAAAGGGAAAGGAAAGGAAAGGAAGAATCAATTAAGAGGAACAGAGCAAACAAGCACCCCATCATTGCTGATTTTAAATCACCATACTGAAATTAAATTGAGCAAGCTCCAAATTATTTTTAAGAAATAATTATTAGTCGCTGATAATAGCAGCAGTGCTAGCTAGGTAGTTCTGGGAGTTGTAGTTTAAGCAAGTGTTAGCTAATTCACAAGAGTAGGAAAGTTCAGCACGGCCCATGTTCCTTTTTCTCTTGAAACCCACTGATACTCACAACACACTGTAAGAATGTGTTATAATCTGCCTTAATAAGAAACATCCAAAAGGGAAGGAGGAACTTACAACTTGCCTGTATCCAACACTACTTCCTGGGCCAACCTCAGCAGAGATTACTAAGAAGAGTTAAACCATGATGGTACAATCGCAGTAAATCCAAGGAAGGGTTTGGCAGGAACAGAGCAATGGTGGTGGCTCTGAAGGGATTTAGGATAAAGATAGGCACGTGGAAACATCTATAAGCTTAAAAGTGGGTGCAAAAGAAGAGAGTGCAAAATAGCTTGTTTAAACTTAAAGGACATGGAAAAAATGGGCGATTAAAAGTCTGGTCCCTGTTCTCATACCTGCCCCATGCCCTTTAGCTCCAGGCAGGTCTCATTTAATTGTTAAATTTATTGCACACCCTTCTTCCCAGAAGCTCATGACCGCATACACTGGATGCTTCATCTGACAAGCAGCCAACAGAGAAACCAAAAGTCTAGGATAACACAACAGTCATTACAGAGAAATCAGTAAGACAAGAGACACAGCCTATAACTAACTGGCTACAAGTAATTAGTCACTGATAATGGTGTGGGAAAAATCCAATGTATGCATTCTCAAAGACCACAAAGAAGAACTAAAGAATAATTATGCTACACTGCAATATGATTATAGCTTATAACATCCTTCTTGGGGAGGGGAGGTTAACTTAACTCTTATGGAGCTGTGGCTTCACTAACCAGTGGAGAAGTAACATCACTTGGCTGAAATGTGGCCTTGTGATACAACTTGAATTCCACTAAGATTTTTGAAGTAATTATGATGATATGGATGGGGGGGAGTGTCTGTTGTACCATAACTTACAATAATCAAATATGCTCACCAAAAATAATTATTTCAATTACTTTTCATAAACCAGATAGAAGTGTAATTTTTAAAAATTACACCTCTAACACAGTGATATATTTTTCAGGTGGGAGGATTCTGGAACTATAACTACTTTTTAAAAGTAATCTTCTAAGGTTTGAATAGAGACACAAACGGAATGCATGGATCAGAACGGAATGCATGGATCAGAATGGAACAACATGAATGCAGGGTATTAACTAAAATATTTAGTGAACATTTGCTGGCAACATCATAAATCAAGGATTATCAACATGCGGCCTGTAGGCCAGATGCAGCCTATAGCACCATTTCATGTGGCCCACCTCCACCTCCACCATACCAGGAAGTACTATGTGGTGGAGGAAGGGCAAAAGGGCCATCTAGCTCCAAGTTGCCTTCGTCTGCTAAGTAAAGAAAAACAAGCCACAGACAACCAGGCGTACTTTCTGACAGCAACAGAACTCAGAACAGAAAACAAGCTCAAACGGAGCTGCTAGCTCTGTATGAATCATCCTGCTTCCCAGATGGTTTATATATATTTTTTAAAAAAATGTATTTTCTGAACCTCTGTTTCCAGACTAAGAAATGAAGACTATTTGGCCAACAATTATACATTTAAAATAAATAATGACTATCATAACAAGGAAATCAACAATCCATACAAGTTACTTGAGCAATCCTAGACAGCAACATGAGGTTTCTCTGAAATTACACAGCTTATGAGGAAAAACACAAACAGGAGCGAATGATGACTAAGACAGAATGAGAAAAGAGAGGAGAGGAAAGAGAGAGAAAAGAGCGACGTTGAACATGGCAACTCATGGAGAGCAGGTACCTAGCCGCTAATATTAGAAACAGCAATATGCAGGGTCTCTTTCTATAAAAGAAAGATATGCTGGTCTTGGACCATAATAAAGATTTGATTTGATTTTTTAAAAAAAGATGGGAGAAACACAAGTTCTAAACACCACAATAAACAGCAGATTCACCAGTTTGGGGCAGGAGCAGAGAATGCTCACTTGTGTATTGTAGGGAATGTATTCAAATCCTCATTTTAATGCCTAAATTAGGAGTGCCCAAACTTTTCAAGCCACATACCAATCACGTGGTTAAGCACTCTGGTCACATGGTTCCTCCCACCTGGAAGCAGAAATAAAAAGCGTATACACATGCATGGGCACATTCTGCACACATGCATGCGTGTTTTACTTCTGCTTCTGGGAGCAGCATAGGCTGGATTAATTGGTGCTGTGGGCTGGATCCGGCCCATGGGCCATAGTTTGGCCATCCCAGGCTAGATTAATGCCAAAGAAAATTAATTTAATTTTCTAGATTAAAGTATTTTCCCTACCATGAATTTCCTTCATGACTATGTATTCACAATATAGGGCACTCTTTCTCAAACGCTCGGAATGTGGGTCCCAATCATATACTTAAATTATCTCCCTGTGAACGAGGAAACAGATCCAATATAACTACACTAAGACTTGTATGCTTTTCTACACAAGCATCCCACTATTCAACGAGATACTGAGTGTAAAATTGGGAGATCACACCATTAGAAAAATAATAGATATTTACTCCTTACATTCCAGTACAAAGTACACAGAAGGAAGCAGCAATAAAGACTATAAAATAATAGCTTCCCAAACCACTTCTGGGTAAAAGGAGCAATTATCAGGCAGTTGCTCCTAGACTTCAGGTGCAAATCAAACCAGTTACTCTAGTGGGTAATCAACTTACTCCACTCCTCCTTCTCATCTTTACTGATGAGAGGAAATTTATATACTGCTGCTAATCCCAGTGTTTTACCATGCTTTTATTGTTTCTTGAGATTCTGTAACCCCAATTCCTATTGCCTCTCAAAAGGTAGCCTTCCCTACAAATGGAGAACTACTAACTGAGGTGTAACATTTCAAAGCAAATTGTTTTGTTTTGTTTTTTGTTACTGTTGTTCAGTCACACAGCTGATTTGACCACCATCATGTTGGAGTACAATTTCCAGAATGGCACAGCCAACATGGCCAGAGACTATAGCTGACTGAGGATTTCTAGGATTTGCAAATGATAAAAATAATTTTCCTCATCTCTGTGCCTCATATCCTGATCTTTCATTTAATCATCCAAAAGAAGCAGGAACAGTTGTATTGGCTTAGCTGGCAATTTCTTGGAGCAGGGGATCAGTGAGAGCTACAGATAAATGGGTGACGTCTGGGAGGAACGACAGGGCATCACAAATTCTTCGAGTCAGGTCACAATGACATTTTTACCATATGTCATCGTTTTTATAGTCTGATGAGTATTTACTACAAGATCTGCTCTTGAACTTTAATTACTGGTTAGGGTCCAATAGTATTTATATTTTTCATAAAAATGAAATAAAATGTAACTTCTTTGTTTTAAAAAAAAGCTTCACCTCAAGTGTGAACACAGCTGGCCCTATGAAAGATCAGGCACAAGGAGTTAATTAGTTCAAGGTAATCCTTAGTCTTGCCGATTACCTGAAAGTATAATCCTATCTATATGCTTAACTGTCTGGCTGAACATCCTGCTGTGATAATGGAGTAGACCATACAGCCAGCAACTCAATGCTGAGTGTTGGGCAGCAGTAAATAACTTGACTCCCTAAAGGGGCCAACGGCTACAGGTGGATGAGCCCCTTTAGGTGGGGCAATGGTTTCCTTAGTGGAGGAAATGCCACTGGAAATCATCATATTGGGGCCAAAGGCAAAATGAGCAGAGGAGGAACTCAGATTTCCAACAGTCATGGAGGTGGAAGAAGCCATGCAGATGGACTGGCTGTGAAAATGCACCTGCTCCATATCCTCAAGGCGGCAGCAGTCCATTTGCAGTCCCGGTGTTAAATCCTGCATGTCTCATTTCATATGTGCCGCAGGAGATGGCTCTGTGTTCACAGTGTGTGAGTCACTTCATGACAAGCTGGGATCACCTTAAACAAATTCACACCAATGGCATTTTTCCTGCTTCCGGAAAAATGCATTCTCAGATACGAGTTGCAGCCACCAATGACGATGATAGTCTATATGCTTATTTATTCAGAGGGGTGCCTCATTGAATTCAATCATACTCACTCTTGGATAAAAGTGTATACAGGACTGCAAAAGTTATCTGGTAAAGTGTTGCTTATTAAGAACATTGTACAATAATTTAAAATAAGTGTTGCTTACTAAGAACATTGTACAATAATTTAAAATGCAAAATAATGACAATTATTCCAGAATAGCTGGATTCCCCATATTATCTCAGGATAGTGGTGGGGTATCTTACACCATCAGGGGAGACTCAGGCATGTACCTTAAAAATTAAGAAGTTGGATGAACCTCAGTTTCAGAAGCTGAGACCCAGACAAGAGGAAAACATGAATTTAAAATTTCTCTTCTATTTAACCACCCAGTGTACAATCTTGGCCCAACAGCCCAGCTTCCATTTCAAAGCTGTCACTCACAGATTAAATTTCCCTTAGTGGTGTCTGTCTACCAGGGAATGAAAAGAAATCTCCCACCCCATTCACGTTTATCCAGATTGGCTGGTAGAGAAAAAAGTCTTCTGACAAAGTGGAAAGTTTACTACAAATTTCTCCCTTGAACAGTCAGGAGACATTCTGTCATGTTTGCTTTGGCATTCTGGTACACTCCAAAAAAGGAACATTTTGGTACACTTCAAAGACAAATAGGGTGGAGAAGGGGGTTAAATTGAACAGATCCTAAACCTGCTTCCATTTCCCAAACACAATCCTGAAATTGGGGCAAATAGATCATTCCGAGGACTGAACTAACAAATAAATAATGGAAGGTTTGGATTCTTCTCCCACAAACCTTCCCAAGTCACCACTCTGGTTGACCAACACTCTGGTCAGCCCCTTCATTCTTTCTTTCTAAGTTAGAAGAAAACATGAATAAAATTAACCATGTTACATTTTCCATTTAAGTTAATGGGGATATCCACCTACTGATTAAAATCAATGGTGGGTTCCTTGCTCATCAGAACAACAACAAAATTACCAGCCACTTACGGTGCAAGCTGAGAGAAATGTTAATGGTCCGCTCTTCAATGAAGCCCTTCAGACTGGGGATCTTGGCACATTTCAGGACAGTTTGGGAGGAACTGTCACCAACATGGATCCAGCAGACTGTGTCTTCTACATAGTTGAAGTCCATAGCAGTGGTCTGCTTGGTACTGGTAGGTGTGATGTTTGGGACAGATCCCCCATTCAGTAAAGTAGCCATGATGTTCTGAGAGTTAGCAATGAGCAAGATAGGAGGTCGCTCTACTGGTTCTAAAATGAAAAGAAAAAAGAACCATCCATGGAGCAGCAAGACTTAGGTCAGTGGTGGTGAACCTATGGCACGCACGCCAGAGGTGGCACTCGGAGTTGTCCCTGTGGGCACCCATGCAGTCACCCCAACACAGAGTTCGCCCCACCTCTCTGCCCAGCAACCCAATGGGAGCACTTCCTCCCTCCCCCAGCACAAAGTTAACCCTGCCCCTAATCCCAGCAGCCCAATGAGAGTGTTACCTTCCTCCCCTGTTGCTATGTTGGCACTTTGTGATAAATAAGTGGGTTTTGGTTTGCAGTTTGGGCACTCGGTCTCTAACAGGTTTGTCTTCACTGACTTTGGTCCTGAGGTCTATGACACTCTGAAAATAGCAACGCTTCTGACTATAAGAAATGCAATTGCAAGAGAAAGCTCAGCACAAGAAAGCTGACAGTTTGCATATTTCATTCTGTCTCGTGTTAATAGAGAAAGTGATGGGAAAACTTTGACATAAAAAGAATCTTCCATAGAGGAATCTTGGACAGGACATTGTCAAACATGACTTTTCTCAAAGATGGGATCTGGGATGAAGGAGATTTCCTGCCTCCAGTGATATGGTCCAGCAAATGCTTCTACAGAGCCAACTTTCTTGTGAAAGTTCCTTTTTTGACACAAGCCCAGAATTCTCAGGGTGACATAAGCACTGGTTTGGGTATTCTGGGAATTGTCATCCTAAAAAGTAACTAACTTTCCCCAACTATTGGAACCAAGCCTGTAACTCCTCTTCTGAAAGTAAAAATACTATATACATTTGAAAGATGCTGTAAAGACTACCTAATGGAGTTATATGGAGTCAGAAAATACTATAAGATTTGTAGAGTGTATAATCTGGTTTGCAAATGTAACCTACAGGGTAAAAAAAACATAGGGTTGAAAATACAAAATAAAATATCTTACCATTCTTGGCTTTGCAAGATTTGTGATCAGGCTGAAGCAAATAGCCCTCCACACAGCTGCATGTGTAAGAGCCTTCATGGTTGGTACAGGTCTGGCTACAGGTCCCATAGACAGTACATTCATCAAAATCTGTTTGGGAGAAGAAGAAATGGAAGAAACCAAAGCATAGAAAGATATCCAACCAAAACAAAAATGTAAGTATTATATAAAGAAACAATAACAATATTTCTGAAGTCCTTATACTTCTAGATAGCCTCTGGCAAAATAATGAATGTCCATGAAAGTAAATGCCATTAATTTAGCACAGGGGTTCGCAACCTATGGTCTGCAGGCCAGACCCAGCCCTCAGCAGCAAATCATCTCGCCTACAGCAACGTTCTCGGAAGCGGATGCGTTTATGACAGCCATAAACACACTAGCACCTGCGCACACACCCAGTGCAGTTTATGACAGTGTTTACAGCAGGGGGAACCATGTGTCCAGCCTGCTCAGCTGTCTGAGGGGGGTGCGGTCCAGCCTGTGGTATGAAAAGGTTGAGAACTCCTGATTTAGCTAGTACCTAGCATGTGCCAGTAGCATGCTGCTGAAGGAGGAAAAGAACAGGCCCATAGCTAGGATTCTAGATTTGGGGAGGCGATTTTTTTTTCAGGAGGGGCAACAATCACACACACACACACACACACACACACACACACACACACACACACACACACACACACACACACACACACACACACACACACACACACACACACACACACACACAACATTGGCATCCCAGGGTGGATGGGGAGGCTGTTAGATCAGGAGGGTTTCGGCTCCCCGGTCCCCCTCTGGCTACAGCCCTGGAAAAGAAGGGTAGGAAAACCAATACTCAAACGCATACACACACACCCTGTATAAAAGGTTGGATAAAGCTAAGGAAGTACCCATTATTTTTTCTCGTTCCAGAGCTTTCGTCCAAGATCACAATCCATTGAAAATCCTTCCCTTATAAGTCACATTGAAACTAACACTGTCCAAGAGCATGTTGGTGTTTCTATATAATTCAATGAGTTTCAAGAGTATTGCTCTGAAGGACTAGGTGCTAAGTTGTGAGGCGACACAGCAGAATTTATCTCAAGACCCAGTTTGAATAGTACTGTACATTGGTACCTCAAGTTACAAATGGTTCGAGTTGCAAAAATTTCATAATATGAATGAAAATTTATTTATTTATTTTTCAAATTTCTATTCCGCCCTACTCGCAAGAGCGACTCAGGGTGGATTACAAACAAATCATACAAAAGCATGTAAAATCATAAAATTCCAAGGTGCAATTAAAAATCTGAAAACTGTTTAAAACAGCATCTCATTCAATTGAAAATAATGGCTTGCGTTATGAATTTTTCTGGAACAGGTTAATTGGTTTTCAATGCATTCCTATGGGAAACCATGTTTCAAGTTATGAATTTTGGTTTTCAATGCATTCCCATTGGAAACTTGAGTTACAAATTTTTCATAACATGAAAAATGCCTTGGAACACATTAAATTTGTAACTCGAGGTACCACTATACCTTCTGGATCATCCAATGTGTAACTCAGTTTCACTATCCCTTTTTACATGAGCCAAAAGATTGTTTGAGACGATCTCCTAAAATGCAACTTCTAATCTAAGATAAAACTTAAAAGTTTTAAATGGTCATTTAAAGGATGATACCACCTTTATTTATTAAAACATCCCTAACATTTAGATTTTATTTTAAAGCATTTAAAATACAGAACACTTGATTGACAGCGAAGAGTACTAATCCGTCACTGTAGGGTATCTCTGAAGCTTGGCATATCTTCTGAGAGGAGTAAAAGCCTATACACAATCATTTTTACAGCTTTTGATAATCATTTTACAATGAACTCCCACTGATAATAACCATGATGGTGGACAGATGGAACAGGATGAAAAGCCTCTCTATCTTTGGAAAATAACCACTACTGAAATTTTAAACAAATTTAACATCTTTGTTTGCTTGCTTTGCAGTAGCTGATATGTCAGATGCCTGTTTCCCCACACATTCTATTCTTCTACATGACAGCTGTCGCCTACCTTTGCAGCTTTTCCCATCTTCAGCCAGCTGGAAGGAACTGTTGCAATAGCATGTTGGGCCATTCAGAGACGGGACGCAATGGTGCTGGCAGCCCAGATCAGAGCAGTTTTTCAATAGAGCTAAGAAACACAACAGCAGGAATGCTATTAGACCAGGTACTGGAAAGATGACTTAGATCAAAGCATTTCAGGTAAACAAAAGAACTATACTAGTCATAAGATATATAGAATTTCATTTCTGTTATCATTCACACACACGACAACTGGTCACACAAGAAAATCCAGGGTTTGCTCTATCGTCTTATGTGAAAACTGTCCTGCAGTGTTTTGGTAAGGTAAAGGTCACCCTTGCTCAAAAGCCAGTCGTATCTGACTCTGTTTACAGCCAAAGAGGCAGTGCTTTCTGCTTCTGCAGACATTTCTGTGAATATGTGGCAGGCATGACTCAACACTGGAGCGCATGGAGCGCTGTTTACCTTCCTACCGAAGTGGTCCCTATTGATCTATTTGCAATTTCTTGCTTTCAAATTGCTAGGTTGTAAGGAGCTGGGACAAGATGGGAGCTCGTTCCATCCTGGTGTATTAAGGCATCGAACTGCTGACTTGCTGCCTTCCAGTCAGCGTCTTAGCCACTTGAGCCACTGCAGTCCTACCTCTATAAATTATAACTGACTATGGTTCTTCCATACGTCAGGCAAACTGCAGCAGGACATCTTACTTCTCCAAAGTACTTTTTAAACAAGTACTTGAGAGAAAAACTGAGTAGGAGACTAAAGATAACATACAGTCAAACCTCGCATAACGAAAATAATTCATTCTGTGAGGCTGCTCGCTATGCGAGTTTTTCACTATGCAAGTTTTTTTGCATAGCGAAAATGCCTATGGAAAAACTTGCATAGCGAAAATTTTTCGTTATGCAAGTTTTTCCCATAGAAATGTTCGTTATGCAAGTTTTTCCATAGGAAAAGTCCAACTCACATAGCGAAAATTTTTATGCAAGTTGGATCACTTTTCGAAATGCCTGCTCATTATGCAAGTTGTTCGCTAAGCAAGGCATTTGTTAAGCGAGTTTTGACTGTACTCTGAAGGAACAGATACCAGATCATTTTCAATAAACTACAGCTGCATAGCTGAACGTTTGATTCAAAGAAGTGCCAGTTAAACAATTACTGACTGAGCTTCTCTTGTGCAAAAGCTGGTATAATAGATCTCAGATTTTTCAATCTCTTGCAAAACCAGTCTCCCATTTGTTTGTTTGTCAATTTTATTAAGAGATACAGATAATCCACTCAGGCACCAGTGTCTCCCAAGAAAAGATTACCAAGGATGCAGGGTCAGAAATCCTTTACAAGCCCATACAATCTAAAACTATGATCTCTCTACAACACTGTGGAAGTTCAGGAATGTACTGCTTCATGTCGTTATTACTGTGAACTGATGTGCCAAAAATGTGTGGGCTACCACTGAATAATGCACACCCCAATTGGTCAGCAGTTAAAATGGCCCAGTAAAAACAAGCAGTTGTCATTAGCTGGCATAGATAAGCAATACTGGTTTCTGGAATCTGCTTAACATTAAAAAATGTTGTGGCTTCCACTATTTTTCTAGCACCCTTTTTTCCTACCAAATAAACCAGATCTAATATGTTACTGACTGTTGTTGCTATGTACTGTCATAGTTGCTTCTAAGTTATGACAACCCTATGTATTTGTATCATCTAAACTTAAGGTCCTGTAATGAACAGTCCTGTTTGGGTCTTCCAACCCTATTACCATGGCTTCCTTTGATTAATCCATCTTGCAGTCTTCTTTTCCCGATGCTCAATTACTCCTTTATAATTAACAGCCAGCTCTCAAATGGGCCCTGACAAAATCACTTTCAAGAGTGATTGAAGTGCTTTAATAAGTATTTTATTTGTTTATACATTCATGTGGCTAGCTCCCTCTTTTTCATCCCCATGCTAAGGATCTGCACCAGTCTAATGTTGCTATAATCCTGGTAGTAACATCCTGCTGGCATGCCAAAATAACAGTTTGTATGTGATGCTGCAGGCAAGTCTTATGAGTGAGCAACAAGAATGGTAATTATTTTTAACTACACAGTTTAGTTCTTGTGTGTGTGTGTGTGTGTGTGTGTGAGAGAGAGAGAGAGAGAGAGAGATGCCTGTTAATTATAGTTTGGGGAAACCTGCGAAAAATTTAGAGTCCAGCACACAAACATCAGGTGATGCTACTTAACGGATTTTCTTAAGCTTCATTGAAGCAGTCACTGTGTACCTTTTCAGAAGGTCATACAATCTCTCAAAAACAGGCAGCCTTCCACCATATGTCACAAGAAGCTATTTTCTAGCAGATAAGATTGTAAATATTACTTCCAGGATTATAGCTAGCAGCCACTGGTCCAAAAAGGGTCACACATTTCTGAACAGTCTAACGTGAGATGTCTCTCCAGAGTCTAGCGCAGACATTTTTCACAACTAGTGTGGCCATATGTCCTCATTCAGAAAAGACTGCTCCTTATTTCAGGGACTGTCAGAAAAACTCTCTCCATTACAAAGCAAGTTCTTTTTGAAGCAAAGTTCTCCACTTTTAAGTCTGGTTAAAAGCAGAACAGTCTGGGAGAAGGAACAAAGCAGCCAAGGCCTCAAAGTTATTCACTAACATTTAGCAGTTGGGCAGAAAAATGAGCTGTGGACACACAGATTGCATGATAAAATGGACTCTACGTTTACAACACATGCATGTAAAATGCTGTGTAACCTGTTGAACCCACGTCTTCGCTTCCATTTTTCTGGTGATACAACCCCTTGCCATGTGATCCATTGTAAAAATATGAGATGCCAAAAACTAACCCAGGGATCTTATATACAGAAAATATGTGCTCTGCCACTGAGCTATAAGGTCTCTTCTTAAAGGCCAGTCTCCTCCTTCACAGTCTTGACATTCAACTCTTTTGCCTGATCCTATTAACCAAGTGGATATATTTGTTTCAAACACAGAACAGCTGCCACATCAAACAGTATACTATACGTACAGCAAATTGAACCAGACTATTGCTATGCTGAAACATTGTGGATCAGCACCAATCAGCCATTGCTGTCATGTGCATTGGAACAATGTTGCAGAAAGCTACTTAGAGGCACTGAAAAGGGCATGATTTGGGACACCAATAAAGTGGCAGGAATGGGGTCAACTCAGCTGTAATCCTAAACACTTTTTGGTTATGACGAATCCATCTACTCTGAAGTGAGTCTGAAGTGAGTGAAAAACCTTAGGCCCGGAGGTTGAATCCAGTTCTTCTGCAGTTTCAATTCATCTTAAGTCTACATGACTCTGTAAATTTTGTAATTTCCCTATTGGTCTTTTTGTTCCTACGCTTTTGACTTTGGTCCCACTTGCCAATGGGATATGCCCTCCTCTTTAAAAAGTTATCTGAAACATAACTCAGTGCTTGGACTGAAGGTGATTCTGCATTCTTGCCAAGGAATTACAGAGCCCTCTGCCCTCTCAACAGTTCTTCAAACATGATGATTAACTTCCTTTACTTTTGGAAATAGTAAATCTCAACTTCTGTTAGGAAAGCAGCAGACATTCAAGACTAGAAGACATACTTGCCTAATGTCAGGAGGAAAAATTCTTGACCCAACATGATTCTTTACCATTAAGCCTTTCAGCTGGGAAATGAAGTCCAAGATATCCAAAGGATCAAAACTCCCCATTCCTACCTTAGAAACATAACAAGAGGCTTCACTATATGTCACCAAAAGGCACTACACCCAGTGCTCTAGCTTGTGATACGTTTGTGAATGGCAAGGGCTGAATATTCTTTCTCAGAATCATGTTTTTTTAACAATTCAAGCTACTTCTGAAAGTTGTTGAAGGAAAATGGTCAGTAATAGATTCATTTTTAAAAGAACAAGGCCAAAGAGAGACACAAAAGATAACCAGAATCCTACTGTAAATTTATGTCAGTGTAAATTCAGTTGACAGTGAATTGCCAACAATTAATGAGCTGCTACTCACATTCTTAATCAATAATCATGCAATATTCACATGCACACTGTAAATTATATTGCCCAGAATCCACAAGAGGATTCTTGTCACTGTCAAGATATTTGGGGGGAAAGCCTATCAGGAAATCTCTTCTCAGCACTGAAGTGGTATCATGGTCTTTTAATCCATCTCTAAATCTTAAGGTCATAGATGCTAGCCAGAGGGCATTTGAAGAAGATAGTAAGGTTTCTATATATGTTGGCTTTAACTGATCAAGTACTATTAATAAGTGCAGTGCCCATAAAATGGCAAACACTGCAGCTTCAGTGGCTTTTGTATAAAATAATTTACCTTCCTTAACCCCAACAAATCAAAGGAAGTGAAAATCTGACCACGTCTGGGCTTTATATTTTTATAAGCACTTCCAAGACATCCTCTAGGACAGTGATGGCGAACCGATGGCACATGTGCCAGAGGTGGCACTCAGAGCCCTCTCTGTGGACACCCATGCAGTCACCCCAGCACAGAGTTAGCCCCACCCCTCTGCCCAGCAACCCAATGGGCATACTTCCTCCCTCCCCCAGCAAAGAGTTCATCCCATCCCTCTGCCCGGCAGCCCAATGGGAGCACTTCCTCCCTCTGCCCAATAGCCTAATGGGAGTATTTCCTTCCTCCTCTGTTGCTGTGTTGGCACTTTACAATAAATAAGTGGGCTTTGGGTTGCAGTTTAGGCACTCGGTCTCTAAAAGGTTCACCATCACTGCTCTGAGATACAGCCATGCAGTACAGAGTGGGTGCTGGGAATAAAAAGCTATAACCTTCCCCATTCTTCAAATCTTCCCATCCTTGGGCTTGACCAACATATTGGTGGCTCCATATAAAAGACCAAATATAACATGCTAAGTATCGAAAATGTGGTACACACAGACACACACACGGCCTTTATTTATTTATTTATTTATTTATTTATTTATTTATTTATTTATTTGCATTGCCGCCCACTCAGCAAGTGACTCTGGGCAGCTCACAGAAATCAGATATCACCCACATAAAAATTACTGACCTTAAAAACTTTAAAAATCATTAAGAACTATTAAAAATACCCCCCCCCAACCCTGCCAATTACAATTATAACTAAAAGTGTGAACGGCCTTCAATGTATGAGCCAGCGAGACAGGGCTATCACATCACCAATGCCCCACACCTGCTTTGCCAGCCAGTTTTCAAATCTTTCCGGAAGGGCAATACAGTAGCTCCATCTGGAGATGGAGCTTAGTCGGCAGGAGGTTCCACAGGGCCGGAGCAGATACATAAAAGACCTTCTGAGCCATTTTGTTTTGTTTTGCTG
Organism: Furcifer pardalis; assembly: GCA_030440675.1. Taxonomy (NCBI): domain Eukaryota; kingdom Metazoa; phylum Chordata; class Lepidosauria; order Squamata; family Chamaeleonidae; genus Furcifer; species Furcifer pardalis. Next base: position 25,967,804 of record CP126893.1, read on the forward strand.
TTGTTGTTCAGTTGCACAGTTGATTCTGACCCTTTGTGACTCCATGGACCACTGTGCGCCAGGCACTTCTGTCCTCCACCATCCTCCTCAACTCGCTCAGCTCTGTGCCCATTGTGTCTACAATACCATCTAGCCATTTCATTTTTGGCCGCCCCCTTCTTCTTTTACCCTCCACCCTTCCCAGCATCAAGGCTTTCTCAAGTGAATCCTCTCTTCTCATTTGATGTCCAAAGTACTTTAGCTTCATCTTTACTATCTGACCTTCTAAGGAGCAGTCAGGGGTGATTTCTTCTAAGATTGACCTATTTGTTCTCCTCGCTGTTCAGGGGATTCTCAAAACTCTCCTCCAACACCACATCTCAAAGGCATATATTATTCTGCGCTCAGCTTTCCTAATGGTCCAGCTCTCACAACTATACATTGCCACCGGAAATACCATTGCTTTGACTAGACGAATTTTTGTTTGCAATGGTCTCTACTTTTCACTATGTTCCCCAGGTTTCTCATAGCTTGCCTCCCAAGAATCAGTCACCTTTTTATTTCATGGCTGCAATCACCATCTGCAGTCAGCTTTGATCCTAAGAAAGTAAATTATGTCATTGCTTCTACTTCTTCCCCATCTATTCTCCAGGGACTGATAGGGCCTGTTGCCATTATCTTGGTTTTCTTTATATTGAGTCTCAAGCCAGCTTTTTCACTCTCTTCTTTCAACCTAATCAGGAGCTTTTTTAAGTCCTCCTCACTTTCTGCCATTAGGATGGTATCATCTGTATATCTCAAATTGTTGATGTTTCTCCCAGCAATTTTGATCCCAAATTGTGATTCCTCCATCCCTGCATTGCGCATTATGTGCTCTATGTATAAGTTGAATAAGCAGGGTGACAAAATGCAGCCTTGTCTTACTCCTTTTCCTATTCCAAACCACTCTGTCATTCCGTATTCTGTCCTAACTGTTGCTTCTTGAGTCATGTACAAATTTCTCAAGAGGTATATAAGGTGTTCTGGTATTCCCATATCTTTAATTACTTGCCACATTTTGTTGTGGTCCACACAGTCAAAGGCCTTGGTGTAGTCAATGAAACAGAAGTAGACTTGTTTCTGATATTCCTTTGTTTCGTTTTACAGCGCAATAAATGTTCAGATTTATTTTTATTTTATTTATTTAATCAAATTTCCATCACACTTATAAACAATAGGACAGGTTCACATATGCATGGTTAGGAAGAAGATGCAATGGTAGTGAACTGAAGAGTGGGCTGGTGTCTTTTATTTCTGGGCCAAGATTCTCTATGTGTGCGGTGGATTTCCTTGAGGAGGCATGTACAGCTGTTAGAGGGAAAGGCAATGGCCCCTTCCTTAGTCCTATTTTTGTGGGCCTTCACTGGGCCCATGCCAGAAACCATATTTGCTGTATTTCTTTCAACTGACTTGTTTTTACTGCTGCCAACCAAATGCTCTCAATTTAACAGGAGTTTCCTTTCTTGCTGAGATTTCTATATTAAATTTCCAGGATCTATTACATAACCAGAGCCTGCAAACACACAGCCAGACAGTTCGAAAGAACGAACGAACGAACGAACGAACGAACGAACGAACGAACGAACGAACGAACGAACGAACGAACGAACGAACGAACGAACGAACGAACGAACGAACGAACGAACGAACGAACGAACGAACGAACGAACGAACGAACGAACGAACGAACGAACGAACGAACGAACGAACGAACGAACGAACGAACGAACGAACGAACGAACGAACGAACGAACGAACGAACGAACGAACGAACGAACGAACGAACGAACGAACGAACTCAGTTGTAATATCATAATAAATTAAAGAGACTAGGAAAACAATAAGATGCAAAACTTAAATTCCTAAGATTATTATAAAATTGCTATTCAACATGTTATTTTAGGACAGGGATTCCCAAATTTTCCATGCTATGGGCCGGTCACATGGTTGAGCAGGCCAGTCATGTGGTTCCTCCAGCTGTAAAATGTCTCTGCAGCTGTCGTAAACGTATTTATGACAGCTGTGGGTGCTTTTATGGCAGCATTATGCATATGCGCATGTGCGGGCATGTCCGCTTCCAGTAGCGGCAAGGGCAGCACAGGTCAGATGTTCTGACTACTCCTGTTTTAGGATTAAAGTTAAATGGGAGGGGGAGCGGCACAAAGAGTCAAAAACAACTCAGACATGATTTGCTTTTTTAAAGCAATTTGACTAGATCTCTGAATAAATGTCTTTATGATGATCTGCGAAAATCCAATCACACTGTTCTCAGACTCGCCCATACTGATTCAATGGAACCGAAAGACTGCAAGAAAAGAAAAATGAAATGTACCAGTTTGCTGGGAACACTGGACACTCAAATAAAGCAGCAATAAGATAAGCTTCCACACACAAAGAGGCCAAGACTGCCGCTTTATTAGTAGCTAAAAAGGACATTCATTGTGTGAAACTCGAGTACATGCCAGCCTACAAACAGCCCTTTGTCTCTTTGTCGTTCTCAGTCTCCCCCTTGTCCTTCTTTCCAATCTGGGTGCCGCTGTTGCCACTTCAGAATTTAGCCTCCCAAGTTGGTAACATCAGAGCTTCATGCATATTTATTTATATTCCATCTGCTTGCTATCATTTTCAACACGGAATTCACCAAGGCAGGGATCTCAGGCTAAGTCTGCACATGACATTTTCTTCTGTACTTGAGCTATCCTAACCAAATTCAAAATCCACCGTCGCACAGTTAGCAACGCTGCACACCAGGCAGTCATGGATATGCAGGCTTCATCACAGGTGGCGTTCCATGTGGGAACTGACTCATGGGGACGACAGAGAACAAGAGCCATCGTACTCTTAGCGGTAGCAGTGATGGATCTCCACACAAGCCCAAGACTAAGAGAATTAATCTTAATAAGTGCCATTTATTAAACCCAGGGCATCACCACAGCTATCTGGAGAAGAGTTACTTCGTCTTGTCCTCACTAACAATTGCTCGTGGTTTTTTATAAGCCCCAAGCAAACAGCCTTAGGAAAGTTTTATTTGGTGAGCATACACGGGCAAGCAGAGAACTATCTGCAGAGGCTGCCTATGTACATCAAACACCAACCAAGCTCTTGTCAGGACATTAGCACTATTAGGTCACCCTTGCTTGAAAGAGTCATATCCGACTCTAGGGGTCAGTGCTCATCTCTGTTTATAGCCAAAGAGCCAGTGCTGTCTGCATCTGCAGATGTTTCCGTGGACATGTGGCAGGCATCCCTCAATACTGGAGTGGACGGAACGCTGTTTACCTTCCCACCAAAGTGGTTCCTATTTATCTACTTGAAGTTTCTTGCTTTCAAACTGCTAGGTTGGCAGCAGCTGAGACAGAGACAGGAGCTCACTCTGTCATGCGGTACCCGGGAACTGAACTCCGACCTTCCAATCAGCGAGTTCAACGTCTCAACCACTTGATCCAACACAGTCCCACTTTTATCACTACTACCCTTGCACATTTTGAAAGAAACCAAGGTGCTACTGCCCCAGCTGACAGCTCCAAGAGGATTCCAAATGGCAGGCTAGCGCACTGTGCATTTTCACTGACAGCTTTGAACGTTTCTGGAAGAGGGGATGATGATGACAAGATTTACATATGTATCTATTTCTCTTTTTTGTTATGGATGCATAAGAGCAAGCAAGATGGGCAATAAAGACATGCGCTTCTTCTGAGCACAAATCAGCAAACATGGTCTTCTCCTCCCCACTTTATTGCTTTGGTCATTGTGATGAATAATCTGTACATATACCAGAAAGTAGAAAAGGAAATTACTGTGTCCCACTATTGGTTCTGCTCGGCAGAATCGTTTCACACAAGGTCTGATCCTTCTTGGAGGGTCAGTTTCAGAATGTGACATTGTGGGACTTCTATTTGACAGTGTGCCCCTTGGTCCCTGGTGTCCTGTGGGTTTGCAACTTGTATCCAATGTTATTTATAATACATAGGAAACTCCTGGGAGAGGTCTGGAGTTTTGTGCTTTGCTGCCAATCAGTTACACTGAACATCTCTATTTTTTAAAAAGGACAATTAAGTATAAATATAACATGAAAACCTACACTGCCAGTTTCTTAACGATGAATTCCGGATTCCCTTATTAAACAGTTTGTGTTGAAGCCTGATGTTTCTAAAAATGGAACACAAAAAAAGTAACTGACTAGATGTCAAGTATTTTATGTGTCATTTTTATACAGGATAAAACGGGGGGGGGGGGGCAGCCTTTTCAAACCAGGGGCCAGGTCACACTCTCTCAGTCGGATTTGAGGGCCAGGTCGCCATTTTGCACTACCTGCAAATGGGGGTTGCCATTTTGCCCCCAAAGCTTGAAAGGAGCAGCCATTTTGCTTCTCAAATGCCCTTGGAGGGGTAGGGGGCACATGAAATGGTGCCATGGGCCAGATCTGACCCATGGGCCTTAGGTTGGGAACCCCTAGCATAAAACAACTACAGAAGCATATCATGTGTGTCTATCAAACCAACAGTATGAATGTGAAAAATATAATTCTGCTCAAAAACTGGCAGATCTTCCATTGTGGGATGTTTAGGGCATTGAACTTATGATTCCAAAAGCTGTTTACAAGGTGGCTGCATGAGCCCAGTGGAGTTTTTATTTTATTTTGATTTTCTTTGAACATTTTCCCTGCCTATTCCCCAAGCAAGCTGATTTTTAAGCCTCTTCATCCAACTCATGAGATAATTTTTCAACGCCCTGACATTCCTGCCAAATTTTAATAAAAATATCTGGTGACATTTTTAATTTGTAAGGCAAGGGAAACTGTTAAACAGTGCACACGAGTAAGATAGATAAGGATATTGTATTACACAGAAGTGTTACTTCAGTCTCATGTTTTCTTACATTTGTGGTTTGTTTTATTTTTTTAGCACGTGATCACTTAAGCATGCCTTAGCATATGCATCCCATAACTGCACAGACCTTGCCATTAGGTAGTGCTAAATTTATGATACAGCTTTACTGTGGTAAACACAGCAAGATATGCTATTAAGCCCACCCACCCCCCAAAAAAATTGGAGACTAGAGTGGGACCCAAGACAGGTTGGACATATTTGGTCTGAGCCGTAACCCACTCTTCCAGCTGAGACTGTTCACATCTGCAAAATGCTGCTTGTCTCCAGCGACAGTTGTACATTAACTGGACTCATTTCTTAATCAGTGTTAAGAAGCGAAACAAACCACACTATACAATTTGGTGAAAACACACACCTGCTAAAATCCAGAAATTAACCACAACTAGAATAGATCAATGGAACTTCTGGAGCTGTTGACTCACCAAGTCCCTGCCAATTCAATGAGCCTACTCTGGTTCCAACTTTCTAATGAATTTCAGCCAAGCAAGGAAATTAACCTCACTTGCTAACAAAAACTTCTATCTGAGATGCTTCCCAGAGAATGTCCACAGGAGACCAGCGCTAACATGATATAGCTATTGGACTAGGACAGGGATTCTCAACCTACAGCCCATGGGCTGGATCCAGCTCATAGCACCAAATCATCCGGCCCATGCCATTGCTCTAGCTATTGCTTCTGCTGCCACTGCTGCCGGAAGTAGACACGTTCCCAGTGGCAGCAGTGTGTGTGTCTATCCCAGCGGCCATTCCCCGCAGCCACAGATGTATTCCCAGTGGCTGCGGGGATTTTTCTTCACCCACGCCACGCAGCTCCTCCAGGCAAGTAAGCAGGAGAGCAGTGGGGGTTGGAGGGGGGGCTTTGGGGTGTGGGTGCTCGGGGTGGTCCCGCTGCAGTGATGGGGGGGATGGACAGTAGTCTGGCCCACAAACACTCTGAGGGGGTATGATCCAGCCCCGTCCCTGGCTTAAAACCCTTGGACTATGATTTGGGAGACCCAAGTTTGAATCCCCAATAAGTGACTTTGGACCATTCATTATCTTCCACTGTTACCTATCTCACAGAGTTGTTGTTAGGATAAAGTGGAAAGCTCACTAGGCGAAAGGGGGAATACAAATGTAAGGTGGAATATAAATGTAACCCGAGAGGCTTCTGCAGCAGGCTGAGGGGCCACCTCAGCAACCCGCCCCGGGCCAGGGCTCTAAAGGCTGCCACGGTGATGGGTGGTAGGATTATTTTTTTTTTGTGGTAGCCGCCCTTTGGACTAATTTAGGGCTGGGTAGAATGGTTATTGAATTGTATTGTTAAGATTTTTGTTGTAACATGGTATCTTCTCTGTGTCGAGGATCGTACTTGTTGGACTGATATTGTATAATTTTTATAATGTATTATTATACTGTATGTTGTTCTTGTAATTTGATTTAGATATATTGTACTAAATTATATATATTGTATTACTGTGCATTTATTGTATTTGGGGTGTTTACCTGTGATCTATGTATGATGTTATTATGATTGTGTGACTATATAATCTGCATTTCTGTAAGCCACCCAGAGTTGCTGTATGCGAGTGGGGCAGGGTATAAGTCTAAAAATAAATAAATAAATAAAAACTGAAAAATAATACAGAAAATAACTCTTTTCAGATACAACAGCACATAGAGGAACAACAGAGTTTGACCGCATGCTCCTTAGAGCATGGAATTGCCACATTCCCAGTTTTAAAGCAGTCTGCCATGAACAGCATTAAATTTATATATTTAATTTTTAGCTCAAACTAAGCATTCACCAGCCAGCATTTTTAAAATTTACTTTGGCTTACATGATGCAAATTAAAATGGTACTAAAAGCAAGATGGGAGACAGAAGAGACTAAGAAAATATATGACTAGGAGGCAAATGCTCCAGTTCCCTCCCTATACACAGGAATAAACTTCTGGCTTTTGAATAAGATCCAATACATGTTTTCTCCATCTAAGCCCTAGAAACTGTTATTTTGAGATCCTTTGATTCCTTGAGGCTGCTATTTATTTGCTAAATAAACTGGCTGACCCTTGATGCATCCCATACTTCCCACTTACTCTCAATCCAAAAGGTTTACTTAAGAGCCAACAATGTCATTTCACAATTTCTGGCAGTCTACAGTTTCATGTTTGGATCATAAGAATGAGTGCAAAAGGTGGGTTCTTGCCAATATAGCTGCCCTTTGCCAATGAGACAACTGCTTTCACACTTACAATGAAACCATCTGGAAAACAACCACTTGTTTATGTGCAGCAAAAAGATACCACTTTGGGGGATAAAGAGCTCTAAAACTGCCGGATTTAAATTGAGATTTCCAGACCCGACACTTGCATTGGTGAAAGAACAAAGATATAGCTGACTTTGTCTATGCACTGCGAGGAGCGGAAGAAAAAGAAGGAAGCAAGATCATTTTTAAAAACAGGAAATTGAAAGGGGGGAGCTACAAGCTGTCCATATTTGCCTACTACTTTGGCAGTGGCGTAGCATGGGGGCGGCCCGCCCCAGGCAGCACTTTTTGGGGGTGGCAAAATGTCACAACAAATAGGACTTCACCACCACCCCCAGACTTCCTGACGGGGCGAAGAGGCCGCTGCAGGGATGGGTGCTGGGATCCTCCACTACCGCCGGCGTCCTGGGCCCTGCCCCGGATGGCTGAAACCCACACTACACCACTGTACTTTGGCTATCTCTGGCCAGAGGAAGAAAATGAAATGAACTGGGTGATCACTGACTGGTCAATTTTAGCTAGTTTCTTTGAAACAAATCTAGACCAGAATTTTTTTAAAAAAACATCTAACTCAGTTCTTTCTCCTTGAACGAACAAGGTCAGCTCCAACTACCACATTTTACAATGGAAAGTTAAGCTACCACACCTGCTTATAAATACATCTGGTTTGTACATAGATTCAGCACCCTTATAATTAATGATCAATCAGAGTTTACTAATTGAAGAAACAGCTTTTAATATGGTATGAAAAGGTGTTCTGAGAAAAAGTGATGCTGGCACCCTTTTTTAAAATGAGCACATTCTTTAAGAGCAGACAGAGCTTGTGTGTTCCTCCCTATTCTTTCCGTTAACTCTTTCTTAACACTACTCCAAAACAACAGTGAAGAGTTAAAAAAATCATTCACTCCTGCTCACAAATTCCCGTCTGCTAGTGCCAAAAGCATAACTAAAACACAGCTGATTCAAATTCCACTTTATCTCTTACTTGGCACATGAGCCAATACTGAAGTGCTTCCATTACAGTTCTTCCATTGTGAACTTTTAGTAGCAATACAACAGCTAACATGGCACACATTGTTCTGGAGTCCTCACTTTGGACCTATGAATATATTTTTTTCAAATCCCTCCTTCAGCAGGAACAAATATCAATCTTTCTCACCCACACCCCTCACAAAACTGGTGCCATATATGGAGATTGTACTGTTATAGGATCAGTATATACACGTTGCCGCCCCCCCCCCCACCACCACCACCATACTGAATGTAAGAGGGAAAGCAAAGCTATAATTTTTGTCTTTTTTGAACAATAGGTAACGGTAAAAGTTGTCCTTGCTCGAAAGCCAGTTGTATCTGACTCATCTCCGTTTATAGCCAAAGAGCCAGCACCGTCTCTTTCTGCAAACGTTTCCGTGGTCATATGGCAGGCATGACTAGACACCGGAGCGCACAGAACGCTGTTTACTTTCCCACCGAAATGGTATCAATTTATCTACTTGCAATTTCTTGCTTTCGAACTGCTAGGTTGGCAGGAGCTGGGGCAGAGACAGGAACTCACTCTGTCGTGCAGCATTCAGTTTTTGACCTGCTGACTTGCTGACCTTCCAGTTGTCAAGTTCCATGTCTTAACCACTAAGCCACAGCAGTCCTTCTTTCAAACAGTTCTTATTTCAAACAATACAAGGCATGAAATACAAATAAGAAATGCCAGGTCACAATCTAATGACTGTGTATAGCAACAATGAAGTTAAAACAGTTGTATTGCATTTTAGAGAGAAAATACAGTATAAGAATCTAAAATTAATACCCTCATAAATATTTGTTCTCCACCCTCATAAACAAAACCTTGTAAACATGCTATTTATGACCATGTTGCTTATTAGACCTTATACTCACAAGAAATAGTGTTTAGAAATGTTCATAAGACTTATTTGTACCACTTTGTAAAAGGAACTCTTTAAAGTTCTGTATAACATTTCAAGCTAAACAACTAAGGGAATGTAAATCATGCAGAATAGTAAGTTTCCACTAAACTCTGTGTGTGTGCATGTGCACACGTGCATGCACACACATGCACCATCCTCCTGAGAACAGAAACAGAAGGTCACCATTGAAATTTTCAAAGCTACTTCTCAAACCTTGGATGTAGATCCTAAAGTTCAATTAGGAACACTTACTCATGGCCAAAGAAAACAAAGGAAAATAAACAACTGTTTGCTTCACTCTTCTATTCTCCGAAATGCTACAAAGAAGAAAGTATTTCCAGCAACAGATGTTGTGCAAAGAAAGGTATTTTTACCAGCTTTGCTAAATTTTCTTGATTTTTAGGCAGCTTTATTTGTTTTAAAATGCTGCACGTCCACAACACTCCATGGGAATTCCTGTCCACAGAACAAGCAGCTCACGATCCCATGAAGTCTCACACAATGGGCTCCACAATCTTGAACAAACAGGACTTACAGTATCACAGGAGAAGTGTTGAGGGCTGTATGACAAATTCAATGTCACACGGCAAAATACAGAACAGTAATCCTTCCAAGACTTTCACACTGACTGTCAAACTGTTTCATACTATCATTAACTTAACTCTGCAGGTCAAGGTATGGCTGAACTTCTTTGCCTCCAACTAGACACTTCTCAACTTTCTTTGTCCAAGCAGCAAACAAACCAGGAAGTCTATAATTAATCTTTATTCAGTTAGTCCAAATAAAGAACCATGATTCCCAATTTGTCCAGAATGGGAAACTATAATTAATTTTAAAATGTCCAAGTGTATTCACAGATTTTTTGAAAGAGTCATGAAGGCCCTTTCTTTCAGAGCAAAATGCTTGTTCAAATGACCTTAAGCAGCTCAAAAGAATCATGCTACAGGGCAACAGTGAATATGCATTTGTTCTTATCAGACACAAAAAGCCACTCTTTCAGAGCTTTCACAGTACACTATTTCCGCAGCTTCCATTTTATCAGGAAGCTTAACTTTATCTTATTTATAAGAATGGATGCTTTCTCTGTAAGTCTGCTCTGCATTGGCATGGGCCACCGCATCCCTCCAGCTGCTACTGGACTCCATCTTCCAGCAGCCATAACCAGCATAATAAAAGGTGAAGAGTTATGGGACCTGCAGCAAAAAAGTCTTAAACCCGGGGTGTCCAACCTTGGTGCTCCCACTGTTCCTAGACTTCAATTCCCAGAAGCCCTGATCAGCAGGTGTGCTGACTTGGACATCTGGTAATAGAACACCAAGGTTGGCCACCCCTGTGACTTAAGTGCTGGAGATGCTCATCCTTTCCCCAGGACTAACTAGCCAAATAACAGCAATTCGGCCTCTTAAACTAAACCATGTTCCACCAAGACATGGTTTTGGCTGGACCACCTGCAAGCCACTTAATAAACTTCAAAACAAAGTAGGAAGATCAAAGCATAATCAAGTAAAATGGGGCAACTTAGATGAAGGGTTAATTTTCTGTGAATACAGAGCAATGTAATCAATGCAACATTTTATGTGCATGCAATTAATGCCCAACTACACGTACAAAGAGGGACTGCAATGGCTCAAGTGGGCAAGACATTGAAATAATAATTGAAATAATACTTACAAAGTAGCACTGTCTGTGCTTATTACTGTCTATTTGGACACTCTTGTTTTTACAGCCAAAAATAGAATTCTGTTATTTTCTGGCACCCAACAACTTCTATGATACATCTGAGATGACTATGTTGTTATTAACCATGTTACAGAGATCTATTACTTGCAGCTCCAGTATTAATTCTACAAAGTATCAAACAAGACTTCCTCTCTTAGTATTATTTAGGTGACATCCAGACCTTTAAAAGGCAGTAGGGCTGCACATTAGGAATCAGTGCAGCATCAGTTCCCCACCCAAAGGTTTAAAGTCACTGAGATTACAAAAATAATTTCCTTTCACAACAAAATTGTTTTCAGTTACACCCCATTTAAAGAATCAGAAGGTAAAAGCCAATCTGTCAGACAGAATTTAGTTTCTAATTCCTCACCAAAATACAAAAGAGAATTAATTCACCTGCTGCGCTTGTCATGATACTGACAAGAGCTCAAGAGTGTCAAGTGAGATATAGTATTTGGTTCAACAATGAAGAGGTATTTTGTGAGGGTCCTTCAAGCCCATTTGAGTATCAGTGTAATTAATAAACTGTTTAGGAAAACACCTCAGGGAATAGAGATGAACAATTGAAGGTACTTGGATGAACAGGATCCTCAAGGGATTAATTAATTTTGTGTCAGAAATTATTTTGGGTTGAAAGGATTTTTGCAGGAGAAACTCTGCTCAGGGGACCCCTGAATGAGGCTCCTTTCATGTCCCCAAGAGTTGGGACAGAGACGGGTGCTCAATCTGTCATGCAGCACCTAGGTTTCGAACTGGTGACTTGTCAGCCTTCCAGCTAACAAGGCAAGCTTCTTAACCACTGAGCAGCCCAGCCCCTCTCAAGAGATTACCAGCCATCTTTAGTAGTCAGTGGACTAGGAAGTAAACAACACAGTTGAATTTTCAATGCATGACTTACTGCAGATATTAACATGCCATATCTGAGAGGCTTATGCATATCTTCACCTGAAGCCCCACAACAATAACTTGCTCTGTACAAGATTCACAAAGGATGGTCTGGATCAAGAGGAGAAACTTGTAGTTTCCAAAGGGTTTTTTGGCCCACAACATCTAGCCAGTGTAGCCGATTGTAAGGGATTATGAGAATTCCAGTCCTTTGACATCTGGAGGGCTATGTAGTAATTTTTTACAAGTCATTGTTGTCGTCGTTGTCATCATCGTTGTTGTTAAGATTTTGTGTATTCTTTTTTCTCATATATTGCATTTGTATGTAATTTTTATTGTTTATATTTGAAATTTAAAAATAAATAAATTGAAATAGCCAGGAAAGGTGGTACAACTCCTGAATCCTTCAGATGTCAAGTGCTACCGTGACATTAGATTGGAATCAAAAGATTCCAGATTTAGCCATACAGAAGATAATACCTGCCACTTTCAAAAAACTGATCAGGATATTCATACAGGAGGATTTTCTGCACTCTGCTTTCATAGTCATAACTTTCCCTACAACACAGAAGAAGATAACATTCAGTACTACACTGTTCAACTGTGGTCAGCATAGAAAAAGCATTTAGTTCCTCCTTTGTTGTGTTTAATTTCTGTGCTCATCATTCACGAAGAAAAATCTCCTCTTCTGTGGCTAGGACAGTCTGTCAGAAAAGGGACTGGCTTTTCTTTTCCTTTTCCACCAAACCCATCAGTTGAAAACTGGGTGTTTGTTTGTTTTTTGCCCTGTTCCAAATAATAATAACAATTTAGTGTCAGAAATTATTCTGGGTTGAAAAGATTTTTGCTGGAGAAACTACGCTCAGGTGATACACGAATGAGGGTCCTTTCATGTCCCCAAGATCTTTTCCCACTGATGTGGTCCCTATTTATCTACTTGTAATTTCTTGTTTTCGAACTGCTAGGTTGGCAGGAGCTGGGACAGAGACAGGTGCTCAATCCATCATGGAGTACCCGGGTCTCAATATGCCGACTTGTCGGCCTTCCAGCTAACAAGCCAAGCTTCTTAACCACTGAGCCACCACAGCCCCTACTCCAGATCAAGCCTGCATTTATACCATAGAAAGGGAAGAGGAAAATTTTGCTTGCTTACACACACACATGGACACACACCATCATTAGCATGGAAATAGAGGCTATTGGTCACCTTTTATCAACACAGCATAGAGGTCTGATTGAGAGGGAAATGTTTGATGGAATGACACTTTAGTCTCTACTGAGCCATAAAATTCATGGGTGATCCTGGGTCACTTTTTCCCTTTTGGGGTGGGGTGGGAGGGAATGCCAGGTACAAGTACTGTATTAATATTAACATATATACTATGAACTAGTAGTTTTGTTAAGCTTAAGAAGTGGGGACACATACTATAACGTAAAGCAGGGAGGATAAACCCTGGCTAATGTTTGTTCTTCTTGCTATAATAACAATAATTTCATGTAAGAAATTATTCTGGGTTGAAAGGGTTTTTGCGGAAGAGACTCTGCTCAGAGAAAGCCCAAATGAGGCTCTTTTCATGCCCCCAAGAGCTGGGACAGAGACAGACGCTCAGTCCATCATGCAGTACCTGGCTCTCAAATTGCTGACTTGCCAGCCTTCCAGCTAACAAGGCGAGCTTCTTAACCACTGAGCCACCACAGCCCCTCCTTCTGGCTAAAATAACATCAAGCTTGTTTCTTGCGAAGTCTTATTGTAAAGATGCCCTTGTGTAAGATTTTGCATCAAACACAGGCTTTTGCTGTAGAGATCTGCTGTGCCAGCATCACACTATTTCCCCACATACAAGCATGTGGCTTTGATCTCAGGTTCATTTCAGGACAGGTGTCTGCAGGTGAGTAATCTGCTCATGTGACAGCTACTTAAACACTCCAATATTTGAATCGCTGCTGAGGGAAAATTCTCCAACAGGATTACAGAGCAAGGTTAAAACGGGGGGGGGGGGGCGCTCCTTGATCTGCCCTAGAATGAAAACATTCCCAAGAGCCTTAGAATCTACAGAGGACAATGTAACTATTTAGTAACCTGCAGGGAGATCAAAACAAGTTGTTCTGTGATTTCTTTCCTTCAAATACTTGCTTTCCCTTCAATATTGAACTCTACCACAGCGCTGTGCCAATGCAAACCACCTTCCAAAAGCCACAGATTTAAATTCCACCTGGCACCAGACTCCGCTAAGCACAGCATTGGGCAGTTCTAGTCAATATAACAAAATAACAAAATAGTTTTCCCAATATCAGTCTCCCATTTCTAGCAACAACACATTCCATTTTACCATCTCACTCTTCTTAGAATTAAATTGCTAACCGTTAGTTCCTCCCAATTACAAAAACACTTAGCAAGTGCAGGCTTCTCAGTGTTTTCATATACCCTATATATTCAAGTATAAATTGGGGGTTTTACCCCACCACCACCACCAAATGAGGTCAAAAAATGGGACTTGACACTCAGGTCAACGCAAACACTCAAAAACATACCCCAAACAAATGTCTAAATTAATTAACTTTACTGTATTTTCATGTATTTTAATTGCTGAAACTCACTAGCAGCTGCTGCATTTTCCACCCCTGACTTATACTCGGGTCAATCTATTTTCCTAATTTTCGAGATCCAAATTAGGTACCTTGACTTATATTCAGGATGACTTATAGTCGAGTATATATTTACTTCCTAAGCTTAAAAAAATTCTCACAGCTCTTTTGAACACTTTCATCAGTATCTTTTCACAAAAACACAATGTCAGTCATCTAAGTTACCCTTGCCAACACTAAAGTAACCGCTGATAAGATCTCTTTAAAGAGAGAATTGCTTGCATCCTCAATTACTTGCAGCTTTTTGCCAATCTCCTCTAGTTTATGTTCTTACATTTTAAAATAATCTTCTCTAGCTTGTTACTAATAATAATAATTTTGTGTCAGAAATTTTTCTGGGTTGAAAGGATTTTTGCTGGAGAAACTTCACTCAGGAGATGCCCAAATGAGGCTCCTTTCATGTCCCCAAGAGCTGGGACAGAGACAGGCACTCAATCCATCATGCAGTTCCCGGCCATCCAGCTAACAAGGCGAACTTCTTAACCACTGATCCACTGCAGCCCCAGCTTGTTACTTAGCATGTCTCTTTCCTTTTTCATTCCCATGTATGCTTTATTCAGGAACAGAAATATTTGAGTAAATCTCTCTTTTAAAAATATAAGATGGACACAGTAGTACCAGTTACCAGGAAACCAGTTTCAGTGATTTGGACCCTCAGCCATAATTGCCATTATCTAATCATTTTGGGATTTTAAAAGGAAGCACCTGCTTGTTTTCCTAAAAGTGCTGGCAAAAACAAAGTGCTTTGTAGCTGAAAATCAGAAAACAAAATCCTGTAAGTTTCACTCTTTGTCTGATGAAGTGGACTTGATCCACGAAAGCTAACAATAAAATATAGCAGTTAGTCTTTAAAGTGCTACAGTGTTTTTTATTTTTATTTTATTTTGTTTATTTTGTTTTGTTTTCTGATATGCCTGAACCATAGACTAACACAGCTACTATTCCAAAAAATTCATGTAGCTGAAAAGAAGCAGAGAGAAAACCTTTCTCCTCTCTGGAGTTGTTTTGTTACTATTTTCCATCTCCCTCAGCGTTCTTGCAACCAGGCTTCTGTCTCAAATGTGGATCTCCAGGCTTTGGGAGGAATTGGTAAGACCATTTTTTAAAAATCATTTTTCAACCTTTATATCCCAGTTCTCCTATGAGTCCAAGTTGGCTTGAAATAAATACAGTCATGCCTCGCATAATGAATTTAATTTGTTCTGCGAGGCTGTTTGCTATGCAAGTTTTTTGCTATGTGAACAAACTCACATAGTGAAAATTCCTATGGAAAAACTCGCATAACAAGTTTTTTTAGGGGGAAAACTCGCATAGTGATTTTTTTTCGTTATGCGAGTTTTCCCCATAGAAACGCTTGTTATGCAAGTTTTCCATAGGGAAAGTCTGACTCGCATAGCGAATATTTTCGTTATGCAAGTCAGACTGGTTAGCGAAAAACCCGCTCGTTATGCCAGTTTTTCTCTAAGCGAGTCACTTGTTAAGCGAGGTTTGACTGTACTATAAGATTAAGAATTGTAAGAATTTAAAAGGGCAGCCGTTAAATGCTGCTACACAAAAACAGCAACCCACAAGTAGCAATCAAGCTATCTGAAGTGTTCAAGTCAGACACACCTTAAAGCAGTGTGCTGCAAATTGAATACAGTATGTTGACTCAACTAAACTTCTAGAAGACCATTAATGAGAAGGAAAGTAGCTGCCCCACAGAAGTAAATTGCAAATACAGTAGTATTTGGTACCTTCTCCTGACGCTTTCCATTATAAAATGTATCTTCTCATAAGTAGTAGTAGTAGTAGTAGTAGTAGTAGTAGTAGTAGTAGTAGTAATAGCAGTAGTAGTAGTAGTAATAGCAGTAGTAGTAGTAATAGTAATAATAATAATTATTATTATTATAATTATAATAATTATAATAATTATTATTATTATTATTTCATGTCAGAAATTATTCTGCATTGAAAGGATTGTTGCTGGAGAAACTCTGCTCAGGGGATGCCTGAATGAGGCTCCTTTCATGTCAACAGCTGGGACAGAGAGAGGCGCTCAATCCGTCATGCAGTAGCCGGTCTCGAACTGCCGACATGCCACCCTTCCAGCTAACAAGGCGACCTTCTTCACCACTGAGCCACTTTCTCATAACTGATCTGCAGGGAAGCAGCAGTCAGCATATAACAAATGGGAATGGCTACATAACTAGATGTTCCAGCTCATGTACAAAAATCTAACTAGTGCAAAGTGTTACTCATTTATTGGATTTCTGCAATTTTATAACGATTAAAACTAGAAGGAAATGTTGGTTTAATCTAGTATGAGTCATTGACACTACATTGCTATGTTAATCATAAAAGTACAATTTTACTCACTAATTTAAAAAAGTATATAATACAGCACCCTGATTAAAATCTCCCCCCACCTCTTCTCACAGTTCATAGTCAATACACGTGGTTCTTGCTCATTATGTTTCTGTAATCATTTGTTCTTCTACTAATAACAACCACAACTCTCATTCATTCTTCCCTTATTAAGATAGGCAAAATTACATTACCCTTTTTTCCAGAACACTTTTGAGCCCAGTAGAAGATTCTTTTTCAATACAAACCATTCTCAGGACTCAGCCTCCAAATTATTGGGCTCCATTTTGATCTCTCTCTCTCTTTTAAATCACACTGTAGAACACTGGCCTTCACTTGCATCCAAGGTCTTTTCAACAGCCAGAGCTCTGGCACAGAGACCTGCCAGACTGAAGAACAACTCACCTCGGCAATGGGGTCCTTCATCGGAACCATCCACACAGTCATGTTCACCATTGCACAGTTTGGTCATAGGGATGCAAAGGTCAGTGCCCAGGCAGTTGTGTTCATTGGGTTGGCATCTTGACAACTTGCTCTGTGGACCTGGAAAACAGGAAGAAACACACCATCACAGAAATGAAACTACTAGATTCAAAGTTCAGGCTAATCCAGAGACATTTCCGGCATAAGGAATGGGGTGTTAGTTTATACTCTGGCAAGAAGGAAAGGGACTTCCTACTCTACATGCATTTGCACTAGGACAGGAATTCTCACCCTGCACCCCAGGAGCTGGATACAGCCTGTGGCACCATTTCATGTGGCTCTCGACTGCCTCCACCACATCTGGAAGTGTCATGTGGTGGAGGA
The DNA here is from genome assembly GCA_030440675.1 of Furcifer pardalis. Lineage (NCBI taxonomy): Eukaryota > Metazoa > Chordata > Lepidosauria > Squamata > Chamaeleonidae > Furcifer > Furcifer pardalis. The sequence goes on from CP126893.1 coordinate 25,985,284, forward strand.
AGGGCAAAATGGCAATCCAGCCCCTGAAGCTGAGTGAGGGAGCGTGACCTGGCCCCCAGCTTAAAAAGGTGGTGAACTCCTGTACTAGGAGAATAAAAAAACAATTGGTACTACTCCTGCAGTAGATAGACACACAAAGCAGATATACTTAAATAGCAAAGCAAACAGAACAATGCACAGCAACACAGGAAGTTGCTTTACACGAAATCAGACCCTTGATTCACCTATCCCTATTCAGTCAACACTGACTAGCAGCAGCTCTGTCCCCTTGCCCTATTCGGAGATGCAGAGAACTATACCTAGGACAGTCAGCACTGAAACTCAGTTGTTCTATCAACAACTTACAGGCACTCCCTTAAGATAGGGCAGATCCATTGTTGAACCTGATGTGAAAAGATTTGGGTTCAAACACAGGCTGAGCCCAAGATTCAACTGTTAAAATCTTGGTGAGAAATGTCAGTTTTCCATATTCTTTCTGGTTGAATAACAGTTTCAGATATTTTTTTCATACACAGTCAAACCTCAGTTAATGAGTGACTCGCTTAGCGAAAAACTCGCATAACGAGCTTTTTTTTGCTAATCGGTCTGACTCGCATAACGAAAATTTTCATGATGCGAGTTAGACTTTCCCTATGGAAACGCTTGCATAGCGAGCGTTTCTATGGGGAAAACTCGCATAACGAAAAAAATTTCACTATGCAAGTCCGACTCACATAGCGAAAATATTTGCTGTGCGAGTTGGACTTTCCCTATGGAGAACTCGTATAACAAGCATTTCTATGGGGAAAACTCGCATAACGAAAAAAAAATCGCTATGCAAGTTTTCCCCCTAAAAAAGCTCGTTATGTGAGTTTTTCCATAGGAATTTTCGCTATGCGAGTTTGTTTCGCATAGCGAAAAACTCGCATAGCAAACAGCCTCGCAGAACGAATTTAATTCATTAAGCGAGGTATGACTGCATTTGATCTCTCTTGCTCTATCTGGCAAATCTGACTGACTGGAATCTATCTAAACCTTTTTTCCATGCTGCTGCCAACTTCCAGATTTTTCTTTTTTTAAAGAGTGGGTATTTATTTGGGAACCTCTGCATTAAGGACCAGTTAAACTAGATTGCTTTACAGCCTAGAGGATGAAGGTGCTTCAGAGCAATCAGCCAAAGTAGTTTGCAATGTAGAAACATCTCTCCTTCCCCTCCATCAACCATTTAATCATGACTAGGGTGAGCATCATTAACAAGCCACTTAATTTTTTAAAGATGCTAATAAATGAGATAATTTATTTCATGTGACAAGCTTCTGGTATACCCCAAAGGGTTACATTAGACAGGAATTGCTGACCTTAGAAAGCCACTTTAAAAGAAGCTGTTGTTTTTCCCATAAATGTATGGACTCTAATTGATCTGGATCTAGTCCAATGGCAAATAAAATTAATAAGGCCACAACCAAAGAGACAGGAACATTCGGACTCTAAGTTTAACAGCTACAATGCTCAGCAGTGGGAAGATGCACAAAACTTCACCATGTTTATGACATTTAACCCATGGTAATTGTATATTGATATCACAGAGAAGGGATTCTTAACCTGTGGCCTGTGGACCGGATGCAGCCCACGGCACCGTTTCATGTGGGCTCCCACCGCCTCCACCACACCAGGAAGTGCCATGTAGTGGAGTAAGGGCAAAATGGCTGTCCGGCCCCTGAAGCTGTCTGAGGAAATATGATCCAGGTCCCGGCTTTAAAAGGTTGAGAACTCCTATCATAGAGCATTTCTATAAAACTAAATGAAAGTCAGGGCTATCATGACCAATCTGTAATCTTCCTGGGCATGTGGTAGCTTCTAAAAATCTCTTTACTCACCCAAATCAGGGGTTCTCAACGTACAGCCCACAGAACAGATCTGGCACCAAATCATCTGGCCCCCCGGATGCATTTATGACAGCCATGGATGTGATTTATGGCGGGGGAAACCACCTTAATGGTCTGAGGGAGCATGACCTGGCCCCGACTTTAAAAGGTTAAGAACCCCTGGCCCAAATGCATGTCAGCTCTCTGCCTGTAGTGAGCAGCCACTGATACATACAAGATTAAAATGCTAGAAACAAAACAATAAATGCTACACCTGAAATACACAGTTAGCCAATCCTAAAGTAAAAATTCAACATGTACAAAGTCTCTGATGTACTCACTGGTTATAGTGCTTCAGCTATACTGATGATCCTACTTTGACAGTCCAGGGGAGGGGGGTCTTGACTCCATTGAACACTAGCTAACTTCTGCATTAGAAAACCTTTACACTACTGTACTTGTATTATAAAAACAACAAGCTGAAACTTTAAAAACAAAGGTTTGTGCTTTCCATAGGACTACTGCCTATTGAGTTAACTGGGAAGGCTGCATTTTGGAACACTGCCCTAACTCAAAGTATTTGGGCATAATTATAGATCAAACCCTGACCTATAAAAATCAACATTTGAATATCAGACAGAAATTTTGTCACCAGAAATGAAATACAGTACTTAGGAAAGTGGCTGAGTCCAACTGGAATGCAGCCCTCTGAACAATAAGAACAACAGTTCTGCCCCTGTGCTACTCCACAGCAGAATACGCCACTGCCAAGATGCTATAAATATGCACATGCTAAACAAGTAGATGCAGCTCTTAATGAATTATACAGGATTATTATTGGCTACTTGAAACCTATTGGGATGCCATTGCCCTTCCAAAGACACACTGTCAGGTATACAGAATGAAACAAGATAAAACAGCACCAAATCCATCCACTTCATGGTTACCAACTCCCAGGCTACAATTAAAATCAATGAAAAGATTCATGCACACCTCTCAAACTCTAAATATTAAGCCACAAGAGGCTAGGCCAGGGATTCTTAACCTGCAACCCCCTCATCATTTCCACCACACCTGGAAGTGTCATGTACTGGAGGAAGGGCAAAATGGCCATCCAGCCCCCGAAAATGTCTGAGGGAGCATGACCCAGCCCCAAGCTTTAAAAGGTTGAGAACGCCTAGGCTAAGCTAAACCTCTGGAGACCAGAAATAGCACACCTAACATCAGTGACTTGAATAAAAGATGTAGAGAAATTCCCAGATAATCTTAAAACAGGATTAATAAAAGATTTGGAAAGAGCTGGGGTTAATAAGATTGAGGGATTAGTTAAGCAAAGTATCCCATAGGAATCATATAATAGGGATATTTGAAGAATGCAAACTATCTTGGTATAATATATTACAATTGGAGAATTGAACTAAGAACAAGGTAAAACAACATGGCAACTTTTAGACACCTAACAAAATTTGAGGAGTTGATAATACAGATGGAACTAAATGAAATAACAGCAAAGAGTTAGTAAGCAAAATATATAACATATTGACCGAATCTGAGGGAAAGCAACAAGGTTTAATAATAAGATGGGAGGTAGATTTAGGAGATCATATTAAAGAGGATGAACGGGTTAACATACATGAACAAAAAATCATGAAAAAGATATCAGTTAAATTAAAGAGAATTGCTATAAAACAATATGGAAATGGTATGCATCCAATATGTTTAAGCCATTATGATACAGAATATCCAAAAGATTGTTGGAGATATAAAAAAGAGACTGGAAAATATATTGATTTTGATGGTAATGTAAAAATGTGAATAAAATATGGAGAATAGTTTTTGCAGAGATTAATGAAATATTGTTTATTAATTTGGAAATGTGTGCTAAAATAATATAACTATCTACTTTTGGAAATATGCACATAGAATGGCAAAAGAAATAACTGATTACAATATTAGTTGCAGCAATAAGACCGAATATTAATAATTATTAAATATTAATAATATTAATAATCAATTAATCACTTTACTACAGTCTATGGCCAGCACAGTAAGACTGAATATAGTAAAACATGGAAAGTAAAATTTGATTTTGAACTAGACTGGTATAGAGAGACATGGAATATAGCTATTAATGATAAATTAACATGTGAAATGCAAGTAAATAAGGAGTGGAAGGGGGGAGAGAGACTTTAGAGAGACATGGGGAAATTCCAGGATTATAGAGAAAGAGATAAATCCAGATCAAATGTCTCATCCTTTTGGAGGTGAAGGGGTAAATATTGTTATGTAATGATATATAAAATTTTTATTGGAAATTGTTTATAAGTCCCACTGGTGGAAAGAACACATAGATATTAATCCTGTTATGTGTTGTTTATTATTATTTTCTTTCTGTATTATTTTTGTCTATTTCTATAATAGTTTTTAAAAATAATTTGGGGGGGGGATCAAATTTTTAAAAAAGGAGCAGCAAACCTTGGTAAATGGATGAATGACAAAGAATGACACCCACCAGGACAAGATTCTAGCTGGACCATTTAGAAATCACTTAACACACTTTGAAGCAAAGTAGGCAGAACAAAGAATAATTAAGAGAGATGTGGCTGCTTAGAACAGGACAAATTTTCTGTGAATGTGGAATTTTTTTTTAAAAAAATTAAAATTGTGTCAGGAGCACACAAAGGTGCTTTCTGGGTTGAATGGATTTTTGCTGGAGGAACTCTGCTCAGGGGACACCCAAATGAGTCTCCTTTCATGTCCCCAAGTCATCCCGAATATAAGTCGAGGTGCCTAATTTAGACCTCTAAAACTAGGAAAATAGATTGACATGAGTAGAAGTCGGGAGTGGGAAATGCAGCAGCTGCTAGTGAGTTTCAGTAATTAAAATACATGAAAATGTGGTGCAATTAATTTATTCAAACATTTATGTGGGTATGTTTTCCAATTTTTACGGCAGTGTTAGTGCTTTTTTTAAAAAAATGTATGTTTGAATTTGCACCACCCCAGTTTTGGGACCCTTGGGGTCGTTGACCCGAGTATAAGTCAAGTCCCTTTTTTGGATCTCACTTTGGAGGCTAAAAAACTAGACTTATACTCGAGTATATACAGTACATTCAAACAAAACATGGGCTAAAGACTCAACTCAAAAGGCACATACCTGATCTTCAAATGGAATGCTGCAACAGTGCCCTTCCAATACACTAAAGGGAAACAACTGAATACAGCCCTGGAGAAAGTATGCCAATATTTAGGAATAGTGAATTTATCCAGAAACTCAGCATGCTTAGGAAACTTGAAATCTAAGCCAAAATGTGTTGATGAACAAGATCTGTGGGCATTTGAAAGAGAATGTTGCAAATGCATATGCTCCGTTCATATTTTAAAATGGCTTTTAGAGTATGATGGAGGTATCCATAGAAAAACCTAGTGCCATATTTCCCCCAAAAGAAGACCTAGCCAGAAAATCAGCCCTAGCATGATTTTCAGGATGCTTGTAATATAAGCCCTACCCTAAAAATAAGCCCCAGTTAAGTTTGCCAGCCGGAATTTAATTGGAGCATCAGATAAGGGTGGGTGGGTCTTCCCTCCCACCCTCTCCCTCTTTTCTGGCCTGCGCTGGTGGGTAATGGAGCAGAAGCAGTTGGAGATGGGGAAGAAAAACTCCTTCCGCTGGTAGAGGAGGAGGTGTCAAAGAGGAGACCATTTCTTGGTCCCTCCAACGCCCCAGACTACCAGCAGCCAGAGGCTTGAAAGCACAAGTGGAAGGCAGGCCAGCCAGCGGAGCTCCACCCTGTGTGTTGTAAGACATTCCCTAAAAATAAGCTCTATTCTAATGCATCTTGTGGAGCAAAAACAAATATAAGACCCAGTCTCATTTTTTTTGGGGGGGGAGAATAGGGTAAGTGTACTTTAGCTGTAACTCCCTTGAACCAAGAACTGGTAAAAACATCTTATTGCAAGATATAAAAATAACATAAGGGTGGGTCAACATACACAATTTTTAACTGATACCAAGAGATTAAGTTGTACACTCTGCCAATAGGCCAGCCCCTAGTCCAGCGATGGCAAACCTTGGCACTCCAGCTGTTCTTGGACTTCAATTACTAGAAGCCCAAGTCAGCACTCCTGCTGATCAGGGCTTCTGGGGATTGAAGTTCAAGAACATCTGAAGTGCCAAGGTTAGCCATCACTGCCCTAGTCTTAGTCCTGCAGGTTAAGCATATCTAGGCATTTCAAAAAGTGAACACAACCAGTTGGAAAGCACACTTTTTAACAGCTGGATTAAAACCTTGACTCCATACTGCAGTACCATATAACAGCTGAGATAAAATGTTGACCTTAAATACCTGCAATGCACCATGGAAGAGAAAACTGCTTTACTTATCTACTACATTATACAGAATGCTTATGGCCAGTCCATGAAAGAATGGAGGAAAGAATAATACCCTGCTATTTAAACTTCTTAACCTGCTATCAATCAATTATCCACTCATTTCCAATTTTACATCTAGTAAGAAAAAATTATCTTGGTTTTTCTCAAATTAAATGTTAGTAAATTACCTTTACATTAGCCCGTAAAACCACATAAAAGTTGTTTAAGATCTAATTTACCAAATAACATAAGAACTACACTGTATGTATATAGCAACAAAGCAACCTTAGTCGCTACCAATTTTGGTACATTAAATTTTTAAGATAGACACTTCTTAACCAATCACTGGATTAAAAACTGAATAACATAAGAGCATCCATTTCTTCTGTTAGTCATTCTATAGTCTAAGCACAATTTCATACTGAACTTTTTTTAAAAAAACTATGTTGCTAGAAATATTGTGAATACATTCCACTTATATTGGCCTACCGTATATACTTGAATATAAGCCAAGTTTTTTAGCCCCAAAAATGAGCCCCCAAAAGGGGACATGGCATATACTCGGTTCAACAACCACAAGGGTCCCAAGACAGTGCTGGATTGAGATGTGTCAACAATTTAATTAATTTTATCATATTTTCATGTATTTTGATTATTGAAACTCACTAGCAGCTGCTGCATTTCCCACCCTCGGCTTATAGTTGGGTCAATCTATTTTCCTAGGTTTTCAGGTCGAAATTAGGTACCTCGGTTTATATACGAGCATATACAATAATTTTGAACTACAGAGATCTTTACTTATATTTCTGAGCTACTCACACCTTCTGTAAGCCAAGACACAAGGCAATGGGGAGTAAGCAGACAAAGTATCTCAGGCAGATACCTTTTCAAGCCAGGGGCCGGGTCATGGTCTTTCAGTTAGTTTCGAGGGCCAGACAACCATTTTACCCTGCTTGCAGATGGGGTGGCCATTCTGTCACAACAGCTTCAAAGGGGTAGCCATTTTGTTTCTCAAATACCCTTGGAGGAGTGGGGGCCTTAGGTTGGGAACCTATCCCAGAATCACCCTAATCTAAGGGATAAACTCTTATGGAGATATGACAGTTATCCTGACAAAGCTTTTATTACTAATCAGAACAAGAAGAAAGGCCTTAGTCTTTTACATGGAAACAAGAAGACAACTGTGGGTAGAAATCAAGTTGCTGACCTAAAGATCAAATGGAGAACCTTAATAGTGCTAAACTATTATCCAGCTACATCTAGTACATATGTGTTAAACTGCAGAGAGCCACCACAACCGTGCTATGCTGGTCCTCCTTCTCATTTCAAAGGTATAGTAAGGTAAAGGTAAAGGTCACCCTTGCTCAAAAGCCAGTTGTATCCGACTCTAGAGTTCAGTGCTCATATCTGTTTATAGCCAAAGAGCCAGCGCTGTCTGCATTTGCAGACATTTCCATGGACGTGTGGCAGGCATGCTTAGACACTGAAGTGCATGGAATGCTGTTTACCTAATTACCTAATTATCTACTTGCAATTTTTTTTCTTTTGAACTGTTAGGTTGGCAGGAGCTGGGACAGAGATGGGCGCTCATTCCGGCATGCAGTACTTGGGTTTTGAACTGCTGACCCTCTGCCTCCCAGTCAGTGTCTTAACCACTTGAGCCACTGCAATCCCTTGTGCAAGGTATACTGACTACTTATCATAGGTAACTGTGACCTAGAGTAGTAAAGGAGCATACCACAATGCATCTTTGGTGCCCTAGCCATTATCCTCAGGGGATTTTAAGACTTTGGCAAAATACACTCCTGCTGCAACTATAAATCCCTTGCTGTACTTTCTCTCTTCATACATATTAAATACATAAGATTCCTCAGCAATTCATTGCCATGCTGCCAAAACAATAGTTCAGTCTGTTCCAGCAACTTTAGTAACAATTAGGAATGTGCAAGAGCTCACATGTTTAAGTAAATTATCTGGGTTTGCATTTTCTAGATTAATATATGAATTGGAACACAGCTGTCTTTCAGTTTTTGCAGATGGGTGTATGTGCAGATTTTATGTATAATAATGTACAGTCACTATAAAAAAATAGAATTCTGAAGGCTGAGACTTGAGCAGGTTGAACCAGATCTATTAATCAATCCATACAAGTCACTGTCTGGCCAGACATCCTGCTACGGTAATGGGAGTACCCCGTACAGCCAGTGACTCAATGCCAAGTGTCAGGTGGTGTTTAACTAAACTGACTTCCTAAAGGGGCCAACGGCTATGGGCAGATGAGCCCCTTTAGACGGCGTGATGGTCACCCTCAGTGGAGGATATGCCACTGGAAACCATCATATTAGGCTCAACGGCAGAATGAGCAGAGGAGGAACACTGATTCATGGAGGCAGAAGAGGCCATGCCAGATGGACTGGCTGTAAAGGAGCACCTTGTCCATATCCTCAAGGCTGCGGCAGTCCATTGCAGTCCCAGTGTTAAATCCTGCATGTCGTGCTTCATGTGTGCCATGGGTGATGGCTCTGAGATCATAGTGTGTTGGTCACTTCATGGCAAGATGGGATCCATCTTAAACAAATTCACGCCAGTGACATTTTTCCTGTTTCAGGGAGGAAATGCATTCTCGGATACGAGTTGCAGTCAACGACATATGTGCAGATTTTATGTACAATAATGTACAGTCACTATAAAAAACAGAATTCTGCAGGTTGAGGCTTAAGCAGGATGAACCAGATATATGAATCAATCCATACAAAACAGACACAGGCTAGATATCTGAATAATTACCATCTACTGTTCTGCATCTGTCTTGCCAGACATTCTGCTACGGTACTGGAGCAGACGGTACATCTAGAGACTCAACGGCAAGTGTTGAGCGGCAGTAAATAATCTGACTCCCTAAAGGGGCCAATGGGTACAGGCCTTAAACAAATTCACGCCAATGGCATTTTTCTGAAAATGATTTTTGGGGGTGGGGGTGTATACTCGGAACGAATAGCAGTCAACGACTGCTCTACACTGGGACAGAGCAGGTAAATAAGGAAGGTTATCTCATTGAAATTCTTTGTTATAGATACTGATTATTTATTCTGTCTCCCAGACATTACAGTGAAGCAGCCTCCACCCATTATTACCCTGTCCTACATCTGGATAGAATGACTACTGCTAGGAAACTATCGAGGAGGTGAGTAAATACTAGAATTACAGAAAACACTGACTTCATTATATCTGGGATTGTGCCAGAAGTTGACAGAATGCCACAGCCTAATTAAGTCTTAATGCCTGTACTGTATTTAAACTGGTGTTTTCTTCTATGAAGGCCTGCATTGGTTACCTGTTGCTTACCATGTCAGATACAGGGTGTTAATGTTATCATATAAGGCCATGTACGGTTTGGGACCTTGATAGCTGTCGGAGCGTCTCTCCCTCAGAACAATTCCCTGCATCACCCATTTGTCACAGTCTACATAGCTCCAGGTGCTGACCTCGAAAGTCTATAAATAGAGCCTTCTCAGTGGCGGCACCAACATTGTGGAACACACTAGTGGTGGTGCTGTTCCAGATCCCATTCCTTGCTATCTTCAAAAAACAATTAAAAACTTTATTATTCAAGCAAGCCTTTCAGAATGTTATCCCTTTAGCAATAATTTAACAAGTCAGTTGGATCTTTTGTGCTCACAGTTATTTTAATTTATGATAAGTTCATTTGGTTGGTTTATTTTTAATTTGTTGTGTGTTTTATTATGTTATCTTGATATTTGTATGTACACCGTCCAGAATGGGAAATTTCCCAAATGGGTGGTATAAAAATGCAACCAACCAACAAACAAACAAAGTCAGAAAAGATCATCTAGAAGAAATTACAAGTAAATTAGGGGGTGATAAGAGCTTATTCTATCCATAGACTATGTGGAATGCAATATCACTGGGCTTTCCTGATATTTTCATATAAATGACTGCCAATCTATTAACCAATCATACATGGATAATAGCAGTAACATCCTCCCCACCCCCCAACTCTCCACCTACCCCTGATCTCATTTATCTCCACATGCTGCTGAATCAGATCTTGCCTGTCAGCACAAGGATGAAGTTGAGAAGCTTTTTATCTTCTGGTCCTGCAAGCTAGTCTTTTCTCACGCCATTATGGCACCGGACTGTCACTTCCTCCTTATCTTTCAAGCAAAGGGAAAATATAGAGTTATGAAGTCCAGTGTCAGATGGTTTGGTGTCATAGCCATCCTCCCTAAATCCCAAACAGCCCCTAATATGCTTTGAGACAACTATAATCCTGCTGATATAATCAAAGGCCATGTTGACATTTTTTTTGTTCGTCAAGGCATAATAGTAAAATTTCTCTCTGCAAGTTTAAAACCAGCTATGTCCAAAGTGGTGTTAACATTATCATTTACAATTAACACTTTTCTGAAATCAAATCATTTTTCACATCATTCACATCCACAATTCTAGTGGCTACAGAATATGTATCCATCACTCTTTTAAAAAATTTCTTCTATTTTTCATATTACAGAGAATCTTATTGTTAGTTGTGAAAACACCTAAGGTTAGGACAAATGGTCCATTTAACATTACTGTCAGCTGGCTGAATAGTTTTTATGCCTCCTGTTGTGGTTTTTATTCCTGTTGTTACATTGCTTTAAAAAAAATACATGTACACAATCCTTGGATCTCTTATACATGAAGGAGAGATTTAACCATATTTTTAACTTATAAAGTAATAAAATAAGAAGTGAAATCTGCTATGGGGGTAATTAACTTACAGTTCTGATCATAAAAATAGTGAAGTATGCTAACAGCATATGCTGAGTTCAAAATATCTATAGACACAAACATATAGTGTGTAAAACGTCTGGAAACATGTAATTTGGCAAAGAATGAGATCCATACTGCTAAACAAGCATTGTGTAGCAGACAAATGAGTGGACTAAGATGCAGGAGACCTGGACTCGGATCCTTGTTGGGCATGGAAACTCTAAGAGGAGGGGCTTGGAACTGATAAAACCACTCCTTAAAATGTCTCACAGCTGTAAAGTTCTATTAGGGTTGCAATAAGGCTTTTCCAACATGACAACACGTAACATGACCTAATTGATAATGTTCATGTGCTAATACAGGAGTTCTCAACCTTTTTAAGCCAGGGGCCAGGTCACGCTCCCTCAGACAGCTTTGGGGCCCGGATGGTCATTTTGCCCTTCCTCCACCCCATGGGACTTCCTGATGTGTTGGAGGGTGTGGGGGCCATATGAAATGGCTCCACAGGCCACATCTGGCCCACAGGCTGAGAATCCCTGTGCTGATACAATTTACATGCCCATATAAAAACTTCAAACAGCTATTTTCCAATGATAACAGTAGCTGCTGTGATCTTTTGTCAGACCTCCACATCAAATATGAACATATTCAAAGCTGACAGGAAATCAGTGAAATCTGTATTGGCCCTTCAGTTTCCCAGGTTAGGAGCATTCAGAAACCACTAGAAATGTACAGAGCTGTGACAATTCTCTCTGCATTATCAAAATCACAGATGAACAAAGTTGCAATCATACGCACCCACCAACGCACTTAATTTGAGATTAATGTCAGTTATCTCTCTTGAAATGCTGCCAGGAAGAAATGTGACACACATTTCAGACGATGATGCCTATTTTTCTTCTCATGATCATGAATTAATTGCTCTTAAGCAAAATACAATGAAATGTTTTGCTTATATTTCTTCAGAGATAATTAACCCAAATCACAATTAATAATACAAGAAGCCTTCAGATTCACACCATGGAACTATTTAGTCCAATCTTGTTTCCTATAGAGGCCAAACAGATGCACGCCAAGAAGGCAACAACTGTCTCCTGCTGGTATTCAGAATCATAGTCCTTGAGATCCTGGAGGTAAACAAATAATCCTCAATGACAAGTAGCCATTATTAACCTTATCTCCACAGATTTCATCAATCTCATTTTAAAGCTGTCTAAATTTGAACCTATCATTCTGTCTTGTGACAGTGAATTCCATAGTTTAACCATAAGTTTCCTTTGCCTGAAAGCCAATTGTGTCCAATTCTGGGGGTGGAAGCTCATCTCCATTTACAGCCGAAGAGTCAGTGCTGTTTGCATCTGCAGGCATTTCCATAGTCATGTGGTAGGCATGATGTGTCCGTAGGTGTTTCTGCCTCTGCCGATGCCCCATCCACTGGTTCAGCCAGGTCTGCCAGGGTCGGGGGGAAGATTCCCCTCTGTCCTCGCCATTCTGCATAGCTCAGAGCCTTTGCTATGGCTGGAAAAGTCCCCCTGAGCTATGCAAAAAGTTGTGGACCAAGGGGAATGCGTGTGCAGCGGCAGAAACACCCACGGGGACATTGGTAAAAATCTAAACACAAACCCCTTTCATAAGTCGGGTTATTTGTGTAAATCGGGTTATTTGCATAAATTGGGTTATTTGCATAAATCGGGTTATTTGCGTAAATCAGCTGAACCAGTGGACCGATTTACACAAATAACCTTTTGTACCTCAAGTTTTTCGTAACTCGAGGCATTCGTAAATCGGGGTTTTACTGTATTTGTAAACATGGTCATATAATAATATGCACTTCCCATAAACAGTGTAAACTTAAGGGGAGAGAGAAACAAAAATACAACTAAGAAATGGAAACCCTATGGGAGGAAAATCATTTTGGAAGGCTTCCTGTTGAAAACTTGCCATCTGCGTCACTTCTTTACCACACACTCTTAACTAAGCCTCTATCATTATGGTTTTGAATGTTTCCGGAAATATCTGATCTCTCAACATTCTTGTTCAGCATCTTTTTTTTTAACAAACTACCATTCCCCCCCCCCCCCAAAGCTTTATATACAGCACTCCATCCAATGCAAGCAATGCTATACAGCAGGGCTACCTAATCATCGTGTCAAATCTGCCACAAGAATCAAAGATAGCATTTGGCCAGTGCCTAGGACCCAGGCAATTGTGTAGCTGAAAAAAGCTGAAATATCCATAGCTATCTATTACCTTTCTGCTTTACAGTAATACCTTGGATAATGTTAAGACTTGGTTCCACAAGTCTTAATGTTATCCGATTTTTAGCCTTATCCAATGCATGCATCAGATAATGTTAAAATCCTATGCAGTTGACTCAGATAACGTTAGCTCCATAGAGATAAGCAACACAGACTTCAAGGGAAAGTTAAGGAAACGTGCTGGAACCTTTGTCTAAAGGGTAAATACATTACAAAAGCTTGCCAAACCAGTCTGACTAGGTTAGCAAAAGCAGGAATGAGTTTTAAAAGCTAACAGCAAGGGTGCCCAAACTTTTCAGGCCACAGGCCAGTCATGTGGTTCATGGGTGCGCAAACTACAGCCTGTGTGCCAGATCCGGCCCTGACACCAATTCATCTGGCCCCTTCCACCCTCGCCACTCCCAGAAGCTGGGTGAGTTTTACTTCCGCTTCTGGTGTCATTGGCTGGATCCGACCCATAGGCCATAGTTTGGGCACCCCTGGCTAATAGGGATAGAAGCAGGACCCAAAATGGATGTCAACATTTACCAACATGCAAGGTGGCCATCTGGAGCCATGTGCACAGGAATCCATTGGTGTCATTTGCCAGATCCGGCCCACAAGCCCTGTTAACAACAGGAGTGCCTAAATGTTTCAGGCCACTGGCCAGCCATGTGGTTCATGAGTGTCCAAACTACTCCCTATGGGCCAGATCCGGCCCTGGCACCAATTCATCCAGCCCGCTCCATCCTCGTTGCTCCCAGAAGCGGGAGCAAAACTCACCCAACTTCTGCTTCTGGGATTGATAGGCATGGCATGGGCTGGATGAATTGGCATTGGAGGCCAGATCTGGCCCACAGGGAGTAGTTTGGGCACCCATAAACCACGTGACTGGCCCATAGGGACCAGCAGTGGAGGTTTTTTATTATTTTAATACAGGTTTGCAGGGGGGTTTTCACTACTTGGGAGCAGAAGGGAGAAATGAAGGTAAATAATTATGGTGAACAGACTAAGAATATCAAATTTAAATGTGAAAGTACGGGAGTGCTATAAAGGAGGAAACCCAGGGTTATTAAGCAACAACAAAGTAGGTACAATATTTTTACAAGAGATGCAACAGAAGGTGTTAATGAAGTTAAACGAAAATGGTCTGTATTTATGGGAAAGCTTATGGAGACTAAAAATCAAAAGGGATCTAGAAAATGTTACTTGAAAGTGAATAAAATTTTAAAAAAAGAAATAAGGAAGATATATCATTGTTGATACAATGGGCACAGACTTGGGCAGGTTGAGAGGGATGGTGGAGGATAGAGGTGCCTGGCGTGCAATGGTCCATGGGGTTGCAAAGGATCAGAACCGACTGTACAACAACAAAATCATGTTACAAAGAGCATTAGGAGAGGATAAAGAGGTACCTCGCTTAATGAGCATAATGTGTTCCACAGGATTGCTCTTTAATCGAGTTTGCTCTTTAAGAGAAACATCATTGTAAGTGACCAACTGTGACTTCTGGTGGTGTGTGTGTGTTGCAAACTCCAATTTAGTTGTTAAGTGAGTTTTTGATTGGTGTTAGTTGTTAAGTGAAGTGACCATTCAGAGAAAATTCTGCTCTTTATGCGAGGTGCTCTTTATGCGAGGTTTTACTGTACTTTGATTGCTTACTCACTAAATAAAAATCAAATTAATCCATCTCTTTAAGGAAGTATTTATTGAATTAGAATTGATAAGGAAAGGTTTGTGATAATGGTGGATTGTTTTAATAGGATTATGGATAAAAAGAAAGATAAATCAAATCCTAGTAAAGCGGACAGAAATAATGCTGTTACAGTTTTGAACAGAATGATAAGGAAGATTGATTTGAAATATAGTTGAAGAGTGATAAAAGGATATAAAAAGACACATTCTTCTCATCCAGTCATAAAAAGTACTGCGGAATAGATTTTATAGATGTGACTAATAGTTTGCTCTCAAAAGTAGTTAAAACTGAGATTGGATTAACATGACTAACACATCATATATATGGATATTAAAATCAAATGTGATTATAGAGAAAGATGACAATTAAAAACCAGTATTTTCCATCAAAAAGGGGGGGGGATAGATAGCACAGAATGGTACTAGAGAATAAGATGGTTAAGATTTTGTAAGATTTTAACATCCAAACTGATTAAAAGCTCAAATGCAACACTCCGGATGTTACTATGGTTGAAATTTTTTTGTTAAGTTGATTGATGTGGTGACCCCAGGTGATGGTCAGGTGGAAGAAAAAGTTTGAAAAGGATCCGAAAACTGAAGTACAGCATTTCCGGTAGAAAAGAGCAACAGTGTTGCCAGGAGTGATAAGAGTGCTGGGAGCCATCCCAAAAGGGTTGAAAAAACATCTGAGTGTGATTGGCAGTGATAAGAACACAATGGACCAATTGCAGAGAGTAACACTACTAGGTACATTATCAGACGATACACCACTGACTCTTAGGTACAGGGTTAGGACCCAAGCAGTGGGGTTCCAAAATTCTGGTCTGAGCATCTGGTAGACCTTCATCATCATCATCATCATCATCATCATCATCATCTGATGGTGTTGGTGTTTGTTTTGTCGAACGACTGTGGAGTTGGAAGGAACTCTGGATCATCAAGTCCAGCCCCCTTCAGAGAGGCACAATGGGGAATTACTGGATTCCCGAACTCCCTAGAGCCGATGCATGCTATTTTTGAAGTTCCCCCACCCTCTTTGAGGCTGTAGCAAGCCAGAATGTCGGGATTCGAACCCTGACGTTTTGGCTTGGTGCACTGGCTGAGGACGTTGGGGAAGCCCAGAAACAGCTTGGATCGGGTCTCCCCACCTCCCTGGACCCGGCGGGGGGGGGGTCAGAGACCTCAAAATTGGTTTTAAAAAGCGGACTTTTTTTTACAATTTTTTTACCAATTTTGGGGTCTCTGATTCCCCCCCCCCCCGGGTCCAGGGAGGTGGGGAGACCCGATCCAAGCTGTTTCTGGGCTTCCCCGACATCCTCAGCCAGTGCAGCAAGCCAGAATGTCGGGATTCGAACCCTGATGTTTTGGCTTGCTGCACTGGCTGAGGACGTCGGGGAAGCCCAGAAACAGCTTGGATCGGGTCTCCCCACCTCCCTGGACCCGGCAGGGGGGTCAGAGACCCCAAAATTGATTTAAAAAAACAGACTTTTTTAAACCAATTTTGGGGTCTCTGACCCACCCGCCGGGTCCAGGGAAGTGGGGAGACCCGATCCAAGCTGTTTCCAAAGTTCCCCCACCTCCCTGGAGGCTGCAGCAAGCCAAAATGTCAGGATTCAAATCTCAACGTTCTGGCTTGCTGCAGCCTCCAGGGAAACAGGGTTTTTTTTAACATTGTGTGATCAATGTTTTAAAAACCGGATAACAACGAGACTTGTGGAACCAAGTCATAACGTTATCCGGGGTACTAGTGTATATAGATCTATTAAATTAAATATAATTTTGGAATGGAGTCGGAGAGCAAATATTATACAGTCATACCTTGCATAACAAAAATGATTCATTCTGCGAGGCTGCTCACTAAGCGAGTTTTTCGCTATGCGAGTTTTTTTTCGCATAGTGAAAATTTCTATGAAAAAACTCACATAGCAAAAAAATTTTGTTATGCGAGTTTTCCCCATTGAAATGCTCGTTATGTGAGTTTTTCCATAGGGAAAGTCCAACACACATAGCAAAAAATTTTGTTATGCGAGTTGGATCACTTTCTGAAAAACCCGCTCGTTGTGCGAGTTTTTCACTAAGCGAAACGCTCATTAAGCAAGGTTTGACTGTATGTGGTTATTCCCAATTGGTCCTAAGGACAAAAGCTTGTGTATGTATGTATTTTTAATCAGGTATTTTTCTTTCTGTTTGCATTTGTATCGGAAATTTATTTATTTTTTAACAAAACTCATATATAATTATCTTAACAATCATGATGCATTTTGCATTTCATCACTATATTAGACAAGTGAGTACCTGGAAACATCATAATTGCCTTTTGCAGTTCTGAACACCCCAAGGAGAAAAAAAGAGACAAATGTAATGAACAAGGATATAAACAAAGGTATTTTGACTCCAGAAACAAACCATGGAAGATATACGGCAAACAAATGTGTCCTTAACTTTCAACATCAACAGTCAATCAATTAATCACTTCCTGATAAACTGACTGATTAAAGGATGCAGTTGTAATGACTCACAGCAAGCTTGAAATTGTTCCCTTAAGGAAAATACAAAAGCCCTGAGTTGCCTGCACTGTATTTTGTAGTTTATGGCATGCAACAAGAGAGCAGAGATGGCCCATATTTCACAAACACTGAAGTGAATTTATTTCTAATTTTGTCCCTCAAGATCTCTGTAATGATAAGAGCTATAAACATGCCATTCGGCACAGTACTACCAAGTTCCAACTAATAGTACTGATATTCATGCTGCAAGGGTTCCATCATAAAACAAGATTGCCCAAAGACCCAGTTGTTTATTTACCCCCCCCCCAAAAAAAAAACTTTTTGAAATGTTCAAAGCTTGAAATGGTAAAGGTAATGGTAAAAGTCGCCCTTGCTCAAAAGCCAGTCGCATCTGACTCTAGGGCCATGACCTTGGCACTCCAGGTGTTTTTGGACTGCAATTCCCAGAAGCCCAAGTCAGCACTCCTGCTTATCAGGGCTTCTGGGAATTGAAGTTCCAGAACACCTGGAGTGCCAAGGTTCACCATCACTGCTTTAAGGTGTGGTGTTCATCTCCGTTTATAGCCAGAGCCAGCGCTGTCTGTGTCTGCAGACATTTCTATGGTCATGTGGCAGGCATGACAAGACCAGAGTGCACAAAATGCTGTTACCTTTCTCACGGAAGTTGTACCTATTTATATACTTGCAATTTCTTGCTTTCAAACTGCTAGGTTGGCAGGAGCTGGGTCATAGACGGGAGATCCATGCAGCACTTTGGGTCTCAAGCTGCTGTCCTGCCAACCTTCTGTTCGTCAAGTTTAGCATCTAACCACTAAATCACTGCAGTCCCTTAAGCTAGAAATATGGAAGACTAAACAAGGCTACAGATTTCTTAATTTATACAACTAGGTGGGTTATATCTTGAAATTAGTTCCCGTAAACCTTTATTGTGCTTGCTTTTTGTAACACCTTATGCTAGACCCCCTATGTTGAACTGACACAAGATGGCTCAGTACTGAGTCAGGGTGGAAAGACAAAAAGAATAAGTGTGTGTGGAGGAAGGGAGAGAATAAAGGGCACTGGGTGAGGGCAGAACCCTCAGCTTTCTAATCTGGGTAAATAGACATATGTATATATATATCTGAGCAATGATTGCTAAATTGAGCAATATGGGTACAGAGAGAGAAACATGAAGGGGGTGAAGCTGACACAGGGGAAAAAGAGACATAAAGCACTTGAGAGGAGCTGTAACTAATGAGTTCCTTACCAGAAAAAAGGTATATTCTCTGATTCAGATTTTAAAAAATAGGTAACATTATTGACTTTTTAATGTCACTCAAGCCAGCATTTCCAGGTTGAGGTTTTTATTTAACACTGTACTTGCAGGGGAATTTCAAACGCTGCTGGTGTTCTGCTAGCAATTGCACCAGTGGTGTCGCATAGACTTCAGCCGCCTGGGGCGAAGAACAAACTCGCTCCCCCCCGGCTTGCCGCCGCCGCCGCTGTCCCCCCCCCCCCCCAGGACCCAGGCAGAAGGCAGGTCTTTTGCTGTGCCGGCGGCCAGGCTGCCCCCTCTTTGCCTCCCGCCAGCCGTGGCTGCCCTTGCTCTGTCTCCTCCGCCACCAATTGCCTGGGTAGGGCAGATTGAGCCCCTGACGGCTAGCTGGGTGGGTGGGTGGGTGGGCGGACATGAGCAGCGCGCGCATGGGGCGCTCGTCAGGGGTAGGTGGCGGAGAGCCCTTGACGGCTAGCTGGGTGGGTGGGTGGGTGGGCGGACATGAGCAGCGCGCGCATGGGGCGCTCGTCAGGGGTAGGTGGCGGAGAGCCCTTGACGGCTAGCTGGGTGGGTGGGTGGGTGGGCAGGTGGAGGTGAGCAGCGCGCGCCCGCGCTCGTCAGGGGTAGGTGGCGGAGGAGGCAGAGCAAGGGCAGCCACGGCCGGTGGGAGGCAAAGAGGGGGCAGCCTGGCCACCGGCGCAGCAAAAGGGCCACCTTCTGCCTGGGAAGTCCTGCTCCCTAAGCCCAGGCAGAGGGAGGCCAAAGCGGTGGGGACATTTTGCCGCCCCCTGAAAAGCGCTGCCTGGGGCATCCGCCCCCCTGCAGGCCCCCCATGCTACACCACTGAATTGCACAATCATCAGCAGAACAACAGTAAAAGCAACACTTAGCCCAATGCAGTCACAAATTGTACAACAGCATGTGAAATGGCTTGCACAAGTAAACCAAATTCCTAGGTTTGTTACTTGTGCAAAGATGAAAAATCCAGCTGGATAGTTTGTAGTCTTGCCAAAGTTGCAGGGCTTCTATTTTACCAACTGTAGCCAGCATAGGCAAAGGTAAGGAAGAATGGGGGATTCAGTCCAACAAAGTTTGGAGTACTACATATGTTTTATAACTGTTGAAAAACACTACTGGATAAAATGTACTACTGTACTACATTCATGATTAATGAAATGCTACTAGGCAATGTCACTACTCGCCATCTTCTAACCCTAACCCAAGCTTTGGCTTCAATTCTTCTCATGGTACAGAATAATCTCAGCCTATTTCTTGGAATACCTTTAAGACTACAGTAATTATTAAAACTGTCTAGAAGTCCTCTCCAAAAAGTGTTCATCTACAGTGAATTTGCCACACTACAGCCATAATAAGTGCCACATGAAAATAATGACGTTAGCCGCCCTGCGTAGGGATGACTTACCTAGCGGGGCAGGATATAAGTGTTAATAAATAAATAAATAAATAAATAAATAAATAAATAAATAAATAAATAGAATGACTATAGCCAAGGGATATAGTTTTAATTTAAGTTAGTGTTTGCTGTGTTACTAAGGCTGAACCAAATTCTTACTCAGTTAATAGGATGCAGCAGCAACAAAAGGTGCTCTATTATATAATCACTAAGTAAATAATACATCTTTTGCTAAAGCTACTTATATGGTTCAGAAAGGATTTATATCCAGGATACTAATACTTTATACCTACAACACGAGTTCTCAAGCTTTTTAAGCTGGGGGCCAGGTCACACTCCCTCAGACAGCTTCGGGGGTCAGACGGCCATTTTGCCCTTTCTCTACCACATGGCACTTCCTGCTGCGGTGGAGGTAGTGGTGGGCCACATGAAATGGTGCCGTGGGCCGCATCCAGCCCATGGGACACAGGTTGAGTATCCCTGACCTATAAACTACCCTAGACATTTAGTTACTGTACTTGGGAAGCAGCTGGTTATTTCAGACACAAACCTTCTAGAATAACAGTGTTTCCTGTTTCCAAAATGCTATTCATGAAAAGTAAGAGGAAACAACACAGATGGTTTCCAAACAGCGCTTCGTTCTTAAAGCTCAAATATGAAAAAGTACAGGAATCCCATTTTCTTTTTCATTTGGGTACCCTATGCTAATTTTCAGAATACGGGGAGGGGGGGAGGTTGTCTGCAAAACTGAGTTCTCAATGGACCTCAGCCTGTTCAACAGGGGAAACAACAAGGGACTCTATTACCCAGTCTCCCCAACAGCAATGGATTCTTCTAAGGATTTCCATGAACATGAATTTGAACAACAGACTTAGAATTCTTTTTTTTTAAAAAACTGAACACATTAAGAAAAAACAGACTCTTGCGGCAAGACTCTAGTAAAGGCCTTGTCATAAGGCAAACAAAACGCTACTAAGTGCATTTGCCAGAAGCAAAGAAGCAGAGCCTGTTTTTAAAAATGGGGAGGGGGAGACAGAGGGACAAGGGGAAACATCACTCTCAGCTCTGTGCTTAGAGCACTCTTGCATCAACATCATTAGTCTGAAAAATATGCATGAATGTAATGGAGGTGGGCAAATTTCCAGACAGAAGAATATCTATTTACTCTGTTTTTAAATTTTCAGTTGCTTCCTGTATCTTCTTACTCCCAAATCAGAGGGAAAACTAACCAGACAAGCATGCAAGCAATTTCTAAGCTGGCCAATTTCACATTATTTGGTATTTCCCACCTCATCAAGGCCTGTATGAGCAGACACGTTAATGCAGGGATTCCCAACCTGTGGCCCATGGGCCAGATGCGGCCTGCAACACCATTTCATGTGCCCCACCACCACCTTCACCATATGTGTTGGAGGAAAGGCAAAAAAAAGTTGTCTGAGGAAGTGTGACCCAGCACCCAACTTAAAAAGGTTGAGAACGCCTGCATTAATGCAATCCATGCACAGAACAAGCAAGAGAAAACTGCACATGCTGAAATTTCCAGTTCTAAGCAAATATTAAAAGGTACCAGAACCCTGTTATCTTTTTTATTTGGGTACCCTATGCTCACACTCTTCTCTTTCTAAGTAATAGCTGTTATTAATTCAAGCCACATATGTTGCAATTTCCTCCTCCATACAATTATCAAAAAATATCATTTTCTTCATATGGTCAACCCCCATGAAAATCTTTAAGTTTTTAGTTTCAATTCCCAGAAGCCTCAAGCAGGATAGCTAATGATGAAGGATTATGGGAACTGAAGTCTAAAGTAGTTGGCCAAAGGTTTCATACCTCAATCTAGATTCTAGAAGATGTGTCCGATAGTGACAACAAAGTGGAGTGCTGCGCATGGGTAGTGGTGCGCAGTAGGAGACAGAGAGTAACTACAGCCTGGTCTGCTTTCAAAGGGATCCTTTTGGCTTCTAATTAAAAGCACTGTATTCCCAGAAGATCACAGTGTGATGCACCAAAGAGAATAAATGTGTGTGCCACAGGAAATGACAGGTCTGAATATTGCCTCTGCATTTTGCCATCTGAGTATGCATCCACATAACTAAAGGAAACTCCTTGAAGAAAGAGTCCAGCCAAAATATACTCCATAATAAATATATACTGCCAGTCTGACCCCAGGGAGGGGGGACTTCCCTCCTTTCTAAAGAGGCAGACAATTCTTACATTTTCAAAATGATTCCTGATTTTTGTTTTTTTCTATTACACTTCACATTTCACAGTCTGGCAAACCTTTGCCATATTCTATAGCAGTGATGGTGAACCTTTTAGAGACCAAGTGCCCAAACTGCAATCCAAAAGACACTTATATATCGCAAAGTGCCAACACAGCAATAGGGGAGGAAGTAAATGCGCCTATTAAGTTGCTGGGCAGAGTGAACTCTGTGCTGGGGGGAGAGAGGAAGTGCTCCCATTGGGCTACTGGGCAGAGGAGTGGGGTGAACTCTGTGCTAGGGGAGGGAAGAAGTGTTCCCATTGGGCTGCTAGGCAGAGGGGCAGGGTAAAATTTGTGCTGGGGTGACTGCACAGGTGCCCACAGAAAGGGTTCTGAGTGCCACTTCAATTCAGGGCTACCTTGCTGGTTGTAACAGTACTTTTCAGGGAAAGTGGGTTGAGGGCTGGGATTAATACTCTTTCTACAAGGAGCTAAAACCTTGGAGACAAACTAACAGAAAATAAGAAAGATGAGCTGAGGAAGAATAAGTGCATGAAAGGCAAAATGACAGCTGATAACCATCTTTGCTTTCTGTAAAGCGTAGGTGTGGGAAGGATGACTAATCGTGACTACATCAGCTTCAACTCCACATTAATTTATTAGCAAAAGAAAGTGGATTATCTCATGCAAATATTCATATTAGTAACAAATCATTTGTCAACGTACCTGATTTAAGATAACATTAGCCAAATATGATTTTAATAACAGGATTATTTTTATTTTTAAAGGAAATGAAACACTTGCTTAGAATAAAACTGTCCAGCTTCTATGGTAATTTTGATGATATGCACTATTGTTGCCCTCATGGCTCTCAAAATTGCCTGCCATAGCTAGCAAATATGTTTATATCCACAAGTTGTTCTTGGAATAGTAACAATAAGGATATTTCAACATAAGCAAGCCAAATAAGATGCTGTGGCTGATAATTTATTTGTACAGGACTGAAGACTAAACTGTCTCCTATGAGCCATGCATTTACGTCTCATTTACATGGAGGGACCATAGCCGGCGTTTCCATCTTACATTCATACTTGTGTTTGTCAGTTAGAAAACACATTTCGAAGACAAGCTGCATTCAAGACCATAGGCCTTGAATCAAGGTTTGTTTATTTTGTTGTTTAAATAGCTGGTCCCTTTTTCGAGTCTATTCAAATTAATTGAACAGCATATCTAGTGCAACAGAAATTCAGCCTTACTTATTTACGACAAGGTCTTACATATGTGTATTTTTAAGTAACTTGTATGATTCAGTCCACACAACCTGGGTCCAACAAACTCTAAATTGTTTGATTTATATATTGTAATCATGCAAGTCTTCATATTATTGTGAGAATAATTATGTAGAAGAAAGAATAGGACTCAGGAGAAATGGGCTCAAATCCCCACTCAGTGATGGTAAATAACTGGAGGATGCCGATGGAAAACCATCCCTTGACCATCTTGTTTATCCTGAAAATCCTACTAGGGCTGTCATGAGACAAAAGCAACTTAATTGCACATAACAACACTGCATTAATACAATGTCCCCTGTGTCACCAGTCATGTATTTTCATAATTAGTGCAATGCTGGTAGTTAATGCAGTGCAATCTATTGTACAACTAAATGGACAACAGTGTAATCCAGGGGTTCTCAACCTACGGCCTGCAGGCTGGATGTGACCCATGGTGCCATTCAATCCAACCCATGCCCTCATTCCTGTCGCCCCCACCACCATCTTTTTCCCCTCCATCTGGCTTGGCATGTCCCTAACATTGCTCCATAGTAGGGTAGATGCTGTAAGAAGGCTTACAACATCCATCATGCTACGGAACGGTGTTAGGGACACGCCAAGCCAGGCAGGGGAAAAGGATGGTGGCGCTGGTGCTGGAAGCAGAAGATGCCCACAACCTTCCCGGGGGCCACTCTGGCTAAGCATGGAAAGGACAGTCAGGACCCCTCCTTCACTCATGGCAACCCAGGAAGCAGGGAAGCAGTGCCGGCGGTGTGTTTGTGGGAGTGTTCGCAGGCTGGACTGGTGGGAGGGGAATGTTCATTGTGGTAGTGTGGGGGGTTGGGAATGTTGGCGGTGTTGGTGGTGTAGAGGCAGTGTTGGCAGGCCAGACTAGTGTTCCCACCACCGCCAAAGGGGGTGGTGAAGATACCAGTCCAGCCAGCCAACAGCCTGAGGGGGCATGATCCGGACCCGGCTTAAAAAGATGGAGAATCCCTGGTGTAATCCATCACAACTATACTAGCCAGGATGTTCACCCCACTAACATTACATTTAATTAGTGGGTCTGATGTCCCACTTTTAAAAACCAAGTCTTTGCTAGGAGAGTTATAGAAATAAGTGTAATATCACAATACAGTCCTAAATCACATAGCTTAAAGCAGTGGTGGGCATCAGCAGGTTCACACCAGTTCACCAGAACCAGTAGCAGAAATTCTGGATGGCCCCAACCATCCAAGTTTTGAAATAAAGCATTGTACTGTAGTACTAATTCGGGTACAATGCAGGGCTTTCCCCCTTTAGACCCACAGTGTGGTAGTAAAAAAATTTGGAGCCCACACTGGCTTACAGCTTTTTAGGGCAGCAGACAACCAAAGAGAGACATTTGAAGACTTCTTCAGGAAAAGAATTCTGATGATTTACCATTTGGCCATGAAACTTACCAGATGACAATGGGCCAATCAGTAGATCTCATTCTAACTAATCTCACAGGGTTATCATGAAGATAAAAAAGTGAAGGAAGACTATGGACATTACCCTTAGCCCTTTGAACAAAAAGCAGACTAAATGATATTATATCAGCAACTCTATCTACAGCAACTAGTTTCCACATTCCTAATATCTCAAAAAAAAGTAGCACAAAGCATAGAATGCATAAGAACAGTGAATGGTATAGAGAGATGTAAATTGATACAAATTACCAATACATACATATATCTGGCGATTCATCAGAGCCATCTGGACAATCCTTCTCTCCATCACACCTCCAGCCCTTAGAGATGCACGTGATCTGATCTTTACAAGCAAACTGTTTGGGACTACAAGTCTTGGGTGCTAGACAAAGAAAAGTGGGGAAAGGTTGGAGAGAAAAATGAACAAGGTCAGGTTTTTCCACATGATACATATTTAAAATAACATGTCAAAAGCTGGCTAGTGAAATTACCAAAAGCAAAATTACCCTACCCATGACAGCAGATACATCCATAGTTATGATACTTCAAGAGCAGGATTAAAACACAAGATATTAACTGAAGCAAACCAACAAGATCTAGCGTGCAAAGCAATTTTTAAACAGCATTTGACTTGAATAATTCATCTCTTTGTAGCACATAGCATTTTTTCAAATTTTCTTTAATACTTGGCACTAAAGGCACAAACAAAGCACATCACAATTTAAGAAAAATGTATAAAAAATTTACTTAAGACAATGCAGCGAATCTATTTTGGACAGATAAATTGGTATTGTGATTATTTAATCAATACATGGAAACAGATCCCATGACAAGAGGTGAAATGCTGTTGTCAACAGTCAGACTATGCAAGGCTAATAAATCAGGCCTTGTATGGCTTAAAGTGCACAACAGCATTGCAACCAGTGTATAATATGAAATAGCTACCAAAGTGATCCAGACACAAAATCTACAACCATCCTGTTTATGGGAACTTTTAAACATCATATAAGTTAAATACTGAGTTTGAGACATCAAACCTCCTTGAGATTTTTATACTTCCACCTTCCATACATGCAGATCTGCATGTGTTCACACACAACACGACTAATGAATGGAAACTTCCTGGGATTATTACATGCCTAAGAGTACAGTGGTACCTCTCTTAAAGAGCATAATGCGTTCCACAGGATTGCTCTTTAAGCAAGTTTGCTCTTTTAGTGAAACACCATTGTAAGTGACCCATTGTGACCTCTGGTGGGGGGATTGTGACCCCCGATTTATTTGTTAAGTGAGTTTTTGGTTGGTTTTATTTGTTAAACAAAGCGAACATTCAGAGAAAATTCTGCTCTTTAAGCAAGTTACTCTTTAAGCGAGGTGCTCTTTATGCGCAGTTTGATTGATAAACTATTAAAACAAAAAGCTAAACTCTCTTTAGTCACAAACATGCTAAGTGATTATATAGTATCCTGAAGTCTGATCACTGCATCACACACACACAAAAATATTATCTGCTACTTGGTCTAATCCATGTGTCCAATACTAAATCAAGTGTGCCGAATCTAAATCTGAAGTCAAATTCTGCCTAGGATGTCAGGATCTTAAGTTAGCAAATCTCACCCTCTTGGTTAGGTTCTTGTGTTGATCATGCATAGTATATTTGCCACAAATGTAGCAAAAATTGTACACACACACACACACACACACACACATATAACAAAGAGAGCAGGAAGTACATGCATAGGCTTGGAGGCTCACCATTGAGAATGATTAGCTTAGAATCCTTTGAAATATTTTCCAGCTATGTCCCATGATCACACATGTTCCTAACATCTGGCCCACCCACCCCATTCTTTTTCCCCCTTCCATGCCAGTGCAAGAGAAACTCAACAAGGCAACTCTTCCTCCTCAGCAACGTAGGGGAAAGATAGTGATAGAATGGCATGGGAAGGGGGGGGGAGAGTAATATTTTAGAAAGAAAGAGAGAAAGGAAGAGAAAAAAGGACAGAAGAGGAATGAAATGAACAGATATGCATTTCTAGCCAAACATGTAACATAATAGGTTTCTACTGTGTTTTTTGAATGTTAAAAGTGAACTACCAAATAATGGGAACTGCTGCAAAATAAAAAACTAAAAAAGTAAAACCTGTGATTGGTTTTCTATTAGCGACTGCATTACTACTGCTCAGAATGTTGCTTTCTCATCTTTGGCTTGCTCAAATTGTAGCACTGTAGGTGAGAAACAAAGGTTCTGAATGTAATCCTTGTTCATGGATAGTCATCCTTTTGAGAAATGATTGCGGTGGCTCAGTGGTTAAGAAGCTCGCCTTGTTAGCTCAAAGGTTGGCAAGTCAGCAGTTCAAGACCCGAGTACTGCATGATGGATTGAGCACCCGTCTCTGTCTCAGCTCCTACCAACCTAGCAGTTCGAAAGCAAGAAATTGCAAGTAGATAAATAGGGACCACTTTGGTGGGAAAAAGATCTTGGGGACATGAAAGGAGCCTCATCTGGGCGTCCCCTGAGTGGAGGTTATCCAGCAAAAATCCTTTCAACCAAGAATAATTTCTGACATGAAATTATTGTTACAGTATTATTATCTTTTTGAGAGTCCTGTATACCACATCTTAGAATTAAACCCATAATGAACTTTAAGTGGAATAGTAAAAGGAAATTCATGTTTGGAGCCTTCTCACAAATATCACTGTGGGAAATCCTGGCAGTAGCAACGCTTGTTTAATTGATGTTTCAGAATCTTACATAAGCCATAAAATGTGATAATACTGTACTGTACTACAATGATGCAGGGCTGACCTGAGCTGAAATGGTGACAAACTTAAGTATTTGCTCATGAGACCCTACGAAGCAAGGGACCCTTAACTCCATTCTAGTGTGTACCATTAGTCACTCATTCAACACTTCCACACTGCTCAGCAGAACTCTAGATATTTTCTTCAAAATGCTCATAAAAAGAAATGGTGTACAGTACTACAAAATAAAATTACACTGAATCTCAACATATAATTTTGACATAAAGGACTTCTACTCTGGCCTTATTGAACCAATATTTTACAAACTGGCATATGAAACTGAATTTGAGGCCTAAGTGACTACTTGAAACATTGGTTTCCCTTCAATTGGTAAAGTACAGATTAAATTAATTATCATCACTCTTTTGGTCAGAGACAATCAAGCAGTAAAATGCATTTTTTTTTTTGAGGATGGAAAAGAAGGAGTATCCTGCTTATTAGCTAAAGTCTTGCAGCCCAGCTACAAGTCAGTTTAAACCAGGGGCTCCCAACCTAAGGCTCATGGGCCTGATC
Source organism: Furcifer pardalis (assembly GCA_030440675.1). Classification (NCBI taxonomy): domain Eukaryota; kingdom Metazoa; phylum Chordata; class Lepidosauria; order Squamata; family Chamaeleonidae; genus Furcifer; species Furcifer pardalis. The sequence goes on from CP126893.1 coordinate 26,013,624, forward strand.
AGGCCCCCAGTGACATTTCATGTGGCCCCCACCCTTCCAAGGGCATTCGAGAAACAAAATGGCCACCTCTTGGAAGTTGTTGGGCCAAAATGGCCACCCCTATGGTGCGGGAAGGGCACAATGGTCATCCGAAGCTGACTGAGAGATCATGATCCGGCCCCTGGCTTGAAAAGGTTTGGAATACCTGGTTTAAACCCATCATGAACAGGTAAAAGGTTTATCTGGGCAGCAGTACAGCTGGTCAGACTAGGTAGCCTCAGTAAGAGTCTATTGTAAGAAGAGATGGAACAGGGAAGACTATAAAGAGGGCTACAGTGGCAAACAAAGTGGTCTGTTCTTCTCACAGAATTATAAGTCAAAGAAAGAATTCAAGCATTGAGTGAGTAAACACCACCTAATGTTTCCAGAACTGGGGTGAGAGCTGGGAATCATCATTTAAGACAGGGGTGCTCAAACTATGGCCTGAAGTTCAGATCTAGCCCCTGACACCAATTCATTCAGCCCGCAAAGCCCTCATCACTCCTGGAAGCGGAAGTAAAATGCGCCTGTATAGGCGCGTTTTATTTCCACTTCCAGGAACGATGAGGGCTTCACAGCCCAGATGAATTGGTGTTGGGGGCCAGATCTAGCCCCCAGGCCATAGTGACCAGCTCCCTGAACCATGTGACCAACCCATGGCCCAAAATGTTTGGACACCCATGATTTAAGAGAAAAAGAGAGTGCAAAGCAACTCTTGATTCAATCCGCAGCAAGCAGGCGTCCCAAAAGATTTATTTCTCTGGGAGAAGCAAGCCATCAATGGAAAAACAGCTGCCCATTCCTGCTGTAAGGAACATGTGATGTAATTATATTTGCATGGAAGAGTTGCTCTGTGCAAATACAGCACATGTTTTGCTAAATGGTGTCTTTCAGAAAGGTGCCCATCCCTTGCCACCATTTGACATTTCAAAAACAGGTAGACTTCTATGGCGCATTGATACAGTGGTCTATGGATTTGAAATATATGATCTGTTTCCAGGAAATGAGGCAAATGGTGCGCAAGCATCTACTTTATCTACCGTGTAAATATAAAACTTGCAAAGATGTTCTTTAAAGGGTTCTGTCCAAGGTGACAGTCAGAAGACACTGGAAGAAGAGAGCTGTCACCTTTTCCCTCAAGGTAAGCTAAAGGTAAAGGTTTCTCTTGCTCGAAAGCCATTTGTATCCGACTATAGGGCTCAGTGCTCATCTCTGTTTAAAGCCGAAGAGCCAGCGCTATCTGCTTCTGCAGACGTTTACAGTGGCATAACTCACACAACCTGGCATACAACAGGCAACATCTGTGGCAATTTCTTAACTTATAACAGTTGTCTCCAGACATAATGAGTGTCAGGGTCCAGGACCTAGGTCAGTCATGGCGAACCTTTTAGAGAGGATGAAGTGGCACGTGGGCAAGCACCATGAGTGCCCACACACCCATGAGATGTCACTTGAGGCATGGCCAGGACACCACTTGTGCACCTGCCCCACCCCATGGGTGCTCCCCCCCCGTGAGGCCTCCCCCCTCCCACCAGTGCTCCCCACCCCCATGGGGCCTCCACACTCCCATGTTGGTGCTCTCCCCCCAAGATTGCTCCCTCCCTACCAGGATTTCAGCCTCCCCTCTCACCTCCCCTTTGGGGGGGAAGTAGGGCATGCCTTCCCCTCAATGGCCCACATGCCAGAAGAAAGGCCTCTGCATGCCACTTCCGGCACGCATGCCATAGGTTCGCACCAGGGACCTAAGCAGTCAACTAGCAGCACAGAAACCAGGACCCAGGGCAACCAAACTAAAGGTAAAAGAGAAACTTATCAAAGTCCTAATTCAAGTCCAAAGTGAAAGCCAGGAGACGACAATGGAACAAGGATAGCCCAGTAGAGAAGATATAGTCCATGAAGGCCAGAAGTCAGACAACCAAAGCAGTGCACCTTTAATACTAGAGCAAGAGGAGAAGGTTCACACAAAATACCACAACAAGAACTTTAGTTACTGAGGCAACTTCCAGGGGGGGAAGCCAGTGCTTAGATAGCTCTCCAGGGGTCTTAGGTAGAGCTCATCAGGACCGTAGCAGGCTGTGTGACTCTAAACCAGGAGTTCTCAACCTTTTTAAGCCAGGGGCCGGGTCATGCTCCCTCAGACAGCTTCGAGGGCTGGATGGCCATTTTGGCATTCCTCCACCACATGGCACGTCTGGGTGTGGTGGAGGTGGTGATGGGCCACATGAAATGGCATGTAGGTCACATTCGGCCCACAGGCCACAGGTTGAGAATCCCTGCTCTAAGCAGAACTACTTTCCTAGCAGCTGGAGCTCTGCAGTTGCCTCAGAACCTGACAGTAGGATTTGGGTCTTAAAGTAAAATATGCATTTTAACTGAGAATGGGTGGGGGTTAAGATCAGGATCACAATGAGCAAAACGGGGAGAAAGACCAAGCCTTTTTCCCCATCAAGATTTTGATGAACTCTCCCCATTCTGGAAGTTGCTGTTTCAGTTGGGAGGGGAGGTAGTTCCCTGTAGCTCTAATGGAAATTCTTTACTATTGAAAGCAGCAAATAGCAATGAAGGAGTTTTTGGGCCTGCAGTGGAAACAAGGATTAATTTGTATATTTTATTACTGTAAATAGAAAATGGAGCAGGTCTGGGATATGAACTACATATGAAGAAACATGCAAAGTTGCTTTAGTTTGCTGGCAATCCTTTGTGGATGACCTCAAATACCTTGTCTTGGTCTGGCTTCTGCTTTGTGCTGCAGTGTCTCAGTGGTTAAGAAGCTCACTTTGTTAGCTGAAAAGCTGGCAAGTCAGCATTTCAAGACCCAGGTACTGAATGATGGATTAAGCACCCGTCTCTGTCCCAGCTCTTGGGGACATGAAAGGAGCCTCATTTGGGCAATCCCAGAGCGGAGTTTCTCCAGCAAAAATCCTTTCAACCCAGAACAATTTATGATGCATTATTATTATTATTATTATTATTATTATTATTATTATTATTATTATTATTATTATTATTATTATTATTATTATTATTATTATTATTATTATTATTATTATTCTGCTTTTCAATATTCATCATGGAGCATTATCTTCAGCATTGAAGTGTCTCTTGCCCCCAGCTGAGCTTTAGGTTCAGCTGCTTCTTCACCCAGTCCCAGGCCCTCTGGCAGCTGATGCCTTTGTCTAAGCACCAGGCAATGTTCCTAGCATGATTGAATCAATGCCAAATTCATTTTCCAGGTTTGAATTTAAATTTCCAGTAGTGTTCTCCTTCTTGGTGAGATTTCAAGACTCCTGTGCATTTAATGCATGTGAAGAGTTTTTGTGCAAAACATCTGTAAAAGTGGTTTTTGTGCAAATTGCCTGCATTTTTCACTGAAAGAATGCATTTCTGGGAATCACAAGCATTTTGTTGCTATATCTCCCCTTTTTTGGTCAATCTTGTTGCTAATGCAGTACTGTACAAAAAACTCTTCAGTCTTTTAACTCTGGTGCAGGGGTGAGATGTTCTTGCCATGGTTTGGATGGACAGGTAGAGAGAGCCTTTTTTTCATCAAAAATTTTGCAGATATTTGTTACATATTTTCTCTTTGCATGCATATTTTTAAAATGAGAGCAGTGTCTTCTAAAACTTTGTGAATCCTGTTCTTCTCATTCTAGTCCTACTAAACCAGGAGTTCTCAACCTTTTTAAGCCGGGGGCCGGATCACGCTCCCTCATACAGCTCCGGGGCTGGACAGGCATTTTATCCTTCCTCCACCACATGGAACTTCCTGGTGTGGTGGAGGTGGGCCACATTAAATGGTGCCGTGGGCCACAGGTTGAGAATCCCTGTAGTATACCATGCTCATACAGAACCAAGAGTTTATGATGTACTTCCAACAACTGACCTCAGCTGCTGATCAGGGCTACTCTGGCCATCAGCTTTAGTAGAGCAATTACCTCAAGCAGCGTAGGTGCAAGTACCATCCATTCCACACTTTCTGAGCCACTACTGATTAAAACAGCCTCTTTCTTATCACTGGCAGTACCTAGCCTGCAAATATTCATTAAGAAGGAGAGGGTGGCAGCAATGCCCTCCCTAAATCATTCTGGAAGTCACATGAAGCTTATTAGCAAGTTCAACATGGAGATCTCCAGCGGCATTTCTAAGCATGTAGCGTTGAATGCACTTGTGTTGCCTATGCAGGCACTCACATGGAACCTGTCATATCTACATGACATTTGGGCAGGATGGAGACAATGGAACAGGACTCACCTATATAACATTATCCTTTGATCCTACACAACTTCAAGCTAAATGCCTGTTTAGGATTTACCTCTCAGCAGAGACAACATCATACATTTGCTGTGGAGATAATATGGGAGTAAGTTGGACTATGAGTTTTTTTCCAACCTTGGGCTCCCAGGTGTTCTTAGAGGTCAGTTCTCAGAAGCCCATGTTAGTACACCTGCTGATCGAGGCTTCTTGGAATATAAATCCAAGGACATCTGGAGGCTCAAAGGTTGAGAAACCCATCATTACCTGTGCAATTCCTATGTCAAGGGACTGTTCCCATCCCACGACCACACCACCCTCAGTCTCCAAAGGCTGTATCATTTTGTTTTATTGGGAGCTTAGGGCACTTGTAGGAGTTTCAGCAGGAACAGATCCTCTAGGCAACGAGCAGCTCTCTCTCCTGCCACTGATCTTTTCCTCCATCCTTATTTAGCCCATCAACTCCAACCTCTCTTTCCTTTTTCTAGCCACTTTCCCACTTATCTCCTGCCTTTCCCTTCCTTTCATTCTCTCATCGTTCCTTCCAGCCTTCAAAAAGACGAAGACCATTCCTCTGCTCTTTCATCCCACCACTTCTCCATTTCCAGGTGCCTGGGTAATAAGCAGCAACTCCCAGTTCTTTTCTGAAACTCTCAATTAACTGGATATTCAGAAGTAGATGACTGGGACTTGGGCTGAGAGGTGACAGACCTGCCTTCTCTCCCTGACAACCACCTTTTGTTCCTTTGCAGGAGAGATGTAAGATACATGTGATTGATTGATTGATTGATTGACTGACTGACTGACTGACTGACTGACTAATTGCCTGACTGACTGACTGGGAGCTGCTGCTTATTACCCAGGAACCTTTAAATGGAGCTGTGATAGGATGAACATCTGTCCGCCCCACCAGGGCAGATCGGAGAGACTCCCTTGTTATTCCATCGGCTAGAGAGGTGCACCTCTCTTGCACTAGGAGGAGGGCCTTCTCCGTGTCCGCCCCAGCCCTTTGGAACCTCCTGCCTATCGAGCTGCGCCTACAGACAGAGCTCCTGCCCTTTCGGAAGGGCCTAAAAACATGGCTGGCAGGGCAAGTGTAGGGACCCAGGAACATGGGATCTCATGTAGGGTGGCTGATCTAATGAACAGCCACCCTTTTGGTTCAATTTCTGGCGTTGTTTTAATGTTTTATGAATTTTTATAGTTTTAAGTATGAAGTTTTAAGATGAATTAGTATTATCATAGGCTTAACCTATGATTTTAATCTGTAAGCCGCTCAGAGTCGGGTTTATCCGATTGGGGGGGGGGATAGTAAATATGAGCAAATAAATAAATAAATAAATGAAAGAGCAAATGGTCTTAGTCTTTTTGAAGGCTGGAAGGAATGATGAGAGAATGAAAGGAAGGGAAATTAATTAATTTGCTTCCTGACCAATAGAGCCAGTTATTATGCCTGTTTGTTTTACGTGACATTGACTACAAAGCACTTTCATTCCTCCACTCATTCTCATGCTCTTAGCCACTACTTTAAACCACTAAGTGGTAGAAAGCAATTTCCTCATTCAATATGAGTAGTGTTCAAGACAGTATGATCCCTAACATACAAAACAACCAGTCATCACTAGCATGATGTGTTAAATACATTAGATTTTAAAAATACAGACAGGTACACAGTTTAGAAAAATTACTTTGCGCAGCTACAATTGACTTAACATCCCATCCAAGATGGCCAATTTCCAGGTCGGCTGGAGGACTCTGGGAGGTTTCATTCAAAGGAGGAATTTTACCAAGGTCTGCATGGCAGAATTGTTAAGGACTGTGAAAACTAAATGGAAACTCTGTATTCAAACTGTATTTTTCCAATGTACAAGAAGCTGTGGCCAAACGGCAACAGAGATTCCAGAGGTCTGTGGCTAACAACAGTTAGTGGCAGAATAAAAAACCTTTGGAAGCTCACAGGCTCTCCTCTTGTTCATCCCATTTGGCAAAGCTCTGATACATAAGAAGCATTCCTATATTCTGATATAAAGTCATATGTTCCAATAGCCACACAGGAAGCAACACAATACTCTGCAGTGAGGGCAAAGTGACATCTTCCCCTTTAAGCATGCAGACTCACACCGGTGCTACCCGTAGAAAGCATAGGCGCCGTTTAGGGCATTCATAAGCCTACTTGGTAAGCAAAGCATTAATCCACACAGTGACTCCTGCAATTAGGGGTCAATTTTTCAACCAAGACATTCTCCTTGATGCAGCTGCTATCTGCTAATTGCTGCCCATCTTCTATGCCTTGGAGCTTTATTCAATCACACATGTGCAAAACGCATAGCCAAGGAAAGCCCAAAAGTCAATGTTATTAGCTCTGACTAAAGGGGGAGGGGCTGTGTTGCAAGAATGCAATAAAATGCAATTCCACCCACCCCACAAAAGGCAGGGTGTTACCCAAGTCTCAAGAGGATTCAGAAAGGATCACAAAAGTTTTTGCTTGACAGAAATCACACTCTTTTGATGTCTGACTTAGAATGCTGAAATTCAGGATGACGATGACGATGACGATGACGGTGGTGGTGGTGGTGGTGGTGGTTGTAAGCCACCCACTAGACTGGTGCGACTCAGGGTGACAGTTTACATACACCATAAAACATCTCATGTTATAATACAAAATATAATTACAGTATTGCTAGGATTTTTTTTTTATCGCTAGGATAAGGACTGCATTGGCTCAAGTGGCTAAGACGCTGACTGGAAAGTGGGAGGTCAGCAGTTCGGTTCCTGAGTACTGCAGGATGGAATGAGCTTCCGTCTTTGTCCCAGCTCCTGCCAACCTAGCAGTTCGAAAGCAAGAATTGCAAGTAGATAAATAGGGACCACATCAGTGGGAAGGAAACAAGGTTCCATGCACTCTGGTGTCTAGTCATGCCTGCCACATGACCACAGAAACGTCTGCAGAAGCAGACAGCGCTGGCTCTTCAGCTTTGAAACAGAGATGAGCACTGAACCCTAGAGTCGGATACGACTGGTTTTCAAGCAAGGGAAACCTTTACCTTTACTTATCGCTAGGATAATAGTTTTTTTAAAAAAAAGCTAATTCATTCATCATGTTGCAGAGAAAATGTTGTTTCGGGGAATGGGGCAACCAAGTTTAGAAAATCTGTCCTTTCGGCTTAAAGCAGGGATTCTCAACCTGTGGCGCACAGGCCAGATGCAGCCCACGGCAACATTTCATGTGTGTGTGTCCCCCCCCCCCACCACATCAAGAAGTGCTATGTGATGGAGGAAGGGCAAAATGGCCTTCCAGACCCTGAAGCTTCCTGAGGGAGCGTGACCTGGCCTCTGGCTTAAAAAGGTTGAGAACTCCTGGCTTAAAGCACACATCCAGCTTCAACGTGAATTCACACAACCTAGAAGCCAGTCTCACTAGGTACAGTGAAATTGCCATCCTAATTGTAAGGGATTAGGATGTGGATGAAATCATGTCACAGGGCTTTCAAATATTCCCAGGCTTAGGTAGATTTTAACACCACCCCCACCCCCAAGACAAAAAACCACAAAATGCTTCAGTGAATAATCTAAGGAGTTTCTACCAAAGTGAGGATGTTGAACCAGAGCCTACAGTATACCCAGCAGCTGCAGATCAGCTCAAAAGGAGTTAGAGGGTAGCAAAGCTCTGGCTTATCTGTTATTATAATTGGATATTCTTGTTAGCTGACCCCTGGGACCTGCCACTCAGACACAAAAGGCATTCCACCTCTCTCACCCTTGCTTTCTCCGCTCAGGAAGCCTTCTCGTCCCCCTCAATTAATCTCACCCCAAATGAGCCTGTCAAAATGCTTTTGGAGAAACCCAAGCCTTGCCCTGGGTTTACAGAGGCTGTCACAGCAACGATATCTTCCAAGGCCTCAAAATTGATGAAGCATGACCTCCCACTGAACAGCGCCACAGGGACCGGCCTCCAGCGGCAGGGGAAGCAACAACAACAGTACACCCGCCTTCTGTCTTATAACTTTTAAAGGTGGCTGTTATTTCCTCTCCCTTGACAATTCTCAGAAGATCTACTTAAGAATGCAGAAAGCACAGGTCACTAGACTATTTTCATTTAGTCCAAAGTTCCCCAACCTTTTCAAGCTGGGGGCTGGGTCACACTCTCTCGGTCAGCTTTGTGGGCCGGATGGCTGTTTTGCCTTGCCTGCACAATGGGGTGGGCATTTTGTCCCAACAACTTCAAAGAGGTGGCCATTTTATTTCACAAATGACCTTGGAGGGGCGAGGGCACATGAAATGGTGCCACGGGCTGGATCTGGCCCACGGGCCTTAGGTTGGGAATCCCTGATTTAGTCTATACCAGGCTACTCACTTACTGACAAACCTGCCCTGAGAACTCAGGTATCAAGCTACTCTTTCTTTTTCAACTGGAGATGACAGAGGCAGAATATACAATATTCTGCATATTAGAACATTACAGTGAAAAACAGTTTCTTCAGCTGCAACTTGAGTCACCCCTAACAAGCTCAACCAATAGTGAGGCATGAGAGGTGTTGCTATCCGGTAATATCTGGAGAGTGGCACTTTGCCCACCTCAAGCAAGACACTCAATGAAGGCAAGCCTGTTGAGAAGCCAAACTAACAATCTGTCTGACTTTGACTTGCACTAAGGACTTAAGCAGGAATAAGGACAAATGCAGGAAAACAATTGCAATGAGAAACATACTACAAAAAATTATTTATTTATAAATTTATTTATGGGCCGTTCCATCAAATCTCTTTATTTATTTATTTATTTATTTATTTATTTATTTATTTATTTATTTATTTATTTATTTATAGGCCGCCCAATCAGGGGGACCCAACTCAGGGCGGCTTACAGTCTTATATAAATACTAATACAAATAATAATAACAACAATAATTATACAGATAATAATACAGATATACAATACAATAGTACAAGCAAATATGCAGATACACAATGTTGTCAGCACACAACTAGGTGGCCAAGATGTAAAAAGAGATGTGTGTGGGGAGGGGGAGAGGTTGTTAATGATTTTTAAAAGGCAACTCTAAAACCAAATCCTGGACAGGGGCAGGAGGAGGAAGGTATGTTTTAAATTGTTTCCTCGTTTGCTTTTCTTCCTTTTTAAAATTTAAAGAAAAGTAGATGCACAAGCCAAAGCACTATCATAGTCAGAATGAGACTACAGTACAGTTGTACCTCTCTTAAAGAGCATAATGTGTTCCACAGGATTGCTCTTTAAGCAAGTTTGCTCTTTAAGGGAAACACCATTGTAAGTGACCAATTGTAACTTCTGGTGGGGGGGGGGATTGCAAACCCTGATGTATTTGCTAAGCGAGTTTTTGGTTGGTTTTATTTGTTAAGCAAAGCGAACATTCAGAGAAAATTCTGCTCTTTAAGCAAATTGGTCTTTAAGTGAGGCACCCTTTATGCAAGGTTTGACTGTACTTCCTACTTCAGGAAGAGAAGAAAAGAGCTCTTCATAGTGGGTATAAAGTCTAGTTCAAATGGCCAGCAAGTAGTACAGCTGCAAATCCTTCCCATTTGAAAATGGCTCTCTCTTTAGCACTCGGGAAGTTTAAACATTATCTTGCTAAAAATATACTTTTTAAAACCCAGTAGTTATTGCAGAAGAGAAAGAGATTCTTTCTTTGAGGCAGGCTAGGTGAGCATGGCCTGTTTTTTGCTTTTTGCTTTTATCACTTTCAGGTTACAGAAAAGACCAGTGCCAACAAGGAGGCTCAAAGGCATCGTTCGATAAAGCCCAGGTCTCTTACTCCTCCTCTTTCTCATTCCTCAAAAACACTACAAGCAAAATGCTGGAAGTGAATAGCAGAAAAAGACCACCTACACAGTTTACCTGGTTTCAATAGCCTTTACCTAAGGCAGTGCACTAGCCAGGCAAAAACAGATTTCCGTATGTGCAAACGGACCATTCTTTGCTGCGGCTAGGCTCACAAACCTCTCATTAGCTTTCTATGTTGTTATCGGTTTTTTAATGCATGCTCCTAAGCAACATAGCCTCGTCCTAAAAAAAAATCAATACTACAGATGAATCAATACCTCCCTGAGACTGCAGACACAGAATAAACATAGCTGGGCCATCCCCAAAATGTGGTTAAATATCCCCCCCCCCAAAAAAAAAAAAAAAAAAGCAACTCCTGTGGATTTCTGAGCTTTGTGGCCCTGGGATTCAGCCACAAACTCAGTCCTCAGAGACCTATTAGCTGCAATCTTGTGAAGCAAGGCAAACAAAACTAACCCAAAACAGAACACGATGTTCATTACTTGCTGGCAAATGAGCATGACTGGGCAATACTGGAAAAGTGACACTCTGTACCTTTGATTCAGCAGGTTCTAGATCCAGTTCTAAGATGCAGACAGCACACGTGTGCAAGCTACACATTACAGTCTAAGCCAGGGGTTCCCAACCTAAGGCCTGTGGACCCGATCCAGCCCATGGCACCATTTTATGTAGTCCCACCCCTCCAATGGGATTTGAGAAACAAAATGGATACCCATTTGAAGCTGTTTGGACAAAATGGCAAAAAAAAACCCACCATAATGCAGGCAGGACAAAATGGCCATCCGGCCGTCAAAGCTGACTGAGAGAGTGTGACTTGGCCCCCGGCTTCAAAGGTTGGGAACTCCTGGTCTAAGCCAATGTTTTTCCTAATCTGTGGTGTCATTGTTTTGTTTTATTATTATTTTTTGCAAAAGCTAAATCAAGCTGACCAAGCTCGGATTTGGGGCAGAGGAAAGCAGAAAGCTGCTTAAGTCTTTCTGAGGCAGTAGTGCTTTTGGTTCAAATATAATTTTTCACAAACTGTTTTTCCCCCACATAGAAAATATACACAAAATTTTGTATTTGTTCTGCACTTCTTTACGTACCGGGGGTGGGGGGTGAGTGGGACAGTCTGGTAATGAGCATGGTTGGAAGGAAGGATAAAAATGGATACAATGAAATCTACTCTTCCCCATTTCTTCCTCCTGATTTGCATGTAATTTACAGATTACTCTTTAATTATATTTTTTGGAATAGTAGCCGTGTTAGTTTGTGGTTCAGGCATATCAGAAAACAAAACAAAACAAAAAATAAACAAAATAAAATAAAAAAACACTGTAGCACTTTAAAGACTAACTGCTATATTTTTATTGTTAGCTTTCATGGATCAAGTCCAGGTCTGAAGAAGTGGACTTGATCCACAAAAGCTAACAATAAAAATATAGCAGTTAGTCTTTAAAGTTTCTCAGAAAACAAAACAAAACAAAATAAACAAAATAAAGTAAAATAAAAAACACTGTAGCACTTTAAAGACTAACTGCTATATTTTCACTGTTAGCTTTCGTGGATCAAGTCCAGGTCTGATGAAGTGGACTTGATCCACGAAAGCTAACAGTGAAAATATAGCAGTTAGTCTTTAAAGTGCTACTGTGTTTTTATTTTACTTTATTTTGTTTATTTTGTTTTGTTTTGTTTTCTGAGATGCCTGAACCACAGACTAACATGGCTACTATTCCAGAAAATTCAAGTCTTTAAAGTGTTACAGTGTATTTTATTTTATTTTACTTTTTTGTTTTGTTTTCTGATATACAGTATCTTTAATTATAGTTCCCAGAATTTGGAAGGTTCTAGGGCAGTGAATTTGGAAGGTTCTAGGGCAGTGACTAGTGCCAGGGGTGGCACTCGGAGCCCTCTCCGTGGTTACCCATGTGGTTACCCCAGCACAGAGCTTGACCTGCCCCCCTCTGCCCAGTAGCTCAATGGGAATGCTTCCTCCCTTCCCCCAGCACAGAGTTGACCCTGCCCCTCTGCCCAGCAGCCCAATGGGAGTGTTTCCTCCCTCCCCCAGCACAAAGTTCGCCTCGCCCTTCTGCCCACCAGTTCTATGGGAGCATTTCCTCCCTCCTTGGTTGCCATGTTGGCACTTTGCAATAAGTAAGTAGGTTTTGGGTTGCAGTTTGGGCACTCAGTCTAAAACGTCCACCACCACTGTTCTAGGGGTTGCAGTCAAAAAAGTAACTTCTATAAACAAGCAAACAAGCAAGCAAGCAAACTCGCACAGAGAGAGGGGTGTGTGTTTTGCATTAGCCTGTTAGGCTGTTAACTGATAAAGTCTGCCTCATCCAGTTTTATCCAGCCTCATTCATATACAGTAAAACCTCACATAAAGAGTGCCTCGCTTAGAGAGAAACTCACTTAAAGAGCAGAATTTTCTCTGAGTGGTCACCTTGCTTAACAATTAAAACCAACCAAAAACTCACTTAATAACTAAATCAAGGTTCACAATCTCTCCCCCCCCACACCCGAAGTCACAACTGGTCACTTACAATGGTGTTTTGCTTAAAGAGCAAACTTGCTTAAAGAGCAATTCCGTAGAACGTATTATGCTCTTTAAGCGAGGTACCACTGTATAGTATAAGCAATCACTTGCATGAACTACAAACAAGCTGGGAGAAATACTGTTTGCATTAGTTCTCTGAATATACAAAAGATCAAGAAGAAATAATCTAGTACTGTATGCCAAAATCCATCTAATAACTGAGAACGTGAATATGAAGGTAAATATATTTATACATTCAACTCCGTATCCATGTGCTCAGTTATTACATGAATTTTGGTATACTAGATTATTTCTTCTTGGTCTTTTTATCCCCTTTAAATATATTTTCTATTGGCCATTTTAATCACAAAATCTGTCAAGGAGAGCCTTCTATCAGGGGGGGGGGGGTACAGACTTTGCTATATGATTGCACTCAGCTGATTAAGGTTTTTTGTCCTTTACCATTCATCTGCCTGCAGATTGTTCAGGTCCAGTTGAGATCATAAAATTGTCAAGTCTCATTGATCTCATGTGCAGCTTGAAAATAATGCATTAAAATTACCATGTTAATGTTAAATTTGTGACTCTTTTGGACCAAAGCCAGAGAAAAGCCCTTGAGCTCTAATGTTTAAACATGTTTTTAGAAGTACTGTAACATTAACAAGAGCTTTACCAAGTAAAAACAGTTTTACAAGCTCCTTTGTATTCAAATTCAAATTTATTTACAGTCCATGACCAGCATAACAAGAACACAAAAGCATAAACACCACATCCTAAGCTAGACTGGACAGAAACTATACAGTGCTACTAAAAATCTACTGGGAATTGACATACAACAGCAAGCCACCTATCTAAAAAAAAATATTACTAAAATCCCTCAGTAATTACTAAAACCTAACGTCATGAAACTAAAATGCTAATATTTACAAGAAAAGAAGAGGGATAGCCTCGTTACAATGAGATAATATGCTCTCTGCTAGAGTTGTAATTTACTAAAACTCAGTAAATTATAGCCAAACCAATAATGACAAGGGTGAAGAGGGACTTAATAAAATAGTATAGATCAGCTGCTCAGTGCGGGAGCAATCTCAATAAACTATAAAACCACACTAGACTTCCTAGTCAGCAGCTGACGTATCCTGCAAGCCGTCATATAAAAACCCGCCACTTTGCACGTGATGGCAATACTACTATCCTGGAGTATGAAGGAAACTTGTTGGGCAGGCAATTTTCCTGTGCATTGGTGCAGCAAAAGGAACATGCTCAATCGATTCAGCATCCCTTTATAAATCAGATTTATACTAGATAGCCCAGACTTGGTCTTACAAATTTACTGGGACAACAATGCCCAGAAGCCTGTTGCATGTACATAGACCTTTAGAGAAAAGAGCATAAAAATCATATACCGTATTTACCAGCGTATAAGACACACTCCCGTCTTAAAATTCACTGGCAAAATGGAGTGTGTCTTGTGTGCCGGCAAATATGATATTGACTATATATAGTGGTCTCTAGTGGGCCATTTTGGTAACATTATGTAGTTCTGGGGCCTCATGAGGAAGGGGCAGTTTGGGTGCGCCTTGATGGCATATTATTATTATTATTATTATTATTATTATTATTATTATTATTATTATTATTATTATTATTATTATTATTATTATTATTATTATTATTATTATTATTATTGATGATGATGATGATGATGATGATGATGATGATGATGATGATGATGATGATGATGCATGAATTCAACTCGCCTATTTCTTCAGTTCTAAGTTATCTCTGAAAAACAACATCTGTCCAATTTAAAATTTTCTGGGGACTTGCCTTGATGCAGCTCTTTTTTACTGCTGTAATTTTCCTTGCACCAATTCCAACCATAGTGTCAAATAAGGATTCAGTTTGCCTGGGCTTACATTAAACAGATATCTCAAAAATGGTACCAGTGACCTTGAAAAAATAATTTATGAAGAAACTGGAACCTGCAATTGCATCCAGATTGCCACAGTTTCCTGCACTACCAGAGGCAAACCAAGCATTCAAACATCATAAGCCAGAGGTTCATGGGAATCTTATATGTTCAAGATACATCAATATGGAGAGCAACTGATACAAAGGACTGTTATCACTTCTATGCAATTTTTTTACACTAAACATGAGTTATAAGAACTAAACAGTTGTTAGGCTCAACTAGAGCAGTGATGGCGACCCTCAGCACTCCAGCTGTTCTCGAACTTCAATTCCCAGAAGCCCTGATCAGCAGGAGTGCTGACTTGGGCTTCTGGGAATTGAAGTCCGAGAACACTTGGGAGTGCCAAGGTTCGCTATCACTGAACTAGAGTAACCTCACTAACTGAAGAGGACTTAAGTCAACTTTTATGCTAATCACCATTGATTCAATACATCTACTAGAACTAATTGGCTTTAACTCTAAGTTTACAGCTTTTTTCAGAGCAAATGATTTTTATTGGCAATAAAACCATTTATAGATTTTATATTTTATCTCTACGCAACCTTCCAAATTGGCTGTCAGACCTTTAAAAACAAGTACAATTAAAACAAGGTAAGTTATAACATTTGGAAAAAATAAACATACAACAATATTTAAAAACTACAAATAATGCATGTTAATGTTACCCTAAAACACTTAGAAAACCAAATGCCCAAACAAGAAACAAAAAAATAAAATAAAAATTTAGTTGAATTCATTTATTAAAAGCTTGCCTAAAAGCATAGTTTTTGCCTGCTGCCAAAAGGGCAGTAGTGAGGAGGTGACCATTAGAGATGGGATTTTTTAGAAAAGTCTCAAGCTGGAAGGTTTTTGAGACTTAGCAATGCTGAACTGCACCCAAGATTTCAGATCCTGCCCAAGTGCTAGCTGGGAACTTTTTTCCTGCACAGGCAACAAAGCTTTAAAACCAGTGATGTGCAGCAGCAGGTTCGCATCAGTTCACCAGAACCGGCAGTAGCTTTTCCCAGTGTCCCGGAGAACCGGTAGTGGCTTTTCTGGGGAACCGACTCGGGGACTTACCTTTTTGCTGGTTCCCCCACTGCGCATGCGCACCTAATGCGCTTGGCACGCCTACAGCACTTGGCATGCATTTAGCAGCAGTTAGCATGCATTTACACCTATAGCGCTTGGCACGCCTACAGCGCTTGGCATGCATGCATGCCTACAGTGCTCCGCCTGCCAAGTCGAGCAGCCATTTGCTTTTTGGAGTTAATGCAGCGCAGAGCATCGGGTGGCCACGCACAGCCACTGAGGAACCGGTGGCTGCTGCTGAGGCCCTCGACAGCCTCCTTGCTGTCCTCCCAAGTGGGGAGAAGGAAGAGCAGCTGCTAGCCTGAAGCTCCCTACAGTCTACTCCCCAGGGTAAGTGGCTCACCTTTGGATGTGGGGTGGGTGGGTGTATTTTAATGTGTATTTAATGAGTATTTTAATGTGTATTTTTATATGTTTTATGTGTATTTAGTTTATATTTTTATGTGTTTTATGTCTATTTAATGTGTACAGTAAAACCTCATATAACACTAAAACCTGGTTCCACAAGTCTTGGTGTTATATGATTTTTAGTGTTATCTGATGCATGTTAAAATCCTATGGGATCCATAGAGATACATTCTAACCACACAGGCTTTAGCGGTTGTTATCTGAAGCATCCCATAGGATCTTAATGTTATCTGATGCAATTCTTCCCCCCAGATTCCTTAATGTTATGCGATTTTAGTGTTATTCGATACTAATGTTATATGAGGTATTACTGTATTTATTTTTAATGTGTATTCTATGTGTTTTTATATGTATTTTTATGTCTATTTAATTTGTATTTTTATGTGTACTTATTTTTCTGGGTTTTTTAAACTTTGGCTCCACCCACGATGTTGGCTCCACCCATGACATCATGATGTTGGCTCCGCCCATGACATCATGACATTGGCTCCGCCCATGACATTGGCTCTGCCACAGTGTGGTAGTAAAATTTTTGGCTGCCCACCACTGTTCAAAGCTATTGCATTTAGGCTTTGTCTGCCAAGTGAGTCACATTTAGATGTTTCTAAGGTATGTGTAAAGCAGGTTGAACTCTGAGAATCGAGAATGATGGGACTTGAAGTCTAAAGGATCTAAAATTCTATCCTTGAAGTGGGTATTACATAACCAAGCAGGAGCTACTAAAAGGCCCTCTCTAATGCTAAAAGAATTGTCTGTGAAGGTGGTATAACTAAAATAAGGGTCCTCCCAAATAGAGGTTCATATGGGGAGATATAATCCTTTAATCGTCTGGACTCAAGCCATTTTGGATTTAATATGTGACAACTTGAAATTGACTGGCAACCAATGAGATTGTCGCAACTGTAAGAGGCAGGTTCTCCCTTAACATGTTTTACAAATGCTTGTATTTTAAAATTGCATTTCTAATTCTTATATCGCCGAGTGTTGGGTGGCAGTAAATAACCTGACTTCTTAAAAGAGCCAATGGCTACAGGCGGATGAGCCCCTTTAGGTCACCCTCAGTGGAGGAAATGCCACTGGAAACCATCATATTAGGCCCAACAGCAAAATGAGCGGAGGAGGAACCACTTCCCTATTCTGATTCCCAATGGTCATGGAGGCGGAGGAGGCTGTGAAGGCGTACCTTGATAATATCCTCAAGGCTGCGGCAGCCCACTGCAACCCCTGGCTCGCATGAATAATCCCCACCTCTCTCCCTGATATTTTTTAACTCTTCCTGATATTTTAAACTTTTTTACTTCTTAATCTTTTTAACTTTTAAATTGTTTAAAATGTAATTAATGTGTTTTTAATTGTGTTTTTAATTTTGTAAGCTGCCCTAAGTCTTCGGATGAGGTATAAATGCGATTAAATAAATAAATAAATAAACAAATCATGCATGTCTCATTCCATATGTGCTGCAGGAGATGGCTCCGTGATCATAGTGCGTGGGTCACTTCATGGCAAGCTGGGATTCACCTTAAACAAATTCACGCCAGTGGCATTTTTCCTGCTTCAGGGAAAAAACGCATTCTCAGATACGAGTTGTAGACAACAATGACAATTTTATATTTACTTGTTTTTATTGGTACAGTATTTGAAATTTGTCTAACCCTTGGGCCATCAAAAACCCTAGTTTTTTTAATATCTTATTTGGGCAGCAAGAAGCACTGAGGGCCTGATATTGCCAAGTGCATACAACCATGCTGAATACTGAGCATATACTGACACAGTAAGGGAAACTACAGTAATACCTCGGATAACGCTAAGACTTGGTTCCACGAGTCTTGGTGTTATGCAATTTTTAGTGTTATCCAATGCATGTTAAAATCCTATGGGATGGATCGGATAATGTTAAAGCTCCATAGAGATACATTGTAACTGCACAGGCTTTAGCGGTTGTTATCCGATCCATCCCATAGGACCTTAACGTTATTCGATCCAATTCTCCTCCCCAGATTGCTTAACGTTATGCGATTTTAGCATTATCTGAGGTAAACGTTATCCAAGGTATTACTGTATATGGATCCCTGATTATTGTAACAAATAACGGGGTTTTAATTTTAAAATGTTCTTCATAATAAATGCCAGAGAATGAACTGGAGCATGGGATGTCACACCCCACTGCTAAAGCTAATTGAGAGTTGAGCTGGATAGGAGACAACACACCATCCAATGGAAGATGACTGGAGCAAAAAATTTAATGTTCCTTATACATATTCATAAAGGAAAGATACACAGTAGCATAAAATTGAGATTGAGCCATTTCCCTCAGGGCACCACTTTCTATACCCAAATTTTGTAATGCACCATAACAGGCACAAAAAATATAATGCATACATATCCCAAATATAGGGCTGTTACAAGCTTACCATACAATTCAGTCCTACAGAGAAATCTTACAAGGAGTTAGTTAGGAGTTAAGAGAGAGACATTCCACCATTCTACCTAATTAGAGCAATGAGGAAATTCCAAAGTATAAACAGGCTTTTTTTTAAACCCCAAAACTACTCTGTCTCCTGCTGTAATCATTTAGAGGCCTATAAGTTTAAATCGGCACCATGAGGAATGAGCGGTTTCACCTCAAGCAGAAGTAAATTGCCTTGAACAGTCAAACATTATGGAAATAAGTGTTTACGTTTTTGAAGCTAATCCTGCTGAGATATCCAGGTCCTAAAAAGTACAGATGTTGTATGTTCTCTACACTAAGAGTTCTAACAGGACCAAATGCCAGACTGGAAGTTTTTGTAGGCTCAAACAAACTAAGGAAAAAGGAGCCACAAACCCCCAGCTGGCTTCAACTTGTCCCAATCTCTCATTCAACCCTTGCACGCACACCCCAATTCACAGAAAGTAAAGGGAGATGTTTGGCTCCAAGTATAGTAAAGGAAACAGCATTGGCAAAAAATACAGATCGGAAGTAGCAAAACAGATGCTTCTAGAATCAACATGGATGCAAGATATTTTCCCAAATCATAGCCATATATGTATTTTCCCAAAGGAAGACCATAGCCGAAACCCACTTTAGTTGTGCCATTTTAATCTCTGTCCCCATTCACCACTGCAGCTGCCTCATGCTTCTTTCTGTCCCCTTACTGTCAGTGGCTTAGTAGTTAAGACGCTGAGCTTGGAGACTGAAAGGTCAGGTTTTGATACTCGAGTGCTGCATGGTGGATCTTGGGGAAATGAAAGGAACCTCATTCAGGCATCCCCCTGAGCGGAGTTTCTCCAACAAAAATCATTTCAATCCAGAGTAAATTCTGACACGAAATTTATTTATTTACTGTCAGCCAAATAGCATTAAGTCCGCTAGGCCAAAGAATAGAGTACCATAAAGTTGAACCCGAACAAATGACAAACAGTACAGAGCAGAAAGGTCATACCATCCACCATTATCTCCCCTTCTTTCCACAACATATGCCAGGCATGAAAGCTAACCCTGCCAGAGAGCAGTGAACTGTGCTTTTGCAAAGGAAACAGCACTAGTAATAAATATGGATAGGAATGAGGTTGATTTGCAAAACAGATGTTCCTACAGGAGAAGGAAGAAATAAATACATACGGCATTAATTATGGAGCCCCTCCCCTCCCCCTTTACTATGCGAGTTTGTATGACCTCGCCAAAAACCAAACCCTCCAGAAATGCCTCTCTCAAATACCATCAGCTTAGATCTTAAACCAAATTCTTTGAGTTTAAAGAAAACTCATTTTAAAAGTACATCAGCGTAGGAGCAGTTCTAACGTCTGGGTTATACAGGAAATGACAAATGTTTTATTTATCAAAGATGAGGCTATCAATGGATTGTTTCGCAAGACTGGCAGTTGTGGAGTGTTCAGCTAGGTCTGGAATACTACTCCAAAATCTTGAACCAAAATGTATCAACATTTTAACAGCCATGACCAGCGCTGAAATATTTCAAATTCTTCAGCAGCAAGCATGAAAACCTTAGGTTTCTGGGATTCTGCCAGCCTTTCCTAAACTTCTGAGAACTAAAAGTGAAGGCGGAAAAGGTAGTGAACCTTCAAATGTATTTGTTTTTTGTAAATCACGAGGCTGCTTACGTTTGGCTACATAGTATCTCTCACGACACATACACGTTGCTCTTACAAAAGAGATTAAATAAATTGTTAACCCAAGATAGCAAAAAAGATCATTTGTACTTGTGTCCTCACACACAAATTAAAATAAACAGGCCTTTGAAACTGAAAATCCACCTAATTTCTGTCCCTTTATGGCCATCATTGTGTTCAAAGACTACACATCTTCCCTTGGTTGGAACGGCCTCCAAATACCAACATGACTTACTTCATTGAAATCCTTCCTCACAACCCACATTTTCCATGAAGCTTTTGGGGGAAACTCCTAATTCACATGCCCTACAAACAGCAAATCCTAACACTGCATTTCGAAGTCAGTTCCTTCCAATTCTACGCCTACTCCTCTAAGCTAAGTACAAATATGTACGGCTGCACATTCTTCTCTTCGCCTCAAAGTTCGCTTCCTTCCTCTGTTGCTTCCCTTAGCCAAATAATATTGTCTAAGCCCCTGAATGGGTGGGTCCTGGGATAATCAAGCTTGAACTGACTCTGGTGATGAAATTGAGAATGTCTTCCTTTACGCATATGATGAGAAAGTAAGATTCTCTGGAAAAGGCAATTGTGCTGGGAAAGGTTGAAGGCAGCAGGAAAGGAAGAAGACCAAATAAGAGGATGGGCTGGCTCCCTAATGAAAGCCATAGGCTTGAATTTGCATGCCTGTTGGGGACAGGACATTTTGGAAATCTCTTATCCATAGGGTCCCCATAAGTCAGGGGTGACTTGACAACATGTAACAACAATAAGTTCATTTTGTGCTCTGTTGTGAGGTGACAAGGTCTACCAATGCTATTTACATGTCATCCTAACAATAACTTTTTTTATCCTTTTATGTTCACAAAGGGCTCTGGAATCATTATTTCATCAAGTGTCACACCTTTTAAAGGACAACATGCACCTCCATCGTCAACCCACTTATGCTTTGTTATACTACTGGACAACAGGCAGTGGATGCTGGAACGAGGCACAAATCAAGTCTTGCTATGCCAGCCTAGCGGTACCCATCCGGGTCATGCAAAATGGGTAAGGTCTGGACCTTTCTGCATAGCTTTTGCCAAGTCTGCCTGAGAAAACTGGACAGGGTGGCACAGGAGAGATTGTAGCCAGGCTGCTCTCTACTTCTCTGCCATTTTCTCCTTCTCTCCTACCGTATAACATCTCATCCTCATCACACTGACTAGATACCATGTCATGTGTGGGAGTCCCTTTGGGTGGATGGTTGTTTCAAAGCAATCTCAGTAGGCTGAGTTTAAGCAGATAAAAGGAGCTGGGGGGGATGTGTGTCATCAGTAGCTTGGTCCTAGTTTTCAACATTTAAGCCCAGGAGCACCATTTTATGTGCTCCCCACTCCTCTAAGGGCATTTAAGAAACAAAGTGCCCATCCCTTTGAAGCTGTTGGGACAAAATGGTCACACACACCCCATTGTGCTGCCAGGGCAAAATGGCTGTCTGGCCTTCAAAGCTGACTGAGAGAGCGTTTAAACCCAACACACTAGCTAGGCTCAGCACCATACTGGCAGTCATTAGTTAACCTTCCACAAAAGTAACCCATCTGCACTCCAACTGCCAAGTGTCTGCCTTCCCAAATGCGGTGCCTTTCAGGAGGACTGAACACAACCTCCATTGTACCCAATTCGACAGCCTCTGGAGATGGCTAAAGCCACTGAAAAGTAACAAATGCAAACTTTAACTTGTTGAAACAAATTACTAATACTAAATACATACAGGATACGGGAGAAATCATGGAGGAAACACTGACAAATATCATAAGGGTAAAAATACTGAATAGTTGTATAAAGGCACCCGTGTACTTTATTATAACTATATCTGTGCCTATCAAAAGACTGCAGCTGTAATGCACATTGAGTGGAAATGTGACTGAACTGCTAAGGAAACACAACATTATTTCAGTCACGTCTCATGGGTATGAATGCCAGAAAGATGCAGAGGAAGTTTAATGGACTCTAAACACGGATGAAGCTAGAGACGAGATTGCTCTATTTATTTCTTTAAATCCAGTTTTAATGGCTTTTAAATAACCATGGATTCAAGCCCCTTGATCTTGAAACTGAAAACTTAACCACCATTTTCCTGTTGTTCTATATTATGATACTGCTTTAGTTTAGTGTTAGAGAAGCATTTTCATTATCTTATAGTTGTTGGTCCCCCCCCCCCCCCATTCTTATTCACCTGGAGGTTGTAACAGAACCTGAGTGAAGAGCAGAGGAGATAAAACCTCCTTTTTAAGCTTGAGGTGGGAAAATAATTTCCTTTCACTGCTACTTCTTCATTGCTCTTTTGCACCTTTTTTACTTTGAGTCAAATCTTCACAATTTAGTACAAAGGTACAAAATTACCGTTTCACTAGTAAGCAACCAAAATGACAAAAAGGCCTTCCAAACAGACAGTTCTTGTTACCCCACGTACCTAGCCTTTCCCCTTCTTAATGACTGTTTTTTTTCTGGTAAGGGATAAGACAAGACAAAAGAAGCTGTGAGGAAACAGGGAAGGATTACATGGGGAAAACAAGAAATGTCGGGACAAACTAGAAAATTAAGGGATGGCAGAGTGAATGCGAAATATAAATATTGTTTAGAAGCAGGGTGGTGTTTTGATTTACATAGAATTAATTTTAATCATGATCTTTCTAAATCATTATTTACATTACTACTCAGAAAGACTGGACTTTATCATTGTTCCTTTCCACACCAAAAGTGCATTCTTGGTCACTGTAACCTTAACAACTTTTCAAATACAGTAAAACCTTGGATAACGTTAAAACTTGGTTCCACAAGTCTTAGTGTTATCCGATTTTTAATGTTATCCGATGCATGCATCGGATAACATTAAAATCCTATGGGATGCATCGGATAACGTTTAAACTCCATAGAGAAACATTGTAACCGGCACAGGCTTTAGCTAACGTTATCCAATGCATCCCATAGGATTTTAATGTTTTGTGATGCAATTTTTTTCCAGATTGCTTAACGTTATGCGGTTTTAGCGTTATCTGATGCAAATGTTATCCAAGGTATTACTGTAATCTTAGAACTGCAGAGCTGAAAGGGACCCTATGGATAACTAAGTAAAGGAGACACAGCGAAGAATCAAACTCCCAAACTCCGGATCCACTGCAAGATACCTAAACCATAGTATCCTTCCCAGATTACTTCCTTTTCCAATAATCATCTACTGTCCTCTAAAGCAAGGGTCCCCAACCTTTTGTTTTTGGACTTCAATTCCCAGAAGCCTAAGTCAATTCCCCAAAGCACTGATCAGCCAATGTACTGACTTAGGCTTCTGGGAATTGAAGTCCAAAAACCAAAATTTTTGGACTCCTGCTCTAAAGGGATTCATATCATTCAAGGAAATGGATGAAAACAATCTCAGAGATTTTAACAGAGGTTCCAAGAATCTCTAAAATAGCAGAAGGAAAAATAAAAGCTCTGTGAATAACTTCAGTCAAAGATGGAAAACAGGGATGACCAGGCCTATTATTTCTTATCTTCATATTGTATAGTGTTCTTAATTATGTACGTCTGGACCCATCAACTAAGTCTGAAAACTACATATTTTTGGGTGGTGTTTACTAGACCAAGTAGACAGAAAAATTACCCTTAACTATCTACACAGAAACAAACAGAATCACAAAGAACTGTGGGACTTTCATTCACAAAAAAACGTGTCCCCCACCCCCCAAAAAAGATGAGATGAATACATAATCTCATAATACAGGATTAGACTTTATCATCTTTATTTCATTACAGTAATACCTCATATAACATTAGTATCGAATAACACTAAAATCGCATAACATTAAGGAATCTGGGGGGAAGAATTGCATCAGATAACATTAAGATCCTATGGGATGCTTCAGATAACAACCGCTAAAGCCTGTGTGGTTACAATGTATCTCTATGGATCCCATAGGCTTTTAACATGCATCAGATAACACTAAAAACCATATAACACCAAGACTTGTGGAATCAGGTTTTAGTGTTATATGAGGTTTTACTGTACATAATTTTAAAGATCCATTTGAATCAAAATTAATGCTTTTTTAAAAAAACTCATTAAAAATTATTTTAAAATTTTAAAAGCTGATGTTCTATTTTTAAAAAATCACTCTGCTCAGAAGCACTTTAAGTGCTGGAGGCTGCAGCAAGCCAGAACGTCAGCATAAGAAACTATGAACTTATAGAAGAAAGGAAGCAAATAATCAATTGTGCACATAGTAGTCTATGACTATTGTATTTCCCCTTCCTTTCTGTATCTGCTGACCCTCCCTGATAATCTCCTACTCTTTTTTTTCTTACATCTCTGACAACACCATCCTCTACCCAAACAACTTGATTTATGTCACTCTAATTCCAGGTTTATGAAACTGTAATTATAATTTTGCCCAAAAATTCAGCTATGAAACTAGAATGTCCATAGTCCACACTGTCTGATTTCAAAAGCAACCTTTAGCACCTACAGCATCAGTAGACTGCAGAGATAGAATCGATCCTCTAAATCAGGGGTGCTCAAACTTTTCAGGCCACAGTCCAGTCACGTGGTTCAGGGAGCTGGTCACTACGGCCAGGGCTTTGTGGCGAGGGCTTTGCAGGCCAGATGAATTGGCATTGGGGGCTGCATCCGGCCCCTAATGCCAATTCATCTGCCCCAAAAATCCCTCGTCGCTACTGGAAGTGGAAGTAAAACATGCCCTTATGGATCTGCAGCTACATCCGGCCTCCGGACTGTAGTTTGGGCAATCCTGCTGTACATTCACTATAAACTGAAGATTGTGTTTATAATTATAATATGGGACATCTACTACAGACTACAACTGAGATATCATATATGCTGGAAAGACAAAAATCCATGTAGATTAGCATATCAAAAAATACCAGCCTAAAATATATCTCTCAGACATGCTAGCTTTTCACAGAGAATCTTAATATCAGGGAGTATCCCCTATCATTAATTATTAAATTATACAGTGAAGGAGCACAGCATACTCCACAATTTCACAGGAAAACAAAGAACACTGAGCATCTCTTACAGTCCAACGTTTTGATGCTTGTTTGATTTTCAGTCCAGGGAATCAATTCACCTTCTTGTGGCTTTATTAATTGAACAAAGAACATGTGGGACAAACCAATTTATCTCCTTCAAAACACTGTAGTATGGCTCTGATATTCTAAGTTCTGAAATGGATTTGAAAGACCTGCATTGGACTTCAATATATGCTGTTACTATGGTAATTGTGAGAATGACTGAGAAATAAAACAGTGGGTCTCAATCAGTTGCTGAGGTATCACAGGATAACTGCAAGGCAACCGATCTCAAGCATGTGAGAACCATTTTAAGAAAGGGCCATATCAGAGAAATCTTTCAGGAACAGCCTCTTGAGTTTCCTCAAAAACACTGGAGAAAACAGATGGCCCTCAAGAACAAGGAAACGAAAAATGCATTGTATCAAAATTCTATGAAAGAGAAACTGAATTTAATTCTATTTTCTGAAACTACAAAATACAGTGGTACCTCATACACTGATTTTAATCCATTCTATGGTGGTCGTTGTTGTATGAAACAGTTGCTATACGATGCATGCATTGTATAGCGTTTTTCCCTATGGGATGCATCATACAAAGATTTTTTTTCGCTAAGAGGTTTTTCCCATTGGAAAATTGTTGTATGGTTTTTTCCATAGGGAAAATTGTTATGCGGGACACGATTTCCCCAAAAAAACTAATTGTTATGCGAGTTCATTGCTACACAGGATGATTGTTGCATGAGGTTCTACTGTACAGTTGTACTTCGCTTAAAGATCATAATGCGTTCCACAGGATTGCTCTTTAAGTGAGTTTGCTCTTTAAGCGAAACACCATTGTAAGTGACCAATTGTGACTTCTGGTGGTTGTGGGGGGGGGGGTTTGCAAACCACAATTTATTTCTTAAGTGAGTTTTTGGTTGGTTTTTTATTTGTTAAGCGAAGCGAACTTTCAGAGAAAATTCTGTTCTTTAAGCAAGTTACTCTTTAAGCGAAGTGCTCTTTACGCAAGGTTCCACTGTACAGTTGTACTTCGCTTTCCACAGGATTGCTCTTTAAGCGAGTTTGCTCTTTAAGCAAAACACCCTTGTAAGTGATCAATTGTGAGCTTTGGTGGGGGGATTGTGAACCCCGATTTAGTTGTTAAGTGAGTTTTTTGTTGGTTTTAGTTGTTAAGAGAGGTGTCCATTTAGAGAAAATTCTGCTCTTTAAGCAAGTTAGTCCCTAAGCAAAGCACTCCTTATGCGAGGTTTTATTGTACAGTAAAATCCCGCATAACTATTTTAATTTGTTCCATGGGTCTGGTCACTTTGCGATTTTGTTGCTGTACAATTTTTCATATGGAAAAAATAGTACAATGAATTTATTTATTATTTTGCTAAGCAGTTTTTTCCACTGAAAAATTGTTGTATGATTTTTTTTTCCATAGGAAAAAATCAGTATGCGTAGTGCCACTTTCTTTAAAAACCTAACTGTTATGCAATTAAGTATACAGGACGTTTGTTATACGAGGTTCCACTGTATACACTGGTTGCCAGTATGTCTCCGGGTGCAATTCAAGGTGCTGGTTATTACCTTTAAAGCCCTACATGGTAGTGGGCCAGGATACTTAAGAGACCGCATCGTCCCAAGGACATCTGTCCGTCCCACCAGGGCGGATCGGAGAGGCTCTCTTATCATTCCATCGGCTAGAGAGGCGCATCTCTCTAGCACCAGAAGGAGGGCCTTCTCCGTGGCCGCCCCGGCCCTTTGGAACCTCCTGCCAACTGAGTTACGTCTACAGACAGAGCTCCTGTCCTTTCGGAAGGGCCTAAAAACCTGGCTGGCAGGGCAGGTGTGGGACTCCAGGAATTTGGGGTCCCATGTTGGGTGGCTGATATGATGGGACAGCCACCCCTCCCTCACTCTTTTAAACTTTTAAAATCTTTTTAAACCTTTTAACCTTTTTAAATCTTTTAGATTTTTGTAAATTCAGGGTTTAATTCTTTTTTAATTGACTTTTAAGTAATTTGTGAACCTTAAGGTTTTAATTTGTGAATTTCTGTAAGCCGCCTAGAGTCAGGTTCGCCTGATTAGGGCGGGATAATAAATCTAAATAAATAAATAAATAAATAAATACAGAACGGAGAAACTAGGAAGATCTTTGCATACTTTAGCTTAGGCTTTCTTTGCAAGTTTCAACTCCACATCTTTTAATATACCTATTATTTTTGTGTGACATCCCATGACATCTGACTGATGACTCCAGTAAGGATTTCAAGGTACATGAGATCATAGAATCAGAATTGGGAGGGGCCCTTTAGACCATTGAGTCCAATGCCTTGCTCGATGTAGGAATCTAAATCAGATACCACCAGGTAGTGTATTTATTTTGTTGTTTATTTAATTGTGGTTTTATAATGTTGTTGTTGTTGTTTATTGCTTATACACCGCCCAGAGTGGGAACTATCATAGATGGGCAGTATAAAAATGGAAGGAAGGAAGGGCAGACGGATGGACAGACAGACGGGCGGACTGGTTTTACCAATCTCCTACCTGTGAGTGGCTAGGGCAGAACAGGGATTCTAATCCAGGTCTCCAGAGTACTAGTCCATCACCTCTCCACTACATCACACTAGCTTTCTTCACATAAACAAGCTTGTACAACAAATTTTCCAGCAGGTACTGCTAGGAAAGCTCGTGTTAAAGGAGATAAAAGTGACAACAAGCAAAATATCATGCAAATGAAACAAAAAGCATGAACATGGTGGAGAGAGCAAAATAACATGCAGATAAGATAGAAAGCATGAAAATGAAAATAAACCCCTTTCTTTTAAAAAAAAATCATGTAAGGGTATGTTTTTGCAATTCTTAACTTGCTTAAGCTTTCTGAAATGGAATGCTTAAAAACTCCACTGCTCCAATCTGTTTTCTGTTTTCATGAACAACATGTCTGCTAGTGATTTCATTTTGGATCCAACTGCAAAAGCCACAAGAATGTGCTGTTCATAATTTATTTCAATTTGAGGAGGGGGGAGTGTAGCAGTAGGCCACTTATTAAATAAATACTTTAAAAATATATGCCTTCTCCATCCCCACCTACCTACCTATCAACTGCACACATCCCCCCCCCCCCGCAAGCTTTCAGGTCATTCTAGTACTTAACAAATAAATCGGGGTTTGCAAACGCCACCACCACCAGAAGTCACAATTGGTCACTTAAGATGTTGTTTCGCTTAAAGAGCAAACTCGCTTAAAGAGCTATCCCGTGGAACACATTATGCTCTTTAAGCGAGGTACCACTGTACCTCTAAGCCGCTGCAAGCACCACACTATATGCTGTGCCAAAAACACATGGAAAGAGAAATCTGGCAAGAAATATTAAAAACAGAAGCAAGAAATATTAAAAACAGAAGACTCGTGTATACAATTGCAAATGAAAAAAGTAAAATGCGCACTACATGGGCATGAAACTATTGAGGAAGAAGATAAGATGACAGTTCAAATCATGTGAACTGAAAAGGAAAAGAGGAGGCATTCATTTCAATCGAGGAGGAGGAACCTATAGCTCTCCAGATGACATTAAATTCTAACTCAGAGCTTGGAAGGAAGAAGTTACATTGCAACTCATTAATGCTAATTAATTCCTTCTGCTGGCAATATACTCAAATATCCCTCCCCCCATAAATAATGGGACCTAAGAATGTTCCTTTCTATGCATTTTAAACAGATGTTTGTCCCATTACTTCCTGCAAAAAAATAGCCTGCGACTGTGCTTCTACCTATCATTCCAAACTAATCTTTGTTCCTTCTCTAAACAACAATCCAAGACAATTGTGACTTCTGCCCATATTTAATAGTGCTCTAGGAAGCCTCCTGGAGGCATGCCCCTAAGCACTCAAGTGACATATATATAAAGTGTTCTGCTCTCCCAAATATATACCAACACCACTTCCAGGAGCCTCCCCAGAGCGCCATTAAACATACAAATCTGCATGGCTCCGCTTTTCATCCTAAAGCAGAGATTCCCAAACTTTTCAAACCGGGGGCTGGGTCACGCTCGCTTAGTCAGCTTCAAGGGCCGGACATCCATTTTCCCCTGCTTGCATGATGGGGTAGCCATTTTTTCCCAACAGCTTCAAAGGGGGCAGTCATTTTGTTTCTCTAATGCCCTTGGGGGCCCACATGAAATGGCACCACAGGCCGGATCTTAGCCCACAGGCCTTACGTTGGGAACCCCTGATCTAAAGAAAGAACATGGGAAACACATTATGAGCAAGCTTTTGCTCATGATCCAAGTAACGAGGATACAGAAACACACTACAGTATCTCCAAATACATGCGTCTACACATAGACATCAGAAATGACAGACACTCCTAGAATTATTCTCTAAGAAACCATCCAATGACTTTTTAAGCCATCAAACCTAGTAGCCATCATTACATTTATTGTAAAACATTCCATTTTTACTATAAAATGAAAAGGTACTTCATCTGACCTGACTAGAGATTTTAGTTTCAGTGGATACTCCCAGGTTCTAATATTATGAAAAAGGGAAGAAAGCTTCTTCTTATTCAGTTAATCCATGCCACAGATAATTTTGCATTTCTCTGCCATGCCTCCACTAAACTTTTTTTCCTAAACTATAATAATTTCGTGTCAGAGATTACTCTGGGTTAAAAGGATTTTTAGAGGATGGCCAAATGAGGCCTCTTCATTTTCCCAAGTGCAGCTCTCGGGTATCGAAACCCAACCTTCAAGTCTCCAGTTCAGCACAAATAATGCTAGTGAAACCTCAGCATTGGTGTTAACTCACAAAGAAGGATAACTTGAGGTCGTGGTACATAACCCGATAGAAATTTTTCCTGATGTGTGGCTGCTGAGAAAAGGGCACATTATGTTTAAGGTTAGGAATCATTCAAAAAGGAATGAAAATAAATTAAACTGCCAAGGTCACATTGGTGTTACGGAAATATATAGCGTGACCACACTTGGGAAACTGTAGAGTGGTCACTGTATACCTTGGGAAAAATATAATGTAGAGTTGGAAACTGTAGGAAAAAAGGGAACCAAAGCAGTTAAATCCGTGTGAGGAAGTGGTACAGTTAAAGCACTTAACTGTTTCTAGTTCCCTTCTTTCTACACTGCGTTGGCAAGAGGAAATGCTCTTGATATGGCAGATATTGGGCAGATATAATCTAGCCCATTTTAATTCTATTTTGTATTTAGATGTGTTAATTTTAGCTTTGTATGTTATTATATGCTTGTGGTGCATTTGACACGAATAAAGACTCTATTCGGAAAAAGCTTTCTCCACTAACCTCCAATCTTCTTCCATTTCTGTATCTTTAAGTGACATCCAGAGAAGCAGAGGTATTCAGCAACACAAGAACAGCATTTTGTCCACCACCACCACTCACATACCATATTCCTTCTCTCACTATCCACCTGTTCTTCTGGCACTTAACATACTGATAACAGTGCAAAGACAGAGCAATTGGAGATGTCATTCTCCCACAGTCACCCCCCATGTCATCACGCTGTTGCTCAAAGTGTCAGGAAGCAGAATATCAACGAACAAGAGCAAGGTGGAAGATACAACCCCCTTTTCATCTTGCTTCTACAGGCAAAGGCTAAAAGCCCAAGAATAGGGAAAGGAAGTATCCGTGGACATTGATGACAGTCTCCCAGGATAGGGGAAGGTGGTAGAGATGGCCGAATGGTATTTTCCCATAAGCTGGCTCAGCAAAAAATGATCTGAAATCTCTTCCCCTCTCTCCTCTCTTTCATTTTATGTTCCCTTTTTAAGGTTATAAATCGTTCACCCTTTTGTAAAGGGGATTGACTTATTCAACATGAAATTACTGGATGACTTTCTGCCAAATGCTACCTGCAGCACAGCAGCAATCATCTTAGTGAGACCAAAGGATCAATCTGTTAATCAGACAAATTGAACGTTCACAGAACCAAGCAATACTGTCATCACTGAAAAAAGGGGCAAGAATCGGAGGACAAGAAGGGCATCTTACACAATATTTGTGAGGTTGAGCTCTCCAAGGCTTGTTCCCCAATCTTTGGAAGTGGCGCAACATAGACATCAACCTCCTCAGCTAATGCTGTAGAAATAAAAAAGGGGAGAGGAGGAAACAAATTAAAATCCCAATTTCAAAGGTTTGCTTTATTAATGGATGGGAAACAATGGGTAGTATAGAGAAGACAGCTTGAAGTTGTTTTACAGCAATGGAAGTACATCTCCAAGAAAAACATCCATAAAACGAACGATGTACTGTATTTTGAAAAGCCTGATAAAAACTATCATGCTGAGACATCGGCACTTACAACGTATTTCGACAGTATAACCTACTGCACTATATTACATCTCTCTCATGAAGACACACAATCACACAAAGCTGTCAACTATTACAATAATCCTTTTAAATGTGTTGTATATATTCAATCCAGCCTCTCAACAAGTAATATAATTTCTGGGTATTTAATTATTATTTACTTAATACCCTACATTCTAATACTCAGGGAACTAAAAACATAGTTTAAGACAAAGAAAATAAAACAGCCAAATGACAAAGACATCAAGTTAAGAATTGTTAAAATGAAACATTAGCAAAGTAGTACCCTAATAGTTAAAAATGATTTATATCATTTCTTCAGGAAAATCTTTACCAAATCAAACCATTTAAAGTTCTGCTAGGGAAAAATAGGGAAGCCAGAAAATTCACTCCAGGAAAGGCACTTCACTGTCAAGATC
The DNA here is from genome assembly GCA_030440675.1 of Furcifer pardalis. Taxonomy (NCBI): domain Eukaryota; kingdom Metazoa; phylum Chordata; class Lepidosauria; order Squamata; family Chamaeleonidae; genus Furcifer; species Furcifer pardalis. The sequence continues at coordinate 26,045,599 of CP126893.1, forward strand.
AGAATCACTAAGAAAATGTTACCCTCGTCACCACATGTCTGACCTTACCATCTGGTAAGAAGACACTTTCAGATCAGACAATTAAAAAAAAGAGTCAAAAAGATAAAAATGTTCTGGCACCATTAAGAGTAAGTGCTATATTTTAATGTGAACTTTTACAGATCAAGTCCTCGTCCTCACGCATCAGAGTAAGACTACATAGCAAATCTTTCTAGATTTAAACAATGTTGGTTAGTAGACACACATTGCAAACATTTCAAATTTAATAATGACATATTGTTGCAATCCAGCCCTCCTCCGACTCCAAAGAGGACCTGGAACAGGGGACACTCCCTATGCCCAGCCCAGTTCTGCCTGCACCCGAGCCTGAGGTTGCCCTGAACCGGGCATCTCAGCCTACACCTGGCCCAAGTCTGTTTTCCCCAGCAGCTGACCTGTCAGACCAGGAGTCTGGCTCTGACAGTGATCAGCCCTCAGTCAGGGAGAAGTCCAGGAAACAGCTACACCTGAGACACAGGCAGGCTAGAGCGAAGCACCAAAGAAGGCTCCCAACTGATACCAATTAGCTGGGAGGCTTATAATCAAGCTTCTTGCAGCCTGCCAGTGTCGGTACAACTCTTGTGTGAAGACTGACATCCTGCTTGACTCTGGACTGCCTGCCTAGACAGTCACCTGCCTGCCATGACCCTGACTTCTCTGCCAACCTTGACGACACTCCTGGACACCCTTTGGATTAGACTACTGACTCGCACTACCAGTAAACAGACCTCGGATTGCCTTTTGGACTGTGATATCTGGATTATCCTTGAACTAGATTCTCTGTGTAGTGCCACTGTGTGGCGACCGTGCCTGCCTGGGTGGGTCAATAACTTATGTTCCGTTTTTTGATATTCAGTTCTTTTTCTTTGAAGCTTTGTTCTGTTAAAAGGGACAATGGATAAAGGAAGCTTACATAATACACAACAGCAGCAGAAATAACATAATTGAGTTATGTTATTGATTCTTAACATATGAGTTAAGAATCATTGATTTTCATAGCTTTTTCTGTAAATGTGCTCATGAATAGTTGTGAAATAACCTGGGCTATGGAAAACAACAACAAATAGCAACATAGTTTTTGTAGTACGTATTTTACATTTGATAATGGGTCAGAACCTTTGACTAATATTTAATCCATTGAGATGGGTTCCCAAGCATATACAGTAATACCTCATATAACATTAGTATCGAATAACACGAAAATCGCATAACATCAAGGAATCTGGGGGAAAGAATTGCATCAGATAACATTAAGATCCTATGGGATGCTTTAGATAACAACCGCGAAAGCCTGTGTGGTTACAATGTATCTCTATGGATCCCATAGAGGATCAGATAACATGAAAAATCATATAACACGAAGACTTGTGGAACCAGGTTTTAGTGTTATATGAGGTTTTACTGTATATATGTTTTATCTCAGCTTCCTCTCCCTGGAACCTTGCCCTGCAATAGTACGGAGATTGTCCCATTTGTTCTTTTTGGAGTGCAGGAGAACATTGTTGGCAAAAGATGGCATAGATCACATTAACAAAAGAACTTTGTTGGGTCCTACAATTGCATTGCCAGATTAAATTTGGAAACAGAGCTGACATCCAGATTTTCAACAGGTTAGAGTCCCCATGTCTGTATCAGTGTTATCATCAAAATTATAAAAAGAAAAGAAAACGAATGCTCTGGCTAAGGAACTGAAGTCCCCAAAAAAGTAACTTTCACAAGTACTGGGACTTTCCAATTGGATTATGGTTTAAAACCAGGTTAATAGGCTGTAGTAATTGCATCACTGGCACCTTCAGAACTGGGGGCAGGCAAGCTCTTGACCCTAGCAGTTATATTAGTAAGCTTGTATGACTCAGCTCCTATATTCCACCAAATTCCAAAAAGGCATACTAAAATTAAAAAAAGAGAAACATTAAGTGGGGTTTTTCTGAATTGGAAACTTTGCATGTCTAGCAGCAGGAACAACCTGGATTGCTGTTTCTAGGGATCAAGGTGAAAACCTCAAGACCTTTTTATATCCAGGTCCGCATAATTATTCTGGCACAAATGTGTTGCAGGTCCACTTCAAACAGCTTCATCCCAAACCCCTCACCAACCCACATTGTAACATACCAAGACTTAACAGAGCTATGTCCTCACTAGTGCTCAGTAGCCAATTAACCAGAAAGGCCAGTCACTGACTAGACTTCAAGGAGGAAGGTGATAACTTTTATTGGATCAATTAAAAAATAAAATGTTTTTCAAGCTCTCAAAATCAAAAAATTCTTCATCAGGCGTGGCATGATGTTTTGTGCAAGGTACACACATCTTAGAAATGCATGTAGAACAACAGTAAAGGCTTCTTGGTTTGTCATTCCACCCCCACCGATCTTGCGATCTCGCCCCGTTGTTACTGCACCCCAAATCTGGGTTCCCTTCAATCCTCCCTAGGAATAGCAGCAGGGCGCACAAGTGAAGAGGTCGAGGAACCAAGTGCTGCGTTTATGGGACAAATAGGTTGTGTATAAGCTCCTCCTTTCAGACTGCCACAATAATGGGATGCAACAGGTTCGCACCAGTTCGCCAGAACCAGCGGTAACTTTTCCCAGTGTCCCGGAGAAGGGAACCACCTTAGGGGCTTACTTTTTCACTGGTTCCCCCACTGCGCATGCACGCCAAGCACTTGGTGTGCATGTATGCCTACAGTGTTTAGCGCGTATGCACGGCCTCCTTGCTGTCCTCCCAAACGGGGAGGAGGAAGAGAAGCAGCTAGCCTGAAACTCCCTCTAGCCTGCTCCCCAGGGTAAGTGACTCACTTTTGGATGTGGTGTGTCTATGTGTATTTTAATGTGTATTTAATGCCTTTACCTATATTGACGTACTACCACAGTTCCTAAAAAGGCCTGGCGGCCTGGCTTGGGGTTTTTAAGCAAAGTCTTGGAGTTACCTCATCAATAAGCTACACCTGTGCTGTTCCAATTGCTGTTCCAATTGGCAAACCCTTAAGGAGGTACAGCTGTTTTACATTTAAATTAAGGCATATTATCCTAGAGAACTGGTAAGATGACCATATCCATCTTGCAACATGGTGCTGCCCAGGCACTTATACTAACAGGTAAGTGACGGGTTTGTGTTTGGGGTGGGTGGGTGAGTTGAGGTGTGTGTGTGTGTGTTTATTTTTATTTATTTATTTATTTATTTTTCTTTGGTCCTGCCCATGATGTCATGACGTTAGCTCTGCCCACACTGTGATGATGTCACGGTGGGGTAGTAAATTTTTTGACAACCCACCCACTGGACTGCCAGGCCATAGAATTATACTCCCATGGTAGGCCTGTGAAGATATCAACAGTCTGAGCTGCTTTCCTTTGATCCCCCCTTCGCCTGGGTGAGTTTCCCAAGCTCTTGCAATGAGAGTCCTGCAAGATCTTGCTCTCCTTGTAGCACGGTTTATCTCAACGCTTAAACCATTAATCTAGTTCATTTTTGTCTTTTGTGGAAACGAAACCAATCCTGGCGCCATCTTTCTTTTTATTGCAGAAGAGATGAGAAGCAAAGCATAATCCCATGAAATATCCAAATGAAAAGCATAGCTAAACGTAAGCTAATAAACTCATAACACATTCTAGAAATAAAATTCCCCATTCCTGGGTTCCTAACCTAAATCTATTCTAACACACAATTTATACTAATAAAATAAGAAAACGCGCAGATTCTAAGTATCGTCCTGGACTCATCTCTCTTAAAGTCCAGCCTTGCTGTAATTTTGGCTAAGTGTCAGCCTGGCGAGATTTCCTCTATCTCCCAACTAGGGGCCTGGCTTGGCCCCATCGAATCAGAGTGTCATCTTCTGATGTTTTCCCGATCTTATCTCACTCAGACGAGGGCTTTGCCTCCTTTGAAGAAGCACTTCCTAACTTAACAAAATCAGTGGGGGGGGCGGGGTTTACACAATTTCCCCCTCTTCCTCCCCCCTTAGGAATTTTTAGGTGGCCTTGGACTCAGATCTTGAGCTAACGCTTATCTCCTCAAAATCTTTCAAGGTCAGGGCATGTTGGCAAAGTCAGTTTGTTCCCCCTTCTTCCCTTGCCATCTACCTTTCCCAGCATCAAGGCCTTCTCATGTGAATCCTCTCTTCTCATTTTATGTCCAAAGTACTTCAGCTTCATCTTTACTATTTGACCTTCCAAGGAGCAGTCAGGGTTGATTTCTTCTAAGATTGACCTATTTGTTCTCCTCGCTGTCCAGGGGACTCTCAAAACTCTCCTCCAACACACATTTCAAAGGGATCTATTCTTCTGCGCTCCACTTTCCTTATGGTCCAACTCTCACAACCATACACTGCCACTGGGAATGCCATTGTTTTGACTATGCAGACTTTTGCTTCCAAGGTGATGTCTCTGCTTTTCACTATGCTCCCCAGGTTTCTCATCGCTTGCCTCCCAAGAATTAGTCATCTTTTCATTTCATGGCTGCAATCACCATCTGCAGTGAGCTTTGATCCTCAGAAGGTAAAGTCTGTCACTGCTTCTACTTCTTCCCCGTCTATTTTCCAGGGACTGATAGGGCCTGTTGCCATTATCTTGGTTTTCTTGATGTTGAGTCACATGACAGCTTTTCCACTCTCTTCTTTCAACCTAAGCAGGAGCTTCTTTAGGTCTTCCTCACTTTCTGCCATTAGTGTAGTATCATCTGCATATCTCAAATTGTTGATGTTTCTCCCAACAATTTTGATCCCAACTTGTGATTCATCCAGTCCTGCATTGCGCATTATGTGCTCTGTGTATAAGTTGAATAAGCAGGATGATACTTAGGCTTCTGGAAATTGACATGAACCATGTGTTCCATGGAACATAGTTTGGGAAATGCTGCTCTACAGTGATACTTGGGGAAATCAAATTCAAATTGAGGGATCGCATATGTATAGCATTTTAATGCTGAATTCACTCCTAACATCTATTTTTTTTCTAAAGTAAGGAAAGCAAAGTCGGGTACCTTAAGACTCCAAGGAAAAATTGACACCATTTGGAATCACAGCTGAAAGACACTTCATGAATGGGTTACAGGATGGGGGGAAATGAAAGAAGCAACAGAGGAGGCAGCTGTATGTTGGAAACAAAGTCATCTGAACCACTTCCAAAAATTAAGCAGGATGAATGCAAGTAAAAAGCCTCACTTGGAAGTGCCGTAAGACATGCTGGCTGGCAGACACGTATTTACTTAACACACACATCCTACAACCCTGAGACATTACAGACTGATAAGTACACAGTACAGTGTTTTCCCTGAAGCAACATCTCAGTTGTGATACTCCTAACTCAAGGGAAGCCAGTTTGGCAACATCTTTACTCAGCTTCTGGCAGGTGGTCAGATCTGTATTGTTCTACCTATCCTCTCACTTCTAAAGTTCATTCTATAACTGAATCTCAGTTGAAAGATTATGTCTCCATAACTTCAATAGTCTACATTTCAGCTGCAAATTGTCACAAGTCAAAAAAAATCAATGTAGGAACCTGCTGTTGCATTCAGTTGTGTGACTTACGTACAAAATCAAATGCCTCATCCAACTTCTAAACTTGTAGCAATTTACACTGAGGTTTACACTGACAGAGTGGGGGACATAGCTCCCAAAAATTGAAAGGCATTGTGAGTACAGTCAAAGCTCACATAAAGAGCACCTCACTTAAAGAGTAACTCGCTTAAAGAGCAGAATTTTCTCTGAATGTTCACTTCACTTAACAAATAAAATCCAACCAAAAACTTGCTTAACAAATAAGTCGGGGTTCGCAATCCCCCCCACACACACACACAATTGGTAATTTACAATGGTGTTTCACTTAAAGAGCAAACTCGCTTAAAGAGCAATTCTGTGGAACGCATTATGCTCTTTAAGCGAGGTACAACTGTACGTTTTGGTGACCTCTGAGCAACGGTGTAGGAGCCAGCTAGTCTGTCTGATTCAGAAGCATTGCACTCCAAATTTAATGCTGAGCAAAATGAACTAACCGTTCTTTTCAGGAGAACAAATGACAACTATTTCTGTTAATATAGAAACCATCTCTTGATCTAAAGAGGAATTCTTAGCTTCACTTTGCCACAAACAGAAATGTGATGTCCTTTGTGTCCAAGAAACTCACAGAGGAACTGAACAACACTGGCCAAAAGTTCCTAGGTCACCCTTGCTCAAAAGTCAGTTGTATCCAACTCTACAGTTCAGTGCTCATCTCCATTTATAGCCAAAGAGCCAAAACTATCTGCGTCTGCAGATGGTTCCATGGAGATGTGGGGGGCATGACTAGACACTGGAGTGCACAGAATACTGTTTACCTTTCCACCTAAGTGGAACCTATTTATCTACTTGCAATTTCTTTCTTTTGAACTGCTAGGTTGGCAGAAGATGGAACAGAAGTGGGAGCTCACTCCGTCGTGCAGCACTCAGGTCTCGAACTGCTGACCTGCCAACCTTCCAGATCAAGTTTAGCATTTTAACTACTAAGGCACCACAGTCCTTCAGTGCTCTCAGAATGTGTCTAACTGCCAACAGGTGCCACAAATTATGTGGGAAGTGCCATGTTTCTCAGACCAGGTATTATACTATTCTTAGTGGAAGAGAAGATAGCATAGAAATCTTGATGGTCAAACTGGCTGTGTATATAATAATATTTACTGTATTTATAAACCATCTATTATACCATGCTTCATGGAATCATCTAATATGGAAAACCAAAACACTCACTTTACAGCTGAAGATTTTAACAGTCATAGCAACATTTGGGGCTATGAATAGGACAATGAATGTGATGAGGCTATTATAAAATGGACAGAATTCCAATCAATATGCCTAATACGTGATCTTAAACTGCTCAGTTCATTTAATAGTGGCAGATAGGAGAGAGAGGCTACGATCCAGATTTAATCTTTGTTAGTGAGCCTATCGCTGAATAGTCAATTAACAGTGTGACCTAATCCCTAACTCTCAGCACAGAGCAATTCTATGTCAGATCTACACAACCATCCAATCTCAATCTATATATAATTCCATAAGAGATTTAATTTCAAAAAAGCATGGGACTGTATAACATTCAGATGGAGCAAACTAAATGTTTCCGGTAAAAAGGAATGATTCCTTCAACTCTTTAATAAATGCTGGATGAACAAATTCCAAAAATATGGCAAAAGACAAACGTAATCACTATACTGAAATCATACAAAGAACCATCAAAACTCAAACCATCAGAACTCAATTCCCTGCTATGCTACTTATAATTTCAGATCAGCCAGGTTTTAGACCTCAAATGTGAAAACTAACCCAGCATAATAAAAATTGTTTTGAAACATATGAAATCATTGGGAGTAACATTTGTCCACCTTACAGAATTATATAACACTATCCAACATCAACTGCTCTTCAAAAATTGCTGCTACTTCCTTACTAAAGATCATGGAGTGACAAACATGATTTATAGTCTATTTCAAAACCAAATATTCTGTTTTTATTATTATTATTTCAAAGGAGGCAAAGGAATCAAGGAAATGGATGGTCTTCTACAGGGTAGTGTCCTGGCACCATTGTTTTTAAATATTTACACAAATGATCAAATGAGATTTTAATACTCCATGAATTTCATCTACTGTATTTGATATTGGCTTGACAAGTGCAGGTGAAAACTTCTGAGTCCATCAAGCACCAACTACCCTGTGCATTAGAATATTATTCCTTATATTAATAAAACAACCAGCTGCAACCAAGTCCTTTAAATCAGATCTGTGCTTCCCACTTAAGGAACAGAGAAATGGAGAGGAAGATTTGAGTTAACTGGGAAGGCAAAATCTTGGAGCAATATCCTTATCCAAAGTATTGGCCATCAAAGTACTGTATTTGACCTAACAAAAATCTTTGTCTAAGCACCAAACAGAAAATTGCCACCAGAAATAACATATTTCAGAAACTGGGTGAAACGGACTGGGATGCACACCCGAAACAATAAGAACGGCAGCTCTGTCCCTATGCCACAGCAGAAAATGCTATTGCCATAAGGTATAAATCAGCACATACCAAACAAGTGGCAGTAGCCCTTAATGAATCGTGCAGGATTATTACTGTCTGCCTGAAACCTACTCCAAGGGAAAACACTATAATTTGGCTCACATTGACCCTCAAGAAGTACATCAAGAAGTGTCAGTAGATACCGGTAATAAGGTTACAGCACCCTAAATCCATCCAAACAAGGACTGCTGACGTCACTTCCTTTATTCTCGCATATCTCTCTTGCCCCTCTAAAATGGACATCTTTATTTTCCAGAGATAAAAATGACAGCTCCTGATATCTCCAGTGTAGTTAAGTTTGAGCTAGAATGTCTATCACCTTTCCTATTCCAAGAGTAGTAAAGGTAAATGTTTGCCTTGCTCGAAAACCAGTCGTATCTGACTCTAGGGTTCAGTGCTCATCTCTGTTTCAAAGCCAAAGAGCCAGTGCTGTCTGCTTCTGCAGACATTTCCGTGGTCATGTGGCAGGCATGCACCAGAGTGCACGGAATGCTGTTACCTTCCCACCAAAGTGGTCCCTATTTATCTTCTTTAATTTCTTGCTTTCAAGCTGCTAGGTTGGCAGGAGCTGGGACAAAGATGGGAGCTCATTCCATCCTGCAGTACTCGGGAATCAAACTGCTGACCTTCTGCCTCCCAGTCAGCATCTTAGCCAATTGAGCCACTGCAGTCATTTCTCTAATAAACATACATCATCCATTCTTATGCTGTCTAGAGCTAATAGGTATTTTCCAATTACTGTATATCTGCAAGACTGCAAGTTGCCCGTCTCCAGTTTATACATTGCATAAGCAGTTCAAGAACCAGCTTTTCATTTTTCTTCCATAACATCAATATTCTTTCCAGAGTCAAGGAAAATGTTGGCCCTTCTATCTGGACAATAAGTGTTACCTCCCAGCTGTGCAACAGTTATAAAACTAATACCCTATACCCATGATGGAGAACCTTGGCACTCCAGGTGTTCTTGGACTTCAATTACCAGAAGCCCAAGTCAACACTCCTGCTGAACAGGGCTTCTGGGAATTGAAGTTCAGGAACAGCTGGAGTGCCAAGGTTCACCATCACCGCCCTAAACAGCACCCATTCATATGGTCCCCAGCCTCTATTGACATGAATTTATGACAATGATATGGAATGAAGCCACAGAAAAGTACGTAGCTATAAATGTATGGATAGTGTAACTATGGTTCTCTGGTAGTGTTGGCCTGCTGGAACAGTGTTTATGGAGTTGCAGGATAACAGGTTTCTGAAACAATGAACTAGGAGTAGCACATTACACATATGCTTCCAAGTTGGTTTGCTTCACATTTTAAGGCAGCAGCAGAACAACATAATCAAGAAAGAGGATTTTTGTTTTTGTTTTTCAGCTGCATAAAATTTTCTGGCTCCTTTCCCATTTCTGTCAGCATCTCTCCAAGTGCCTCAGTCCTTAGCTGGGTAAGGAAATCAAGGTAGGACTTCTTCTGAACATTCTTTTCATCTTCCAGCAGAAAAAGGCCTTCTGACTTCCCCACAGGAGATCATTCAGATCTCACAAACGCCAGGAAGTCTAGACCTACTCTGAGAGGAATGTGGCCAGCTTCACCTCCTCCTAACTCAGCGCTGTATGAAACACATTAGACTTGCAATTGTAGAATGAAGGAATCAGTGCTTTAAAGAGAAACTCCAAGAGCAGGGAGGGGGAAGGGGTTGAATTCCATCCCAGCAGTGTCCAGCCCAGACTCTAGCTCCAGATGAGACTTTTTGGAGAAGGAAAACATGCTGAGGAAAACACATGAAACCACGAAGCCTTCACAACGTAGCATGAGAGGCTAAGGGTAAAAAGGACGTCATCAAAAATCTAAAGAGGCAGCAGCAGCCGTGCGTAGCCATAAAGCATTCCATAAGTGACCATATGTTTTACAATTCGTTTGCAGATTAATATGTGCAAAGGAGCTAAGAGCTCCAACACACACTCTTTGACAACTCTAGCAACACTAGTTGGCAAGTTAACAGAAAAGGGAACATTTAAAAAAAAATATCTTTGAAGCTGCCCAATTCTATTTCAACTTGTGTTGTGCAGAAAATTTCTCCCGAGAGAAAGGCAACCATTGTAATTCCATTTGTAAAAAAAAAATCCTCTTAAAAATGATTTCAAATGGGGAGAAATTTCAGAGAAACTCTTGCATATGAGGTTCAATGGTTTTGTGCTCACCTTAATTATGAGGTGTCAGAGTAATGTGTGTGCATATCTTCTCTGTCATTGTACAACCATCTCAAGGGCAAACTCAAGTTTAAATGTCTCAATGAGGCTTTTTCCACACTTCCTTTCTCCAGGTCAGGAAGTGCGGGTAGGCAGGAATGCTACAGAGTAATGAAGAGGAGTATTGAAAATAAAAAACAAGAGCAATACTCATCGCCATCTTGTAATACAGTATTATGGTAAGCTCAGAAGTATTTAATGAAAGGAATTCTCAGTGGAGCTGAGAATGAAACAGAAGAATGGAAACTTAATTCATCTGGAAATAAAACCGGTGGGAAATTAGAGGAAAAAATTATGACACACCTTCACTTCTTTCTTGAAGCTGGCCATAACAACCTTCACATCTCTCCAAATTGTGAAAGCACATAGAGTATATCAAATTAAACTGCTGTAGCTCTCTTAGGATACTATTCATTCTAGAAAAGCACTGGTTTATAAATCATTACTCTCGTCTACTATTCAAAGTAAAGCAAGATCAAACAGAGCTCTATTGATTTGACAAGGCTGGAAGTACAGCTTCTTCAGACTTATTTCTAATTCTGAGAGGAGGGTGGGGAATCTATAACAGAGTAAGTGTGTCGAGGCAGCGAGGCATGCTGGGAGCTGAAAATGAGACTCAGGATGCAGTTATGTTGGGTGAAACCTCACTGCAATCAATGTGACTTTCTTCCGTATCTAAACAGGCACAGGACTATGCTGTCAATCTCTATCTTTCCTATGACAGCAAAGGAAAGGAAAGGACACCTTTGCTCAAAAACCAGCCATATCCAACTCTAGGGTTCAGTGCTCATCTCTGTTTATAGCCAAAGAGCCAGCGCTGTCTGCGTTTGCAGACGTTTCCGTGGACATGTGGCAGGCATGCCTCAACACTGGAGTGCACAGAACACTGTTTACCTTCCCACCAAAGTGGTCCCTATTTATCTACTTGCAATTTCTTGCTTTCAAACTGCTAGGTTGGCAGGAGCTGGGACAGAGATGGGAGCTCACTCCGTCATGAAGTAGCCAGGAATCGAACTCCGACCTTCCAGTCAGCGAGTTCAGCGTCTTAACCACTTGAGCCACCACAGTCCCTGTGACAGCAGAGTACAGAGGGCTATTTGAGCAAAGGATTGCACCCAAACCAAGCAGGAATCAGAACCACTGGTCTTTTTGTTTTATTTATCTTGTTCTGTTATGCTTAACTACTAACCAGATAGGTCCTTCTCAATGACACTTACCATATAAACCCAAGTATAAGCCGAGTGTTTAGCCCCCAAAATGAGCCTCAAAAAGGGGACCCACAAGAGTCCCAAGACAGTGCCCCATGGAGATACACTGACAATTTAATTAATGTTACTGTATTTTCATGTATTTTGATTATTGAAACTCACTAGCAGCTGCTGCATTTCCCACCCTTGGCTTATACTCAGGTCAATCTATTTTCCTGGGTTTTCAGGTCAAAATTAGGTCCTCGGCTTATATTCAGGTCAGCTTATACTCGAGTATATGCGGTATTCAGCAAATAACAGCAGGAAAGAACTTCTAGGTTTCTGATACTTTTATTCAAAAGGGTGAAAGGTGAATATACAAAACAAAGGAGAATCTTAAATAAATACTTATCAAGAACATGAGTTCCTGAAGGATGGAAGTACAGTAGTCTGATAATTTTTACCCAAGAATCATCCTTTCAGTAAAGGGGGAAATTGTAAGAAGAGCTAATGCTGAACAGTTGCTCATTTAACAGGTACAAATCGCATTTCTACTCACTTACAACACTTACCAATACAGAACAAAACAGAAACAAATCCCAACAACAACCACAACTCTGTCCCTTAGCCTTAGTATTTCAAATCTGAATCAAGGAGGGAAAATCGCAACCAACCTGTCAAATATCAAACTGAGTTCTGCAGAATTCTTTAAAATACTACAGAAAATGAAAAAAAATGTCAACTCTACTTTAAATCCCAGGGGGACAATTTGTGGTCTCTCATGATCTGTTATGTTTAAATGTGCCAAAGAAGGATTAATGGGAGCTGTTAATCCTTTGAGATCTGGTGGGTCTTAAATTGCCTTCCTTCAGTCAAGGAAGCTATCTGTCCAAGCCTAAACATCCAGAATAGTACAGTATTTGCCATTCCAAAATCCTCCAGCCATTTAGAGTAGAAATGCTCACAATCTCCTGTCAGTTACCCAGTGGTCATTGTGGCTTGAAAGGTGATTTATAATGCCATAACTCTGGAGGACACCAGTTAATAAATCTGTCTGTCTTTGATAGAAAAGATGTGTTAGAATTCAGTCACAAGTTCTAGCGTGCTTGCAAAAAACAACAACACCCAACTTCTAACGTTTTTGCTTCTAACTTATCAGTCAATTTGAAGAATAAGCAAAGAAGCAGTTTATTGAGGATTTGGGAAAAGGTATAGGTCACCCTTGCTCAAAAGCCAGTTGTATCTGTACAGGTTCAACACTCATCTCTGTTTATAGCCAAAAAGTCAGCGCTGTCTGCATCTACAGACGTTTCCACGGACATGTGGCAGTGCACGGAAAGCTGTTTGCCTTCCCAGTGAAGTGGTACCTTTTATCTACTTGCAATTTCTTGCTTTTGAACTGCTAGGTTGACAGGAGCAGGGACAGAAGTGGGAGCTCACTCCAGTGTACAGTACATACAGTACAATGTAGTCCAGCTGGAGAACTTTGAATAAATGCCAGTATATGAACCCGGAAAATAAGCTAAGATGATTTAGTACGTACATCCCAGATGATTATCCCTAAGCCACTTTTGGAAGCATGAGAAAGATCTCTAGCAGGGGTTCCCAACCTAAGGCCCGTGGGCCAGCACCATTTCATGTGGCCCCCCACCCCTCCAAGGGCATTTGAGAAACAAAATGATTGCCCATTTGAAGCTGTTGGGACAAAATGGCAAAAAAAAAACACCCTTGTGCAGGCAGGGGAAAATGGCTGTCTGGCCAAGCTGACTGAGAGAGCATGACCCGGACCCCAGCTTGAAAAGGTTAGGAACCCCTGATCTAGGGTCTTGAAACCATATTTACTTCTGACACTCACTGGAGGCCTCAAGTTAGCCACTCACTCTTTAACCTAGCCAACAAACAAAGTCAGATTAAAGGAGATAAAAGTGTATTGTAACCTGTACTTGATTTCCCACTGAAGCAGGCAGAGATCTCTTTTATGTGGGAATCAAGTAACTGAGAGATTTGGTAGGACTACCGTATATTAAATAAGAAAGGCTCTTGTTAGAGAAGAAACAGAGTAAAGAGATGTAACTGGTAAGGAAATTGGCACATAGGGCAGCAAATAAATCTGTGTATGAAGCATCTGATGAAAATAGCAATTACACTTATATACTGCCCCATAGTGCTTAGTACACTCTCTGGCCAGTTGACAGGGTAACTAACATTTACTCCAAACATGCTGGGTACTCATTTTACCATCCTTGGAAGAATGGAAGGCTGAGTCAACCTGTTCACTGAACCGGAGTACAGCATGTTGACCTAGGGCAGCAATTTTCAATGAGGCCCACAGAACCATTTCATGTGGCCAACCACCACCTCCACTACACCAGGAATTGCCATGTGGTGGAGGAAGGGCAAAATGGCCATCTGGCCCCCGAAGCTGTCTGAGGAAGCATGACCTGGCACCCGGCTTTAAAAAGTTTTGAACTCCTGACTTAGGGGATCAGCAGGGGAAGCAAAGTGGCTGAAACCTTGTTGCTATTCAACCTTATTCGCACTGACACCCTGAGACAGCTGATTCACTTTTCACCTGTGTCTCACCAGCCTATGTCTCGCAAAAAAATGAGCATATGATGGCATGCTGTTGCTCTTAAGAGGAAAATCATAGCTCAGGTTGGATGCACACAAGTAGCAAGCAGAGCCATCAGGAGATAGATTCTGCTTTTGACTCTGGACTCTTAGCAGGGCAGGAAATCTGAAACACTAGATCAATATGCACCCACCCTCTTCAGCTTAAGAGATACATCAGTAGAGGAGTATAAGCACCAATGGTAGTGGGGGCAAATAAACTCCTGGCGATCAGCTACAGACCAGCACCAGTAACATGTGATGCTAACAGTGGATCTATCACAGACACTCCAGCTAACTCCTATTAGTTCTGTGCAGAAGAAAGCAATGTTAAAATACTTTTGAATATTTCTTATAAATATTCCTAACTAAAGTAAGGAGAAATTATCCCTGAATCATGCAAAAACATAACCTTGCTCTCTCTATTTCCTTAGACCTTACAAGAAAGGGATGTGGACTCTTAACAGCAGCAACAGGAAGCAGCATTTATAGTACTTGCCAGTTAAAAGCAATCCTACACTGCATACTGTATTGCACCAGCCTATTATTTATGGCGCACAGTCCAGACACAGATTAAACTTCCTCCAGGGACATGCCTGCATCATGCAATAAAGCAATTTCAACGTTGTGGATTAATAGGCAATTCATCTTGCAGTGGCTGAGTCACTGGGCAAGGCTGGCGGATTGCAGCCAGATAGCTGATGCTAGCCCTAGGGAGCACATTTGATTAATTGGAAGGTGGGGAGACACGGTCTGGAACCACCCCACAGCAATTTCCAATTAAAGGACCAATGGCTGGAGACAGGCAATTATCATCAGACAGAGATACCCCCCATCAACAAAACCACTCACTACGTAAGCAGAAGGAGTGGAGGTCCACAGCCTTTGGAAACAGGAAACCTTTAAACCAGCTCTCCTCAATCTGGCATCCTCCAAATGATTTAGACCACAAATCCCACCATCCCAATTATCAAGTTGAAGGAACAATGGGAGCTGCAGTCCAAAACATTTCTGGAGGGAGGGCCTGGCAGAGACAAAAAACTGCTTAAAAACCCCAGCATAGAGTTTGCTCCACCCCTGCCCAGCAACCCAATGGGAGTGCTTCCTCCCTCCCCTCAGCACACAGTTCACCCTACCCCTCTGGACAGCAGGCCAATGGGAGCACTTCCTTTCTCCCCCAGCACAGAGTTCACCCCATCCCTCTGCCCAGAAGCCCAATGGAAGCACTTCCTCCCTCCCCCAGCACAAAGTTCACCCCACCCCGCTGCCCAGAAGCCCAATGGGAGTGTTTCCTTCCCTGTTTCTGTGTTGGCACTTTGTGATAAATAAGTGGGTTTGGGGTTGCAGTTTCGGCACTCAGTCTCTAAAAGGTTCACCATCGCCGACATAGGATCTCTGGCCCTAAAGAGAACATATCTTACCAGTTTCAACAACAACAAAAATGGATCTTTCCCATTGCCACTGCTTCAGGAGCAGTTTCAAAGAGAACTTCATATGGTTTTTTACAGATATTTTACCCCTGATGCTGGTAACAGGCAGAATCTGAGACACTACTTTTATAGACTACACAACTTAAGACTCCCAGCATGACCATCTTGGGGAACTTCTACAAGTTGTCAATAGGGAGCCTGCCATCAAGATACTTTTAACTTATGGTAGTACATGAGATGTTTAAGAAGTAATTAGCCAGTGTAAACAATCCTCATGGGTTTTCCATGCACAAGTAGAAATGAGGACTTGAAGCCAATAGTCCAAGACTATTGCCTAACACTGCAATGGCTCCCATACTACAATAATGAAGGCAATACTTAACAAATGTGATTAGTAATTGTTACTTAGATAATCCTGCATCAAAGAGGAGATCTGGACTTAATGCAGAGACAAAGAAAGAGAAGCCTGGAGGCTTGTAATAACCTGTGCAGAATCCCAATATTACTGTTACCGACTTGCTTCTCACCAATTCCACCCGGACAACTGGTAAAACTCTATTGCTGGGAAGCAGAATAGGAGAGGCTGCCAGTGAAATATCCACCAAAAATGTTAAATATAGGCCTGCTATAACTCTTATTTAAAACACAGACAACATTTTACTCCCAGCCTCTGGCAAGAAATCTGATTGGGCAGACATGTAAAATGAGGCAAAGATGAGATGGGCATCCCCCCCCCCCCCCAGTGAATCATTAAGTACTGTATGTTCTGCTCCATGGTTCTCCACTCTCATAACAGCGACACCTCAAGCTCAGGGGAAACACTGAACAGAAGGCAAAGAACCAAGTTTTCCTATACAGTACTGTATTGAGTTCAGCAAATGTAACTGGAAAAGTGACAACGAAAGCCAAATGGATAAAAACATCTTTGACCCCTCTCCCCTCAAATATACATAGCTGAATGGTCCTGATCCATGCATTGCCAATTTCTCTAGCACCACTAAAATATACATGAGTGAAATTCACCAAGAAACAAATACAGTCAAACCTCGCATAAAGAGTGTCTCGCTTAAAGAGTAACTCGCTTAAAGAGCAGAATTTTCTCTGAATGTTCGCTTCGCTTAACAAATAAAACCAACCAAAAACTCGCTTAACAAATAAATTGGGGTTCGCAATCCCCCCCCCCCCATTGGTCATTTTCAATGGTGTTTCGCTTAAAGAGCAAACTCGCTTAAAGAGCAATCCTGTGGAACGCATTATGCTCTTTAAGCGAGGTATAACTGTAGTCTCAAGGCCCGGAAGAAGACGTCACCTGAGGCTACTACTTGAGTTTGTGAATTCAAACACTACAATTTAAGATGTAGAACAGGAAGTCCAAAAAAAGACAGGCTGTCTAACATCTGCATTAATCTAAGCACACAATTGGGGTCACATCCACACTAGTCCCAACGCAAACAGACTGCTTACATAATGCTGAAATAGAAATACATGTCAAAGAAACAGAAGTGTGTGTGTAGGATTTGACCAAAAAAAACTAATTTCCAGATTCCAAGCTGTGGGTTGTTGTTGATGTTGTTGTGCTTCTACTTGTACTTGTACTGGATCAACAGTAGAGATGGCTGAGAAGTTCAGATCAGATTTAACAATCCTCACTCAGATCTTTTCTACCGACTACAGGCATGCTTCAAGTTTTTGCAGTGCATTCTACCATCTATGTGAGCTTTCTACCGTCTTTCACACATGATTAATGCCCAACTTCCACATTTCTTAAATCACAGTTTCCTGTGATGGTCAAGGACAGTTTAAGATGCTGATTTGCAAGAATAACTGAAAATCACAAGTTCTGGCCTCAGCAAACCAGGAGCTGTGATGAAAGAAATCAAGAATACAGAGTTACATGCAAAATAAGGATTAAAAGAAATACAAACTACAGGTTTTTACCAAACCAATTAAAACTACTGCATCTATCCCATGCTTTCCAAACCTGATGTCCTCTAGATACTTTGGACTTCAACTACAGACAGCATGTATGTATGTACATGTACAGAATGCTGTACAGTCAAACCTCGCATAAAGAGCACCTCGCTTAGAGAGTAACTCGCTTAAAGAGCAGAATTTTCTCTGAATGTTCGCTTCGCTTAACAAATAAAACCAACAAAAACAAATAAATTGGGGATCGCAATCCCCACCCCAGAAGTCACAACTGGTTGCTTACAATGGTGTTTCACTTAAAGAGCAAACTCGCTTAAAGAGCAATCCTGTGGGACACATTATGCTCTTTAATCGAGGTACAACTGTACTGCAAAACACCTAGAATACCCCAGTTCAGGATTCACACCTAATGCTTCGTCTCTTAAGAGCCAACATTCAAGATATTTCAAAAGAAGCCAGTGTTGATTATAAAGTCACATGGTCCAAAATATTAAGAACAAGAAAGATTATACTCTTCTATTAAGCTCTGCTGCTTAACAATAAGTTTAAAAAGAGCTCATAAGTATCTCACATAGTTTGGGTTTACTGTTTGTTTCTAAAACAACACTGCTCTTTTATTTCCCTTTAAAAATTTAAATCAGTGAGGAATGCCATCTATCCCAAAAAGGGCACTTTGTCCTCCTCCTCCTTTCTACCAGAAAGCATTCCCAGGTGGAGACCAGCCCTGCAGGCTTTGGGGCAGAGATCTCTGGAGGAAATCTGGGGGGAAACGAGATGCATCGCACAACGATAACTTAACGTTGTGCGGTACAAATTTTTCCTCAAATTTCCTAACGTTAACCGGTTTTAACATTGTGCAATGCACACATTATCTGGGGTACTGCTGTATATGTATTCTCTCTACTACTCCCCCTCTATTATACATACTCTCACACTCTCTCTTTCCACTACAACACAATAGCATTCAACCCTAAGAATTTCCTTCAATATTTATCTCTGCTGCAAGAAACAGTGGGATGAAGTCAGTGGTGGGATTCAAATTATTTTACTACCTACTCTGTGGGCATGGTATGGTGGGCATGGCCAGGGAGAAGCCCTGAATTACACCCAAATTTGGACTACTTTATTTCAAAACTTGGATGGGCATGGCCAGCCAGAATTTCTTCTACCAGTTCTGGCAAACAGAGGCGAACCTGCTGAATCCCACCACTGGATGAAGTCCATACCTAATGAAGAGGTTATTAAAGAGAGTAGTTCGTTATAAACTGTGTTCTGTCAAGTAAATTACAACCTACAGTATAATAACCCTTTCCAGAATTTTCAAGATATAGGTTAGTCAAATTTGGTTTACTATTCTCTTCTTTTGGGGGTGTCCTGAGACTCTGCAGGTTGTCCAGGGCTACACAGGCTGGCTCTTCTCCCAAGGAACACAGTAGAGAATGAACATCCCAACTTCTGGTTCCACAAACAGGCACCCAATTCACTGAAGAGAGTAATTCAACGTCCAATTACTGCAGCAGTTCTTAATCTTGCACACCTCAAATTGCATTAATCATTTTATCAAAGAACCTGAACAGGAATGTGACAGAAACAAATTTTTAAAAAGCCCACTTCTTCTCCAGACATTTCTGTGATTTGAAGAGTTTGCCTATCAAATGTATAATTCTGGCCAAATTCTAAAGACACTACAAAACTGTATCAGAATTGCAGTGGAATTCCATCAGTAGATCTAATCATTACTGCCACTAGAAATTATGAAAATCTGTTATCCACTTGTCTTTCTAAGCACTGCACCATTTCTATATGCACTACTGACTGAGAATCACTATTTTAATGCATGTTTACGTGTTTATGGCTTTTTTAATAACCCTAAGGAACGGATAGATAGCACTTATTTTAGAAAGTAAATATACATGAAGCAATTTACTTTTGCATCTCATTCATATTCATGTGAGCCAGATAAAACGAAAGTATTCCTATTTTTACCATTGGGAACCTAAGGAGACAGTAACTTGCTCAAGGATATTTAGAGACTTTGTTCATTATGATGGGTCTTATAACAACAGAAACCAGTGCAGTACAGTAATACCCCGGATAACGATTGTACCGGATAGCGCTAAAATCTCATAACGATGCAAGATTTTTGGAAAAATCTTGCATCAGATAACGCGATTTTTAGCGTTATCCAGTACAATCGTGGGGTGGGGGGGAGGTTGGATTGAGTAGAACATCTACCCAATCCAAACCCCCCTAGCGCCTGCCCACACGGTGTTTGGAAAGGGTATGGGGAAGATCCCCTGTACCCTTTCCAAACACCGTGCAGGCGCGCATGTGTCAGACGAGGGCTGGGGAGGCTACGGAGATCTTCCCCGTAGCCTCCTCAACACCCATCTGACACACGGGGTCTCCCCGGCCTCCTAGTGGCTCGCTACGAGGCTAGGGAGTCCCGGGCAAGGAAAGGCAGCTCTCCGCGGGGTCTCCCCGGCTTCGTAGCGGCTCGCTGCAAGGCCAGGGAGTCCCGGGCGAGGAGAGGCGGCTCTCCGTGGGGTCTCCCCGGCTTCATAGCAGCTCACTGCAAGGCCGGGGAGTCCCGGGTGAGGAGAGGCGGCTCTCCGCAGGGTCTCCCCGGCTTCGTAGCTGCTCGCTGCAAGGTCGGGGAGTCCCGGGCGAGGAGAGGGGGCTCTCCGTGGGGTCTCCCTGGCTTCGTAGCGGCTCGCTACAAGGCCGGGGAGTCCCGGGCGAGAGGCGGCTCTCTGCAGGGTCTCCCGGGCTTTGTAGCGGCTCGCTAGGAGGCCAGGGAGATCCGAGAAACAGACAGCTGCTGGCACAAAACAAAGCGCACGAGCGGTTGCCTTGTCTCGCTACCTGACAGCTAAGGTTCGTGTCAGGTAGCAAGACAAGGCAGCCACTCGTGCCTTTGTTTCGCGCCAGCGGCTGCCTGTTTCTCGCACTGCACTGGCCCCTTAGCAAAGCATGTGATGGGAGTTTGGGTGCTGGGTTGAACAGGCGGGCGGTTGTTCAACCTGGCACCCAAACTCCAATCGCACGCATTGCTATGGGAGTTTGGGTGCCGGGTTGAACGGGCAGGCGCTTGTTCAACCCGGTACCCAAACTCCCATCGCACGCTTTGCAATTGGAGTTTGGGTGCCGGGTTGAATGGGCGGGCGCTCGTTCAACCCGGCACCCAAACTCCCATCGCACGCTTTGCGTGCGCCTGCGCCTGCGCGGTGTTTGGAAAGGGTATGGGGGATCTTCCCGGTACCCTTTCCAAACACCGTGCAGGCAGGCGTGCGTGTGTCAGACGGGGGCTGGGGAGGTTACGGGGAAGATCTCCGTAGCCTCCCCGGCCCCCGTCTGACACGCGTGCACCTGGGCAAGGAGCGGCTTGTCCGAAATCCCCCACTTTGATTTCTTACCTTGACGTGCGATCCCCATTTCGATAGCATGCCTGGGAAAGAGGTAGCTTACCCGAAATGCCCTCCCCCACGAAGGGGGTGAGGATTTCGGTAAGCTACCTCTTTCCCGGGCCGCTATCAAAACGGGGATCGCACATCAAGGCAAGGGATCAAAGCGGGGGGTGGCACCCCCTCTTTGATCCCTTGCTTTGGCGCACCACCCCCTTCTCGGTAGAAGAAGCTCCCACTGGCGAGCGCCTCTTCTCTGGGCTTTTTTTAGCATTGTTTGATCAATGTATCGGACAACGCTAAAAACCGGATAACGACATGACTTGTGGAACCAAGTCATAACGTTATCCGGGGTACTAGTGTATATACATTTTGCAGTCAAACCTCGCATAAAGAGCGCCTCACTTAACGAGTAACTCGTTTAAAGAGCAGAATTTTCTCTGAATGTTCACTTAACAACTATAACCAACCAAAAACTCACTTAACAAATAAATCGGGGTTTGCAATCCCCCCCACCCGACCAAATGTCACAATTGGTCACTGACAATGGTGTTTCACTTAAAGAGCAAACTCGCTTAAGGAGCAATCCTGTGGAACGCATTATGCTCTTTAAGCGAGGTACAACTGGACCTGGAAACAGCCATGTGAAGATCCTGATTGACCTGTGGAACTTTTTACTCATCAGATTCTTGATATTTCTTTTTTACACATATTTGGGTCTTACACCTGTAATTAAGGCAGCGTATCTTCTAGATTGCAATGCTTGTAACATTAAAGATGTGTTTAAACTCCTCCCTATTTAAAGGTGCATTTTCTCTTATGCATTTAACACAATTTCCTGAGATATTCTTCCACTAATGTTGGACTACCATGATCTACTCTGGATCCCCGATTTCCATTTTAATTATTATAGCCCTAGATCTTGCTGTGAAATCTCATTAAATGAACAAGGAAAGTTATTTGTATCGAGGGGAAATTGAGACATGGTTGAGAAGAACTGAAACCTCAGTTTTGCAAGAAAGGAAAAACCAAAATCTGATGACAACTATACTTCGCAGACAATCCTTAAGCCCAGAAAAGCCTAAGTGGAGCTGAGCCAATTTGACAAACAGAAAGACAAGGTAAGTACTCAGAAAGAAGTGCTTTGCCTATGAAACCTCATATTTCACTTTGAATTACCAAACGAATGACGTTTTTCTGCAGTACTAGAATATAAAACGTGAATGTATGTGCCCAAGGATAGGAACATTACGCTACTGTTCCTATCCAATGGGCAAGGAAAATCAGAAACAAGCACAAATTAAGGATGGCATTTTGACAATGGTCTTAAGAAATGGTAAACTGCCAAGACTAAGATCTTCACTACTCTGGCACAGAAGATTTTTCCAATCTACAGCAGGGTTGGGATTTCTGTGCCTTGTTGGACCCCTTACCATCAATCCAATTCATTAAGGAAATTGTTTCAGGGCCACAGATGGAGAATTACATGCCTAGACTAACTTCCAGTGATCTTCATACTGAACAATGTACTGTTCCCCTACACCTTGCTTGGCCTTAAAACACATCTTCACATGATGGTCTGATTTTTAAAAAACATTGCCCCTCATTGTGGAGAAAGGAAGCAAGTCATCCCTGGACACCACAGATGATGAGTTGTCTGGAACCGGAGTGGTTCTTCTCTCTTCATCGTTTCTATTTTTGCTAGGAATACACCCACAATCAGCACATCTGATTGCAGCTAGTTAGCCCTTTATTATATCAACAATGGCAACATTTATCCTCAACATCAGGTAGAATTATAATGAATATGACTTACTCTGTCAAGAGAATATACGAAGGCCAAATAAGAATATGAAGATACAGAGTACAGGGTTTCTGCTCAAGACCTAATAATACAGTCTTATATTGGAAGGTAAACAGTGGTCTGTGCACTCCAGTGTCTAGTCATGCCTGCCACATGACCACGGAAACCTCTGCAAATGCAGTCAGTGCTGGCTCTTCGGCTTTGAAACAGAGATGAGCAGTGAACCCTAGAGTCAGATACAACTGGCTTTCGGGCAAGGGAAACCCTTACCTTTACCTATATAACCCTGTTACAGTATGTTTGCTATATTTTATCATGGTTTTGGAACTGCAGTGGCTCACGTGGTTAAGATGGTATCTGGAAGGCGGCAGGTCAGCAGTTCAATACCTGAGTATGACAGAATGAGCTCCCGTCTCGGTCCCAGCTCTTGCCAACCTAGCAGTTCGAAAGCAAGAAATTGCAAGTAGATAAATAGAGACCACTTCAGTGGGAAGGTAAGCAGCGTTCCATGCACTCCAGTTTCTAGGCATGCCTGCCACATGTCCATGGAAACACCTCTAGAAGCAGACAGCGCTGGCTCTTTGGTTATAAACAGAGATGAGCACTGAACCCTAGAGTCGGATATGACTGGTTTTCGAGCAAGGGTGACCTTTACCTTTACTTTATCATGGTTTATTACTGTCTTAGATTGTTGTTATCCAACACAAGAAAGAATAAGATATATGCTTTTTACAGCAATCAACAAATAAATATAACCTCTTGCCCAACAATTTGTGGAATAAAACAAGAAGAGGTTCAGGAGGTGTTCTTAGGAAGAAGCTGCAAGAAGCTGGAGCTGTCCATAGCTGAGCAGTTGTAGATTATTCGTGTCAGTGATTACTATGGGTTGAAAGGATTTTTAAGGAACGCCTGAATGAGGCTCCTTTCATGTCACCAAGTGCAGCTCTTGGGTATCAAAACCCAATTTTCCAGTCTCCAGCTCGTCACCTTAACCACTAAGCCACTGAAGGGGCTGCAGCTGAGCAGTGAAAAATAGGGTCATTCTTTGGTTTTCCTCAGTATCTCCCTACTACTGTTCTTTTATGTTACAGCATCAGCATATCGACTTATCCATTCTTATCCATTCTTCTTAAAGGTAACTTTCCAAGCTCAGCAAACAAGACAGCCAAAGCTAAAATACAGCCACAGAATCAATTATATTATGAAACATACAGAAGAAGGATCTATATTCCACTCTGTATTACTTTCTGTGCTTTATTACTGTAGAGGAGAGGAAAGCAATCAAAAGATCTGATTGCTTCCCAGTTGAAATATAGTATCACTGATTATGATTCTTGACGTGGAGTTATGATTTAGAATTTGTTCATACAGCTCTTCATGCAGCCTGGCTGCACTATATTCTAATTGTATTTGTTTTAACTATTGTTAGCACCCTTAAGTCTCTTTTTAAATTTTTTAGCAGAAAAGTAGGTTAATTTAATGAAGGAAAAATGCAACATGAACGTGTAAAGCCAATCGTGATAACTAATCGAAGAAAGTGCAAGTGGCAGGGACACCAATGGGCTGGGAAAGTGAGTTGGATCCAAACCAGCCTGCATAACATTTGCAGAGGCACTGCGGGAGAAACAGATCAAAAACTGCAAATAGCACAACATCCATACATTCATATTTTCAGCATAACTCCTGTGCCCTATACAAATCCAACCCGAAGTTTAACTACAGCTCTCCGGTTTTTCAGACTGCTACCGTGTTTCCCCGAATATAAGTTGTTGTTGTTCAGTCGCACAGTCAATTCCGACCCTCTGCGACCCCATGGACCACTGTCCACCAGGCACTCCTGTCCTCCACCATCCCCCTCAACTCGCTCAGCTCTGTGCCCATTGTCTCCACAATACCATCTAGCCATCTCATCTTGGGCCGGCCCCTTCCTCTTTTGCCCTCGACCTTTCCAAGCATCAAGGCTTTCTCAAGTGAATCCTCTCTTCTCATCTGATGTCCAAAGTACTTTAGCTTCATCTTTATTATTTGACCTTCTAAGGAGCAGTCAGGGTTGATTTCTTCTAAGATTGACCTATTTGTTCTCCTCGCTGTCCAGGGGACTCTCAAAACCCTTCTCCAACACCACATCTCAAAGGCGTCTATTCTTCTGCGCTCAGCTTTCCTAATGGTCCAGCTCTCACAACCATACATTGCCACAGGGAATACCATTGCTTTGACTATGCGAATTTTTGTTTGCAATGTGATGTCTCTACTTTTCACTATGTTCCCCAGGTTTCTCATTGCTTGCCTCCCAAGAATCAGTCGCCTTTTTATTTCATGGCTACAATCTCCATCTGCAGTGAGCTTTGATCCTAAGAAAGTAAAATCTATCACTGCTTCTATTTCTTCCCCATCTATTTTCCAGGGACTGATAGGGCCTGTTGCCATTATCTTGGTTTTCTTGATATTGAGTCTCAAGCCAGCTTTTTCGACACTGTCTTATATTTTTAAAAACTCCAAAATATGCACAAGGTCTTATTTTCAGGGGATGTCTTATTTTTCCATGACGAAGAAGAATACAGTGCACATTTATTGCTGATACAGTGGATCGCCAGGGCAAGATTTAGGTGAGTGCCTTATTTTCGGGGAGGCCCTTATATTTCCGAAGTGGGGAAAAATAGGGGGGGTGCCTTACTATACAAGGAGGTCCTATATTCGGGAAAACAGGGTATTAGATAACTTTAAAAAACAGCTTCTCAAGCGACTCTCCCCCCACATCTCTCACACAGGCTTCCAACATTTTAGATTTTATGGTGTACCTCCTCCCTCAATTTGTTAAAAAAAAACACCACCAGAATTTTCCTCCTGCTCAATCTCCATTTAGCAGGAGCATCCAATAAGAGGGTCATTCTTATGCAGCAGCTGAAGCAAAGTTAGACATTTCAAATGCAAAGGCTAGTGTTTGGGATAAAACTAAGGAGCCAAAAAAGCTTGGTAAACAGACCAGCAGTGTATAAAAGCCAAGGCTGCCACCCAAACAGCAAAGTCCTGCACTAGTGAGAGAAGAGGACAACTTATTATGCATTCCATGACGGCCGAGACAATCCCAGGGTTTGTTGTTGCTATTGACGCAAATCTTGCCCCATCAGCTACACCAATTGCATAATAAAATAAATTGGCTCTCTCCAACCCAGGCCCCTTTTGGGAAGAATACCTGAATGCAACCACAAAATTAAAAACATCAGCAGAGTGTCACTTGGTAGTAATAGAATTCACTTTTACCAAATCTCTTTTTCTGTCTCCTCACAAAGCTCTACCCTACCCACCTGGTCCATCTTCATTCATATACCAACTCTCTGAAGAACAAAAGTTCTCTACTCTGGGTGGTTCATAAAATTAAAATGGAATAATGTGTAAAAACAATAACCTCCCAATGATATAGCAATGACTATAATTAATAAGTAAAAAAAAATTATGTCAAAACAAAACAAATTAAATAAGGGGGGAAATACAATTAAATAACTCCCTAAATGTACTGGTACTTGTTTTCAAAGATTACAAATAATATTAAAGCATGTCCCATATACTGTAAGCATGTCCTGGTAAGTTATTCCAGAGGATAGGTGACACCACCAAAGTAGATCTTTTCCTAGGTATGATTTTAATTCTCACTGTTGGCACCTGGGGCATTATATTGTAAGAGGGCCAAGTGATGTGCACAGTAGATCTTTAGGAAAGACACTCTGCCAGATAACAAGGTCCCAGACTCTATATTCCCTTAGTGACCCTAACTACAACACCAATGGTGGGCAGCAACAGGTTCAGACACACCTGGGAGGGGGGGTAGCAAAATTGGGTGGTCTCTGGGCAGGAGGGTGGCGAAATTGAGTAGCCTTCGGGCGGGGGGGGTGATATTGGGTGACCACGCCCACCTCCCTGACGTGCACCATCAGGTTTTGTCCATGAAAGTGATTCAAGGTCTCCCTTGCTCAAAAGACAGTCATATCTGACTCTAGGGTGCAGTGCTCATCTCCACTTACAGCCAAAGAGCCAGTGCTGCCTGTGTTTGCAGATGTATACATGGCCATATGGCAGGCATGACTAGATCGTCCACGATGTAGGCTCCACCCATGATGCAGGCTCTTTTCAGATCAGGCGGGTCCTGCCCCCGAAACGCAGCTGCTTGGGCTGGAGGCGGTTGCTCCTGGTGCTTACGATTTTTATGTCATCTGCGGTGGCGGTCGTGCTTTCTCCCTGCTGTTCTGAACAGGCTACACTGGTACCCAGGGCAGCAGAAGCCTTTGCCGAAGTGGGTCGATGTGTTTTTTTAAAATGTTGCTGCTTCCCTGCTTTGTAATCCGCGGCACTGGGAGAGAGTTCCATTGGTGCGTGGCACTGACATCAGTGCCGTGCACCAAGGGAATCTCCTAGCGCAGTGCACCAAGGCTTCTCACCAATTCCTTTAATATTTTACCATCCATCTAGGTTTTTCTTCTCTTTTTAATACAGGAATTGTCTGATTCTCCTGTTTAGTAGTCAACACAGTTTAGTAATGCAAACTTGTTCCTTATGTGGACTTTATATTTATCAGGAATGTTGCTTGAATTATATTTTGGTACTACAATTCTGTTCTTTTTCAGGTCTACTCTAGTGGTGAGTATTAACAGTTCATGACCATTCTTGGTTTTGTTTTGTCAGAGGGAATACGGCTTCTTCATCTCCCACTTCCAATTATGTAGTCTATTTGATTTCTATATGGATCACCAGGTAATGGCCAGATGCAAAGCCATCTCTTCATTCTTTGAAGCATGTATTTGCAATAAACAAATTGTTGGTTTCACAGAACTCTATAGTAAATTTCCTGCTTCATATTTGTCCTATAGACCAAATTTTCCAGCAAGATTTAGTCCTGCTTTGATTCTTACTTTCACATTCTAATTACTGTATCTACAATTATAACCATGCCTTGTTTTTGTGTGGGATCAATTTCCTCTTGGATGCACCTTCTTCAGCATTTTTAGTTCAAGCCCAGACCTGGATGGTGGCCATGCTGATATGCCTTTCCCAAGTCTGATTGATATTATTCTGTCAGACTTTTCATTAAAACTTCTCATTGCCTGTGCTACAATCTTGCGCCAGTATTAGAGACATTCTATTTCTTCAAAGGTTTGTCATTTTGAGAGAACAATCTGTAGCTGTCAGACTGAAAATATTCCATTCTACTTTAGTTCATGGAAACCAAGCACTTCAGTGTTTAAACATTCAATTTCTTGCTTTATGGCTTCCTTTTACCTTGATTCATACTTCTCACACTCCCTTTTTCAATCATACCTGTTGTACAGCAACAATCTTTTTTTTCTTCACTTCTGTGCATGTCAGCCACTAGACATCCTGTTGGCTTTAATCTAGCTACGCCCTCAGCAACAGAAAACTGTTTACATTTGTCCTTTGCTCTTCCCCAATAGCTGATTTAAGTGCCTTCCAACCCAGGAGTCTCATCCTCCAGCACTGTCTCGTTTCACTTTGATTGCTCCATCGTAGAGTCTTCATGGCAAGAAACGTTCAGCAGGGATTTACCAATCTACCTTCTGCACAGTAGTAAAACCCTGGGTTACGATAGAGGTCCGTTACAACAGCCTCCTTTGTAACCCAAAAAAAAACTGTAAACTGAAACATCCATAGAAATGCATTGGGAAATAAAAAAATTGTCTTGAATTGATTGTTGTAAACCAGGAAAAAACATTAAAAATGTGTAAACCGGGATGGCATTTCCATAGGATTTGCCATTGTAAACCGTAGCAAACTTAAACCGACGTGGTTGTAACTTGGGGTTTTACTGTACTAACAAAGGTTAGCTTGAGTGTCACCACCTTTGGCTTCTCCTCGAGTGTCATCTTCAGCTACCAATGCTGCCTTGAAGAGGGTGGATACATCTTCCTCTGGTGTCTCAGATGTGGCCATTCCTCCTTGAGTGACCTTGGTAGGCGCCCAGGCTCGCAATGGAATCTGGCCTTCTGACAGCACTGCTTCCAGCTTCACTGACACACTCAAACCCTTTCACCATGTTAACATGTGCATCCAAGAAGAGGAAACAAAACTAGAGGAAGCATTTTATTTAAAAGGCAAAACTGAAACAATGATCAACAAGCCCTAAGCAATAAATAAATAGATAAATATCCATGTAGTCATCCTTTAAAGAAAAGATGTTTTTTTTATTTTCAAAATAAAAGAGAAATAACATGTCATGGATGTTTTGGCAATGCCGTCCCTATTGAATTGTCTCTGTGTTCTGCCACCCACAGGGTTGGGGGCAGGGTGAAAAATGCTTTAGGCATCAGAACAACTCTTCCATTTACCAACTAAATAAACCCAGACACAGCCTTTTAAAAAGCTCCAATACTACCAGCTTTTGGCAGTGGCAAAGTGAGAAAGCAAAGAAGCAGTAGGCATTTCTGATCAATAAAGCTCTCTTAGAGTGCTGTGCATCCAGAACAGGGACTGACAAAGAATAACAAATAATATATCTTTCTCTCCATTTTGCTGTCTTTCATTCTCTCTCTTGAGAAAGAAAATATAAGCTTCTCTTCACACTTGTTCCAGCACCTTCGTTTTCAAGCGCAGCACCAGTTCGTACATTGAAGGCTTATGCAACTGAAGCCAAACTAACCCCCATTAACCTACGATAGGACAGTACAGCTAATCTCTGTCCAGATGTACAAGCTAGATGTTGCACCTGCTAAGCAAAATTTGCAATTCAATTCATCCTCTCTCCTGCAGCAAGAGCGTTTTTCTATTCCACAACTTCTCTGAGATCTCCGTGGTGGCAAACCTCAAAACAAAATAAGCTCACACAAACAGAAATGCCAAAAAAGAACTGGAGCCATGCTATACCATGACAAGGAGACCATCTCCATAATAACACAGTGTTGGACTTTATGATATTTTGTCCTCAAGCCAGTATGTGGCATACGCAGAAGTCAGCAATGCTTTATCAATCCCATATCCACCCACACACCAAAGGACACAGGAAGGATATCAGACTTGTAGTTAAACTGGTACAGAAGAAAGAGACAGGAGAAAAAGAGACGAGAGACAAAAGGAGAACAATCTGGCAATCAACTCTGCTCTGTACAAAACACGTTTTTCCTACCAAAAGACTGGTCCTTGAGCCGGTTCCAAGCGTTCGGGTCTCTCCCTTTGGGCGGTGTAGGTCTAGGCTGCAGCACCCACTCCGCACGCGGGGAATTGGGAGGTTTTGCTTTGATGGAGTCTTCTACTAAAGAAATAATAGGGTCACTTTTTCTTGTTGTGCTTTCCAGACACCACAACCCGCCCAACTCCCTTTAAAATATTTTTTTTCTTAATTAGAAATCTTATGGTGGCCACAAAAGGGAAATCTTTCAAGCATCCTGAGTGTTAGGAATATAATGGGTTTATATCAACAGAGCTATCAAAATTTTGCTAAGTAGTGTAATGAGGTATAGTGAATTCATAAAACAAGTAGCCCTGTTCCCCAAATTCTCTCCATCTTACATGCAGTTTTGTCTTCCACTTCCCTGTGCTACTGGTTGGGATATGGCAATTTATATGCAAACACTGGCCCCCAACATGCTGGGTCCTCATTTGTCAACCTGAGGGTCATCAAGATCGAATTCACAACATTTTAGCTGCAATACAGCAGTTTAACCACTATGCCACCAGGGCTCATTAATTTGATTTGATTTGATTTGACCAGTAAGATTAAGCAGTTTTACAGCACACACACAAAATGTATCATTCCTTACAAACCTTGGCTGAGACCATACAAATGTTCCCTACAATCTGGTGCATTTTGTTTTGAAACCATCGTACCCATGCTCACGCAAACTACTGACTGTTTGCTTGCATGCACGCACGCACACGGTAATTTTCAAAGGGTCCACCATTGAGCTCCAAGGACCAAGCCCATACTCTGTGCTGGCTTTTACCTAAAAAGATTCCTTGCTCCCCCTCAGAGATAGGGATAATTTTGCTATTCACCGCCCAACAACTGTGTTAAATGCAGGAAAAGGCTGGAAGTGACAGGAAGTACTTTATATAGCTGTAGAGGACATAATTTCAGCAGGCACAGTTTTTCCCCATCTGACAATGTGTCATACAAGATAGTTCAACCTGGCCAAATATCCCTTCCTCAGACCCACAGAAGGATTGCAAGTTCCCCTGGCTGGCCACACTGGGTGGGCGGGAGGATTCTGGTAACTGCATTTCAAGCGGGGGGGGGGGAAGCTCTTCTCCCTTATGTTCAGATGCTATCAAAGGAAGTTGCCTAAAAGGAGCACAGCCCACAACTCTTCCTTCATGGTGTACTGTCCCCTTCTACACAGAAGCTATAGCCTACTTCTTTACAAGGTCAAGATGTGAAAAAGTACCATTGGCTCAGTCCATCTTTGTCTTCGCTAAATCTTGGAAGGCTTAGATAACAATGTCATTTGTTTTAATGATTTGGTTCACTAAGGCAAAGCCTGAAGGCAGGCAGCGATCAAGTTGCTTGTTCCTACAGCAAAGAGGATGGATTAGCAATATCTTAATTATCCCAAGCAGATATTTTCCCAGCGTCTTTCTAAAAACACTCAATTGTTAAAGCTTTTAAAACCAACCTTGAGAACATGCTCTCTTGCATAATCTCATAGTTAAAAAGGTTTTCCTAATACTTAATTTCAATCTTCCTTCCCACAGATTAAGCCCATTTGAAAAACTATATTCTTTCCATCTCAGGTCTGAACATGTCCAAATATTTATTCCTATTTTACTCTCATTCTTTATGCACTGATCCTGCATTTCAACTTTGAATAACCTCGGTTCCCTTCCCGTGGCCAGTCTTACCACAATTAATCTCTCTATCCTTCTTGAGAAGCACAGGCCTCAACCTGAGAAGAGTTCAGATAACATTTCACTTTGGGGAAACATGAGAAACAATTTCCCACTCTATGTAGAGAAGTTCAGTCCCAGCACCAGTGGAGATGGTGATACCAAGACATGTATCTGACCAAGTGAGCTGCGGTTGAGTGATGCTTATGACAAACAAAACATGTTAGTCACCTAATTATGGATTCTCTTTGCTCCCCAGCAAGATTATCCACTGCCAGTAAACCTAGCTACCAAATCAAACAGGCCTCTCACACCAAAAAGCTTCCACATGATAATGGCAGACATACCTCTTTAAATGGCCTCAGACCCAATTAAAAGAACAGAAAAGACAAAGGAGTAAAGATATGCTGAACTCTTAATCCAAGCATATCAGAAAATAAAACAAAGCAAAATAAATAAAATAAAATAAAAAACACTGTAGCACTAATCCAGGGGTTCTCAACCTATGGCCATGGGCCAGACCCAGCCCGCAGCATCATTTCATGTGGCCTGCGTTGCCGCCACCATCGGAAGTGGAAGCATTTACGACAGCCATAAATGAGCCCACAGCTGTTGTAAATGGGCTTATGACAGCCATGGATGCGTTTTACAGCAGCATTTACAGAGGGGGAAACACCAGTCCAGCTTACTCAGCTGTCTGAGGGGGCATGGTCTGGCTCATGGATTTAAAAGATTGAGAAGCCCTGTTTTAACCATTTCAATGCCTATCCTTGTCAAAGATTGGAGTGTTGTTTTTCTTCCATCCATTTGGGCATTTAGATTAAGATTGATGTTAATAGGCAAAGACATACAAGAAACAGCCAACTTTTGAACTGGATGATCGAGAGGTTGGGAATTTTACTTTTCTGGACCACAATACCTATAATCCCCAAGCAGCACAATCACTAGCTATGCTAGTTGATGGGAATTCTAGGAGTTGTAGTCTACAGAAGTATCTTGTCACCAAGTTCTGGATCATCCTGCTTCAAAAACTTGTTGTTTTTCTTCAGTGAGCATCAGCCTTAATCCTGCACTCATCAGAAATATGCACCATCTGAACCTGCCAAGCAAATTTATCTTGTGAAGAGTTCAGCACATCCAAAAGCAAACAAAAGAATCAAGGCTATAGTACCAAGTCATAAAAACATGAGCAAAATAATCTGCTTTTCCAAAACAAGGATTTTGTACTAGTGGGGGAAAAACTTCTAGTTTGTTCCAAAAACCCATTTAGCAGCCTTTTTAAAAAAAATTATTTGGCACTATAAAACGTCCCATCCATTTATAACTGGTAAAAATGATTAAAGAAAGATCTGGTACAGTTATGTCTGGTCTGGAACACAGAAGTCAGACATTACCCTATCCTTCTTGGCATTCATTCTAGTGCTGATCTGTTGGGAGACGAATTACCTGCTTGTCTAAAATAGAATGGGCTGTTAAGAAAAACCAAGGCTTAGTTCTGAGCTTAGTCCAGAACAGCTTATTTGTGTTTTTCAAGAGGGAGGGATAATATATACAATATATTCATCACAACAAATAAAGCACTGAGAAGGAATTTGTGAGAGCCTACATATCAGCATTTGCCCAAGGAATTTGTGTCAGGAAAGGAAAGAGAAATAGGCCATCTGATGCTTTCCAGATGCTTTAAGCTTTAACCACAGCTTTACATTAAGCTTTTGAGCCAAAGCCAGCAAGGCCAATGGCCAGACTGCTACATTACCCCCAAAACTGGAAATCACTAGGGTGCCCACCACTTTAAAACTGAGTTCCAGAAACCATAAAGACCTGTTGCTTCAGCAAAGTACACTATAGAGAAACCAGAACTTTGGAAGCAATTGGATGCCTTTCATTAATTCTCTTAGAAGATATATTCCCTTGTTGGTATTGGTCCACAAATAGAGACAGATGCAGAGAGAACTAAGCAAGAGAAGGACCCTCTGTACAGATATGAGCCTCAAGTCCACCGGCTCAGATCCAGGAAGAGCTTTATGGCAAGAACAAACATTCTTGAGGGTACACAAGAGCAAAACCAAATTAGAAGATGGAGGAAGGAGCTCACTGGGAAATGAACATCATTAAAGGTGGATATAGCTGAAGATCTCAATCTCTTCTACGTCACCCAGAATATCCTCAATAGGGTGAGGGTTGGAGTCCCTAAATGCTAGACCAACATGCTCAAGTGAGGACTATGGGTGGACAACAACACACAGTGTGAATGTGGGGAGAGACACAGAGTCCAGCCCATTTGGTGGTCTACCAGTTGCTGCAATGGACATGCACTGATGAGGACTTGTGTTTGGGCAACGACAAAGCAAAGCAAGTGGCTTCATTTTGGCAGTTCAGGGTCTGGTCAGGACATGAAAGAGAGATGCGTTCAGGAAATATACAGACTGTCAACTGCAAAATGCATTCCTACACGCAGAAAAGAACATGAGGTATTGACAAACTTATCAGTCAAGTACAGTAATACCCCGGATAACGATTGGATCGGATAACGCTAGAATCAGATAGCGATGCAAGTTTTTTGGAAAAAACTTGCATCGGATAACGATTCTGGATAATGAGTCTTAGCGTTATCCGATGCAATGGTCTGCGGGTGTGGGGTGGTTTGGGTAGAACAACCCAAACCACCCCCCACCTGCAGCGCTCTCTGCGACTGTGTCTTTTTTCCTCCCTGTATTTAAACTACAGGGAGAGAGAGAACTGATTTTGTCTTTCTTTCCCTCCCTATATTTAAACTACAGGGACGGGGAAAGAGAGAGATGAGAACCAATCACATCTCTCTCTTTCCCCCTTCCCTGTAGTTTAAATACAGGGAGGGAAAGAGACAAGGAGGCTTTGCGACTGCAGTAGGGTCGGGGGAAAGGCACTTTCCCCGACCCTACTGCAGTCGCAGAGACCGCTGCGCGGGGGGGGGGTAGCTTTAAAGGCAGGGAGGTCTCTTTCTTTCCCTGCCTGCCTTTAAAGCGGTTTGTCCCTGAAGTCAGGGCTTTTTTTTAGCGTTGTTCGATGCATGCATCGGACAACACTAAAAATCGGATAACATCATGACTTGTGGGACCAAGTCATAACGTAATCCGGGGTATTACTGTACTAAGGATTTTTCTGCACCTTAAAAAGGTAAAGCAGTCCACAGGGATAGGGGAAATTCTTATTAAAGCACTACAGAGTACAAAGGTTTCCCACCCACTCACCCATCCTTTTATCAAGTCTTTCCCTGCAACCCCCCCCCCAAAAGGCATTGCTACTTGATAGCAGGGTTAAAGGGCAATCTTGGACTTGCATCCAAGCCACAAGGAAGTAATGGACTGAGGCTGCCACCAAACTACTAGGTATTATTTATTTATTTATTTATTTATTTATTTATTTATTTATTTATTTATTTCATTTGTACCCCGCCCTTCTCCGAAGACCCAGGGCAGCTTTACAACTAAAAACAATTAAAACATATTACATACAACAGGTTAAAATTAGCTGAAAAATTAAAAGTTAAAAGTTAAAAACAACGAGAAGAGAAAAGAGGTGGGGTATTCAAAAGAGCAGGCGGCCAAATTGACCGTCTGGCCCACTCCCCACACATGCCCCGCCAGCCAGGTCTTCACTCCTTTCCTAAAGGGCAGCAACTCTGTCTGGAGATGCAACTCCGTTGGCAGGAGGTTCCACAGGGCCGGTATAAATCATAACTACATTTCTGCTACTCAAGAATGCTGGCAGCTTAGACCATACTGAGGTGCCTCCCTCCAAAAGGGAAGAAATTCACACATTTCACATCCTGCAACAGAAAAAGAGAGTTGATAGAACAAACACCCTCTCAGGAAGCAATTTGAAACAGAAATGTTTCCTTTTCTAAACAATAAAAAAGGAAGGCGAAACAAAAGAAAATGTGTTTGCATGATACTGAAAGCCAGAGGCATGGTTCCCAAGACAGACTTTGCATCCTAAAGAAGAATACAGTCAAACCTCACATAAAGAGCGTTTCGCTTAAAGAGTAACTCACTTAAAGAGCAGAATTTTCTCTAAATATTCACTTTGCTTAACAAATAAAACCAACCAAAACCTTGCTCAACAAATAAATCGGGGTTTGCAATCCCCCCCCCCCCACAATTGGTCATTTACAATGGTGTTTCACTTAAAGAGTAAACTCGTTTAAAGAGCAATCTTGTGGAACACATTATGCTCTTTAAGCGAGGTACAACTGTACTGTACTGTATATAATTAAGTTGGTGGAACAAGCTGAGAGAAAACACAAGCCTTCTTATTTTTTTCCAGAGGTCTGAAATTATATGCACTTATTTTTGTAGACAGGTCAAAATGTAGTAACAAACTGTTATTTTTGCAGTGAAGTTGGAGAGAAGACTCTTTTCACTTACAACTGAAATTACCAGCATAGAGTATTTACTACTCCGTGAGTTTCCTTAAAAGTTACTTTTAATTTATTTGTTTGTTTATTTATTTGCAACAGATATCACCCTGTTCCAAGTCCCCAGTACTGAATCAAAATTCTTAACAGAATGGGTTAAGGCACTATTTCCTAAAATTTTCATTCCCCATTTCCATAGTCTGGGAACTAATGAGCTAAAGAGAGATGGCTTTTTCCATCACACAAAGGTCCCACTGCCTCATTTAATGTTATTTGCCACTCAGCATGGGCACATATGACAAGTTGGGGAGAAGCAATGGAATTCCAAAACTATTAGAAGAGCACATGAACTACCTAACTTTACCGTACTGCTAGAGAAGGGATTTTCAACCTGTGGTCTGTGGTCTGGATGCAGCCCCCAGCACCATTTCATGTGGGCCCCCACAGCCTCCACCACACCAGAAAGTGCTATGTGGTGAAGGAAGGGCAAAATGGTCACACACACCCCAGGTTGTCTGAGGGAACATCACCCGGCCCCTAGCTTTAAAAGGTTGAGAACTCATGTGCTAGACAGATAGCAGAAGACAGAGAGAAAATGCATGACTTTTAAGTAATCTTGTTGCTTCCAGTAATTTAATCCCAAAGATTGAAAATCTGGTGTCAAATGGCAGAAGAACCAGGCTGCAGCCAACCCAAGACCTTACTAGCCCAGCCTTACTTACACAGAAGTCAACCAGCTACCCCAGTGGGAACTGAGAACCCTACACCCCCCCCCCAAAAAAAAAAAAAAAGACCAAGGCAACAATTTCCTGCTGAGTACAAGGACATATTTCCATTGTTGATAATAATAATAATTTCATCTCAAAAATTATTCTGGGTTGAAAGGATTTTTTGCGGAAGAAACTCCACTCAGGGGACACCCAAATGAGGCTCCTTTCATGTCCCCAAGAGCTAGGACAGAGACAGGAGCTCACTCCATCATGCAGTACCTGGGTCTCAAACTGCCGATTTGCCAGCCTTCCAGCTAACAAGGCAAGCATCTTAACCACTGAGCCACAGCAGCCCCATTGATTGTAGAAGGAATAAATGGCTAGTAGTCATTGACAGCCTCATCTTCCATTAATTCCTTAAAAAGACAACTAATCAATATCATTTTCTATGGCAACAAATCCCACATTTAACTCTGGCGTGCTGAAGCTCAGCCGTAACCTCAGCATGGATCAAACAAGCAAAATCCAAGCTTCTAATCCAGTCGGTAGGGAGAAACCCAATATCTCCGCCAAATTAATATAATCACTTTCTGTCAGACAGCACACACACATAAACACTTCTCCAACACAACAGAGGAAAATAATCCTATGTCTATTTTGTGGAGGGAGAGAAGAGAAAAAACCTCATCCCAGAACCTAAAATACTAAGACATTGGGTTTCCTGGAAGCCTTGCACTATTTCAACTCTGCTCAGGCAACTAGAAATAAAGCACAACAGAGCACTTCTGGGCAGGGGAGTTGCAGAAGCCCCAGTTTCGATTTATTCATCATAATCAGTGCAGCTTCATTATGCACTGCTAGTCATAAGAGGGAATTGTGAACAGGTAGAACATTACCATTCTTGTTTCCACCCAATGAAAAGAAGCGAAAAGATACAGTTGTCTGACTGTTCTGTGAGACACAATGAGCTGCTGTTCAAATCCATTATCCAGACTGACTCATTATTCACTCCGCCAATCTCAGATGACTAAAACAGCACTAGAAGAATAAAGCCCCGCATGGAATTAAGTAAATGGGCTAAATTGATGAGCTTCAAAAAGCATTAAAAGACAACAATTTTCCTTGCAGGCCACAATAAAGCCAAGGGGCAGCAGTCCAGCACAAAAAGACACACGCAAAGGCCAGGACTGCTGATTTTCATATTCATCTATTGCAGGGGTTCCCAACCTACGGCCCCTGGGCCGGCCACGGCCCACGGCACCATTTCATGTGTCTTGCAGCTGTCCTCACCACACCCAGAAGTGAAAGTGGGCACGTTTACGACAGCCATAAAACATGCCCACACATGTATAAACACAGTTACACCAGTGGTAAATGCACCCACAGCTGTCGCAAATGTGGAAGCAGGAGCATTTACTTCCACTTCTGGGGGTGTGGTGTGGCTTGCTAAACTGTCCGGGAAGGGTGGTCAGGCCCGCGGCATAAAAAGGGTGGAAAACCCTGATCTACTGCATCAAAAAGGAAGAAGGAAAATGGCTACT
This sequence comes from Furcifer pardalis, assembly GCA_030440675.1. NCBI lineage: Eukaryota > Metazoa > Chordata > Lepidosauria > Squamata > Chamaeleonidae > Furcifer > Furcifer pardalis. Next base: position 26,083,743 of record CP126893.1, read on the forward strand.
TCTCTAAACCAGCTTTTGACTGAATTAGACTCTTTGCACATTTGCTGGAACTTTCTTATTCGGTCACAAACATGAATAGTTTATTAATTCTGCTTGTTCCCTTGCTATATTCAGCAGAAAATTTTGTGCAGGGCAGTGTGCAGAAGTCTTGCATTTAATGCATTTATATTCCAATTTATCTCTCCAGCAAACTTCACTCACCCACATTTCTCTCTATAGAGAAATGTATACAGTACCTTTGAGACAGCTCTCCATAAAAACAGGAGCATTTAATTTGCAAGAAGGGAACCACTTTCAGCACCATTAGCTTTACACCAGGGACAGGAAACCTTTGGCCCTTCAGGCGCTTTGGAATGCAACTTTTATAATGCAGCACTTTTGGCACCGGAAGAAGTTGTGGGCCAAAACACTTCTTCCTCCGCTTTGCCCTACACAATTATTAAACAAGATGGTAATAACCGGGAGTATGAAAGAATCACTTATCAAAGCCCCAAGGTCTGTTAGCAAGTTACATAGTAAAAGTAAAGGTTTCCCTTGCTTAAAAGCCAGTCTTATCAGACTCTAGGGTTCAGTGCTCATCTCTGTTTCAAAGCCCAAGAGCCAGCACTGCCTGCTTCTGCAAATGTTTCCGTGGACATGTGGCAGGCATGGCTAGACACTGGAGTGCACAAAACGCTGTTACCTTCCCACCAAAGTGATCCCTATTTATCTACTTGTAATTTCTTGCTTTCAAACTGCTAGGTTGGCTTGAGCTGGGACAGAGACAGGAGCTCACTCCATTACAGTGTAATTATGTACATATTTATTGAACAGAAAAACCACTTTAATTCAATGGGAATTTAAACCCAAGCACTTCTGTTATGGGATCACAGCCTCATTTTTCAATAAAGTAAAATTTTTGGCTACCTTGCCGTTGTTTATATTATATAGGATGGGGTGGTACTTTAACATTTACAACAGCATGTATTTTTCTGATAAAAGTAACAGCCAGGTGGCTAACAGACTCGCTAAATTTGAATACCTGGCCCAGAACATCTGGCTTTGGAACTAGGGACCAGGAGTTCAATTCCATACAGTACCTGCCAGGAGAAAAGGCAGCCTGTATAGCCTTGCACAAGTTACATAGTTCTAGAGCATTGTTTCCCAACCTTTGGTTTTTGGACTTCAATTCCCAGAAGTCTAAGTCAATCATGTATTCTTATAATATGTAAGTGGATTTTTTTTTTTGTAATTTTGTAACTTTGTTTTGCAGTGTGGTTTTGTTTTATTGCACTGCTGTATTATATCATTATATTTATTGTATTATACAGTACTGTACTACAGTACTTTTGATTATGTTATATGCAGTTGTGGGCATCAGCAGGTTCGCATCAGTTCGCCACAACTGGTAGCAGAAATTCTGGCTGGCCCCTTTGCCCATTCCAGTTTTGAAATAAAAAGGAGCCTCCCTGGCCGAGGGAGGCTCAAAGATGACGCCGATGACGCCGCGCAAAGACGACGACGACGCTACGCCCTCCTGGCCCCCGTAACCGTCCGGGAGGTTAAAAAGGAGCCTCCCTGGATGAGGGAGGCTCAAAGACAACGACGACGACGATGCACAAAGACGACGACGACAACGCTGCGCCCTCCCGGCCCTCGTCACCGGCCGGGAGTTTAAAAGGAGCCTCCCTGGCCGAGGAAGGCTCGAAGACACCGCCAATGCTTTGTTGGACTCTCCCTCGGCCAGCCGGCCTCGAAGGGAGAGAAACCTTGGGGGTCTTGGGCGGCGATAGAGGACCTTGTATTGTGGGAGTCTCTTTGTGGGAGTTGATAGTAAATTGTGATATTGTTTTTTGTATACTATGGAAGCCGCCTAGAGTCAGGTTTGCTTGAGCAAGGCGGGGTATAAATTTGAAGAATAAATAAATAAATAAATAAATAAAGTACAGTACAGTACTGTAGTCCTAATTTAGGTACAACACAGGGCTTTCCCCCTGGCCACACCCACCATACCACACCCACAGAGTAGGTAGAAAAAAAAATTTGGAGCCCACCACTGGTTATATGTTATATTACTTTTGATTGTGTTTTATGTATGGTTTCTGTGAACTGCCCTGAGTCAGTTTTTACCGAGTAGGGCGGTATACAAATTGAATTATTATTATTATTATTATTATTATTATTATTATTATTATTATTATTATTATTATTATTATTATTATTATTATTATTATTATTATTATTATTATTATTATTATTATTATTATTATTATTATTATTATTATTATTATTCCCCAAAACAATGATCAGCCAATGTACTTACTCAGGCTTCTGGGAATTGAAAACTCCTGTGGGCACAAAGTGTGGAAATCACCCTCCCAAACTCTGGCTCCACAGCAATATAAGCATGTGTTTTCAAGTTACAATTTGTAGTTTTCAGTAAAACTTAAAAAATAAGGCCATAAATGCAATGGTATAAATTTCCAAGGCAAACTGTTGATAGTTAATAAGTACTCTACCAGCTCATGGAATTGGAACATGACAAGAGATATGGTGGCAGCCTAGTTAAACTGTTATTGTTGTTGTTTTTCAGTCACACAGTTGAGTCCGGCCCTTTGTGGCACCATGGACCACAGCACACTAAGCTCCTCTGTCATCCTCCATAGCCAGCCCAGATCTACGTTCACTGCTGTCTAACCATCTCATCCTCTGCCTGCCCCTTCTCCTTTGCCATTAATCTTTCCTAGCATAGCATCAGGGGCTTCTCAAGTGACTCCTCTCTTTTCATTTGGTGAGCAAAGTACTTGGGCTTCAGTTACAGTATCTGTCCTGTCATCCCAGGAGCAATCAGGGTTGATTTCTTTCAGGATGGACTGATTTGATCTCCTTGCAGTCCAGGGGACTCTCAAAAGTCTCCTCCAGCACCACAGTTCAAAGATGTCTATTCTTTTGTGCTTAACTTTCCTTATGGTCCAGCTCTCATAGCCATACAATAATACTGGGAAGACCATTGCTTTAACTATGTGGATTTTCATTGGCAGAGTGATGTCTCTACTTTTTATTCTTCTGCCTAAGTTTGCCATAGCTTGCCTACCTAGGAGTAAGCGTCTTTTTATTTCATGGCTGCAGTCACCATCTGCAGTGATCCTAGATCCCAAGAAGGTGAAGTCTGCCACTGCTTCCATTCACACACACATCCCTATTTGCCAGGGAGTGATTGGACCAAATGCCATGATCTTGGGTTTTTTAAATGTTGAGTTAGGTCTTCTTCACTTTCTGCCATTAGGGTAGTATCATCTGCATATCTCAAGTTATTGATATTTCTCCCAGCAATCTTAATTCCACCTTGTGCTTCCTCCAGTACTTGATGTACTCTGCATATAAATTAAATAAGCAAGGTGACAATATACAGCCTTGTCATTCTCTTTTTCCTATCCTAAGCCAATCAGCTGTTTCCTATCCAGTCCTAACTGTCACTTCTTGACCCACATACAGCTTTCTCAAAAGACAGGTGAGGTGGTCTGATACTCACATCTCTTTAAGGACTTGCCACAATTTATTGTGATCCACACAATCAATGTGTCATTAATGAAACAGAAGTAGACATTTTTCTGCTACTCCCTTGCTTTCTCCATGATCCACTGGATGTTGGCAATTTGGTTTCTAGTTCCTCTGCTTCATCAGTTGGCTGCGCACCCAATGAACACTCTCTTTTTTTCACAGGCAGGACAAGACAAAAACAAGATTCTTAGCCAAAGAGTAATGCAGAAAGTATTTGTTGTTGCAGGACTCTGGCAAGGTGCATTAGATATAAATAACTTTTTTTTAAAAAAGGCAACTCAACAAAAATAAGAATCTGGCTTTTGGGTTGAAAATGTCTCTACATCTTTCATTGTCTTATGGGAAGAAATTGACTCATCTCCCAGCAATACAATTGGATGGCAATAAGCAGAGTGGTTCAAAGAGGGAGTTACTGCTTTTGCTTGTGAAAACAATAAATTATAGAATGCAAAAACTGTTAGCTGTCTTGCAGAACTATCCCACTAATGCAACTAGGATCAAAACTAGGATGAGGCGTCATCAAGAAAAATCAGTCATCAAGAAAAATCCATTTCAAGAAAAACCTACTTAGCTGCTACCTAACAAAAATAAACTAAACAAAGAAAGGGTGCTGTGACATTTATTTTAGTCCCACAATCTAAAAATCCTTCTCCTACCCAAAGGTGCTTACAAATAAGTATCACTCAGCATTAATAAATCACGGCTTTGCTACTACATGTAGAATAAGGACTGACTTCACATAGTAGCAGAAGATATTGCATGTTTTGTCTTTACTTCTCACTATATTCCAGCCACACCACTGTCCTTAGCACTGTAACACTAGTCCTATAAAACTTTATCTTAAGAGTTATTGGCTATTTTAATCCATTATTAATGGTTAGAATCCTATTAGTTACACTCACCAGCAAAAATCAATTGACATAAATCACCATGGCAAACTGCCACAGGGTAAGAAGTCAGCCTGTGCTGAGTCACACCAACTTCTTAAAGTACAACAATTTGTGACTGAGATTTACACTGATTGAGTTACACCATTATAAATATATAACAGAATTCCAGGCTCTGAAAGTGTGTACCCAGAAGAGTGCTTTTGGCTACTAGAAGGAGTGTAAATGAACAGATGATAAAGTGGCGCTCACTACAAGACTCTACTCAAGGCATGCAGAGTTACGAGTGCTTCATCTGCCCTGCAAATCACTGCTCAGACTGAAACCACAATGGCTTCAAGAGAGAGAGGAAATGAATGCTACCAGCAGTAGTTCATTAATTTTCCATTCACCCAACAACAGCTGGATTTTCTCTACTAAGAAAAACAAAAAGGGAGCAACTCTGAGAAAACACAGGACCAATATGAGTGGAAAACAACAATATGTGGACCTTCATTCAAATTTTAGTGAACAAGTCACAGCTATTACACACTGGCTGAAATCCAGTTGTAAGATGGAACTAGAGAAGGCCCACTGAATCAACGGAGCATACAAAAGAGCTGACTCACCAACCCCCTATTGATTCAATAGGTCTATTCCAGTTGTGTAACTTACTACTGGGTTTTGCCTGTTTGGAAGTATTCTCAGCTGTATTATCAAAAATAGAGAAGAGATATACCCTGTCAGACAGAAGGCTTTGCCCATTATTATTATTATTATTATTATTATTATTATTATTATTATTATTATTATTATTATTATTATTATTATTATTATTATTATTATTATTATTATTATTATTATTATTATTATTATTATTATTATTCCAGATTACCTGGGTTGAAAGGGTTTTTTAGGTGATTACCAAATGAGGCACCTTTCATGTCCCCAAGTGTAGCTGCCAAGTATTGAAACCCGACCTTCCAGTCTCCAGCTCAGCACCTTAACCACTAAGCCATGGGGGAAGGGGCAAGGCTCAGCCCATTAAAAGATTCTATGACCCCTTGCAACTATGATTCCTTAACAAATGGTCTATGCTCAGGGGAAAAGGAGGGAGAACAATTAGGAAAACGGAGATAGATAAAAGAGTACAACATCTACAACCCCTATAGAATGAGAAAGGACAATTATATGAGATAAGGCTCATCTGAAAACATTCAGGATGTGTGAAAGGAAAGAAGTACTATGTTCATTTTGTTTACTGGCTTCAAAACTGGCACAAGACCTCGTTTTAAATGTAATTAAGACAGTTTCACAACATTTAAAAGGAATACTCTGCCTCCAGGGATAAGGAAGTTATTCAACCATGGTAAGCACACATAACCTTTACTCCTCTTCATTAAAACCAAAACAAAAATCCACCCAAAGTACTACCAGACAACTTTGTATAATTTAGTCATGTATCCATGAAATTATGCATCCGTTGCTCCTGCCCTGCTCTGTCTAGGATGGCTAACCAAAACCACAACCAAACCAAACACTTCTGGGGAGAAAGGAGGATCCAACGAAACTTAATACTAGACATCTAGTATAAATACTTTCAAGTTTAAAAAGCTTATTGGGGGAGAGCATGTTTACACTTACCTACTTCTAGTTGACAATCCCACTATAGAGACCTTCCCGGGTTTCCTTTCTTCGCCTTTGCCAAAATGCAAAGGTTCAGGGACACCTTCTATCCCGTCAGCCACACGACCTTCTTTGTTCGAGAATGGGTGAACCCAGGAGACCATCCACTTTGCTTTCATCCTCTAATGGCGTGAACACAGTGGCAGCCTGACATTGGTTGCTGTAACTGGCAACAGTGGAACTGGATGCAAGGATGATCTGTGCTTCCAGTGTTGTCTTCAGCAAGCACAACTTCTCTCCTAAACATGCTCTACTACTCAGGAGTGCCAATCAAAGGGAGGAAGGTTCCTAATTAATCCAGAGGCTGTTTTCTTCACTTAAAACTCCCCACAACTCCAGTTTGCTTCTTGAAAACAAAGACACATCATAAAATAAAAGACTCTGATCAGTGCATTGAGAACTATCATAAATACAACCAAGTTTAGAAATAAAGGCAAAAGGCAGGTCCTTTCCCACAATTACTGGACATAACCTATTCTTATACCTATCATACTCTCTGCACATACACCACAATGAATTGGGGCCTAGAACAATGGTGGCAAACCTATGGCATGTGTGCCAGAGGTGGTACTCGGAGCCATCTCTGTGGGCACCCATGCAATCACCCCAGCACAGAGTTCACCCTGCCCCTCTCTCTGCCCAGCAGCCCAATAGGAGCACTTCCTCCCTCCCCCCAGCACAGAGTTCACTCCACCCCTCTGCCCAGAAGCCCAATGAGAATGATTCCTCCTTCCCCCAGCACAGAGTTCACTCCGCCCCTATGCGCAAGAGCTCAAAGGGAGCATTTCCTTCCTCCCCTGTTACTGTGTTGACACTTTGCAATACATAAGTCAGTTTTGGGTTGCAGTTTGGGCACTCGGTCTCTAAAAGGTTCGCCACCACTGGCCTAGAACAAGCATGTCAAAAAGACTGGAGAAGGAGATAAAGAAACAGAATGATTCACATCAGCCAAAAATAAATTTCTCTCTCTCCCTACATTATAATGATCAACCCAAGCACTTTTACCTTCTGTTGCAAAGAAAGGAGGATGATACACACTCATTGTGTTTAGGAGACAGCAGTTTAGTGGGTGTGTGGAAGGCGGGAAACAACACGATATTCCAAAAATTGTCAGGATGGACTGCAAAAACTAGTCTGCACCCCCACCTAAGGCAATCTTGCAACTATTCAATGTTGAGGCACCTGTGGAACTACCATGTCTTGGAAGGACCTGGCCTGGGAATTTGTCCAAAGGGTGACAGCAGTGGATTCATCTTTCAGGCAATCTATAAATATATATGTACTGAATTTTTAAAAACAAAGCTACATCAGGAGATCAGCTGAATAAGCCGAAACAGGGCCAGTAGTTTCACTAGAGGCAAAAAAAGATATCTTATTAGAAATAATCCCTGGATCTCTTAGTGTTTGTTTTGTTTTGCATGAGTAGGAGCACTTTGAAATGCCTTGAAACAAATTTAAATCTGGTAGTCTGGCTATCACACTACTGTGCTGTCATAACACTGTCACCATCCAGTAACTCAGTGGTTAAGAAGCTCACCTTGTTAGTTAGAAGGCCAGCAAGTCAGCAGTTCAAGACCTGAGTACTACATGACAGATTGAGCATCCATCTCTGTCCCAGGTCCTGCCAACCTAGCAGTTCAAAAGCAAGAAATTGCAAGTAGATAAATAGGGACCACTTCAGGAGGGAAAGATCTTGGGGACGTGAAAGGAGCCTCATTCAGGTGTCCCCTGAGCAGAGTTCCTCCAGCAAAAATCTTTTCAACCCAGAATAATTTCTGACATGAAATTACGATTATTATCCAGTAATTGCAAGGTGGGGATGGTTTTGTGAACCCACAGACTCCAATTCTTTGTTAAAATCTTGCAACACACGCCTATTTATTCCTACGTTTTTATATCTCTCTTCTCTACCCACCAGGTCCATAACAGTGATGCACAATCACATAAAGTCTAAATAAAATCTAAATGCTGAGAATGCCACACTGTAAACCCAGATGCTAAAAGGACAAGAACATATTTGATCCGTTTTCTATGCTGCTTCAGCAGTCTCTGGCTGGCATATAATAGCCAGGAGTCCTTGTGTTTCTGAAATGTAGACACAACAGACCATTCAACAGTGAAAACACTAAAATAATTCTTTGTCCCCAGTCATTCAGGCATATGTACAAACACAAGAAAGGACTATTATGAACAACTAGACTGATCTTCCACATGGCACATGTCTGTGAACGACAACCATGCATTTCTGGTTTTGCTTGGGCTGTCACAGCAAAGTTTTTACAACTCTGCATGTCATCGTCAACCTACGGTCCAATCCTATGCACCAGAGTCTTTTAGTTCACAACTGCCTTTATCGCCAGCCAAGCATGTCCGCACTACTAAAGGAATTTTGGGAGCTGTCATCTTTTTTTTTTAAATACTTTTCCAAGCTATGTTATACAAGATCACTTAGAGGTAAATCCTCTCTACCTAGAAAATATTGACAAGATTGCCATAAGTCAGAAGTGACTTGATGGCACGTGATTTTTACTATTATTGTAATAAAAGTGAGCCTATCTAGCAGGAAGGGCTTCACACTAGCCTAGCTATGACACTGAGAACAAGGACATTTGCAGCAGACCCAGGATGGCAAGCTAAACCTTCAAGTTATGTTGCACAAGCTTTGATAAGAAAAAGTTTAACTGTGTTTTATTGTTTGTATGATCAGTGATCAAGGTCCTATTTGGTCAATACCGAGGCACACACATGCCATACACATTGAGGAGAGCATACTAGCTCCACCCTGCCCCCTTACCACTTTTAATACATGAAAGCAACAAGTACAGGGGGGCCTGTAAGTCCCTACCAGTCCATATGTTATTATGTTATATTCAATTATTTAAAATGTTCTTTTTTCAGATAAATCTGGCCAATTTATGTTGAGGGTAATGTCTCACAGAACATGGTGTCACATAATATTATGCAGTGAGAATGAAGGACAGCACAGATACACTGGATAAATAAGATATATGTACAGGTAGGGACTTACAGGCCACCCTGTAGAAGACAAAGGAAGTATTCTATCTCTTTAGCGTCTGCATGTGATAGAGGAGTTTCCGCCTTCCACATACTGGGAACAGCAACAGAGAAGGAAGGGGTTCCCCTCAACATAGGTGGGCCCTACATAATTTATAGGGCTGTAGTTTACACAGCAAAAGAAAGAAACTCAAACACTGGGCTGCTGTTCTTTAACATACTCCCCAAATCTGTTGAATAAATGAAGATGTAGTTTGGCACATGGATGGTGGCATCATGAGGAGAGACTAAAGGCCATCCAATACAACAACCAAGAAACAAATCCATTCACACAAAAAGCCTGCAGCGGTTCCCATATGGCAAACAGTGGGAGAACTAGGAAGTTGGGTGATCCTGCCCTGCAATTTAGTAAAGCAAGGACAATTCAGCTAATCAAACACTACTTAATACTATCCTTAGCCTAAGCTGTTTGGCTACAAGGCATTAAATGGTAAAGACACAGAGACTCTGTAGCCCCACATCATAGTTCAAAAGGAGTGAGGAGATGCATGAGCTGGGAAAGGAAGCAGAGAGAGAGAGAAGCCAAAATCACATTCCTGTTGGGGTGGGGCTTTGTTTTCACACAGCTGGTAACAAGTATTGGCTTATGACAGGGTATCATGGATCAAGCTTTGAACACTGGGAAACAGTGCTTAATTTGTGGAGAAGGAAGGGAGAAAAGGGAACATTTCACTTCCCCCTGTGTTTGGAGAAAAGCAAAGTAAACACAGCATAGGAAAACATGCCCCTAGTCACATAAGGAGTGCAATGAAGACTGTACTTATGTAAGGAGGATTTGAGAAGGGGATAGGAATAAAACTTCGCCCATTCTCGATTTCTTTCTTTATTTTAATTCTCTTTACACCCACTAGGGAGAAGCAGCAGATGTTCCTCTTTCTGTGGGCATCCTGCTAGAGCAGATTAGAAAAGATTGTACATCGAGACAAGTCCTGTTGCCTCAAGAACATGCACACACACCATGCTGAAGATGTAAACATAAAAAACCTGTGACTGTCTCTTTCTACAGGCGATCGCTATTAACCAACAAGTCTCCCAAATTCTTCATTCTCCTCTCCCGCATCCCCCTTTCTCAACATTTTGGCACGCTGCCTTTCCAGACCACAATCCTGTTTTCACAAGAAACATAAAGGTTGTCATTTTTGCTTGAGATTTTTTTAAAAAAAGAGATTGTCTAATTTATTCAATATGCAAAGCTATTTACATATGTAACTTACTGTAAAGGAGGCCATTACTTAGTCCCAATGCTGAATAGAATTCCTCAGCAAAAGAGGAAGAAGCAATACTTGATGGAAAGAACAGAAGAAATTGCAACAACCTTGTAGCTCCATAAAGACACTTTAAATCAGCAATTCTCAACGTTTTCAGGCCATGGGCCTGACCACGCCTCCTGGGCGTGGTTCCTCCCACCTGGAAGCAGAAGTAAAACGTGCACTGTGCATGCGCAGATTGCATCTAGCGGCATTTTGTACCTGTGTGGTGTGTTTTTTCCTGCTTCCGGGAGTGGCAAGGGCTGATGAAATGGCTTTGGGGGCCAGGTCTGGCCCACAGGCTGTAGGATGAGAATGACTGCTCTAAATACTTTGAAAAAGGACCATCATGTGTTTTCTGTCTGATCCTGATGAGTTTTCACAGCACCTAAGAAGTCCAAGAAGTTTTGATCACTGCCAAATTTCACCTCTCCTACCATACTGGAATTTCCATGGACCAAAAAACATTTTGACCCAGGTTTCCCTGTGACTTCATGTGGCATTCTATCTCACCTTTAAAAGGGGGAGTTTTACTTGAGGTAAGCTTTCTTGTATTAAAGAATACAATGTTTTTACATTGTATAATGTATTTACAATGTATTTTTAATTCCATACTTTATGTTGTTCCTCATGATATTCCCAAGGTATTGGAGCAATACTTGGGAATATCATGAGGAACGACATAAAGTATAGAAAACTCTAACTCATTATGCAAGGGAAGATCCTTGGGAAGAGAGGACCTGGACATAGACAGACCTTGTGGCTGAAGAACCCGAGAGGCTGGGGTGGAATGTCCTCAGAAGAACTGTTCCAAGGAGTTTTGTTGTTCAGTCGCACAGTCGATTCCAAGGAGTAAAGAACAGAAAGACTTTCGCCATGATGACAGCTAATATTTTGAATGGATAGGGCACTTGAGGAAGCTTTCTTGTAGGCCAGAAGCACACAAAGAATGGAGACACCAACATGCCAACCCAAGTTTTACTAACTTTCAAGGAACATCTGATAAGCTTCATACCTTTAATCTAATCTCAGATTCCTGATAGAAAATTACTTTTAAGGGGGCAAAGTTTTATGTATCAGGATGTTCTTTAAGGAAACAGGTAGCCAAATCTTTTTATTACTCATATTAGTAACATTATATAATTGACCTGTGGCAACAGTTATGAAATTCATTCTAGGCATGTATGTTATGGCATCTATGTTGCCTGTATTCTTAGTGCTTGGTTTATCATTTTAGCAGCAAAGACTGACTGATACAAAGAAATTGGCTATAAGCCACAAAGTATATGCCAAATAACACATGCAAGTCTTCAGGCTGCCACAAGACTCTTTGTTATCTGCAATGGAAATACAAGAACAGAAGTCATGGATACAAGCTTCTGTTATGTTCAACAACAGGCAACAGCTTAACAATGAATGCAACTATTGTTAAGAATATGTCATCAGACAAACCTTTATGAGTACACCCAGGAGCTCAGAAGACTTATTATCTCTCTTTCTAACAATGCTGCTTTTGCAAGTGCAAAGGGTGTTTAAAAGGTTTCCTTTTACAAGCCCATTAAGACACATTAGTTCAAACAGATGCTACTTATAGTAAGAATTATCTATTGCCACTGTCCTATCTTTTTTGGAGAGGCTGGAGGTCCCTCATAACTATCCTGGCACTTGGATCCCATAGTTTAAATCAATACCGTCACATCTAAACCAGTTTTCAAGGTTCTCCTGCCAACAAGTTATTCTCTTTTCTGTACTACTTCTCCACCCATTATCTTCAAGGACTAGCTCTAACTTAGTTCACTTTTCTCATTACTGGATCAATGTTGCATACCTTTCTACATTTTAGGTCAAACAATACATATATTTTATGTGTTTCATGACTTCTTGTTCTTTTCTATTTGCTTTAGTGTTTTTCAATGGTCATTCACTCAATCCAAAAGATTCTTACTGTCCTATGATAAACACATATTTCAAATGCTTCTCTCTTTTTTACAATCATCTGTATCAACCTTCAGTATTCCATGCCATACAGCAGAATAAAGAATACACAGCACATTCACAACAACAATTTATGTTGTCTTGTACATTCTTCATCTTATGGAGGCTGCTCAGTAAATATTTTGACTTCTACTGTATGGCTACATTCTCACTGTTGAATCAACCAAATTCTATATCTGTCAATAGGTTCCACACTGTCATTCTGGCTCTTTAACTAGATTTTTTGGGCTGCTTGATTTTTATCAATTACCACCAACTTAGTTTAATATTCCTTTTTATAGCAGGCTCATTAGTATTCACCGACTTTACTGAATTTTTGCAGATGATCTGAATTATCACTTAGCAGTACAATATATTTATACTGTATATATCAATATATATAGTACGATATGCTGGGAAAGATAGAAGGAGAAAGGAGAAGTGGGTGCCAGAGGTTGAGGTGGATAGATGGCATTGCCAATGCAATGGCCGTAGATCTGAGTGGAAGATAGAGGAGCTTGACGTACGATGGTCCATGGGGTTGCAGAGTGTTGGACTCGACTGTGTGACTGAACGACAATGGCGACGGCGACTATGCTATTACTTGATTCAGTAAGTGCTTCTCTGAACATGCTGCCAGATTACAAACTGAAAGGAATGGAAAAGAACTGCTTCTAGTTAACCAAAAGACGTGAGTCTTCACTTATTTTTCTAACCCTTTCAGAATGTCAATGCGGTATAAATAATTAGTGCAAATGTATATAATGGGACAGGATAAATTCATGTATGTAAACTTTTACAAACATTCTTGGAAGGCTTTAATGACTGATCATGGGTGTCCATAGAAAAGTCCAACAAGATGCTACCTCTTCTTTGATCAACTCTTTGTTGTCAAGATGTTAATGTATGCAGACAGACATTGTGGCTGAAATTCTGTTGCTTAAGAGTTATAGGTTATACTAGAGTGGGGTCATGTGAATCAATGGAAGATGCAAAGGAAATGACTCATCAAATCCCCATTAATTCAATTAGACTACTCTAGTATATATTACACTAAGTAACAGGACTTCAACTGCTGTGTTGTAGCAATGTGTACAATTATGTACCATCCCTCCCACAATGCTGTTCAGATTCTTGGAGCTGCTACTTATTTACTGAAAAGGGTAAGCAGAAAAGCCCTCCCACGCACATCAGGTAGCCTATGTCCTGATATGCAACACAACCTCTAATTTAGCTGTGGGGAGAAGAAAATAACAATCTTGTGCAATAGTTTCCTTTGTGGTCCTATTTGCATTTTGAACACAACTAAAAATAAATGGGCAACCCAGCAAAAGATATTTCTAAACCTTAAAGGAGTTATTGAATACCTTATGACTTATTTCCTATCCCATTCTGTTCCTTCTGACTCCAAAAGTGTTGGAATTCTCTTATGACTTGCACGATTCAAATAGATAGGACAGGAAGTACTAAGATAAACAGGATGTCCTTGCAGCCAGCGAAACACCAAGATCATGTTGGACAGGCTGATCTCTCATATTGTTATAAGAAAGTGACTTCAGTTATGTCTCATTACACAAGGGACATATAGTAGCAAGAAAGAGAAGGGGGCTATTGATCAGCTTAACTAGTCCCTTTGTGCTTATCAATATAGGATTGTTTTCCTAACTAGAGAATTCTGCCTGAGTCTAGTTTTACTGCACTTATTTTTGCTTTGAAATCTTTGTGTTGCAAATTCCCTATGGATTATCAACACTTTAAGACAGATTCTTTCCCATCCTTGAAGAGAATGAAAACCTATTTGTTTACAGTAACTATTTAAATCTTAGTCACCAAAAACAAGATGAAATGAAAAAGATCTCATTCATCTTACAACCAGTTGCCTTGTCACCTGGGAAAGATACTGGAACTTCTTGTGGAAAATCCAAGCACAATGATAGAAATGAGTAGGATTTGGCAAGCTGCAATACACTGCTGCATTTGAAAGAGGTTACAACAGCTGCAGCTTACTTCAGTACTCCTTCCGGAGATGGCCTTAAGAAACTTATCTCTTAGTTATACAGATGATAAAAAAGAAACTCACAACTGGTCCATCTGCCCTTGTGGGACAGAAGGGATTACATTCAGAAAGGAGAAACAGGTCAACTGGAAGCAAAGATAGGAGAAAAGACATTTTAGCTCCTGCAAAGGAGGATTGTCAACCAGAGTCAGAAATAAGAAAAATTACCCTGTTTGACTACAAGAATATTATGCCCAGTATGGTCCGTGGGGGATTTTGGGAGTTGTTGTTGAAACTCAACCTTGCACTGAAGAGATGATTTTTTTTTATATCATTTAGAAAATTTTCTACAAAGACTAAACCAGAAAGTGTATGAGAAAGGGAGATGGTTAACTTTCCTTTTAAAATGGTGTGTGTGTGTGTGTGTGTGTGTGTGTGTGTGTGTGTGTGTGTGTGTGTGTGTGTGTGTGTGTGTGTGTGTGTGTGTGTGCGTGTGCGTGCGTGCGTGTGTGTTAGTCGGTCATGGCAAAACAAAAAATAAAAATGTGGTGCCATCTTAAAGGTGAGCAAGTTTTCCTTGGCATAAACTTTGACAGACTGCAGCCCATTTTACCAGCTTTAAGCGTAGCCATCTGCTGAACTGGACGGTAGTACATGAAATCTTAGAAAAGTATTGCTCTTTAAAGATACCACAAGAGTCTTCATAGTAACAGACTTCTTTGTCTGACTGGGTAAAGACAGGGTTGGATAACTATGACCTCCAGCTACTCTGGTCTACAAACTCTTACAACCCTAACCAGCCTAACCAACAAACAGTAATGAAGAGTAGCAGCTTGTAAACAGTAGGAGAGCTACAGTAAGCCATCTCTGCTCTCGGAAATGCTTGATTTCCACAGCTGAGAAGATCTTTTATAAGCCTAATTTAACTACTTTGATATAGGCTTGTGAGTAAGCTGGACTCAATGGAACTTGAAGAGACAAAGAGAGGATTCTGTAACTAACCGTTTTACTGGAGTATAAACTCTTGCTGAGTAGCATGAAATAAGGTTTATGCATAGTAAATCTGTTTATTTTGAATCTGCCAGAAGATGTTGCTTTTGCTAGAAATTAAGTGCACTTGATTGAGACACAACTAAGATTAGGATATTAAATTTTTGCACAAGAAGAAGGAACTGCTGATTCTAATGCAGAGATTAAAAATTGGAATGGATAACAAAATATCAGACAACTCCTGCTAAACCTCCATAGACAATACAATAGAAAGCAAAACAGACTCACTGATCCGGAGTTTACTTTCATATAAGACTGTTAAATTACAAGGCCAATATTTTACACAAGAAGTGCCCCCTCCCCATGTTACACACACACAAAACACTGGAAACTTTACTATATCTTAAAAATCATTGCCTTTGTAAATATTCTAATGGTTAGTAATTCAAATGCTTTTGCAACCTCTGAGGGTGATTAAAAACCTACTGCTCAAACCTGGGGGCGGGGGGGGCGGGGGATGTTAGAATTTCACTAAGTAATCCTCAAGGGAGGAAGCCCAATTTAACAATCAATTGTCCATGATATTATCTCTCTTTCCTGCACATTCTGTTCTTATAAAAATGGACAGTACAAGCCTAAACCACAGGAAATTGACTCAGGCAATAGATGGGTGATTCAGGAAATGTGGGTTCAGGCCCATGGTCTTTTATGACCTAACTCTCACCAGATGCTAATACAGTATTATGGTCAAGGAATGCCTGGAGTCTGCTAATTCAGAGTAGAAATCTATGTTTGTTGAAGGGGAATCACAGGGATAGGATACGATCCTCCAAAACCATGTTCTCACATACATAAAATTATGAACTAAAGAGAAGAAAAGTTTGGCTTAGCTATACAGTACTGCTGTTCCCCAATATTATGGTGGGGAAACTATTATGGTGGGGAAACCATTTCAACACGCACATAACAAACACTATGGCCCCAATCTGGCTCAGTCCCTCTACACCAGTGATGGGGAACCTATGGCACGTGTGCCAGAGGTGGCACTCAGAGCCCTCTCTGTGGGCACCCAAGCAGTCACCCCAGCACAGAGTTTGCTCTGCCCCTCTGCCCATCTGCCCAATGGGACGCTTCCTCCCTCCCCCCCAGCACAGTTTGCCCCGCTCCTCTGCTCAGCAGGCCAATGGGAGCATTTCCTCCCTCCCTTGTTGCTATGTTGGCACTTTGCAATAAATAAGTGGGTTTTGGGGTTGTAGTTTGGGCACTTGATCTCTAAAAGGTTCACCATCACTTCCTACACCAAACATATTTGTTTTAAAAAATCTATTACACATGAGTTTCACAATTATTTTGATGTTCACCTTAGCCTACCTCAAAGGGCAACATCATGTATCTTATTCTTAGAGCTCCTTGATAAAAATGGATGCCATCAATGTAACTGATGAATTAACTAGTTAATTTAGCACACATGTTGAGAACTGCCAGAGAGCCCTTGGTCTGGGTCAGAATCATAGCAGAGAAAGAGGGATTTGTACAGCCTGCCTTCAATTTTCTGATTATTTACCCCTCCCCATATGTGTCATTTATTTTAAACAGCCAATGTGATATGTCAGGAGGTGATAGGAATCTGAAGTCAGAACACTTGTGTTCTAAACTCTTTTTTTTCCCTATTTATTGGTCTGCAAAGATTGCCCACTGATTCAAGCCAGTAGTTGGTCCCATCAATACCTAATGATTCTAGTAGTTGAACCTGATGCCTTTTAGACACAAACTGTGGGTATTTGCTGAGCTGCATTGTTCTCCAAGTTCTCAAGTAGTGGTCCTGATTTAGACTGAGGGCCCACACAACTAATACTTGTTAGCACAGAACAGTGATCCAGAAGATACATAATACATTTCTTGGCCCAAAAGGCCGAACATTTAATTACATTAACTCTGAAAATGGATCTCAACGTGAATTAATACTTTCTTAAACTTTTGACCATGGGAAACGTCTACAAAAGCAGACAGCACTGGCTCTTTGGCTTTGAAACAGAGATGAGCACTGAACCCTAGAGTCAGATACGATTGGCTTTCGAGCAAGGGAAACCTCTACCTTTACCTTTAAACTTTCTGAAGTAGCCTTGAACACAACTTCATGACACTGTTGCCAAGCGACTCTAATTCTGTGAATCCATAGCCACACATGCAAACCACAATCACACCGTCTCACTCCAGAAAGACACCTCCACAAACATGTACTCTTAAGTGCCAAGAATTACCCACAGCATTTTTTTAAACCCTGAAGGTGTGCTCAGGATTTGCTCATTCTGATGGTGACTGCAAACAAATGATTACTGGGTATCCCCTCGAAATAAATGAACACAAGATAGCACTGGATCGAGTGGGTGCCGGATATGACAACTGGTCACAAAATGGGACTCTTTTTCTCTTGGCCTATAACTCTGTGAGAATAGGTATTTGCTAGTATGTTACAGTGCAGAAACAGATGAATTACTACAAGAAAAAAAAAGGGGCTCTTACATGTATATCGAAAACTCTGGATATACTGGAGCAGAGTTGTGCAGAATTGCACTAGAACCTCCAACATTCCTTAGGCAGCTAGAAGCATGTGCTGAAAATGGGTCGGAATGTCCCTTCTGTAGGAAGAAGCGTGCAAGCAAATAATCCATCTGTTTATTGTTCAACTGGAAAGCAGGATCATGGCAAAGGAATGTCACTGCCCTAACTACCAATTGTGCCCCAAAATTAGGCTGCTGAAAAAGAGCACATCAGAAATAGAAGGCCAAGATTAAGAATGCATAATCTTGGTTCTGGTAGCAAAACAGAAACACAAAAATAAAGTAATTGCTTCACACCTGAAGCCTTTGGGCCTCTTTTATCCTAGAGTAGGAGTTCTCAACCTTAATAAGCCGGGGGCTGGGTAATGCTCCCTCAGACAGGTTTTGGGAGCTGGATGGCCATTTCGCCCTTCCTCCACCACATGGCACTTCCTGGTGTGGTGGTGGTGGGCCACATGAAATGGCACCATGGGCCACATTTGGCCCACAGGCTGCAGGTTGAGAATCCCTGTTCCAAACATTCAGGCAAGCAGATATCTAGAACATTTGCTGCCTTCACTGTGAATGTATGTAAAAGTTTCTTTTTGTGATGCCCAGTTCAGCACAGACCTGCTCAAGCACAAATCAAGAAATGTTCTGAAGTACTCAGGCAGCCAGATTGTTTCAAATTATGTCCACTACAGGGACATGTTTCTTTTTAAACTATGAACAGAAACTATCCCTTTCATAAAGGCATAGTCTGAGTAAAGACAAACTGCAGTTTGCTGAAGGACTTCCACCATCATTTCTGAAGCAGGGACTCTGCTTGGCTGCAGAGTACATAGCGAGGACTTGTTCTGCACCAGGCTGAGATCTCACCCAGTTAGGACAGCACAACCATTAAAAAGTGAATCAAAAAAAAACCCTCTGTCAGGCTAATCTTATGCTCTGCTAAGCTGACCCAGTGGTACCCATGCTCGAAAGCAAAAGCCCTAGCAAAAGTGGCAACTGCAACGACCTTCATTCTTCCAAATGTGGGACCAAGCTACTTTAGTGCAGCGACCCACACCTGCCTGACTGAGATTTTACATGGCTCAGTGGAATTGAACCATGTGAAAGTCCCCACCCCCCAGCATGTTGGGGGGGATGGGTGTGGGGTCAGAACAGTGAAAAGGGCCACCTCTGAAAGAGTCCCTTGCTCAGAATCCAATGAGCAGCTGAAAATATGCTGTAATCTATCCCATTCTTTGCCTAGATATACTGCTGCTCCCCAACATATTTTTAGCACTTTAGTCAAACTAAAACTTTTTAAATGTAATCAGAAAAGGACATTATACTATTTAATAGATTTATATCCCTTACTCCAACAAGCTCTAAAAGGAAGACATATATCCTCTCCTCCCCACTTTTAGCTTCCCAACAACCTTGAAACAGGTCAGGGTAAGAAGGAAAGTGGGACTGGCCTATGGTCATCCAATAAGCTTCATGGTCAAGCTGGGATTTGAACCCAAGTTTCCCTGCAGATCAGTCCAATACCCTAACCACTACAGTACACTGGCTTCCTAATGGGGTAACACCTCCCCCATTTACCTGGAGAAAACTTACCACCAATACTGTATTTAAAGCAAGTAGATCAGGGCTAATATTTCAAGAAACCACAAGATCTGGCAGGTAGAGAAAAGAGGATTTCCTGCCACCCCTACTTTCCAGCACCTCCTGGTTAATGCATGCAATACTTTCTTCCAAGAGTCAGAAGGGGAGCCAGAAAAGCTAGGCTGGAGACATGTCCATCTCCACCCCTCCATATCCAAGGATCCCAGTGTGTATTCAAACTATGTCGCTTTTCAGCCACTTGGTAATACAACAAGAGTTAGCATGTAATATACTGTATATACTCAAATATAAGCTGAGTTTTTAGCCCCAAAAATGAGCCCCGGCTTATACTTGGGTCAATGACCATGAGGGTTCCAAGGCTGCACCAGTTTGAGATGTGCCAACAATTTAGTTAATTGTACCATATTTTCGTTTATTTTGATTATTGAAACTCACTAGCAGCTGCTGCATTTCCCACCTTTGGCTTATACTCGAGTCAATCTATTTTCCTGAGTTTTCATGTCAAAATTAGGTACCTCAGCTTATATTTGGGTCGGCTTATACTCAAGTATATACTGTATTCATTTCCTTTGCCTCCCCCCCCCCCCAATACAAATACTCAAGGCAGCGGTAAGCTGTCTTGAGTACTTGTACTGGGGAAAAGGCAAAGAGAAATGAAATTAATACAGTAATGTGAGCCCTACAGTAATAACAGCAGGGTTAGCATTTGTTGCTTCTCTGTGATTTTCCTTTCCTTTTGATTGTTATGAGTTCATTGAGCATGGGTGGTATAATTTCATTGTCTCCCTAGACTCTATGCTGTGATTGCTAGACTTTACAGTTTTTTGCTTGTGTGTGTCAACACTTCTCTAAATGTCCTCAATTTGACTGCCAAAATCTGGTATTCAGCATTTATTGAGATCCACATTGAGCACAGTCCACTAGAGAAAGAGGCATATAAATATACTTTATGAAACTAGCAAGGGGCAAGGCTATATTGATAGCAGCCCTGAAAGCCTTCTGTTTGGCCCCAAACACCTGAAGAACATTCATTGGATTGTCCAGCCCATTCTAAGTAAATCATACTCACTTTCACAAACACTCTCCACTTTGATTTGCTTATTCATAATGTTGCCTTATCACTATATTTCTTCACCACCAGTGTATATACCACCAATGAGATAACAAAGTCATCTAGATGGGATGCAGAGCTATTATAAAATGAACTTATGGAATTTTCACCTTTTGTTTACCTGTTTTAGCTATAGTAATAAAATGTATCCCCCCGCAATACTATTGTAATTTTTTATTTTGTGCTTTGCATTGGCTACAGCAGTTAACTCCATTATTACTATTTTTAACTACTAACAGGCTTACTATTTGTGTTTAGTCCCAAATACTACTGTGATTTTTATGTCCTTAAAATTAAATTGTAAAGAGTCCATGTAGAACTTCTATAATCATACAAATATTCTTTCTCAACTTTATTGTTTACTATAATTCTTCTGCAAGGAATATTCAAGACATAAAATTTAGCAGAGAATAAGCAGGCTTTAGAAGAAGTTGTTCCACTCAACCACATCCATGCAGTCAGACAAGCAATAGAACAGTGGTTCCCAACAAGGGGTACACAGCCCACTAGTGGACTTCAATTCCCAGAAGCCTAAGTCAGTACATTGGCTGATCAGTGCTTTGGGGAAATGACTTAGGCTTCTGGGAATTGAAGTCCAAAAACCAGCATTTGGGAAACACTGCAATAGAGAAAGGTAGAGAATATAGGGTGCCAGTATGCCGTGCATTTGTTGATTACCGAAAGGCACTCAACTCAGTGGAGACAAATGCTACTCTCAACATGCTACATGAAGCCAGGATAAATCCAGCATATGTCAATGTCGTAAGAAGCATTAATATGGAATGCCCTATTAATATAAAACTGCTATCTGAAATATGTCATATTACAATCAATAAAGGTGTTCATCAAGGAGAGACAATATTGCTGAAGCTTTTTGTGATAACTTTGAAAAGTTTCTTTCATAAAATCAAATTTAAAGGTGGTATTAAGGTTGACAGAGAAAGACTGACCCATCTTTTGTTTGCTGATGACTGCGTCCTTTTTGCAAACAGCCCCAATGATCTACAATATAACCTCCAGCTTTTGGTGAACTCTTCTAAACATGTTTGGTTGGAGATGAATTTAACAAAAACAAAATGGATAAGAAATGGCTAATGTACTTGGGGTTCTATCACCATAACTGGAGCCGAGACTGAAGAAGTAGATGATTATGTCTACCTCAGTCAGCAAATCCAACCAGATAACATACCATGCGGTGAGTGGATAAGAAGACGTGAAGTAGCTTGGATTGCCTTTAATATAAACCGTACTAACAGATGTGTGGAGTAACAATCAGGGATAAGGCCAGCAATAAGGAATTACACCAAAAACTTGACTGTGTGATGTGGTTGATGAATTATATGTGGAAAAAAGAAGATGGGCAGGCCATATCACCCGCCTAAAAGATAACAGATGGACCTGTCAGCTAACAGACTAGATACCAAGGGACCACAAAAGACCACTAGGCAGACCCTGAAAATGATGGGATGAGTTGACGGTAAAGCTGTTCGGCCAGAGATGGAAACAGAAGGCAAAGGATAGAACATTTTGGATTTCGGTTGATTTGCGGTAGAAGCAACAACAAATTGATATTGATTTGATCCTTCTAAGGCAGGGGTTCCCAACATTTTCCCACCAGATGCCAGTTCCTGCCACTGATGCTCAGCTGTGGGCCAGAGGCGTGACTGCGCCCATTGATTACATTTTCATCAGCAGCTGCCATCACACCATTTTTGCGGCTTCTTGCACAACCTCCACCACTTCCCAGGGTGGTGAGAAGTTTTTCGGAGCATTTTCACTCCGTTTTGGGATTATTATTTTTTTGCCACTTCTCCGCTGCATTTTGGCAGCCAAACCGCAGAGGTTGGGAACTCCCTGGTTCCGTGCTGGAAACCCAGGTGCTGACATAAGCTCCGCCTGGCACCGCAAGTCCCCAACCCCTGCAGTTTAGGTGCTGAAACGCAGTAGAGAAGAGGTGAAAACATCCCAAAATGGAGCAAAAATGCTCTGAAAAGCCTCCCGCCACCCTGGGAAGCAGTGGAGGCTGTTCAAGAACCTGCAAAAAAAGAGTCGCAATGGTGAGTGGGCAGCAATATAAATTTGAACTAATAAATAATAAATAATAAATAAAATGATGCAATTGTGCCGCTGGCACTGCCATGGTAAATAACATATTGTGACTTCCGGTGGTGGTGTAGCTTCTGGAGCTGCCCGGGTGGCCAACACAGACTGTATTAATGAGGTCCAAGGGCCAGATTAGGCCCATGGGCCATTGATTGGGAACCCCTGTTCTAAGGGAAATGAGGATTTTCATTCTGTGATAGTGGGAACCAGAGTGACTGATGAGCCATAAAATATGACAGTGCTGAATGCAGAACAACAGGGGGCCCTGATTTCAGCGGCTGACAAAGGTTCTCCTTGTCAGGACCCAATTAACATATAGCTCTGCTATATTTTCAGTAACATTAACTTTTGCAATACAGCAGAACATAGTCTACTCAGCCTGGTGAGAGAACATTCTTGGCTTGCCAATTAATCAGAAAAAGCCAAATATTAAGACTACCCTCCTGCAGTAAACTACTGTTCTGTTTGGATGGAATCCATCAGCTATGGACAATCACATGCTGATAGGAAGTGGCACCAATCTATTTTTGTGACCGTAACTTCCTATCCCAATTGGCACTACCAAATACTGGATAAAGAGCAGATCATGCCTATTAATCCAATTTTCCTTGGCAACGAAGAAGCAAAGCAGGTAATTTGAGTTGGGGGGAATCTTTAAAATCAAGGAACACAATCTGTTTTGCACCTTAACACTCTGTTATACTTGCAAAAGATGAAAAAGGCCAAAAGGCCCACAGATGCAGATGAGCAGGGAGAAGGGAATGCGAGCTCACAAAGGATTTCTAACACAGAATCGAAAGATGACAAATTGTTTCAGATAGGAGCTTATTTGTGAAATGATTATGCAATCTTTCACATGCAACATAAATCTCAAATTAAGATGAAAAAAGAGTTCTTTCTTCCATGACAGAGTTTTCTTTGCACCTTCCCACTGAGGGCTTTTGAAGTTAAAGCACTTGATTTAAATATATCCTTTCCTGGTTGCTTTGAGGTTTTTCCCCATTGTCTGCACAGTGTGATATTCAATCTAATAAGATCCATCTTTTTCCTCCCTTGCCATCCTTTAATTTCTTTTTGAAAAGATACAGTCAAACCTCGCATAAAGAGCGTCTCGCTTAAAGAGTAATTCGCTTAAAGAGCAGAATTTTCTCTGAATGTTCGCTTCGCTTAACAATAAAACCAACGAAAAACTCGCTTAACAAATAAATTGGGGTTTGCAGTACCCCCAACAATTGGTCATTTACAATGGTGTTTTGCTTAAAGAGCAAACTCGCTTAAAGAGCAATCCTGTGGATGCTCTTTAAGCGAGGCACCACTGTAGTTTTATTTTATTCTGGGATGTGTTCTAGAAGCAAAGTTTCCTGCCGCACCACACCCTACGTTAGGGGTGCCTAAACTATGGCCCGGGGTGGGGGGGCATATCCAGCCCTCAGCACCAATTAATCCAGCCCACGGAGCCTTCATTGCTTATGAGAGCAATGAGGGTTTCATGAGCCAGACGAATTGGCATTAGGTTAGGGGCCAGATCCAGGCCCTGGGCCATAGTGACCAGGCCCCTGAACCACATGACCAGCCTGCGGCCCAAAACATTTTGGGCACCCTGTCCTACAGAATATTCAGTTTCTGAGCCTCCAGATCACAAGTTTTAATTAGTGTACAGTACTTTTTTTATCAAAAGAAGTGATGATGCTCTAGCAGGAAAATTAATTTCTAGCCGGGATTTCAAAGATCTCCAAAAGAAAAATTGTTTCCAAATATAGAGTTCTTTTAAAATTCAGAGCTGATATGACCTTCGGTAAGTCCTAAAATCCAAACAGTAAAAAAATGGGATTAGGAGGTAGACTTTTTTGCTGTCTGGACAATATTTTAAGCAGGGATTCACAACCTATGGCTTGCAGGCCAGATCCGGCCCATGGTCCCAAATAATCTGGGCCTTGACTTAGCTCCAGCCACCACTACCACCGGAATTGGCCACAGACTCATTTATGGCCACGTAAACACATTTACTACAGCCATAAATGAGTCTGTGGCCATCATAAACACATGTATGTCAGTTGCAGATGCATTTTACGGTACCAGTCCGGCCCACTCAGCTGTCTGAGGTGGCATGGTCCGGCCCACAGCTGAAAAACATTGAGAACCCCTGCTTTTAAGTTATATGTATATCGGCAACCATTCACCTCACTCCAACTCAACCTACTCTGCTCAACCTACATGGCATAAGATCGCCCACACACGACATAAATCCAGCAGCACTTTCTTAACCCAGCAATGAAATCGCCCTACATAAGAAAGCAAGGCTTTCAACTACAGAAAGATTTCATGCCAGGAAAACATGACTTGTCTGTCTTTGCGCATGCTGCAGCCTTAAACAGCTGATTTAGTTGTTTTACCTTTTGGCAAGGAACCATAAGAACAGCAGTTTTTAGGGTGGTGGGGCACCTATAAATCTCAAATAAAGAATTGTTAACATCCTCACTGAAATGACAAATCAGGTTTCTTGAGGGGAAGCTTTGACTATATAACTGGTTAAAAATTAACACACACGTGCGGTCTTACTAGGCTCCAATATTCAGTGCTAGGAAATATTTAGAGCTCAACAGATTAAACCAAATTCAAAGAGCCTGGAAGACTTCTAGATTTTGAGAATGGAACAAGGTGTGTTTGCGTCTTCCCTTTTGATTCCTACTCCAATATCAACATGCTAGATACATACATCTATATCAAACTTTAGTCTTCTAGGGGTATCCTGCAAGCCATGACAACAAGTCACACAACATAAACAATATATGGAAAGCAACTGTGAGTCTGTGTGTTCACACCTTGGTATGTGATATCTGTTTGCAACGTCATAACATGTTTCACAATATAATGTCAAACTATGTGACTAAGAATATATACTTCTTCATGTGATCAAGTTATTTTTCTTCCTTGATTTTGCCAAGACCACAACTATGAGAAAGTCTGCCAACCCACTTAATGTACATTTCAAAAACTTTTCAGTTTCTGATATGATGGTGGTGGTGGTGGTGCTGTCTAATACCTTCACATATCGTGATTAAGGCTTGGTCTGCTATTGAACAGGATTAAACAAATTACCACAGGGGATAGGTTTAGCAATATGGTTTTAAGACAGTCAATTATCTACTATTTATTTTATTATTAAACATTTAACATCATTTGGGCCAGCCCTGCAATTCTAGTCTTCAGGCACTAAAAAAGTCAAAAATAAATATACAGCCAAACCATTTTACTATTTAGCAAAAGGAAGTAACTAAATAAACTTAATTTCAATTTCCAATATTTTTGGTGCCTCATCTCCTGCCTATTGCATAAGATGGATATTAGGGAGGAAAGCTCAACAATGGTAGACTTCAATGGGAATCAGTGTGTTTAAGCCAGAATTGTTTCTGTTGAGCTTAATGGATAATCAAGTAGAAATAAATGCAGTAATTATCAGATATATGACAACAGTGAGAAGGCTTTTACATGCACACAATTGGAAAGTGACTAGTGTACCTACAAAAGTTGGATTCTAATACTCAAATGGAGCCTGGGGAAGGTATGTGGAAGTATGGATTTAAATTTACAATTAGTTATAATCTTAAGGAAAACTTTTACAAAATGATGTACAGATTATATATGATGCCAAGAAAGCTACCTAAAATGTATAAAGGAGTCTGCATGCTGGAAATGCCAAGAGATAGAAGGTTCCTTTTATCAAATGTGGTAGACATGCAAAAAGATTCTTTAGACAAACTGAGTGAATGCAAGAAATACAGAAAACTAAAGTGCAAATGAAGCCAGAATTGTTCCCGTTTGGATTAGTGGATATTTAGTGGTTCAGTTTAGATAAAAAACAAATAATGCTGTAATTATAAGATATATGACAACAGCAAAATGTTTACATGCACAAAACTGGAAAGTGTTTCCCAAACTTTAGTGTTGGGAGCAGTGGTGGGCTGGCCCATCGAGAAACCAGGACTCAGCCCCGGGGAGGCCCTCAGTACCATGGCACCCCCCCCCTTGGGTGCCAATCCAAAGAGCTGAGTTGAGCTGAGATGCCCAGAATGATCGAGCAGCCTCATTGATAGTGGAGCTGCTGTAGCTTAAAGGTTGCAATTTTGCCTTGTAAGCAGGAGGTTGTTGGTTCAAATCCCCAGAGGGGAGTTGAAATTAGAAGGCGAGTGGCAACATATACATTTTGTTGGGGTTAGACGCCCTCATCGTTCACTGTCCAGTGCCCTTTTAGCATAGCCAGCACATCCCCGTTTTGGATTCTATTCCCAGAAGCCTAAGTCAGTACATTGGCTGATCAGTGCTTTTGGGAATTGAATTATGCTTCTGGGAATTGAAGTCCAAAAACCAAAGGATGGGAAACACTGGTCTAGAGCAGGGGGTCCCCAAGCACTGGGCTATAGACCGGTACCGAGCCAGGGGCTGTCTTGAACCAGGCCACGGGGTGGTGGTGGTAGTGTGGGAACCCCAATGGCAGCCTTCTGCCCTCAACGTGCTCCGCCAGGTCTGCCCAGCAAATGGAGCAAGAGCACGGGCTTCAGACACAGCAGGTGGCTGGCCCCCTTCTTCATGTTGCTTAACTACGGTGAGGCTCCACCTGTGTGCAGTGTGATACCCACTGCCCAAAGCCAAACAGTGTGGCTGGCAGGCGGCTGGGGTCCTCCTCCTTGTTTTTGAGCTGCACTGGTCTGTTTAGCATGAAACCGGACCAGTCCATGGTGTGAAAAAGCTTGGGGACCTCTGGTCTAGAGACTCTACAGTGGAAGAATAGTTGTTAAGGTGCTAGAACTAACTGAAACGGTGAAACTGTCAGCCATAATTAAGGATAAAAGATTAACAAACTTTAGAACAACCTGGAAGTCCTTATTAAACTTTCTGTTATTAAGAGGGGGGAATGATTGAATGGTACCTGGCTTTGAACTCTAGGGATATGGACAAGATATATGTTCAAGGACAGTTATAAGACTCTGAATACTTACTACCTTTTTTACATAAAGAACGTCAAGCCTACATTATGTATTTTAGACAAGCGAAGGAGCAAATGTTAGATTGAATAATAAACAATGCAAAGTTCCAAAATGTAGTAAGAAACTGTAAAACTGGCTTTTTCTCCCCTTAATCCTTTTTCTTTTTGTACCCTTTATATTAGAAATTCAATTTTTAAAAAAGACTCAGTGCATTATACTGGATTAAGTGATAGACTAGGACTCAGAAGATCTGGATTCAAACCCCTACCATGGAAAGTCACTGGGGGTGGTAGTAATAGTAAACTCATTCCTTAAATATATCACACATCTTGAAATCCCAACTAGTGTTGCCATTACTCAGATGTGACTTGACCGTGCGTTACATAGCATACCAGAAATTCTGTACTTTGTTCTGTACTCCAAAATCTTCCAGTCCTACTCAGAATCACTTAAGCCTCAAGTCCAGGACTACTGGGGGCAAAGGGGTTAGGCATGGCAACAGCCTGCATTTAGCCTGACAATATCCAGCTACATGACAGCAGTTAATCGAGCTCATGACAAGAGCCGGTCTGACGACCATCAGCTATGGACATTTCAAAAGTATGTCTGGGGCTTTGTAAGGTCACAAGAGCATTCTAAGAAAACTAGCAAGCTGTAACAAGTCTCCAATTTAGGAAAAATAGAATGTACTGTATGTATAGAATGTATGTATGAGGACAAAATGTGACTATGGTCTTTGCCCCTGTCAAATAATCCAAATAAATTTGCTTCTCTCTCTTTCTCAATCTAGGAATTCTGTGTATTCTTTTATGACAAAAACTGGAACCATTTTCCCCGTCAGTTTTTGTGGATCTACAATGCCTATCATCCTGGCTACTTCTCATTTCTACTAAGACCGATGAATGTTATAGTCCAACAATCTCAGGAAGGTCACACTTTTCTCACACTTGTTTTATTATGTCACTGATAATTATCAGCTGCAAGCTATGGCAAACCTAGGCAGCATCATAAAAAGTAGAGACATCACCCTGCCAACGAAAGTCCGCATAGTTAAAGCAATGGTCTTCTCAGTGGTAATGTATGGCTGTGAAAGCTGGACCCTAAGGAAGGCTGACCGCAGAAGAATAGATGCCTTTGAACTGTGATGCTGGAGGAGACTCTTGAGAGTCCCCTGGACTGCAAGGAGATCAAATCAGTCCATCCTGAAGGAAATCAACCCTGACTGCTCTTTGGAAGGACAAATACTGAAGATGAAGCTCAAGTACTTTGGCCACCAAATGAGAAGAGAAGAGTCACTGGAGAAGGCCCTGATGCTGGGAAAGATTGAAGGCAAAAGGAGAAGGGGGCGGCAGAGGATGAGGTGGATGGATGGGATCGTTGATGCGATGGGAGTAGATCTGGCAGGGCTGCAGAAGATGGCAGAGGGCAGAGGAGCTTAAACTCCCCTCCTGCTTACTCATATATAGCAGCCGCCGCCACCCCAGCCCTGGGGAAAGGAAAACTAGCACAACCTAGCAGTTAACATCAGAAAGTGCCTGTGGAGGTCAAGAAGGAAGAGCCACAAGGATGAAACTCAAGTGCCATCTTGTATAACCTTCCAGTCACATAGTGGCCCCATAGCTGAGTGGACCAGCGCTTTCTTGCAGGTTCCCCTATTTCACACAGCTGTTCTGGATACATTAACCAGGATTGAACTGTGTAAGTTAGGAGTGCCCAAACTTTTCAGGCCGTAGGCTGGCTATGTGGTTCAGTGGGCCGGTCACATGGTTCCTTCCACCAGAAGGAGAAGTAAAACACACCTTGCAATCCATTTTGCAACAGGATGAGATAGATCTCAGCTGTCATTTTCTCTGCTTAAATCAGGGGTGTCCAAACTATGTCCAGGCCACCCTCATTGTTCCCAGAAGCAGAAGTAAAATGCACCCCCCTATGGGCGTGTTTTGCTTCTGCTTCTGGAAACGAGGGCGGCCTGGGCCAGATGAATAGGCATTGGGGACCAGAGCTGGCCCACAGGCCATAGTTTGGGCACCCCTGCTGTAAGCTGAAGTCAAATTCCATGGAAAGAAACATGAGATACAAAAGTAAAAAAAATAAATTCTGGGTCACAGCAGAAACTAAGGTATCAAAAGGGCAAGAGTTTGCCCACACTGGGTCTACTTTTCATTTAATGACAGATGAGGTAGAAAATCCACTTCAAGGCTTTACCACTGCAAGTGCTTGTGGGAGTGGGGTGTGTATATCTGTATACTGCATAATGAAGGAAAAGAAAATATACCACACCTCAACCATTAAAAGGGCCTCTTCCCTTGATGGCTGGTTTCCATACACAAAAGTCTTAAATTTGCTTCAAAACATCAAGTCACGCTATTCCCTCGCCTAAAATATAAAGTGGTATAGTCCAGGCATAAGCATCACCATGTTTCTATAAACCAGATCGTTGAGGTGTTTCAAAAGAAAGTGATGGTAGTAAAGGAGAAAGAGGAACGGGGGGCGGGGGGATTTACACCAAGGATCAGACGGTTTGTTAGTTGAAAGTACTATCATTAACATAAGAGCTGTGTAGCTTCCAAGGACTCTGCACTGAACCATCTAGAGGGCAAGACCTTCATGTTAATATGTTTGCAAGGAAGTGTCTCTATAGATGAGCAAGCCCCTCTTGTCCTCATGTACAAAGCAGAGGCACGGCTGTGGAAAACCTGCAAGTACTTACACGCAATGCACCGTAACATCACTCAACTCACACATATACTAATCCACACCCACCCACAGACCTACCCACCCATGTTATATAAGATTTAGGGCTGCTCTAACCAGCAGTCAGACTAGTTTACAGTACTTTCAGCTGTGTGTGGGGGGGTGCTATGTCGTGGAGGAAGGGCAAAATGTCGATCCGGCCCCTGAAGCTGTCTAAGGGAGAGTGACCCGGCCACCCACTTAAAAAGGTTGAGAACTCCTGATCTTAAGGAAGGGTTTCTAACATCAGTTGCTTTCTGAAGTACAAGGGCAAGGATCAAACTTCAGGACTTCTGCAGGCAAAGCAAGAGCTCTACCGCTGAAGGATGGGGGTTGCCTGACTGCAACAAACACATGCCCCAGCATCCACCGACCCACCTCCGTGTTCTTAGGTTCATCCCTCAACATGCACATGCTTCTAGCCTCAGAACTTGTTTGGCAGTAAAAGCTACTGAAAAGCATGAAATAGGGCCATGTGCTTAGGATTAGTCTTAAACACTCTGAATTCTTGGTTAAACCCAAGATTATCTGCCTAACGACTGTATCCGGATTCTGAGACACTCAGATTTCCTCTGTTAAAAATGGAAATAATAATAAATGTTTCTAGGACAGGTGTACCCAAACTACAGTCTGCAGGCCAGATCCAGCCCCTGACACCAATTCATCTGGCCAGCATTACCTTTGTCGCTCCCAGAAGTGGAAGTAAAATGCACCCATACTTCTGCTTCTGGGAGTGACAAGGGCGGCACGGGCTGGGTGAATTGGCACCGGGGGGCAGATCTGGCCCACAGGCCATAGTTTGAGCACCCCTGATGTAAACAGAGAAAATGGCAGCCTAAGATCTATTTCATCCTGTTGCAAAACAGATTGTGAGGTATGTTTTACTTCCACTTCCAGTGGGAAGAACCATGTGACTGGCCCGCTAAACCACAAGACCGCACCACAATCTGAAAAGTTTGGGCACCCCTGTTCCAGAAGATACAACTGAGGAAATAATGGGAGCACTAAGCCCTTTTGACAGTGGCTCCAGCAGCAGCTGCACAATGTCCGAAAAAGAGTGTCACTGTTAGGATACCTCAGGATGCGACACTTGCCCAACAGTGGATCCATTCTATCCTAGATTTCTATCCTGGAAGAGCAAGACTTAGAAATGAGTTGACCACAAAGCTTGACCTGAAGGATAAGCCAGAAGGAGGGAAATAAAAGTTGTTAGTGGCTTGTTTTCATGGTTCCACAAGCCAGCAAAAAGCATTGACCCAATAACTCGAAGTGTGCATGCACTGTAAATATAAACACCACAGGTTCAGTCCCCATTAAAGGGTTGCAAGTATTTTAACTGTGAATGACCTCAAGCTAAAACCCGTGTGTGTGTGTGTGTGTGAGAGAGAGAGAGAGAGAGAGAGAAAGGGAGAGAGAGAGACAGACAGAAGAGTAGCGTGCCTTGGCGGGGCTCCGTATAAAAATTTGTTTGGGGGCCCTTAGGAAGGGTAAAGATTTGTTTTGCTTACGCACGTTGGGGGCCCCTGTGGCCCGGGGGGCCCGTATAATTGATACGGCAGATACGGCGGTAGCTACGCCTCTGGAGACAGACAGACAGACAGACAAAAACCATGCAGAACAAGGAGTCCTCTCAAAACTTTGCCAGATCCAAAAAGATAAATAAAAACAAAAATGTATTCCGGCTTTTCATCGCAGCTGAAGGACAACCTCATTAACTTGGCCCATAAGCACCTTCCCACTCTGAATACACAAGCACACATAAACACATTGATCACAATTTGAGAAGATGTTTGCTACTTCTGTTGTAGAAAGTGTTCTGAATCTTGGAAAGTTAAGCCTGGACAGCAACATTCCTTATTTGTATCAATGCAGCTACTGACAAGAAAAGCTCTCACTGACCTTGTTCCTGGAGGTGTCTCCTAATGACAAAAATTTGGATGTCCAAAACTCACACTGAACTTTTGTTGGGGGACTAACAGATACGCAATGGTTGCCCCACCATGCAAAACAGCTTCATTTAGAAATATTAAAAAATGGCTCTTAGCCAGTCCTTTTCCCCTCTAGAAATGCCTTACCGCTTTCTCACTATTATGGGGTACAAAGAAAGAGCCTCCTCAAAAACTGTGATGTTTTTGAACCACAATCAGGTGTACCCTGATAATGACAACCTAATCTTTCTCACACTAGGCCAGGCGAAGGGAATTGCAGAATGAACTCACCAAAAGGTGTCTTCATTTTGACAGTTTCAGGTCTGGCCTAGACAGAGAATATGAAGAACTAAATGGCCATGACCTGAATTTCTGCACTTGGTTATAGCCAATCTTCTTGGCTAGCCACAGCTCTGTATGGCTCTATTTCTTCTGCCATTTTTAGTGTCTACATACCATCCATTGCAACTTCTACGCTACATGTCCATTTCAAATTTGTTCAACAAAGCCAACCAAATTTGAAATGTTGAAGGATACAGCAGCTTCTCCTTTATTCTGATAGTCAAGCTGAAAACACACTAAGTGAGGCGACCAGAGTATACCATGACTGAAACTGTAGCCACAGAACCAGGAAAGCCAAGACCACAAGTCCATTCACCCTCCTTTTCAAAGCAACAAAGTAAATAGGTGAACTAGAGTGAAAAAGGGCATAGGTAAACAACCCAAGCTCCCAGCAGACACAAAAGCTGGAAAAACAAAAAAGAGCAATGAAGATGAAGGAATAGCATTCGTGTGAATGTTTACAGTGGGTGTCAAATAAACTACAGTAAGCCAGAAAGCCTGATGCATAAAGAATCTAAGCAGTGATAAATTTATTGTGAGTGATGCACCATTTTAAAGCATCAGTAAGAAGCATGCTCAGGGTTCTTGAAGACGGGGCAGTTACCTTAAGTGTGGAGGGTGAGCTAAGAGCTAGGGGCACACACTCCTTCAGACTACTGCTCCCGGACATGAGTGGCTACAATGCCTTGGGGATTACTGGATCCCAAGTGTAAAAACTTGGAAGCACAGTGATGAAGGCGCTGGAAGAGAACCTCGAGCTTAAGAAATGTGCCAGTGGAGATCACCCATGCTATGGTATTCCTGATTATAGTGCACAAATGTGAAAACTGGACAGTGAAGAGAGCGATTATTATTTATTTATTTTTTTAAAAACATTTTATTTGAAATGCATTGAAGAATTTCACACTACAGACCACCGAAAAGATGAATATGTGAGTTCTAGATCAAATGAAGCCTGAATTCTCCCTAGAAATAAAAATGACAAAGCTAAGGTAGAAAGGTGGAGGGCAAAAGAAAAAGGGGGCAGCCAAAAATGAGATGACTGCAGTGGCTCAAGTCACTAAGACGCTGACTGGGAGGCGGAAGGTCAGCAGTTCGATTCCCGAGTACTGCAGGACGGAATGAGCTCCCGTCTCTGTCCCAGCTCCTGCCAACCTAGCAGTTCGAAAGCAAGAAATTGCAAGTAGATAAATAGGGACCACTTCGGTGGGAAGGTAACAGCGTTCCATGCGCTCCGGTGTCTAGTCATGCCTGCCACATGACCATGGAAATGTCCGCAGAAGCAGACAACGCTGGCTCTTCGGCTTAGAAACAGAGATGAGCACTGACCCCTAGAGTCGGATACGACTGGCTTTCGAGCAAGGGAAACCTTTACCTTTACTAGATGGTATTGTAGAGACAAAGGGCACAGAACTGAGTGAGTTGAGGAGGATAGTGGAGGAAAGAAATGCCTGGCAGACAGTGGTCCATGGGGTCACAAAGGGTCGGAATCGACTATGCGACTGAACAACAACAACTGAAGGTCACCTTGTTTTAGGAGGACCACAAGAAGGCAAGACTTCCTACAAAGACTGTAATGCTAAGAAATGCTGAAGGCAACAGGAAAAGAGGAAAACCAAATCAGAGATGGATTGATTCGCGATTCACTAAAGAAAGCCTCAGCTTTTGAGTTTGGACTAGCTGACCAGCGCTGTTAACAACAGCACCTTCTGAAGCTCATTAATTCGAAGGGTCTCCATGAAGTTGTGGAAGCAACTTGACAGCACAGAACAGCAACAGTTCAAAAACACCTTCAGGGCAAGGCACACACATCACTTGAATTCGAAAATAATGGAGCACTCAAATATGCTTGGAAACCCTTCTATCATCATAGGTCGTCCCCCCCCCCCAAAAAAAAAAAAATCCCTTCAACCTATTGGAAAATTCAGAAATGAGCCAGCAGAGGAGAAGGAGCATGGAGGTGGAGAGAATCTAGTTCCAAGACTAACTGACTTAGAGCCTAGAAAAGGCCTACAAATGGATGTTACCCAAATAAGCCCATTAGACTGCACAATACTTTTTAAAGAGTGATGGTGGTAAAGAAAAATGCTGACTATGCAAGTAAGGGGGGAAACACACAGCAAAGGAGACTTTAAAATAAAACTGCTGAGTTTAGAATCTATGCAGTAATGATAGATTACACAATTATGGCTCCATTGCAAAATGCCCCAAAGTTTCTCATTAAGACACCACCTTGTTATACCCACTATTGCGTTTTAATCACCGGTCTTAGAGGCAGTGTTTAAACATTTTAAAAGACGACTGTTCCACTTGTGTGAAAAGGAATAACACTCAGCAGCCTTCTGGGGAGCCTGAACCACAAACTTTGCCTCAAGCTACTTCAAAAATGAAGACGTGCAAACAGTGGCCAGAGTACTCTAAACATGAGACATGAGCTTTCTGAAGAAGGTAGGACGTCCTGGTCTTAAACCTGTACGTCCAGGGCCAAGGTGGAAGCAAGACTCTGTTGTCCAAAGGCCAGCACTTAAAAAGACCAACAGTGTGACTCACACCACAAAATTTAGGAAGAAATCCCAGCAAAGAGGAAAACTGCTCCTTTTCTTTACCCTGCTTTACACTAACAAGCCATCCAGAGAGAGGAACAATCCTGGTACTTTTCTGCATTAAGTGGTAAGAAGGGAAACTATAGATGAGGGGAGAGGCAGGGGATGTCTGGTGAGTGATAGATGAACTCTTCCCTTCTTCATAATCCTTGGGCCAGAACAAGGTCTGCAGCCATCCCTTAAGCTTAATATGTAACAGGCATATTCTCTGCCTCTTTTCTGTTTCTTCATGCTGGAAAGTTTTTTCTCCATGTCACTGGGCTAAGTAAATAAGCACATTCCTAAAACCCCTGTTGATAATCCACAGCCTTTCTGCTGCTGTTGCTTGCGACAACTAAACGGGCTTCTCTCAACACCCACAACCTTCCTTGTCCTTCTCCTTGCACACAATTGCACAGGGGTGTTTCTTCCTGGCTCCTGCAAAGTAGTTTGCGATCGATCGATTGATCAATCGATCGGCCCCTGAACTCTACCCTGCTATCTCCATCTATGTCATGTGAAAGGCATGAAGGGTGCAGGGCAGACACTCCTTTAAAGGAAGCAAAGGGGTAAAAGCTCGTTGGACCCTCTCTGCTTATACAAATCCACTTTTACAGTGCAGATGAAATTCCTTTCGGCCCAGATGCTCACCAGCGTTGATCAACTGCATGCAAGCATCTTTATGATGGGCAACTTCATTTTTAAGGTTTGGCCACCCTGTTCTCTCTCTCCCCTCCCCAGCACTCAGGATCTTTTCCTGGAAGGGGGCTCAACCTCCCTTTGACTGCTTTATTCTGACCAGCAGCAAGGAGGTATCTCCTTGAGATGACGATGGGGAGGCCAAGGCACCCTTGATGCCACGGCAACTAGGCTGGAAGATAGCAAGAGGTAAAAAAACCGGGACCAAATGAGTTATTTTATTGAAACCGGAAAGGAAAACGGGAGGTGAGTTGGGCAAGAGCAACTACTTCCACTCCTTGCAATACGGTGACAGCAGGGATGGAAAGGTACCCGGATAAATGTATTTGTTTCTCCTTTGGCTGCCTTTGAGAGACAGCCAGAGGGTATGTCTTTGAGAGGAAAACCAGATCTTGGGCACCTCTTTGGAGCCGGCAAGCTTCTGTCCTCTTGTCATTCCTATAGAACTCACTAGGGCAGGGGTGTCCAACTACGGCCTGTGGGCCGAATCCAGTCCCCAACGCCAATTCATCTGGCCCACGCCACCCTCGTCGCTCCCAGAAGCGGAAGTAAAATGCACCCAAATGGGCGTGTTTTACTTCTGTTTCTGGGAGCGATGAAGGTGGCGTGGGCCAGATGAACTGGCGTCGGGGCCCGGATCCAACCCACGAGCCGTAGTTTGGACACTCCTGCACTAGGGCTTTACCTTTGGGTAAACAAGGGCAGGATTGCAATTATAATTCCAGTTTTAAAAGCAACACTCTGGCGGGCGGGGTGGTGGGGGTGGCAAATTCCAAGGCTATCTGCATCCAACACTGCGCACGGATTTCATGAAGGACGTCCGCCCAGCCTCGTTGCCCCGCTTCTCCCCACCTCAGGACACACACACACCCCTCTCCCTCACACACAGACACGCATCAGGTTGGGGAGGCTGAATGCGCAGGATATTTTGCGGGCACTCGATGGTGAGAGAGAAGCCTAGGTGTGCGAATGCAAAATATGCAACAACCCCCCTGCCTATCCGCTCTCTGTGGCTTTCTTCTCCTTCTTTCTCTCTCTTCTCTGAATGCAGCTTTGTTTGGTAACTGCAAAGACAAGGTTGAATCCTACAGACCAGCTCTCCACCCCCACCCCCGTTGTAAAAAAAGGAGGGGGCTTTGCTGCAAAGAAAAAGCCAGGCGAGACTGCAGGCAGAAAACGTGAACACAGAAGAGCTGTTTGGTGTATATTCCATTACAGAGAAGGCAGGAGGTATGGAAAGGAGAGGGAGGGAGGGAAAGAAAGGGCTTCAACTCACCTTCAAGGGCAAAAACAGGGGCGATCCCTGCTAAGGTGTGCAAAAATCCCAAGCAGAGCAGCAGGGGCCCCGTCATTGCTACCCTGCGGGCCGGCATGGTGGTGCAAAAAAGAAGAGAGAGCCAAGCCCCAGCTCGCGAGCTTCCTCCAGGCGGTCCCCACGCCAGCCGGGGCAGCTTCGCGCTGCTTTCCCCTTTTCCTTCTGTCACCTCCTCTTCCTCTTCGCCTTCCCGGGGTCTTCAACGCTTCCACCATCCACCAAAAGGAGGGAAAGACCCACCACCCCCACCCCTCCGCCTTCTTCCTCCTCCTCCTCCTCCTCCCTCTCTCCTTCCCAGCTCAGGCAGAGGGAGAGGATCCAGTAGGGGTGAAGGCTGGGGAGGGAAGAAAGGGGAGCTCAGCCCTCCCTAGCGAGGAGGAGGAGGAGGAGGCTGCAGGCAGGCAAGGCTGGGATTGCTAAGGCGAGCGAGCCTACACAACGATGCATGGAAGGAAAGAACGGGGGAGAAAAATAGGAAGAGGGGGAGGAGGGAGAAAAGAAAGAAGAGGAGGCGGGGGGATGTTCTTCTGGATCAGCCAGGGGAGAAGAAGGGGGGATCGGCTGCAGCTAGGCTCTCTCTCTCTCTCACACACACACACACACGGTCCTGGGAGGCTCAGGGGGTGAGGAGGCGTTGCGTGCACGAGGGGGGGGCGCCCACTCCGGACGCAGGAGGTGGGGTGTAATGTGCCAGGTCCCCCCCCCTCCAGCCTGCGCACCCGAACCCTCCGCCGCCTGATGGAGCTGCTCGCGCCGCCTCCTTGCCCGCCTGACGTCATGGGCTCCCGGGAGGGGGAAAAAGTAGACGGGACGGGGGCTACGCGGCGGCGGCGGCGGCGGCGGGCGGGCCGAAAGGCGCATGCGTGCCGGGCTCCCCCTTCTGCGCCTTGGAAGGGGAGGGAAAACGGATGGGGTCCGGGCGGGCGCCTTCGCCCTCTGGCTCGCGTTTTGCAATCCTCGAAGCGGCCATCACCTATCTTCATGCGGGGGAGGGGGAGGGGGGCACCCATCCCTTCCTGCAAAGGGTGCACCCTTTTATGCAAAGGCCCGGTTCTTCGACGGCACTCCCACTCTGCCCACCCCTCAAAATAAATCGGGACTCCTTTGTAGGGCCCTTCGCCCTCGTCTGGAGGGGAATGGGCCGTTCTGGTCCCCCCCCCCCTTTGCCTAAAGCCCGAGCACAGGGCCGTAGCCAGAGGGGGTCGGGGGGGCGAAAACCCTCCTGAGCTAACAGGGCCCCCCCAAAAAAACCCATCCTGGGATGCCAATGTTATATATGTGTTTGTGACATTATTGCCCCTCCTGGAAAAATTTTTTGCCCCTCTTTTAAAAAATCCCCCCCCCCCAAAAAAAAAAAATCTATTAGAATCCTGGCTACGGCCCTGCCGGAGCAAAAGGCCGCACAGACGTGGCCGGGATGGACTCTGCCCTCTTGCACAAAAGGGAGCGCCCGAAGGGCAGCGTTTTAGGTTGCGATAATTCCCAGCCACTCCTCTCCCCCCCCCCCCCCAAACCAGCCTCTTGAGATTGGACTGGCCTGCAGCCGCTCTTCCTGCCTGTCCGCTTGGAAAGCGCTTTACCTGCGCGTGTGAACTGGGGGGGGGGGATAGAGAGGGGTTGCCCCTTTGCCTCGCCGGGAGACACGCGACAGCGCCCTTTTCCCACACAGACACCCTGGTCCCGCAAAGAGAGCCGCGTGTCTGTGTGTGGGCATGCAATGCATGCAAGATGTCAGTCCTCGTGGTAGGGAATGGAGGTGTGCATGGCGGGGGGGGGGGAGAGACCGACGGGAACTGGAAGGCACGTGCGTGTAATTTTAATTCCAAATCGGCTAGTGGCACCGATGGGGCGGACTTGAGAGAAGGAAGAGCGGCTATATAGGGCCAGGGACGCCTGCCATCGGAGTGAAGAAATCTGGCTTGGATGGATTCCAAAAGCGTGGAAGGCGTTTCCTCCAGGATATTACTTTTATAACAAAGGTGTTCCTTTGTAACATCGCCTTCCCAACACGTACCTTTTCCCCTTGGGTGCAAAAGTTACAGGTTAACATGAATATTCTGACAATTTTTCTCTTCCCCCCCCTCCCCAGGTGAGTTAGTGAGACACTTTTCCTTACTTTGCCACCTCGTTTTTTAAATAGCTTGTGATTTATTTTCTACCTCACATGACTAGGTGAAGTACCCTGATGATTTCCGCCTTCATACGGACAAAGTCAAATTGCTATTAGGGCAACACAACTACATCATTGGACTAAAAGAAGCAGGAGCGTCAGTAAATGAAAGAGGCTAGTCTGCTTGTAAAGGCT
The DNA here is from genome assembly GCA_030440675.1 of Furcifer pardalis. NCBI lineage: Eukaryota > Metazoa > Chordata > Lepidosauria > Squamata > Chamaeleonidae > Furcifer > Furcifer pardalis. The sequence continues at coordinate 26,123,374 of CP126893.1, forward strand.
AGCAACAACTACTACCAGTATCAAGAAGGAGGAGTTTTTCCTACATCGCTCCATTCATACCCAAATCACTTAAGTATTTATAAACTGCTTGTCTATTTAAAAATATCCAAAGTAGTTGCAGCATCAACATAGAAGTAACTCACAATAAAATATTGCAATGTTTTTAAAAAGGGGACTTTCATTTAAAATTTAAAAAAACTGTAGAATTCAAGGTAGACCAGGTTTCTATACCTTTGGTTTGTTGACTTCAATTCCCGGAAGCTTACGTCAGTACATTTGCTGGTCAGTGCTTTGGGAAATTGACTTAGACTTTTGGGGATTCTTCAGGTGCCATATCCGTTCCTGATATTGGCTACCATCATGGCAACAGTCTTCCTCTTCTTAACTCTTCAGAACAGTTCTTCCAAGGACATGCCACACACCAGTCTCTCAGGTTCTTTAGCTATGAAGTCCGACCAAATCCAGGGCCTCTATTCCCAGGGTTCTTTCCTTGTATAGCAAGTTGGAGTATTCTATACTTTATGTTGTTCCTCCTTAATGGTCTTAAAGAGTTCTTGTTCTTGATCCATTCGGTGTAATACTTCTACGTTAGTCACATGGTCAGCCCATGATATCCTTAGCAGCCATCTGTAGATCCACATTTCAGAAGCTTTGATTTTCTTTTCAGATGCTTTAGTCAATGTTCAAGCTTCGACTCCATAAGTCCAAAATCCAAAGGTTTGGAAACACTGAGGTAGGCCCTTCTCAAACATTTATGCCCTTTAGCCCCTAATCAAGGGTTAGTTGTGATAAATCAGTGGAAGGAAACCATCATATACCAAGTAAGACCATTGATTCTATACTTTGATTTTTTGGAATAGTAGCCGTGTTAGTCTGTGGTTCAGACATATCAGAAAACAAAATAAATAAAATAAAAACACTGTAGCACTTTAAAGACTAACATATGTTTATTACTAGCTTTCGTGGATCAAGTCCACTTCTTCAGACAAAGAGTGAAACTTACAGGCATGGTTTTTATACACCAAATTCAAACCACTATTGACACACAACAGACTACACAGAAGTGGAGCAGATATAGGAACTAGACCCTGCTGCAAATCCAGATGTCAACTATGCCCCCACATTCACTCTGGAAACAGCATTACTGGATCCAATGGCACCACACACAACATTAAAGGCAGTTTTACCTGTGCTTCTGCCAATGTGATCTATGTCATCTCTTGCCCAAAATGTCCATCCGTGCTTAATGTAGGACAAACAGGACAATCTTTATGCAAAAGAATTAATGGATACAAATCAGACATCCAGAATGGCAACACAGAGAAACCTGTCTCAAACCACTTCAATCTAACTGGACACTCTATCCATGACCTGAAAGTTACCATTCTGGAACAAAGAAATTACAAAACTAGGATTGAAAGGGAGACAGCAGAAATGAAACACAGTACATCCATCTGTTAGACACCCATTGCAGGAGACTAAATATTAGTGTAGGGTTTCTGGGACATTATCAAATTTGATACACAGATTGCTGTATGATTTTATATATTATATTACAACTTTCCTGCCAATTCTCTTTAGCAAAGGAGAAAGTAACCAGGTACAGTGTTTTTGTTTGTTTTCTGACATGCAGGTCTAAACGTCACAGAGGGGGGAGGGGGTCAAAAAGTGGCATATTTTAGGTCACATGGTATTTGAAAGAGCCCTAACAGTTGGAGTACCACAAGGTTCAGTCCTTGGCCAAGTACACTACATTTTGATTAATACAGTGGTGGGATCCTTTTATTTTTACTACCTATTCTGTGGGTGTGGTATGGTGGGCGTGACCAGGGGAAAAGACCTGCATTGCACCCAAATTAGGACTACTGTGCTTTATTTCAAAATTTGGATGGGCAGGGCCAGCTGGATTTTCTGCTACCAGTTCTGGCGAACCTGCTGAATCCCACCACTGGATTAATAATTGGTTGAATGCGTGTATGGGTGGTTATCAAATTTGCAGATGACACAAAATTGGGTTGAAAAACCAATATCTGGAGGGGGGGTCATTTAAAAAGGTCTTGATAGGCTCAAGCACTGGGCTGAAAACAATAGAATGAAATTTAACAGGGAGAAGAGCAAAATTCTACATTAAGAAAAAGAAACAAAATCCATAGTGACAAGATGCGAGATACTGGCTCAATGATACTACATGCAGGAAGGATCTTGGCATGATTGTAAACCACAAGCTGAATATGAGCCAACAGTGTCATGTGGCTGCAAAAAAGGCAAATTATATTGTAGGCTGTATTAACATGTTGTTACTGTTATTTAGGGCTGCCCAAACTTTTTGGTCCATGGGCTGGCCATGTTGTTCAGGCTGGTCACATGATTCCTCCCACCAGAAGTGGAAGTAAAACACACCCAAGCATGCTGTAAATGTACCCACAGCTGTTGTAAATGTGCCTTTCATAAATGCGGCAGGGCCTAAATGATTTGGCACTATGGGCCGGATTTGGCCCATGGGCCATAGTTTGGGCACCCCTGATGTTATGTGTCACAAAGTCACTTCTAATCTATGGCAGCCCTAAGAATGAGTGATCTCCAAATGTTCTGTCCTCAGCAGCTCTGCTCAACTCTTGTAAACTTAAGTCTGTGGTTCTTTAGGGAGTCAATCCATCTTGTATTGGCTCTTCATTTGTTTCTGCTGCCTTCAGTCTTTCTCAGCATTATTGTCTTGTCCAGAGAACTTTGCCTTCTCATGCTGTGCCTTAAGCAGGAAAGCCTCGGCATCATCATTTTGGCCTTCAGAGACAGCTGAGGCTTGATTTCCTCCAGCACCCATTTATTAGTTTTTTGGTGGGAATTCCCAGGTATCTGTAAAGCTCTCCTCCAGCATCATATTTCAAATAAATCATCTTTTTATCCTCTCAGCTTTCTTTATTGTTAAGCTTTTGCATCCATACATTTATTTATTTGTTTGTTTGTTTGTTTGTTTGTTCACACCTGTATGCCACCCTACTTGCAGAGCGACTCAGGGTGGCTAACATAGTGTCACAGAACAAAATATCAAACACAATAATCCCAACAATAAAACCATGAGCAATCCAGTAAAAGTTAAAAAATTAAAAGATTAAAAAATTATGGTGATTCAAGACTGTGGATTATCATGATCTCGATTTCCAGGGACACCTCGTTACACTTGATAATCTTTTCTAATTCCTTCTGTGCTGTCCTTCTATTTTATTTTATTTTTGGCTACAGTCTCCACTTGGATTGGTGACTGAACCAAAGTACAGGTATACAAAAGCTTTCACTATTTCACGTCTTCATTGTCAACATTAAAGTTGTGTAGTTCTTTTGTAGTTATGATTTTTATCTTCTTAATGTTCAGCTGCAGTCCTGTTTTGACATTTTATTTTCTCACTTTCTCTGAAAGTTGTTACAAGTCATTGATGTTTTCAGCCAGCAAGATATCATCTGCGTATCTTAAATTAGTTATGATTTTTCAACCAGTTTTCAATCCTCCTTTGTCTGAATTTAGTCTGGCTATCCATATGATATGTTCTGCATACAAATTAAATTGATAATAAAATGCACCCTTGTCTGACACCTTTGCCTGTTGGAAGAGAAACAAGTAACAGGAATCTACATTTCAGTGGAACATCAGGAAAAACTTCCTAACTGATAGAGCAGTATGACAATGGGACCCATTATCTCGGGAGGTACTGAGTGCGCAACACTGATGGCGTTCAAGACAAAATTAGTCAACCACCTGTCAGGTATACTTTGATTTGCATTTTGTATTTTTGTATTTGTATTTAGACTTGTATGCTGCTTTACTTGCCGAAGCAACTCAGAGTAGCTAACATAATGCAGGCAGCATCTATTACAATGTCAAATATAAATACAGCAATGTAATATAAGTACTGTATAACATAATGCAATAGTATCAAAACAATGCCTTGAACAGGGATTGCCTTAAAGATCACTCCCAGCCCCATTATCCTATGATTCTGTGATTCACTGTTGACTCTGCTGGCCAGGTCTGATGACAGCTGCAACCCAGCGATTTCTTCTTCACTTCCTCTTTTATTCCTTTGGGTGTTGAGTAAAGCAATGCAGACCTCCCGGATGAAAGAAAAGGCATTCAACACCAGCTCCGAAAGCATTCCATGATTATCTTCAGAATCATCATCATTTGACATATTTTTGAGCACAAAGTTTGATACCACAAACAAGTTTTATATTTAATATTGATTAACATAAGGGGGAGCAACGGATAATCATTTTAGATTAAATACAGTAATTTACTTCTTATTTCAGGCCCAGAAACAAAAGCAGATGTTATTGCTGTTGACCTGCCATTACCTTGCAATTAAATGAAACAGTTTCATCAGATGACAAGTTACCAAAAAAAGGGTGTTTATGTTATTTTTCTGTGAGTGTAATTGACAACACTAGAAAGGCCTGACTCAAAACATTTTATCATTCAAGGTACAAGATAAGATGGCATCTGCCCCTCCTACAGGTCAAGGGGGTCTAGAACTCAAGGTCCTTCCTCCCCATAGTGAAGTATTAATGTGTGGATACTAAAGTTACACTCCATGCATCTAAAGAAATAGTCAACTGTCCATAAAACCTTATCACTTTGTAACAAGTAAAAGTTGTCGGCTTTAACAATCTTACAAAACAGTGTGTTCTTTTTGTTGCAACAGATTAATAGAGCTGCCCCTTGGAAAACCAAGGCTAGGGATGTTATGTGGCAGTTATCTTAGATGTGAGAAAACCTAAGAAATGTTTCATCTTCATATTGACAATAAAAATACAATACAGTAAAACCTCTACATATGTATTTTTTCCATTCCACAAGGTTATTTGTAAGTCAAAAAAAATGTACAGTCATACCTCGCATAACGAATATAATTCGTTCTGTGAGGCTGCTAGCTATGCGAGTTTTTTGCTATGTGAGTCAGACTCGCATTGTGAAAATCCCTATGGGGAAACTCGCATAACGAGCTTTTTTAGGGGAAAAACTCACATAGCAAAAAAAATTTCATTATGCGAGTTTTCCCCATAAAAACACTCTTTATGTGAGTTTTCTATGGGGAAAGTTGGACTCGCATAGCAAACAATTTTGTTTATGTGAGTTTTCCCCCATAGAAATGCTCGCTATGCGAGCGTTTCCATAGGGGAAATTGACTCGCATAGCCAAAATTTTAATTATGCGAGTCAGCTCACTTTTTGAAAAATCCACTCATTAAGTGAGTTTTTCGCTAAGCGAGTTGCTCGCTAAGCGGGGTTTGACTGTAGTGTACAGTATGTCGAAAGCACATTGGATTACCAGAAGAGGCCACTAGATGTCACCATACTTTTTTTGTATGTCGAATTTTTCCGGTTAAAAATGCGTACAGTAATACCTCAGATAATGTTTGCATCAGATAACACTAAAATCACATAACTTTAAGAAATCTGGGGGGAAATTGCATTGCAGAACTTTAAATCCTATGGGATGCATCCAGTGGTGGGATGCCAATGTTTTTACTGCCCCACCGTGATGTCATCACTGTGTGGGCGGGGCTAATGTCATGACATCATGATGTTGTGGGTGGGGCCAAAGAAAAATAAATAATAATAAATAATAAAATAAAAATAAGCACACACACACACACACCCCTCAACCCACCCACCCACAACACAAACCCGTAAATAAAATAAATAAATAAATAAATAAATATTACAATAAGTGCTTGGCGCACATGCGCAGTGGGGGAACCAGTGAAAAGGTAAGCACCAAAGGTGGTTCCCCCCAAAAGCTGCAACCAGTTCTTTGGGACACTGGGAAAAGTTACTACCGGTTCTAGCGAACTGGTGAGAACCTGTTACATCCCATCACTGGATGCATCGGATAACGTTTGGTAAACCCTGTGCTGGTTACAATGTATCTCTATGGAGTTTTAATGTTGTCTGATGCATCCCATAGGATTTTAACATTATCCGATGCATGCATTGGATAATGTTAAAAATCTGATAACACTATGACTTGTGGAACCAAGTTTTAGCGTTATCTGAGGTTTTACTGCATGTCGAATATTTTTTTTAGCCAGGATATCTATTTGTATGTCGAATTTTTTGCAAGTCGAACCATTTGTATGTCAGGGTTCCACTGTACTGACTTTAATAAGCAGGCTAAGAGTGTAGCTACATTAGCACCCAGGAGCTTTCCAGCTTGGGTTGCTGTAGAATTGTGGGGCTTGATTAGAACAATTGAATCAAGTCCCATCTTTCACACCGGGATGGCTACTGCCATTTCCATGTAAATGTCAGGCCTTGAGTAGATCATTCTAATCAAACCCCAGTGTTCCACAGCTACTATCAGGAAGTGGCTTAATGAACAAGCCCCTTCTGGATATTAGTGAGTTAATCACTTCCCCAGCTCTGCAGAGGGCAGAGACAGCGATGTTTTTTTAATAAGATAATTGCTGATGGGATAAGTCATATAGAAATCCTTTACAATCAAATCCATAGTGGGAGTTTCAGCTGTGGTCAGTTTCTCAATCAGCAAGGAAAAAAATATATCTTTTTAAAAAAAATTATAACTGACATATTGCATCAGCAGTAGCTTTAAACAGATTTTTCTCCCTACTTCCTGATGGCAGAGTGATTAATTGGCCAATATCATGAAGAGGCTTCCTTTTTAAAGCCACTTCATGATATTGGCAAATTGAAAGGGTGGGATTCTAGGCAATCAGACGCCAAGAAAACATGTTTACCTACAGTCCTTAACAGTAGCCTCCCGCCCTATGCTACCTTGGGATGAATCAGTATACATTAGGGATGACTGGTAACCGTAACAAAAAACATTGTGTAGCTGATGTTTTTCAGAGCACACCCAACTGTTCTACAGAAATCTTCAGAGAAGACTAAACTCCCATGTAGCTGCCTTCTAACAATTGTTGACATTTCATGATACCCTAAAATCAACTCCCTTATTCCACCTAAGGCCAGGGTCATTTTACTTTCCATAATGCACAATGCAGGGCTGGATGAATAAAAATTTGGAATTAATTTTTTTGGGAGAAACATCAACAATTTGAGATATGCAGATGATACTACCCTAATGGCAGAAAGTGAAGAAGAGCTAAAGAAGCTCTTGCTTAGGTTAAAAGAAGAGAGTACAAAAGCTGTCATGTGACTCAACATCAAGAAAACCAAGATAATGGCAACAGGCCCTATCAGTCCTTGGAAAATAGATGGGGAAGAAGTAGAAGCAGTGACAGACGATACATTCTTAGGCTCCAAGATCACTGCATGAAATAAAAAGACAACTAAATATTGGGAAACAAGCTATGAGAAATTTGGGGAACATAGTTAAAAGTAGAGACATCACCTTGCAAACAAAAGTTCACACAGTCAAAGCAATGGTGTTTCCAGTATTAATTAATGTATGGTTGTGAGAGCTAGACCATAAGGAAGACTGAGGCCAGAAGAATAGATGCTTTTGAAATGTGGTGCTGGAGGAGAATTTTGAGAGTACCCTGGACAGCAAAGAGAATAAACAGGTTGATCATAAAAGAAATCAACCCCAACTGCTCCTTGGAAGGTCAAATGCTGAAGATGAGGCTAAAGTACTTTGGACATCAAATGAGAAGAGAGGATTCACTTGAGAAGGCCTTGATGCTGGGAAAGGTTGAGGGCCAGAGAAGAAGGGGGTGGCAGAAAATAAGATAGTTAGATGGCATTGCAGATGCAATGGGCACAAAGCTGGGTGGGTTGAGGAGAGATGGGGCGCCTGGCTTGCGGTGGTCCATGGGGTCACAAAGGGTCAGAATCAACTGTGCGACTAAGCAACAACACAATTTGCTCTGGCCCCTCAGAATTTCTTCCTCCCATTACACATCTCTCCCTGCAATGTTGTTTACCACCCTGAGCTCCTTGGAGGAAAAAGAGGATATAAACATAGGAGGCAAATAATTAATAACTGTATAAAGTTGCATTTCAAAATCAGTTTTATCAATATTGCTCATGTATTTTAAGAACCACTGAAACTTAAAACATATGATAGATACCAAATAATTTGGCATACATCAACTCCTATGATAAACCCTGTAGCACCTTAAAGAATAAGAAATGTATTTTGTCATGAGACAGTGCAGTGTCATGGCTATGATGTCCACTTGAGATCTGGCCAGGATTCCAGGTTCTGCTCAGCCATGAAAACCACTGGGTGACCTTGATGTAGCTACTCTCCCTAATCTAACACAAAGCACAAGGCTGTTGAAAAGATAAAATGGTGGCAAGGGAGAAAGAGAGAAAAAGAGAATAACATTTCCTTCGACTCCTTGGACATAGGTGGATAATAAATACATTTTCAGGCAAAAGGACTCTTGGACAGAAGACTTCTGGTACGTGTTCTCTGTGTAATTGGCAAATACACATTTTTAAGAAGTGAATGTTTCCAAAATGTATTATTCAAGTGGAGGAAAGCCAACCACCGCTATCCTTGAGCTGATATTTTTTTCTCTCTTTTTCTTTTTTAGACTTTGAAGGGGCTGCTGAAGAAGTTCTGGCCCGTGGGGTGACGCCTGCCAATTCCTTCTCCCTTAAAGATTCTACAATTGAAGATCTATTTGGGGACAGATACTAAAAGTCATCTGAGAGCGTGTTGTCCAAAAAGCTTATGCCATAATACATTTATGACTGCTCTTCTTCTGTGTCTAGGCTGGACATGAAACTGCCAATAATGAAGGCACCTTTCAGTGAGTTCATTTTGCACTTCCTTTCGCCTGACCTAGTGTGAGAAAGATTAGCTGGCAACACAAGGTTGCCATTACCAGAGTATACCTGATTGTGGTTCAAAAATACCACAATCTTTGAGGAGGCTCTTCCTGTCATAATAATTTCATGTCAGAAATTATTCTTGGTTGAAAGGATTTTTGCAGGAGAAATTCTTCTCAGGGAATTCCCAAATGAGGCTCCTTTCATGTCCCCAAGAGCTGAGACAGAAACAGACGCTCAATCTGTCATGTAGTACCCAGGTCTTGAACAGCCAACTTGCCAACCTTCCAGCTAACAAGGCGAGCTTCTTAACCACTGAGCCATCACCCATTTATGACTGTTAAGGGAGCTGAAAGGTACTGTTATATTGCCTTACTTCTTTGGTATACAGTACTATCTTTGGTATACATGGTTTGCCTGCCTTTTCTCCAAGAAGAACTTAATGTCAGAAATGAGACTACATCTAGGCCAAGGGTGGCCACTCCCAGCCATAATTTCACTGACTCGACCAGAATTTTAGGTTCTTCTAAGCCAACAGTAAGAACTGGAAGACACAGAGCCCCACCTCTCTAAAAATTCCAACTGAGTCATACTTGCTGTTTGCAGATGTACCAATATATTGCATGACTGTACGCTCTAATGTGGCCAAAATGTGCAGTAGAATGTTCCTCTGCACCGCAAGTGTGTGCATGTCCATGCTGGGAATGAAGGCTTTGTACTCAGAGTATCAAGTAAATCCATTTAACAGTGGCATGCTGTATTTTTGTCTTTTCTTTTCTTTTTTTTGCTAGTGGCCCAGAGACAGAATACCCCTTTCTGACCACTTTATCCTTGTAATGACACTGTAATCTGCTGAATAAGACTGCTGGATATATTTTGGAGAAATTATCTCATAAACAAAAGGATGAAGCTCTAATCAAGGTTCGAGAAATTATCTAAACCACTAAGAACCACTAGAATAAAGTGTTTAGTGTGTCACACTGGAATTTAGGAGATCAGCTTCTAGACTTCGCTGAGCCATGAAATTTAGTAGATTACCACAGGCAGAATGGCCACTCCCCTACTTGTCCTGTCAGCCAAAGAGAGGATAGTTGGGAAAACAAAATAGGGAGAAGAACAATGAATGCTACCTTGTGGGTACTGGGAGGAAAGACAAATTGCAATTGCAAAAATAACAACAACAAAATCAGGAATTACAGCTTTGTATTGTGTAATCCAGGGGGGCCCAAACTACTGCCCGGGGGCCAGATATAGCCCCTGACACCAATTCATCCAGCCTGCACCACCCTCATCACTCACAGAAGTGGAAGTAAAACGTGCCCGTATGGGCGCGTTTTACTTCTGCTTCTGTGAGCGAGGAGGGTGGTGTGGGCCGGATGAATTGGCTTCAGAGGCCAGATCGGGGGGGCCCGGGCTGTAGTTTGGGCTCCCCTAAATCACATGACTAGCCCGTGGCCTGAAAAGTTTGGGCACCCCTGGTATAATCCCACAAGTAACAACCATGGGCAAATTTACATACACAAATTGAAGTTCAAGACAAGAAATTGTTTTTAGTTTTTTTAAAAATTCCTCTCTTTGTTCTCATGGAAATGCTAACATATAATTGCAGTGTTAAAACAGGAAATAAGTGTCATGCTCAGAACAGCCTGTGTCTCCTCTTTAATGGGAAATTGCTGCAGACACTGCTTAGAAATTCGTTTCGTTGACTCCTAGCATGGATTACAGCTCTCAGCTGCTTGCAAGATTATGAGAGTTGTAGTCCAGAAAGCATATTTTCCCATGCTCTGGGAACATGTTACAAGCTGAATAGACTTCAGAGATCTTGTCAGCAAATAACCAGGACCCATTAGGGTGGAAAGAAGGAAACCACAGGATAGATTCTTACACATTGTAGCAGAATAAAAAACAATTGGGGGGGGGGGGATGACTTCTGCATGAAATCCACAATGAACTCACTTTACTTACAGATTCCCTGCCTGTTGAGAGTTGAACCATTGTAAAAAATAAATAAATATCAGTATATCCTTACTTAGGTGCCACTTCAAAACTGGCCAAGAGAGGGTGTTTCCATTATGCTCCCCAAAATGAATGGTGATGCCATCTTTTGCCCAGCAGTTAAAATCTAGACACCCTGCTTGATGTACTGCAATTAAGCTACAGAATAACCATTTCAATATCTCAGATGGCTTGATGGAACTCTGGCAACATCTATCCCCATCCTTCGAGTGGCCAGCCGGATTTCCCCTTCTCAGACGCCAGTGGAGGATGCTGAAAAGAGCAAGGATGGGGTGTGGTAGATGCAGAGCCACTCTGTTCACATGGAGATGGAAGTCCTCTTCCCAGTGTGACTGGAAAACCAGACCAAACCAAACCCTTATATCAGTGATGGGCAGCAGCCAGTTTGCACCAGTTCATCAGAACCAGGTCACTATTGATGAAGTTGCTGCCCTTCATCAAGATGGATTCAAGTGGGATTTAATCCACTTGGGATCTATCACCCTTCCCTGTGGTCTTCGGCACCCAAGGCTGTTAAGTCCTCAGGGTGTCAGGTTAATTAACCACCCCCTGACATTTGGCATTGAGTCACTAGCAGAACGGTCTACACTATTACCATAGCAGGATAACCTGGTCAGACTGGTACCTTTTCTAATTGGCTAATTAGACAGAAACAAGTTAGTTTTGCCTAGAAAGGAGTCTTTTCTGTCACATGATTAATTGCATCATTCCTCCTAATGCAACACACACACTACCACCATCACCCCCCCCCCCCGGTGCATTTACATCACTTCACATATCAGTGTTGAGTTTAAGTAGGCAATCCCATCATGTTTTGCACACTAAAATGGAGATGGGATGGAACAGCTTAAACAAACATAGTCATTGGTTGGTTTTGACTCTAAAGAGCTAATCAACGGACTAAATGTTTGTCCCCTCCAAAAGTAACTGCCAATATATGCTGAGCTCTCTCTGAGGAGTTTGCATTGATAGTTGGTTCTGTCAGCCTGTTCTGCTGTTCAGTTATTCAGTCTAGTTCTCTCTGATTCAAAACATTTTAGTCTCAAAAAGTTAGTAACTCAGTACCCTCTTGCAACCATCGTTTGTTTGAGAGATTTATTTTTCCTTTTTTTTTTTGCAACCAAGATGAAATGAACTGCTATATTATATTATTGACAATTTTATTTGAACACAAACCTTGTATGTAAATGTTATTTTTTCTTCTGCCAAAACTGTCTCTGGCCATTTGTACAATAGGAACTATGAAGAAAAGAAAGTGGAAGTCAAAGAGGGCTTGTATATTCCAAAATATTTAGTCTTAATCCCTTGGTACAGTTTAGCTCCACCACTTTCCAAAGATTATCCAACAATCAGAACTGAGAAAAGTTGCTTTTGTGCACCAGGACTTCCATGACCAGCCTGCAAAACTGTTGGCCATACTAGCTGAGAGATTCTGAAGGATTTAGTCAGTAAAAATAACCTACAAGATAATAATAATAATTTCGTGTCGGAAATTATTCTGGGGATACTCGAATGAGGCTCCTTTCATGTCCCCAAGATCTTTTCCCACAAACGTGGTGAACACCACCGCCCAGCTGGCCTTGGGCCCCACCCTCTCGAGAGCGGGACCACCAGATGCTCCCCAGCCAGTGGGGCTGGGAGAACGAGAGGCAGCTGAGTGGACTGGCTGGCTGGCTGGTCATAAAAACTCTGCCGCTGCCTTTGCTGTGATGACCACCAGATGCCGGACAGAGGTCCTTCACAGAGCCTGAGGATGATGGCTGCCCCACCCTCAGACGCCCACCTGCCAGGGGTTTCAAAAGCCACTCTGGCTTGGGCGGAGGAGGAAGGTCCTGCCTGGAGGCTGAGGCGACGGCCACCCCACTCCAGAATGTTGTTGTTTGTGTGGGGAACTTTTCTTGAGTGGTTGTGACTTTATTATTATCTTGTAATGTTGAATTTTGTATATTATATTGTATTGCTTTGTATCTATTGTGCATATTGCTGAATTTATCGTGTAAGCCACCCTGAGTCAGGTTTCCAGAGTGAGCGGCATATAAATGCAAAAATTAAATTAAATTAAAGTGGTCCCTATTTATCTACTTGCAATTTCTTGCTTTCAAACTGCTAGGTTGGCATGACCTGGGACAGAGACGACCTACAAGATGAGCTAGTTTTTATTTTTAATAAACTTTGTGTGTCCAAGCATATTTCTTCAGGCGAATGGAGTCTCTGGTCCCATTATAGCAATAGCAATTACACTTATTTATTATCCTGTACTGCTTAGTACACTCTCTGGATAATTCACAAGGTAATTAGTATTTTGCGCCAGACAAGTAAAGTACAGTGCTGTACTCATTTTACAGACCTTGGAAGGATTAAAGGATGAGGCAATAACAATTGAGCATGAGCAGTGTTTTGGCTTCAGTACTGCTGCTTAACCATGGAGACTAAATTACCTTTTTAGTCTAGAAAAGTCATCCTTCACCCCCACTTTGGTAACTATACTTTTGTTGTCATGCACAGCATCTCCTTCCAGTCCAGTACACAGAGTTTGGGAAAATAACAATCTTGCATGCTTGGATTTTTAACACTGGTTATCAGGGGTAGGGGTGGTGGGAGGTGCTTTTAGATCCTAGAATGGTTCTCTGTTCCCACTAATCTTTTTATTTATTCTACTTTCCCTCATGTATTTAGACTCTCTGCCTACTCCTGCACATTTAAAGCCACTGAACATGAGCAGCCTTTGTAGACCTCACTCTTACATCCAATGGTGGGTTTTTCCTGGTTTGCACCGGTTCACCTGAACCGGTGGCAACAATCCTGGGTGGTTTTCCGGGGGGGGGGGGGTAGTAACCACCCAGGATTGTGTGTGTTGTTGGGTTTTTTCTTTTTTTTTGCATCTGATTCGGACGCCTCACCACCACAATTTTTTTTTCAAATTTGGAGCCAAAATAGCTCCCAGGAACTGTGCATGCATCAAACCTCGATTTGATGCATGCACACTTCTATTTTTGAGTGTGCATGTGTCAAATCAAGGTTTGACACATGTGGAGTTCCCGGCAGCCATTTTGGGAAAAGGAAGGGCGCAGGCAGTGCCTGAAGAAGTGGTGGTGGCAGCGGGCTGCGCCATGCCACCAGGCTGCCGTGCCATTGCAGCAGTTTGCCACTGCCGCAGTTTGCCACCACGCCACCGCGCCATCGTTTCTGCTGCTCCCCGGCGAGTCAACCCAGGGACAGGGTAAATGACAGGTTTGTATTTAGGGTTGTGGGCATGGGTGGGTTGATTTTTGGGTGGGTGGGTGGGTGTTTGGGTGGGTGGGTGTATTTTTATGTAATTTGTATTTATTTATTTATTTATTTAATTTGTTTAATTTATCTATGGGTTTGTGTTGTGCATGGGTGGGTGGGCTGAGGGGTGTGTGTGTGTGTGTGTGTGTGTGTGTGTGTTTATTTTTATTTTATTTTATTTTATTTTACTATTATTATTTTTTTCTTTGGCCCCACCCACAACATCATGATGTTGGCTCAGCCCACGACATCATGACGTTGGCTCTGCCAACACTGTGATGATATCACGGTGTGGTAGCGGAAAATTTGACAACCCACGACTGCTTACATCTGATGAAGTGGATTTGGTCCAAAAAGCTCACATTTAAATACAGGAGTTAGTCTTTAAGGTGCCACAATATTTTTGTCTATTTTTTAATTTGCTGTTTTGTTTTGTTTACTCTCTGATATGTTTTCACAGACTAACACAGCTACCACTTCAAACACTTCTTCTTTATGTAACTGCTGAAGGTGATTGTAAGGGAAAATGTTTTACCTTTAACCTGAGCTGCTTCTACTGTGATTTTGCTGTATAAAGTGCTAGTTATTGTGAAAATGGGGAGCATAATATTGTTATTTAGTGTCTTAGATGAAAAGAGAATACTGTAACTAATTTCCAAACTATATAACCCAACATAAACATCACATGATCTTTCTTATTAGAATTGTACCACGGCAGGCACACTCATATTGGATGCCAAACGAACTGGTCAACTACAAGTCTGGCGATTTGGCCAACTACATCAATATACAGTAAAACCCTAGGTTATGACGGAGGTCTGTTCCAACAGCCTCCGTTGTAACCCGAAAAAAATGTAAACTGAAACATCCATTGGGATGCATTGAATTTTTTTTTAAATGGTCCTGAATTGATCGTTGCAAACTGAAAAAAATACATTAAAAATTTGTAAATCAGGACAGCCTTTCCATAGGATTTGCTGTTGTAAACCACAGCAAACTTAAACCGAGGTTGTTGTAACCTGGGGTTTTAGTGTATAAATGTTAGCTGTAATCAATAAAGATATAATATTCTAGATAGATTAATGTATTTAAAAATGTATAAACAAATATTTAAGCTTGTCAATTTCTTCAGTCATTCCAGTTTAGTTTTCTTAATTGTACCTCCCAAATTCATTCTGATTGCAAGCAATATCTTGTCCCTATGGATCATTTGGTGATATCATGTTTACCAGCAAATTGCTATTTCCCCCCCGAAAATTGTGGCTGACACCCATAATCTTGGCAGCACCTATTTCCAGCATCAGCCTTGGATGTCCTCCCCCCTCCCCCCAACAATCCATTCATAAACTCCAGCAACACACCCAGGCACACACAGGGAGTTATTGATGAAATAATGGAAATAATTTAAAATATATTAATACAAAAAGATAGCCATGGCAGTTTGGAGATTCTGGGAGAACCATGTTAATCTGTGCTATGGTCTTCAAACCTTTGTAATGGTATCAAGATTGGTCAAAAGAAGACATGAGTGTATTTCTTAGACACAGTATGCATTTTTCTGAGACTTAATTTCTTTTCTTTCCATGACTAAGCCAGATGTGAAACTACCAAAATGAAGCCACCTTTTGGTGAGTTCATGCTGCAGTTCCTAGTGTGAGAAAGATTAACCAGCACAACAAGGTTGGCATTGCCTGGGGTACAGTCAGTTGTGGTCCATCTTTGAGTTACCGGTATGTTCCAGTACCTAAAAGAAGTACACAGAAAGAGCCTCCTCGAAGATTGTGGTACTAAATGACAGATTGAGCACTCGTTTCTGTCTCAGCTCTTGGGGACCTGAAAGGAGCCTCATTTGGGAGGAATATCTCCTGCAAAATTCCTTTCAACCCAGAATAAGTTCTGACATGCAATTATTATGACAGAAAGAACCTCCTCGAAGATTGTGGTATTTTTGACCCACAATCAGGCATACCCTGGTAAAGACAACCTTGTGTTATCAGCTAATCTTTCTCACACTAGGTCAAGCAGAAGGAACTGCAGAATCAAACTCGCCAAAAGGTGCCTTTATTTTGGCAGTTTCACCTCTTGGCTGGACAAGGAAAAAGAAATGCCTATAAGAAGACAGAAGGGGTGAAACTCCTAGGTTTAAAGCGTAAAGGTACAATCAGATTTATAAAGCAAGAAAATGTGGACCATAGAGCTATCATTTCTTTTAGCAGAATATAAAATAGTAAATAACCACAGAAACATGGAGAGATCAGTCCAGTCTCGTTACCCCCACCCCCACCAGGGTAGTGGGCCAGGATACTTAAGAGACCGCATCACCCTGAGAACATCTGTCCGTCCCACTAGAGTGGACCGGAGGGGCTCTCTGGTTGTACCTTCAGCTAGAGAGGCTCATTTCTCTAGCACGAGAAGGAGAAACTTTTCTGTGTCCGCTCCGGCCCTATGGAAACTCCTGCCAACGGAGTTACGTCTCCAGACGGAGTTGCTGCCCTTTAGGAAAGGAGTGAAGACCTGGCTGGCGGGGCATGTGTGGGGACTGGACCAGATGGCCAACTCGGTCGCCTGGCTCTTTTAAATATTCCACCTTTCTCCTTGGTGTTTTTAACTTGAATTTTAATTTTTATGTATGTGTTTTAATTGTTTTTAGTTGTAAAGCCACCCTGAGTCTTCGGAGGAGGGCGGGGTACAAATGAAATAAAATAAAATAAAATCTTGCAGGCACACTGTTGATTATTGATTATTTAAATAACATACAGTATTTCAAATCAGGCAACTTTATTTAATACTGTATGTACAAAAACCTATTTGGTTATATAAACAAAAAATATAAATTATTTGTATATACGTACATAAATATACTTGAAATACATTAGTACAGTAAAACCTTGAATAAAGAGCACCTCGCTTAGAGGGTAACTCACTTAAAGAGTAGAATTTTCTCTGACTGGCCACTTCGCTTAACAACTAAAACCAACCAAAAACTTGCTCAACAAATAAATCAGGGTTTGCAAACTCCCCCTCCCCGGCCAGAAGTCACAGTTGGTCACTTTCAATGGTGTTTCACTTAAAGAGCAAACTCACTTAAAGAGCAATCCCGTGGAACGCATTATGTTCTTTAAGCGAGGTACAACTGTATTTAAAACC
Organism: Furcifer pardalis; assembly: GCA_030440675.1. NCBI lineage: Eukaryota > Metazoa > Chordata > Lepidosauria > Squamata > Chamaeleonidae > Furcifer > Furcifer pardalis. The sequence continues at coordinate 26,140,561 of CP126893.1, forward strand.
AACTGCTGAAATTAATTGAATGCTTGAACATCCTTTTCTACAACAAATTATGATGTTCATGAGCCCTGGTGGCACAATGGTTAACCTGATGTACTGCAGCCAAAATGTTCATCCTACTGAGACTGGTAAAATGAGAACCCACCATGTTTGGTCAGGGCCATAGTCGGGGGGACGATGACAAGGGGACAAAAACCCTCCTGAGCTAAAAGGCCCCCCAACCCATCCTGTGATGCCAATGTTATATATGTGAGTGTGACATTGTTGCCCCTCCTGAAAATTTTTGGCCCCTCCTGAAACCCCACCCCCCAAAATTCTAGAATCCTAGTTACAGCTCTGTGTTTGGTGCAAAATGCTAATTGCCTTGCTATGGGGTGGCAAGGCATATTAGTATACAGTAATACCTCAGATAACGCTAAGACTTGGTTCCACAATCTTGGTGTTATCCTATTTTTAGTGTTATCCGATGCATGTTAAAATCCTATGGGATGGATCAGATAACGTTAAAGCTCCATAGAGATACATTGTAACTGCACAGGCTTTAGTGGTTGTTATCTGATGCATCCCATAGGACCTTAATGTTATTCGATCCAATTCTCCTCCCCAGATTACTTAATGTTACGCGATTTTAGCGTTATCCAAGGTAAACGTTATCTGAGGTATTACTGTAATTTCTAATGCTGTTGCTATTTCTCTGAGTTATAGGGACAATGACATCACAGCTTCCCCAAGACAAAAAAAGAAATCCAGGAGCAAACAGAGACTCTAAACTAAAGGAAGATAAATTGTGACTAAGAGGCTGATTAACTCTGAGACGCAAACAGCATCAAAGGGTGATTACTTCTCTAGGGATTATAAAATGCCAGATGTTTGAAATAGAGGCCAGATGTTCATAGTAGGTATGTATGTACTAGCATTAATGAGAGAGACTGAGAATGAGAAAGAGAGAGGCACATGTTCAGGAGTGGCTACCTAAGAACAAATAACCAAAGGCTTGTAAATGCTCTTCTTGCCTAGAATCATAGCACACACTGGCTGTCAAGCTGCACCTGCCTTCCTCTATTGAGAAACTGGGATGTAGGTGAACATAGCATAAGAATGATGGCTGAAATATTGGAACTCTGTTTTCTCTGGATGTCAGTAATAAAGATTTCCCATCCTAACCATTGGTTTTCCCTTTCCCTCACAATAAAGTTGCACACGTGCATGCTCAGGCACACACACACACAGGCACAGGAGCCCTGGAACAGTTTGCACAAAGCACTGCATGTCCCAGTTTCCACAGGTACCACACAAGCCCAGTTGTGCTCCTCCATTGGCAAGGGAGGACCAGATGAGGAAATTGTAATAAAATTATGTGTAAATATATCTCGCGTTCTTGGCCTCTTAGAAGCTTTATTTTCAGCAAAGAATGCAGCACGCTTCTGCGCATGCACAAAAGTGGCCATATTTACTTCCTGGTTCGGTGTGGATGCTTCTGTGCATGAGCAAGCATGTCCATGCCAAACCAGAAAGTAAATACAGATGCTTCTGTGCATGCGCGAGGACCACTTCACTGATCCAGGAAGTAAATACGGACATGTCTGCACATGCACAGAAGCAGTAGTGTAAGAAGGTGGGGGCAAGGGGGCGACTCGCCCCGGGAGGCACATTTTGGGCTATGGGTAGTCTTGGACTACAATTCCCAGAAGCCCTAGCGGGCGCAGGTGTTAGCATCCACCAGGGGGCAGCAAATTTGGTTTATGCCCTGGGCGGCTGAAATCAACACTACACTACTGTGTAGAAACATCCGTATTCTCTTCCTGGTTTGGTGAGGTCATTGTGGGCCAGATGGAATGGCTTTGGGGGCTGTATCCAGTCCATGGCACATACCGGTAGTTTGGGCACCCTTGCTTTATAAACTAATATGTCTTAGCTTGTCTTTCCAGCCTGAGAAGGGTTCAGTCAAGCTCTGAGACACTCATTACACTAAACCAGGCATTCTCAACCTTATAAAGCTGGGGGCTGGGTCACGCTCCCTCAGACAGCTTCGGGGGCTGGATGGCCATTTTGCCCTTCCTCCACCACATGGCACTTCCGGGTATGGTGGAGCCAGTGGGGGCCAACATGAAATGGTGCTGTGGGCCACATCCGGCAAGCAGGCCGCAGGTTGAGAATCCCTGCACTAAACAATGCTGGGCTACCTGGCCAGGAAACAAGCCTTCCTTGGTCAACCAAGCTCCAGATGATCCTGTCTTCTCTGTGTTGACTTCTTTTGATAAGGAGATCTACTGCCTGGATTTTATCAACATTGTCAACTGTAGGAACACCTCCAGGCGTTATCTGCCATATCCTGAAGCTTGCAACATTGAAGAGATTTATGGGGTGGGCACTGAACTTTGCAGGAAGACCCCCAATCCAGGGGGGGGGGCGTCATTTGGAATGTCAGGGTAGACTTTTGACCTTCCTTGGATTATGCTGATGCAATAGTATGCAAACACTGAATTTCTGGTTTGGTGACACTGCTAGGGCAAGCTCCTCCTGCTCTCAGATAGTGATCCCTCCTCCTACTTGATACTCTGTCCTGCCTATGTGACACCCACTAAACCCATGTAATACTTGCAAGTCCCTCCTTTTGTACCCTTGTATTTTTTGTGTGTAAATATACCTGGTTTTGAATTGTTCTGGGCTGACCTCCCACCCCACCCCAGGGCAGTCCTGTGGCAGTTTTTTCATTGCATAAATATTCTTGGGCCACATGCAATAAAAACTTTTATTCCCCCCTCCACACTTTGTTGCTTATTGGTCATGATTCCATCTTGGCCAGAGGGTTTTGGTTTAAAGTAAATTAAATGATACCAAAAAGGTTTTCTTTTAAGGTACTGTAATTGACTAACATGTTTCCAGGGCTTTTGCACCCACCCATTGAGGGTGTTTCAGATATTCCAGGTAAGGGGAGCCCCTGCAAAGGGGCACCCACAGAATTTCAGATATCAAGATCAGGTAGTGCTTTTTTGTTGTTGAAGAGAATGAGCCTTACTATAACGCAATAGATCTTTTAAAATAGAGCCATACACCACGGCGGGGCTGGTGAATGTTAGAGTTGGCAAAGCTGCATTTCTTTTCTTTTTTAAAACTTTACTACTTACTTAGTGGGGGGTGGGGGAGAGGTGATGCTTTCAAAATTGGATGGACTGCAACTCTTGTCAGCCTTAGGTAGTATTGCCAACAATAAGAAAGTTGCAGTCCAACAACATCTGGAAGGTTGTACTTTTCCCATCCTGCTTTATTTCCCGGGCATTTCCATCTGTATTCAAGGTAGGAAACCATTAAACAGTCAGACGTTTTGAGCTTCAGCTCCCATCCATCCCACCCAATATAACCAGTGGAAAGGCACCATGGGAGTTGTAGCCCATAACCTTTAGAGAGGCAAAGACTCCTGACTCCTAGTGTACATTAGATGTTTGATGCAAGATTATGCACTTAGACTAGATCACTGGTTCACAACATGGGGCCCATGCCCCACAGGAGAACTTCAATTCTCAGAAGCCTAAGTCAGTACATTGAGTGATCAGTGCTTTGGGGAATTGATTTAGGCTTCTGGGAATTGAAGTCCAAAAACCAAAGATTGGGAAACACTGAACTAGATTCATTGGAATCAATGGAACTTTACTTTATAATGATCATGGTGTCTCCCCTGCCAGGTAAGTATGGAACTTTACTTTATAATGAATAAATTTATCCCATTGATTTCACTGGGATAAATTTACCTGTACTCTTTAGGGATCATTGGCTGGACAGTTCAGTGGTATAGATGTCTGGCTGTAGAGTCAGAGGCTGGGAGTTCAATTTTTCACTATGCCTCCTGGGAGAAGAGTCAGCGTTTGTAACTTTGGCAAGGTGCACAGTCCCAAGATGCCCGTAGAACAGGGATTCCCAACCTACAGCCTGTGGACCGAGTCCAGCCCACAGTGCCAATTAATCTGGCCCATGGTGATGATCCCGGGGCCACCCCTGCCACTGGAAGCAGTGGAAATGCAGCAGAAAATCCCAGGAACACAGTGAATGCATGCCGCCCTTGCTCCTGCTGCCATTGGAAGCGGTGGAAGCATTGAAACCGGCTGAAGAAGGGAATAGTAAAACACTTCTGAGTACTTTCTACTTTAACAACTCTGAAAAGGGTCATCATAAGAACGGACCTGATGCCACATGAGCATTACTATTTCTGGATATGGTTTTACATAGATAAACCAGTCAGAGATCTACTTAGACCCATGTGTGAATTGGTAGCTAAGATCTGGAAACATTTTGATAAGACAGTGAAAGAGATTCACATTCAAACTCTTTTTTCTCTTCTTTTTTCTCTTTTGGTAATATTCACTTTGTATTCTAAGATGGGCAAAACATCTGAGAATAGACCTTCCCTCTGTAGTCAAGTTTCAAAAGGTACAGTGACAACTGAAATATGAGTTTGTGTTGGTGTATCCCCCAGCTAACGTCTTACCTCACCATGAGCTTGTATGGGGGTCTTAGCCAGACGACAATTTCCCTACCTCAGTTCCACTTACGGACATGGGAAAGATTAATACTCAGATTCTTCAGGTCTTTAATAATAATAATTGTCTGACTATTATGGCAACCCTATGGACTAGTGATCTTTCAAAAGTCCTTCCATCAGAAGGCTTGCTAAGCTTTGACAGGCTCAAGGCCACTTCGTAGTGTGGTCTTCATCACTTCCTGCTGCCGTCAATGTTTCACCACATGACTGTCTTTTCTATTACGCCTTTCTCTTATGATAATGTACCTTATGTACCTTTCATTGCATAAATATTCTTGGGCCACATGCAATAAAAACTTTTATTCCCCCCTCCACAGCTTCAGTTTTAGCCCTTTTTCCTTCTAGAAAGATTTCAAGCTTGATCTAGGATACACTCATCTTTCTGGTGACCCAGGAGATCTGTAAAGGCAATATCCTCAAGCTAAAGACTTCTCTCAGGAGAAGGAAGTAAAGTGTTAGAATTGCTTGTGAAAAGTCATGTACAGTAAAACCTCATATAACACTAAAACCTGGTTCCACAAGTCTTGGTGTTATATGATTTTTAGTGTTATCTGATCCTCTATGGGATCCATAGAGATACATTGTAACCACACAGGCTTTAGCGGTTGTTATCTGAAGCATCCCATAGGATCTTAATGTTATCTGATGCAATTCTTCCCCCAGATTCCTTAATGTTATGCGATTTTAGTGTTATTCGATACTAATGTTATATGAGGTATTACTCTATAACAAAACCATAATAAAAATAAAAGCCAAATATGATGGTACAGTATCTTGAAGTCTACCAGATTTATTTCAGTATACATTTTCATAGATTACAATCCCCTCCCTCAGACACATAGTGTATTTAGCGACAATTGTACACAAAATGATGTACTGGTTAGAGTGATGTCACAGGAAACCATCATATTGGGCCCAACAGCAAAATGAGCAGAGGAGAAACTACTTCACTATCCTGATTCCCAACAGTCACGGAGGCGGAAGAGGCCATGCCAAATGGACTGGCTGTGAAGGTGCACCTTGTTAATATCCTCAAGGCTGCAGCAGTCCTTTGCTGTCCGGGTGTTAAATCCTGCATGTCTCATTTCATATGTGCAGCAGGAGATGGATCACAGTGTGTGGGTCACTTCATGGCAAGTTGGGATCCACCTTAAACAAAACAAAACAAACAAAACAAAATAAAACAAGACCTTAAGCAAATTAACACCAGTGGCATTTTTCCTGTAAAGGATTTTTTTGGGAGGGAGAATGTATACTCAGATACAAGTAGGAGCTAACGACGATGGGGTTTGACTGGGAGACAGGGGGCAGAGAGCAGGATAGTTGTTCACCTGGCCCTCAGGAAATCTTCTGAGCAGATGAACAGAGTCCACACCCCACCCTCAATGAGCCTGGGTTCATTTCCTCAGTTCTACCATGGCAATAAACTGGAGAATGGAACTGGTAACACCATTCCTGAAATAGCTCGCTTAACTTGGAAAATCTATTCAAGATAAAAGCCACCCTTGCTCAAAAGCAGTTGTATCTGACTCTAGGGTTCAGTGCTCATCTCTGCTTATACCCAAAGAACCAGCGCTGTCTGCATCTGCAGATGTTTCCATGATCATGTGGCAGACATGACTAGACTCTGGAGTGCACAGAATGCTGTTTTACCTGCCCACTGAAGTGGTACCTAATTTATCTACTTGCAATTTGTTACTTTTGAACTGCTAGGTTAGCAGAGGCTGGGACAGCACTCAGGTCTCAAACAGTTGACCTGCTGACCTTCCATTTGCCAAGTTCAGCATCTTAACCACTAAGCCACTGCAGTCCCTTGAAAACCCTATTAGGGTTGCTCTAAATTAGTTCTAACTTAACAGTACATGACAACAAATACAGTGCAGGGGGAGGAGGCTAGTAAAGTTAATGAATATGGATACAGGCAGGGAAAATAAAATTTCAAAGGGACAACAGAATTACCAGAAAAGTTAATGAACTTTGGGAGTGTTGACAACTCTCACAGTTGCTAGAGTGACTTAACTTCCCATTAGGGAAGCATATGTCTTGCCTTTGAAGTCCACAGATATTGCACTCCAACAATTATGGAGGAGGATGCAGTCCAGCAATATCTTAAGAGCGGTATCTGCTGCCTAACCTTGCCCTATAGCACATATTCCTTTACACAGAGCCTGAAAGGAGCATTACTAGCTCATGGAACATTATAGAGTTTCTTACTTTAGGACAGGAAATGAATTTCAAAATTTTCCATTTCCATCAGACCTGTAATTCTTGCTCCAGTAACCTACCCTCTTTGTCTTACTTACCTATTAAACTTACTCCTCAGTCTCTATAGTTTGAGTTCCCATAACATCAAGGTAAAAAAAATACATGAAACATTGATCTCCTCCTCCTCCCTCTTCTACAGCAATTGGCTATTCTCACCTTGCCTGTGGCATACCTTGTCACTGGTATTGTGTTATATTTAGACCACTCTCCAAAATTCTCCAGCCAGCATAGTCTGTTTGCAGCACTTATTTTTCTATTCATTTTACTTTAAATGATCAGATATAATAATCTGAACTATCATTTCTCATTAAATTATCTGTGTATTCTAGCTTTCTCTGTTGATTGTGTTTTTATGATTTCTTGGTTTTGATTCATTCATCTTAGTACCTCTTTGTTGGCTACTATCTCAAGCCAACAAATCCTTAGAATCTTATGGTATATCCACATATGGAAAGGTCATGATTATATACCATATAGACTAGACCACCCTGAGTTGCCCTGGTAAGAAGGGTGGCATACAAATTCAAGTAAATAAATAAATAAATAGAGTAAGAATAAAGAAAGCAAAACTGCATGTAATTATTTTCCACAGCAGTTTTAAATATTTTCTGCACATTACAGCCGCCATCTTACATAAATTGCTCTGAGCTATCTCAGTTTCAATTTTGCTGCTTCGCTATGCACCCATTGCCTGTTTAACCAAATCTCAAGGCACTTAAAGCCTATCAACGTGTTCCATATATTTAATTTTCAATATTTAACAACATTTCTTGGGTGCTTGATTTTTACTGACTGCAGCAAACTTGGTCTTCTTAATATTCATTTCTAGATCATATTCATTACTTTGTTGACTTTACAGGGTAATCTTTGCAGGCCATATATAATGTTAGCTATACAGTACTACCTAATTTTGCACCTGAGGCAAGAATACAACATTGCATCCCCTTAGTTTGCCACACAATTTTGGCAAGAAGGAAGATAATGGAGGGGCATCAAGTTTGCTCCCCATTCTTGATGCTATATCAGGTTGATGTAGCACTTGCTTTAGGGTGAATTTATAAACCTCATTCAGTCATCTCATGCCCAGATAAAGTCACCATGTTTGGAGAGGAGCAGCTGGCTCATACCCTCTTCACTGTTGCTTCCTCCACATAGAAGAGGGGATGTGTGTGTAGTGTAGACTATGGATGTGGGCAAACACACTGGGAGCCTTTCTGTGCTTCTTAGTTATGCACGCCTGAGGCAACTGCTTCACTTGCCTTGTACCATTACAGCTCTGGCTAGTAATACTGTATTGTCTTTGTGTAAGACATGGTTGATAATCTTTCCGTTGACAGTAATCCTGCAATTTCAATCAGCAAACACTTCTCCAGAGAGATTTATGGAATACAATTTGAAATTTTGCATTGAAAGTGTCCTTACTGTATTCTTTATATTTCTGGGTCCCCTATCATCTGATCTTCAATGTTCACTGTAGGTGAACAGTTTGTTAATCATACAAATTTCTAAATAGCAGCCTTCCTTTACTAACTACTCCATCAGCTTGGACTTTGTGAAAGGCTTTCTTATAGCAAATAGCAGGCCTATAATCAGTGATGGGATGTTACCAGTTCGGACCGGTTCACCCGAACTGGTAGGGCCCCATCAGGGGGGATCGCCGGGGTGGTGCTAAAACCCCGAGTGACTGGTTCGGTCACCTCTCCGGCACCCTCAAAAAATGTTTTTCTGGACAGCCAAAATGGCTGCCTGGAACTGCGCATGCATCAAACCTCCGTTTGATGCATGCACAGTTCTATTTTTTAGTGCGCATGCATCAAATAGTGGTTTGATGCATGCACACTAAAAAAGAACTGCGCATGCATCAAACGGAGGTTTGATGCATGCACAGACATTTTTAATTTTTTAAATAATTTTTTGCTCTACCCACGACGTCATGAATGTCATGACGTCATGACGTCGGCTACACCCACGACGTCGATGATGTCACAGTGGGGTAGCGAAAATTTTAACAACCCACCACTGCCTATAATGGAAATTGTTGATGCGATGGGTGTTGATCTGGCCGGGCTGCAGATGATGACAGAGGACAGAGGAGCCTGACATGTGGTGGACCATGGGATTGCAAAAGGTTGGACTCGATTGTGCAACTGAAGAAGAAGAAGAAGAAGAAGAAGAAGAAGAAGAAGAAGAAGAAGAAGAAGAAGAAGAAGAAGAAGAAGAAGAAGAAGAAGAAGAAGAAGAAGAAGAAGAAGAAGAAGAAGAAGAAGAAGAAGAAGAAGAAGAAGAAGAAGAAGAAGAAGAAGAAGAAGAAGAAGAAGAGCAGCAGCAGCAACAGGAACAGCAACAACAGAAAAGAGAAAAATATATTGCGACATCATTATGTTACATAAAATTTGAAATTCACCCTTTAGTTTAAGACATATTCATTTATTTTTAAATAAAACTATTTGAACCCTTTGGTTTCCCTTGAGATGGCCCCTGGTCATCACACGTTCATATTCCCTAGGACACAGACCTTGATGGCAGATAATGCCTACATCAATTAACACCCATGTTCTGGTCATACTTTAATCTAACATCAATAGAAATTTCCTTTTAATCAATAAAGATTTCCTTTGTACCCACACCCTCTTCATGGACCAAGGTAAACCTAAGCTTCACACAGTACAATCAAACAGAGCCTGGAAATTAGTGTAATTTGACCAGGTCATGACCTGCAGTTCCTCACCTTTGAGATAATGCTAAAATGTTAATCTTATTTTGCCTGCTAGACAATGCAAATGTTTGATTTAAAGCTTAAGACTTTTGGTCCACTGAAGTTTGATTCCTTTAAGATATGAATATATCGGGAACCTCTATGGAATAATTTCTGTTTGTATTTGACAATGATATTAATGCTGGATTTTGTGTCTCCTCATTCCAAGGGACAGTCAGGTGGAAAAATTACAACAGGATAATTTTGATATTAAATCAATACAGAATACAATACTGTCTCCTTGCACAGCTAAGGAGAAAATCTGATAATCTTGCCTAAGGAAAGGAGCTGAGTACTTCCTCTCCTGATGTTTGCTGATGTCTTTTGGATTAACACTTCTATGAGAACTCATCAAGAAAGGAATGCAGAGACCTGTGAATTCCAAAAGTTGTTGTTTCTTTTGTGATTGTAAAACTGTAACATTTACTCTTTAATCTGTGTACTTATTTTAATTGAATAGTCATGACCTGCTTTTCTTTGTTTTACTTAAGAGTTAGTTTGGGGCCCCTGAAAATATATAAAAACTGAACTCTGCAGTCAGTAGATTTTACCTATTCTCCTGGCTTTACCATCTGCCTAGAGATAGGTCAAAAACCACAGGCTCTTTCCCTGTTTAAATCTGTATTAATTATTGTTTTCTTTTATTTTAATTTGATTTTCAAGTAAACTTCTTTATTATGTATCAAACAATTGGTCTATGGCTCATTTTTAAAGCTTCCGCCTGTGAAAAGGTTCTTAAATATTAAAAATAAAATGATTTCAGACTTTTTGGCCTGGATGTCTGCAGCTCTAAGGCCTTGGAGTCTGAAATTCAGGTAACAATTAGAATGAGGTTCATGGCACGGAATTTCTCCTCAGGTACATAGAGACAGAATGGTGCTTCCAAAACCTCCTCTGTATCTAAATTGCATGCTTTCTGTACTTCTTCATATCTTTTTACAAATTCTGTCATGTATTATATGTATGAGAATCTTAAGCAAATGGCTCATTTAACTTACCGGTATGTAGTCACTACAAACTTACAATTTTTCCTTTTTCGGGGGCCAATATTTCTGAGTCGTTATCAACACCTAGTACATTAAATATGATATTGAGTACAGAACCAGTAATCTAATAAAGATTGTTCTCAGACATATTTCAGAAATTATTACAGTTCCATAGATTCATTTGAAAAGATTCTCTAAAAACATCTAAATTATAATCTTACATTACCTTTAATACTTCTCCAAAAACATAATTAAGATTTGACTATTTTAATGTTAACAGTACAGTATTATGTTTTTGGATTTCTGTATTTTCAGCACGGTATCAACATTTGGTACAATAAATTCTTCAAACTGCTCTTTAATGTAATCATTGCAAACTATGATTTTACCTTTGAGCTCAAATATCAGAACTGTTCTTATCCAGCAGCAGTGGGCATTATTATTTCTTGACCGTGCCTGCAGCTTCCTTGATTTTAAAGGAACCACATTAAAATGTCACAAATATTTAGGTTTTTCATTTATCTGCACTGTTTCTATGTGACTTTTGTTTCAAATGTTTTCCTGTAATGATGTCTCAGTCTATTTTTCTCTTTTCCATTAGCTCTCATATTGGGGAACACAGAAAAAGCCTTCTTGAAGATTGTTGTTATTTTTAACCACAATCTGGCTAACCCTGGGCAACAGCCTCCTTGTTGTGTCAGTTAATCTTTCTCACACTAGGTCAGGCAAAAGGAACTACAGAATGAATTCACCAAAAGATGGCTTTATTTTGGCAGTTTAAAGTTTGACATAGACAAACAGACAGTCTGTCTGTCTGTCTGTCTGTCTGTCTATCTATCTATCTATCTATCTATCTATCTATCTATCTATCTATCTATCTACAGTAAAACCTCGAGTTACAAATGCCTCTACTTACGAAAAACTTACGACAGCACTAGAGGGTGCTGTCAGAAATGTGCTGAATATGCATTGAAATGCTTTGAAAACCACAAGATCTCTTCCACCAAAGTGGTCCCTATTTATCTACTTGCAATGTCTTGCTTTTGAACCGCTAGGTTGGCAGGAGCTGGGACAGAGACAGGCACTCATTCCATCATGCAGTACTTGGGCCTTGAACCGTGACTTGCCAACCTTCCAACTAACGAGGCGAGCTTCTTAACCAATGACCCACCACAGTCCTTCTGGGAAAACAGTGAAAGCAAATGTTCTACACAAAAACTTACTGTTTATGATATTACGAAACCATTTTAATGGTCAAGAGCCTCCTATAATTTTAAAACTCATTTTAATTCACTAAAAGGCTATTTCTTGCAACAATCTCCTAAATCAAATTACTTTTAGGTCTTCCAGGAGTGAGAGTTTACTAGTAAATGCCAAGCTTCATTAGCTAGATAACCTTGAATTTGGGAGCTCCTCAAAACTTGTGCCAAAATCTTTTAGCATTCATAGAGCAACTCACTTAATTTTGCAGCACCAGCCTTGAGTAAATGACAATTCAAATTAAGGTCCCTTGTTTAGCATGCAAAAGTTCAGAACTGTCCTTTTCTCACAAAAGCTCAGCCAGGGTTTTACAGTACTCTAGTAATTTTTTGTAATCCCACCCAAAAACCATACAAATGACATCCATGTGTGGGGGTCATACAGATCACTCCCAAATACTGTATAGATGAAACTGTCCTTTTCATCTGAAGTCTATTCCAGATTTTGGGTGCATTTCTCTGCAAACTCTGCATTTTACAGTACCACCCAAAACTGTGTACCAAATAGATAAAATCATTCTTAGTTTAAATTACCAAATCCAAAACAATACTGTTCATTCAAAATGTATGCCAAATGTCTGCAGTAGTTTCCCAGCATTTTACTGAATAAAACCTGCCTTCTCAGCATCATCCAAAAATGTCTATGTAACATATACAATGCAGGGTTCAACTGATTATTCCAAATCCAATACAATACTGCCTTTTCCAGTCAACACAGTGTTGTCTTTGGAATTATTACCTTATATACTTGACTATGTCATCCCAAATATAAGTCAAGGTACCTAATTTGGACCTCTAAAACAAGGAAAATAGACTGACCAGAGTATAAGTCAGGGGTGGAAAATGCAGCACTGGCTAGTGAGTTTCAATAATTAAAATACATGAAAATACGGTAAAATTAATTAATTTAGACATTTGTGTGGGGATGTTTTTGAGTGTTTATACTGACCCGAGTATAAGTCGAGTCCCATTTTTGGACCTCATTTGGGGGTGGGGGTGGGCTAAAAAACCTGACTTATACTCTAGTATATATGGTAGTTGAACTCCACACATTCAGTCAAAAGTTAAGTCAGAGTCCATCAGTCTATTAATTTTATGTTTAATATCCTCTTGACTGCAAATTTCTTCTAGGTTTCTCTTAGAGCAATTATAGTAAAACCTCGCATAAAGAGCACCTCGCTTAGAGACTAACTCGCTTAAAGAGCAGAATTTTCTCTGAATGGTCACCTCGCTTAACAACTAAAACCAATCAAAAACTCGCTTAACAACTACATTGGGGTTCGCAATTCCCCCCCCCCCCCGGCACATGCGCCAGAAGTCACAATTGGTCACTTACAATGGTGTTTCTCTTAAAGAGCAAACTCACTTAAAGTTCAACCCCATGGAACACATTATGCTCTTTAAGCGAGGTACAACTGTAGTAGAGTTGTCTTGACCTGAGAACTCAGCTTCCTGGCTGGTGGTAAAATGCCCTGGATAGCCCTGGAGAATCAAAATATTTTCACTTAGGATTTTTTTACTGCCCAACAATGAACAGTAAATGGTATTCCTCAGTCACAGAACCTCAGGATTCATAGTTTTTTGTTTTGTTTTTTGTGAAATTAAAACAGGCTGATTTGTGGATGCTGCTGATGGCTGGAGAACAGATCCCCCCCAAAAGCATCTCTTTCTCTCTCAGAGACACAGAGTTGAGACTATCATTATTTGAAACAAAGGTACTGTTTAATGTACAAAGGCATTTCTATCCTATCTTCTAGGTAGCTTTTCAGAGTTCAGTTGCAATTCTTAAGCTAATTTACATTGCTCAAAACTCTTTGAAGAACAGGTAGACAAATAGTAAATACTGTGCTTTCCCCTGGATGCCTTTGTTAGTACATTTGCCTAAAAATATGTCAATGACCCCTGGGATAATAACATATTTATCTTGCCTTCCTGGATGTGTTGTTTTATTTCCAGCTAAATGTCCTTTGCTCCTTTTAAATAACTAGGAGTATTTATACAAGGCTTTTTACCTACATATTATTTCTTCATCTGTTGTCTCTCGCCTATACTGGTAGGACTAAGAATATCTCCCTTTGTTTGAGTTATTTCTTGTGACACTGAAAACACATTTAAGGGTATGCCTAGATTTTCAGCTTTAAAAAGTAGTTTTAAAGTGTAAATTACTCTTCAAACCATGACATAATATTGCCCAAAGTAATTTTTTCCATTAACTTTGCAAGATATATACTGTACAGAGTGGTCCGTAAGTCCCTACCCGGCCACAAAGAGAATACAGCTCTGCTGGGAGAGGGAGGAAGGCGGAACCGCTCCTGTTGGGCTGCCGGGCAGAGGGGTGGAGTGAACTCTGTGCTGGGAGGAGGGATGAAGTGCTCCCATTGGACTGCTGGGCAGAGGGGTGGGGTTTGTGCCCATGGAGAGGATGGGTAGGGACTTATGGGCTGGGTAGGGACTTACATGCCACCCTGTTGTAATTTGTTCTTTACTTTTTATGTTGAAAAACACAAATTAGGATTGAAAATAAAATGGTATAACACTTTTAATTTATATGGAATTATGTCAACAAATTATCAACAAGAATATTCAGCATATATAGCAGGATACAAAATTGCATAAATATGTGTATACCCAGACACAAGAACACTAACCCCATTGCTGATTATAAGGTCAAATATGCTCTGTTTCCATTAGAGAAGTAATCACTGTGATGAAGATGAGTTTAATTTTTTAAAAAAAACCTTGGAGATAGGGAATGCAATATTTTGGTGTCTGTTCATTGTTTCTGTTCAGCTGGATAGATTCAGCCAAGATTTCCTATGCACTGTCGATGTCTGATTCAAGTATGAAAACTATTTGTACCTGTGCGGTCTTTGGAACTTCCAGATGTCTCAGTTAGTTTTCAGTGATGACAAGGCTCCACACAGGTTTGTATCATCCTTCCAGATTAAGGTAGTAAAAAATTAGAAACCTGTCCTAAAATAGTGATTTTTTCTGCTTTTAATCAATTAGAATGGTAGGGGGGAAATTCAACTCTATTAATAAAGTAAAGGCTGTAAGGAGATCAAATCAGTCAATCCTAGATGAAATCAACCCTGACTGCTCCTTGGAAGGAGAAATACTGAAGCTGAAGCTCAAGTACGTACTTTGGCCACCAAATGAGAAGAGGGGACTCACTGGAGAAGGTCCTGATGCTTGGAAATATTGAAGAGAATAGAGAAGGGGGCAGCAGAGGATGAAATGGATAGATGGAATCGTTGACGGAGTGGGTGTAGATCTGGGTGGGCTACGTAGGATGGCAGAAGAGCCTGGCATGTGGTGGCCCATGGGATCGCAAAGGGTCGGACTCGACTGTGTGACTGAAGAACAACAAAACTGATAGCAAAAACAAACAAAAAAAACCTATGGAAAATTAAGTATTATTTTCAACTATCTGAATCGTATAAGTGTAGTTTGGAATACAGTATAACTATTAAGTTGGCATGCAATATGCACCTCATTTAGTTTGAATGAAAGGTTTTCACTCACCTTGCCCATTAAAATGTGCTTTAATTTAAAAATTTTTTAATTTGTATTATACACATACACATGAACACATTAAAACATACAAACATACACAGGTGTTCTGTAACATAGTTCCCACTTATTACTTTACTACTGAAATATAGTTGTATTGCACCCATTTTTTGCAACAACAACAACAAAAGCTACCCATGAGCAAATTATTATATACGGTAACTATAAATTATCACTTCCAGTCTCTGGCTAGATTACATTGCAAATATTAAAGGGTAAGGCAAAACATGAGCCTACAACAATCAAAAGATGCTGGCTGGCCAACAAGCCAGGAGTTTGGTAGAAACCAAAGAAAAATACAATCCAGTACCTCCTATTTATGCATAAACAAATTTGTGCATGATGAAGAAACTGGGGAATGAGACACCCCCGTGCCCCTATTGGTCTAGACCAGTGGTGGTGAACTTATCGCATGTGTGCCAGAGGGAGCACTTAAGAGTCCTCTCTGTGGGCACCCATGCAGTTACCCCAGCACAGAGTTCACCCCACCCCTCTGCCTAGCGGCCCAATGGGAGCGCTTCCTCCCTCCCCCAACACAGAGTTCGCCCCACTCCTCTGCCCAGCAGCACAATGAGAATGTGTCCTCCCCCCAGAACAGAGTTCACCCTGTCCCTCTACCCAGAAATCCAATGAGAGCGCTTTCTCTCTCCCCCCCCAGCACAGAGTGCACCGCATCCCTCTGTTTGAGCATTAGGTCTCTAAAAGGTTCACCATCACTGGTCTAGACGAACCACTGTCTAGGGCGAACCACTGTCTGGGCTCATACTTACTTGCCCAGGTATTCTTGAACTTCAATTCCCAGAAGCCCAAGTTTCTGTGAATCCACACTAATGGGTTTACTGGCACTCCAGCTGTTCTTGGACTTCAATTCCCTGAAGCCCAAGTCCCTGTAAATCCATACAAATGGTTTTCCTGCATGGTAAACCCATTTGTGTGGATTCACAAAAACTTGGGCTTCTGGGAGGAACTGAAACCCAAGAATAGCTGGAGTGTCAAGGTTCACCATCACAAGTCTAGACTCTAGAGCAGTTGGCCCAGTTTCAGTCCTAAAGGGATTCCATACAGAACCTGAAACCTGATGAAATTATACACTGAGGGACATGAATGACAAGCAGGACACATAAAAGTAAATATCCTGAGAACATCAAATTCAAGCGCCTATGTTAATATTTGACAAGGTTTGTCCTCTTAGTTAAACATGGCCAGCATTACATCAAAATCAGTGTTTTCCCATTAAAAGATTAATTCCTGCATACTTTTCCCCTAAGAGCTAAAGTTTATAGTACCCTTGTTTTTTGCTGTATCTAGCCAATTTATGCATGCATCTGTTTCTGCTTTTAGTCCATTCTCTCTTCAGCTCCAACCAAATATACAGCAAAATAAGATGTTCAATTAAAAACAGAACATGTTAAAATCCCTTTGACATATGCATTTCAAATTGGTGATAGTCAATGAATAAATGGAGACAGGATACCTCATATTTACTCCTTGACCATTTTTTTTACTGCTGAGAAGCTGCACTCTGGACTGTTTTTCACTTTTTGCTTTTCCAAACATTTGTACTTGGATGAACAAATGTCAGAGTCCTTTAGAGTTCTCAACAAACAGCAGTGCTGTCAATGCTGATCCCAAATATTTAGCCGCCTGAAGTAGAGTCCAGATGGCAGAATATATCCTACACATGTGAGACCAACACATTTCCAAACCTTGTCTGGGCATGCTGTTAACTGTTTCTGCTTTAATCTATCCTTTCAATACACAGATAAGACAAAATTCTTGATCTGTAGAGATAACCCGATAATGGTTCTATACCAGTATATTTAAACAACTGGCTGGGCCCATATTCACTTGTCCTTTGTTTGAGATAGTCTCCAGAGACTCTCTCACAGGTCCTAGCAATTCTAGAGGCACACTTAATTATGATCTAAGCTTACTTTTTAAAAGGAAACAGTTTCCTCACAGGGCATCAGGTCATTTTCATTCAGGAAAGTAAGTCTTGTTTTGTTAATTAATAATGTGTTGTTATTGCCACTGCACTGCTGAAAAATGCAGGAAAATCTCTTTAACCCTTCACCAACTAATAATAATTTCATGTCAGAAATTATGCTGGGTTTGAAAGGATTTTTGCTGGAGAAACTCCGCTCAGGGGACGCCCGAATGAGGCTCCTTTCATGTCCCCAAGATCTTTTCCCACCCAAGTGGGAAATTTCTTGCCTTCAAATTACTAGGTTGGCAGGAGCTGGGACAGAGACAGATGCTCAAACTATCATACAGTACTTGGGTCTCGAACTGCTGACTTGCACGCCTTCCAGCTAACAAGGTGAGCTTCTTAATCACTGAGCCACCACAGTCTGCAACAACAGAAATTGCAAATATAAAATTAGCTCCATTTTCAAATTAAAATCACAATTTAGTAAATTAAGTAACTGTTGCCCTTTAATGACACTGTGTTGCCCTACAAGATTCAAGATGCTACTCAGCTAGAAAATGGCTGGTCCAATTGCTGCTCCAATTGGAGAACCCTTAAGAAGGTACAGCTGTTTTACATTAAGGCATATTATCCTAGAGCAGTGGTCTGCAAATGTGGCTCTCCAGATGTTCTTGGACTTCAATTCCCAGAAGCCCAAATCAGCAGGAGTACAGACTTGGGCTCCTGGTAATTCAAGTCCAAGAACATCTGGAGAGCCACATTTGCAGACCACTGTCCTAGAGGAATAATACAATAAACATATCCATCTTGCAACATGGTGCTGGCCAGGCACTTATACTAACAGGTAAGTGACCGGTTTGTGTACGGTGTGTGTGTGTGTGGGCTGATTTATATGGTGGGTTAGGGTTAGGGTTAGGGTTAGGGTTAGGGTGTGATTTGCATCTTGTGCTAGGGTTAGGGTTAGGGTTAGGGTTAGGGTTAGGGTTAGGGTTAGGGTTAGGGTTAGGGCCCGGTCTCGGTCTCGGTTCAGTCTCGGGTCGGGGTCGGGGTAGGCAGTGATGGGATATAAGAGGTTGTCACTAGTTCTCCACAACTGGTAGTACCTTTTCCCATTTTATTGGCGAACCGGTGGTCCTGCCCAGGCCCTTATACTAACAGGTAAGAGACAGATTTGTGTTTGGGTTGGGTGGGTGGGTTGAGGTGTGTGTGTGTGCTTATTCTTATTTTTTATTTTTTTATTTTTTCTTTGGACCCACCCTCAACATCATGATGTCATGATGTTGGCTCCGGCCATGACATCATGACATTAGCTCCGCTCACACTGTGATGATGTCACGGTGGGGTAGTAAATTTTTTGACATCCCACCACTGGACTCACCCTATCACTCTTAATCTGGAGGTTTGTGTACTTAACTAGCTCCAGTTTATTCCTTTTATTCTCATGAGTAAGTGCAGAGTCTGGCTTCCTATGGAGTCCAGCTAACAAAAGAGATAGGGATGGGGAGAGATAGGGAGAAAATGTAAGAATATTCTTCAGTGTTAACCTGGGGGAAAGTGCCTGGTGACTGTCATTCCGTTTTATCCATTCAACATCTTGTTTACATGAGACAGGGATGAGTAGCAAGATATAAGCCACCCTCTTCCTCCTCCTCCTTCTCTCTCTGTTCAGATCAAGAACTCCCCCCCCTCCAAGTACAGTTAAACCTCGCCTAAAGAGCGTTTCGCTTAAAGAGTAACTCGCTTAAAGAGCAGAATTTTCTCTGAATGTTTGCTTCGCTTAACAAATAAAACCAACCAAAAACTCACTGAACAAATAAATTGGGGTTTGCAGTAGCCCCCACAATTGGTCATTTACAATGGTGTTTCACAAGAGCAAACTCGCTTAAAGAGCAATCTTGTGGAACACATTGTGCTCTTTAAGCGAGGTACCACTGTAATAAGTTACAGGGGACCACCTCATTCTCATTCCAATAAAAAGTAATGAATTGAAACCACAGCCATTACAGGCAAGAAAAAGTGCTGTACAGTACTGCATCTTCATTCCAACTTCAGGCAGGAGTCACGAGATCATCATTCAAATCCCTGCTCTGAAATGGAAAATCACTGCAAGTGGTAGTGATGATTTAAGGATGATAAACTGCTCCTTGGGCATCTCATTTAGGTTCAAAATCCTATTAGGAGCACCATTAAGATGACAGCAGCAACAACAGGCCTTTGGTATGTAATTTCAATTTGCTATTTTTTAATCTCTTAAGCTTTTCAAATGTTTAACATATTTTTGAGAGCTGTTGTCATTTTTGCTGCAGTTTTCCTGCTTTGACAGGCCATTGTTTTTGTTCACTTACCCCTGAAAGGATCAGAACTGAATGTCAGAGTGCCTGTTTTGCATGACAAAGGCTCCCGGTTCAAGTTCTGGCATCCCCAGCTGAAAAGATCAGGCAGCAGGTGAAATATAAAAGGCATTTATTTTCCTGACAGGATTCACTGTCAGTCCCAGTAAGAGAGTAGGGTTAGAGGGAGAAACAGTGTGAGCTGGTAAAAGGAAATTACTTTTTTTGATGTGTTTACTCTTGGTTATCACACCATTAGCCACAACACTATCTTTCCCCCTGCATGCTGTTGCACACAGCAACTGAGCAAGCATGTTACAGTACTTTGATCAGTAACCGTTTAACTAAGTAAGAAGTCAGCTCAGAGGAACTCACACCACGCTTTTTATTCAATGTGTTTCTCTGCTCCTTTTCCTTTCCAATCCTTAAAGCAGTTCAGTTCAAAATAACCTCTCAGCTGATCGCTACGATGAGGCCTCTGCGACGAGCTGCTGCCGCTGCTCTGAGAATTGCTGTGGCCAGGGTGAGAGGTTGTGATATTGTTGCATTGTATTGCAACTTGTTCTTGAACTTGGAACGTGTAACTTGTAACTGTAACATTGTACTTGGAACTTGTAATTGTTGATTTTGTATTCTTCATATTATTGAATTTGTATACTGTTTTGTTGTATTATTTATATATCCGTTCTGTAAACTGCCCTGAGTAGGTTTACTGAGTAGGCCTGTATATAAATCTAAATCTTAACAGCAACAGCAACAACAAAAATAAATAAATAAATAAATAAATAAATAAATAAATAAATAAATAATAATAATAATAATAATAATAATAATAATAATAATAATAATAATAATAATAATAATAATAATAATAATAGCTCCAAGAGCTTTCTCAACCCCAGAAGCTGTCCCTGAGTTTTTAATGAAGAGCTTGTGATCAGCAACAGGTTCCCACCAGTGGGACAGTATAACCAGATTTCTCCTTTCTTCTTTAGGTCAAACTATACATTTTGCAGATATAGGGCTCTTGTGGCTTGGTGGTTAAGACGCTGAGTTTGAAGACAAGAAGGTTGACAGATCAGCAGTTAAAGACCTGAGTGCTGTGCGACAAGAGTGCGTGCCCATTGTCTGTCCCAGCTCCTGCCAACCTATCAGTTTGATAAGAAGAAATTGCAAATAGTAGATACTACTTTGGCAGGAAAGGTAACATGTAAGAGACCACGTCACCCCAAGAACATCGATCTATCCCACCAGAGCAGACCAGAGAGGCTCTCTCATTGTTCCATCTACTAGGGAGGCGCATCTCTCTAGCACTAGAAGGAGGGTCTTCTCAGTGTCTGCTCCGGCTCTGTGGAACCTCCTGCCAATTGAGCTGCATCTCCAGACAGAGTTGCTGCCCTTCAGGAAAGGGTTAAAAACCTGGCTGGCAGGGAAGGTGTGGGGCACCAGAGACATGGTGACCCCAGCCTGCTGGCTAATTTAGTAGAACACACTTTCTCTTTTATGCTTTTAATCTTTTTTTAAAAAAAATGTTAGTTTTTTAAATTGCTTTTTATTGCTTTTTAAACTGCCATTGGTTTTATTTTTTGTGAGCCGCCCAGAGTCTTCGGAGTTGGGTGGTAATACATATTAGAAAATTAAAAAAAAGTAATTTAAAAAATGTTGATGTCAACATTTCCTTCCATTTGTGAAGGACCGACACTGTGTGCAAATTCATTTCTGGCATGTTTCAAATCATCTGTGATATATTTATCTTAAAAAACTTACATGGGTATCTGCAGGGTAGGGGCTCTTTCAAATACCACGTGACCTAAAATAGGCCACTTTTTGATCCCCTTGCCCCCTTCTGTGACTTTCTGTGACCTTTGACCGACCCACCCCCAAATCACATGGTTTGAAGATAGATCTATGTCAGTTGGATGCGAAAAGTAAATGATAATTTTGGAGTCATGTGACTTCACACTGAACCCCCCCCCCTGTGACTTTCCATGAGTTTTGGTCGACCCCCTCGCCCCCCCCCCCAAAAAAAAATGGTCATGTGGTATTTTATCTATGCTGGTGTGATATTTGGAGATTATTCCCTGCATATTTCTATTTTCTGAGACTAGGTAAACAAGTGACCTGAAAGGTTTTTCTGTTTCCAGTGCTCCTCAGCAAGGCTTCTTCCATCATTATTATTCTCATGGGTTTCCAGAGCCTTCCTTTATTTTTCCAGATCTCTACAAACAAAATATTTCAGCCTCTCCAATATTTTGGGCTTCATGTCTACCAAACCAGCCAAATGGTAAAGGATTACAGGAACTGCAGTCTAAAGTATACGATCAGCTAAAACTTACTCTACCTTTAAAAAATACGGTATGTGGGAATCACAATTTCTGCTACTAATCTGTTCCTGTTTCCTCTGCATACCTTTTCACTGAGTAGGGTATGCTGTCTTACAGAAAAGCATTATTACTATGCTGGCAACCCTTTTATTACAAGCTGTGTTGCTGGTCAGAAAACACACTCTGCAGTTCAAAATATCTGCAGGCACCAGGTTAGGGAGAGCTGGCACTTACCTTTGCATCAGTGGTGGGCATCAGCAGGGTTCACCAGAACAGGTAGCAGAAATTATGTCTGGCTCCACCCACCCAAGTTTTGAAATAAAGTAGTCCTAATTTGGGTGCAATGCAGGGCTTTCCCCCTGACCATGCCCACCATACCTCGCCCACAGAGTATGTAATAAAAAATATTGGAGCCCACTGCTTTGCATGTGAGAAGAGATCTTTTTATTCAGACTAGCTTTTATCAGATAACAGGCTTCTGACAAGCACTTTTAATGGGAGGGTAATGCACTTTTTGTTGAAGTCCTTTGAGGTCAATTGTTGCTCTAATATTGCCATCTGATTAACTGTGCAGATTTCTTGTTTTTAGATTACAGTTCCAGGATACTGCATGGGGGGTATTCTGGGAGATGTAGTCCAAAAAAATAAACCTACAGACTTGTAGTTTTCATCTTACTTATATAATAACACTACATTTTCATTTTGTCATTTGTATCTTTTTGTTGTTGTGAGTCACTTTGAGATTAGTTTTAGGGAGAAAGACAGGATGTGCATCAAAAAAAGGGTGTGGATCAAAAGGGGCATGGGATGTGTGAGTAAAGTTAAGGGTTACTTTGTGCCTTGCAGTCCATTGCAAGGTACTTTTATTCCAACCACAGTTACTAATGATACCAGAAGTGGCTTGGGGGGAAGGACTTGATGATGGGAATCTAAAGTGGGAGGAAGGTGAGTTTGGCATTATTGATTTGTTTATCACTTTCCATACTAAAACAGACTCTACTCTTCCACCATATGTTAGCAAAAGTATAAACAACTAGTAGAGTTCTTGTCCTCATATTTAGTGTAATTGTAAGCCTCATGAAAAGGCACTTTAGGTTGCCCTTGCTTGAAAGCCGGTTGTATCCGACTCTAGGGTTCAGTGCTCATCTCTTTTTATTGCCAAAGAGCCAGCACGGTCTGCATTTACAGACATTTTCATGGACGTGTGGCAGGCATGACTAGACACAGTAGTGTATGGAACGCTGTTTACCTTCCCACCAAAGTGGGACCTATTTATTTACTTGCAATTTCTTGCTTTCAAACTGCAAGGTTGGCAGGAGCTGGGATAGAGACACAAGCTCACTCTGTCATGCAGTACTTAGGTTTTGACCTGTCGACCTTCCAGGCATCAAATTCAACATCTTAACCACTAAGACACTGCAGGCACTTTAGATCTAATTAATTGTAAGGTGAAATGTGTGCTTTTAAAATGATGTCTAGCTGTAGCACTTTGCATGCTTGGGATTTTGCTGGTGACATGGAGGCACAGTATCCTAGTGTGGTGCTCAAAGTGAGCTCCATAGTAAAATAAAAAAAATAAAAAAAAATAAAATTGGAGAATCAACACTTCCCCACCTTTCATCTATGAGGCCTGAGTTCTGTTCACAGCCTGGCGAGAGGCTCAAAAGAGAGCCACTTCTCCCACACAGAAATCTCAGTCCATATATCAGTGAGAATGTGTATTGTGTCAAAATTTGGTCAAATCTGGCTATGCATTTTCTGCAAAGAAAATAATAGAAATGTGCCATGCTGCTATGTGCTGTCAAGTTTCCAACATATGGTGCGGTTAGTAGGTTTTTTAAGTGTGTGAGATGTTTAAGGAGCAGTTTATGATTGTGACACACTCCTAGTAGGTTTCCACAGCTAACTGTGGATTTAAACCCAGGTCTCCTGGAGCCTATTTCTATGTTCTATCCACTTACCACACTGACTCCAAAGGCTTGGTGTCATCCGTTCCAAAAAATATATCCTGTGAACGGAACCACAGAATAAAGGAGACAAAACCTGGAAAGGAAGACTGTGCAAAGTCTCTGCTTTCTGAGCTGCAGGGAGACATCTGCTTTTCATGCAGATAGAGAGTGATCAACACTTGATGTTAAATGTGTGAAGTGTGAAGAAATTACACGTAGCCTGCAAAATGTTCCCCTTGCCAGCCTTCCTCACCAGTGATCTGCATCTCAAGTAATCATGGCTGGTAAGACTGCCATGAATCTCCTATCATGGGAAGTGTAGTTGGCTTTTGGGTCACTGAATTTACATATGCCATTTCTTTACTTATTTTATTTTTTTATAAAATAAATAATATTTTAAAAAGCATTAAACATCTAGCAAAAAAAATGAAAGAAAATCTGCAGACATAATGCGCCCCTTGTGAAGCTTCCTTTCTCTTCCAAAACTGTATGGACCATGAAATCATATAACAATTAGGTTTTGGGGAAAATGGAATCCCGCATAACAATTTTCCCTATGGAAAAAATCGTACAACAATACAATTTTTCAATGGGAAAAACTACTTAGCAAAAATAATAATAATAGTGGTATGATGTACCCCATAGGGAAAATCGCTATATGATGAATATATCGTATAGCAATTGTTTCGTACAACAACCAGCCCCGTGGAACAGATTAAAATCATTGTATGAGGTACCTCGTACTGTGTTGGGATTTTGGCAGGAGGATGTGACTTCCAATAGCAGGAAAGCAGTGATGGGATGTAACAGGTTCTCACCAGCTCGGCAGAACCGGTAGTAACTTTTCCCAGCTTCCCGGAAAACCGGTAGCAGCTTTTGGGAGGAACCACCTTCAGGGCTTACCTTTTCACTGGTTCCCCCACTGCGCATGCACACCAAGCACTTGGTGTGCATGTACGCCTACAGTGCTTGGCATGTATGAACGGCCTCCTTGCTGTCCTCCCAAGCGGGGAGGAGGAAGAGAAGCTGATAGCCTGAAGCTCCCTATAGCCTGCTCCCCAGGGTAAGGGACTCACCTTTGGATGTAGTGTGTCTGTGTATTTTAATGTGTATTTAATACCTTTACCTATATTGACAAACTACCACAGTTCCTAAAAAGGCCTGGCTGCCAGCAGGCCTGACTTGGGGTTTTAAGCAAAGTCTTGGTGTGTGTGTGTGCGCTTATTTTTATTTTATTTTCTTATTTTATTTTTATTTGGCCCTGCCCACAACATCATGATGTCATGACATTGGCTCCACCCATCATGTCATGACATCATATGATGTTAGCTCCACCCACACTGTGATGACGTCACGGTGGGGTAGTAAATTTTTTGACATCCCACCACTGCAGAAAAGTGTTTCAGAACAGAAGTTGGAGATTAAAGATTTGTCTTCAGATATGGTAAGGTTGGTCCTCAAAAGAATGGAGATCATGGGCAAAGTTGCAATTTTGTCTGAGAATGGAATATTGATTTAAAAGAGAGTGAGGTAGACATGTACTGTACTGCTGTATTTGGGCTAAAGAAAGTTGATTTGCGAGGAGAAGAGGTTAATTTCAGTTGTTAGTCCCAACCCTACTAGACCTGTTGAAAATAAATCATTGGCAAGTGATTGCTTCACTAGAAGAGCCTCCTTGAAGATTGGGGTATATTTTTTAACCACAATTGGGCGTATCTCGGGCAATGGCAGTCTTGTTGCGCTAACTATTCTTTCTCACATTAGGCCAGGTGAAAAGAACTGCAGAATAAACTCACCAAAAGGTGGCTTTATTTTGACAGTTTCACATCTGCCAAGACACGGAAGAACTCCTCCAATTTCACATGTAGATTTGTCACCATTGCTATAATCCAGGCTTCCTGATGCCATTCACTTAACAAAGTAGTATGAATAGTTTTCCAGTTGCTAGCAATGATCAGTTTTGTAGCTGTTAACAAAATAGAAATTTGTACTTTAATTGTTCAGTCAGCAGTTTGTTCTCAAATACCGATTAAAATGCTATTTTGAGACAGAGAACGAAGATTAAATTGTATATTACATTTATTATCTTTAAAACCAATTGCCAAACTTTCAGTATAAACACACATTCCCACCACATAAGAAAATACATACCTATTTTCTGGCACCCTCTGCTGCACATCTTAGAATTATTCTCATCCCTTCCATAACCTATTTATTTCTCCATATAAAATTCCCAAAACAATTTAAGTAGATCCTCCTAAGCTTCTGCTTGCAGTAGTGCATTATAAACTATACATTTCACTGCCTTTTTATCACCTTCACATTCCTTTTGTAATAGAATTCTTTCATATTTTATTAGTTCCCTGCATTTACCGTTTCTTTTTACCCTTTTTTTGTCCATTGCTCTAATAAAATAATATTGGATTCATCAAAAATCTTTCGGTTTATGAACTTTTGTTTTGTGCGTCTGCATTCACAATTCAAAATGCCAGGGAATGGCTCTATATTGCTACACAATATCATGCCTGCATTGCCAGCCGAAAAAGTGATGCCAAACTTTAGGTCACAAAGGGCAGCCTGAATGTTGATAAAACCAATGCAGCAGTCAAGATGGTCTACAGGAAGATGGTCTAAAGGATACCCTCCTGTGCTCACTATCATTCACATCTCAGCAGGAATTGAAGGCTGGCAATTCAGCAGTTCGAGACCCATGTACTGCATAACAGTTTGAGCGCCCGTCTCTGACTCAGCTCCTGCCAACCTAGCAGTTTGAATGCAAGAAATTGCAAGTACCATATATGCCGGCGTACAAGACGACTGGGCGTATAAGACGACCCCCAACATTTCCACTCAAAATATAGTTTGTTATATACTCGCTGTATAAGACCACCCCCTCTTCCGCACACCTTCCACACACCAAATAAAATGTAAAAGAACATCAGATTTGATTTCAACATGTTAATTTATATTCAAATGCTTATGACATGCAGAAAAACTGTCACAAGGCTGTATGTTATCAAACATGTACAGTAAACATAAAACAGTGCAAGTTTATTAAATGTAATTCACCAAAGACAATTCACTAAAGCTGAATGGAACGATAAACCTATGGGAGCTGCCATGCTGTTTTGTTTTCTAATCTTTTAACCAAACTGGAACTGTCAATGATAGAAGGAAGATAACAAATAGAGGGAGAGAGCAAGTGCCAGGCAAGTCCCTAGCAAGTTTGCTGGAGTGACAGTTTCCCTTTAAAAGTCTTCAAACTCCTGTTCATCATCTGATAGTAAAAGATGTTATCCGATCAATCCCATAGGACCTTAACGTTATTCATTGCAATTCTCCTCCCCAGATTGCTTAACATTATGCGATTTAAGCGTTATCCGAGGTAAACGTTATCTAAGGTAAACGTTATCCGAGGTATTACTGTATTTTATTCAACTGAAGTGCACCCGGCGTACAAGACGACGATGACGACGAGGCCCCCCCACTTGGAGGCATGTTTTTCAGGGGTAAAAAGTCATCTTATACCCCAGCATATACGGTAGATAAATAGGGACCACTTTGGTGGGGAAAGATCTTGGGGACATGAAAGAAGCCTCATTCAGGTGTACTCTGAGCAGAGTTTCTCTAGCAAAAATCCTTTCAACCTAGAATAATGTCTGACATGAAATAATAATAATAATAATAATAATAATAATAATAATAATAATAATAATAATAATAATAATAATAATAATAATAATAATAATAATAATAATAATAATAATAATAATAATAATAATAATAATAATAATAATAATAATAATAATAATAATAATATGGCTAGGAAGTAGGGGCATAGGAAGAAAGAACAACCTAAAATGAGATTCTATTGAACATTTTGGAAGTCATTAGTCGGTTGTGATATATAGCATCTTTGGAGGTTTTGTCTTAATTACTAAACAATTGTAAAGTGACAAGATGGGTGGAATAGCAATAAAGCTCCGCTAGCATCAAGTAAGACAATCCCTAACCAGTAATTTTTCAGCTTTAATGAATAAGCATCTATATTTTGGAACCTTAGTTCTGGTAAGACATTTCCTTGTAGTTTATAACAGCCACTGTGTTACTCTTTTGAGCGGCCTTTTTAAAAGACCAGTATTTCAGTCCCTGCAGCCAAGATTCCTTCTAAATAAATAAGTCATTGGGACCAACCCTTTTCTTTTAAGATGAGCAAGACTTGTCTTTTCAATTTATATGAGCTATATGAGCAAAAAAGCAAACACAACTGTGCCAAAAAAAGAATGTCCACCCCCCCCACTAGAATCTTTCTACAATATAACATTTTTTTCCCATCTACACCAAGGGTTCCCAATCTACGGCCCATGGGCCAGCCACGGACCGTGACACCATCCCATCCGGCTCATTGCTGCCTAGAAGTGGAAGTGGGCATATTTACATCTTCTGTAAAATGCACCCAGACATGCGCAAACGTGCCTGTGGCTGATGTATATGCACAAGCTTCAGCTTCCAGGGGAATGGTCCAGCCCGCAATGCTGAACCTCGATGGAAAAAGTTTAGTTGACTCTGATCGACAGAACACCGTTCTCTTTCCAAAACCACATCGTATCTTGTGAAGGTGGCCAAATATCTGTAAAAACAATTGCAATGAACTTTTAAACAATCCTGTTTCATCTGTTAATTCCCAAAACTAGTATTTGAAGTGAGCTATTAATATGCCGCCAAGAAAGTGAAGGCTACTTGGAACTACAAAAAACAGTGAGCCCCATATTATAGCCCACATACCTGGGTCATCCAAGTGAGGTGGGATGCTGCAAATGCTTCCATTGATCTTCCAATACGCTCAGGAAATGATTCCCCAGATACAATCTGTTTCTTCTCAACATTACATTGTAAGGGACTCTGGTGGCTCAGTAGTTAAGAAACTTACCTTTTTAGCTGGAAGGCTGGCGACTCAGCAGTTCGAGACCTGGGTACTGCATGAAAGATTGAGCACCCATCTTTGTCCCAGCACTTGGGGACATGAAAGGAGCCTCATTCGGGTGTCCCCTGGGGAGAGTTCCTCCAGCAAAAATCCTTTTAACAAAGAATAATTTCTGACACGAAATTATTATTACAGTATTACATTATAGATAGTATAAAGGAGCATCCTTGATTCCTGTGTAACCTCATCTGCAAAGATTAATATTTTTGAAAGAAAAAACTTGCATTGTATGATTTTCTGCCCCAACAGAAATTATAGTTTTGTGGGTTAACAACAGGATTAGTGCTGGAACCCAAACAAAAATTTCACTGACCTACTAAATGGGACCAAACTACGTACTGACAACCAGAATGCATCCCTTCTGTTTATCAGTGCATTGTTCACAACGATATTTCTTAATCCAAGGATTTTACTTTCTCTGTATCCAAAAGAGATCCCAATAAGAGAAAACAGTAGATACATTAGGGTAATTTTGCCCCAGAGTTTTTTGTTTATTAGAAAAAAGAAATCGCTGTACACGATATTGGCTGAAATTCAGACATGTCCTTTATATCTCTTCAGGTGACAACATAATAAAATGCCAACCTTTCAATTCTTATTCTGTTTGAATTTTGCAATAAAATGTTACTCTGGGGGCTGAGGTGTCATGTTCTGATAGATGAGGTTTAATGTGGCTTCTATATGTTAGCACAGTAAGAATAGTTGTCTTACAGAATAATCTAACATTTTCTCTACAATGCATCACCCCTAAGGAAATGGGGCCATGGTGGCTCAGTGGTTAGCTGGAAGGCTGGCACGTCAGCAGTTTGAGACCCGGTACTGCATGACGAATAGAGCCCCCGTCTCTGTCCCAGCTCTTGGGGACATGAAAAGTGCCTCATTTGGGCGTTCCTTGAGCAGAGTTTCTTCCGCAAAAATCCTTTCAACCCAGAATAATTTCTGGCACAAAATTATTATTACCTGTATTACCTAAAGAAATCCTATACAGTACATACAAATATGATGGGTACCTTATGGCTATGTATAGCATGATAGGCTGGCTTGACAGCTGAGTGGTTTAGTATCTGGTTGTAGAGCAGGAGGTTGGAAGTCTGATTCCCCACTATATGTGGTCTTCATTTCATTTCATTTATTATATTTGTATGCCGCTCAATCTATCATAAGATTTGAGCAAGCTACACAGTCCTGGGCTGTGAAAGCACCTCTGAGTGCGTTCTATCTAGAAAACCTTGGAAAGTGTCACCATAAATCAAAACTGAATTGAAAGCACACAGTTGTTATTATTATAAGATCATATTAAAACTTACAAAAATACTGCTGGGAATTATGGGGATAATAATAATAATAAAAAGTAAGTTTTCTGAGCTTTGCACAATAAATAGAATAAGAATGAAGGCGTAGAGAATTGATTGGAGGGGAAATGTACTACTAGCTCCCTCTGATGGTCAATATGTAGATTACAGTAAGGTCAAGAATGGCTGAATTTATAATCTGGTTGCTTGTCCACTAATAAGATTTAAACCATTTTGCTAATAGCTATTACTATCTAGGATAGCCAACACACACCAGTTATATATTTATATATTTATATATATATACAGCTGCCCAGAGTGGGGAAGACCACCCCAAATGGGCAGGGTAAAAATGGAATAAATAAATAAATATTTGTTGCACACAATCTCAGACTTTCCCCAAGATGGGGTATGGGCCAGACAGATGCCCCAGTCTGTTGGCTCATTTCAACCCCTTCTCTCTGTTTGTCTTGTTTTAGCTTTTAAATTTTTAAAATCTTTTAATCTTGATTTTATATTATGTTTTTATTGTGTTTTAGGTTGTTAAGAGTTGTGTCAGCCGCTGTGGGTCTTTTTGAGGAGGGCGGCATAAAAGTTTGCTTAAATAAATAAATAAATAAATTTGTGCTTGTATTGAAGTGTTATCATATGTTTATGGTGATAACTCAAGAATAAAATGAGCTTTTATGTCACTCTGATTGGAACGTGGTAATGTAATTTTTTTTTCTTTTTTTAAATTCCCAGATACCTCATTCATCACATACAGCAACCATACCAGATAAGATACAGTGTGTTGTGGAATTGGTCCCAAAAAGGTCACTTTTCTAGCCTCTGTTCCAGGTTAGAACAGAACATCCTCTTAGTGTAATTGCATGGACATACAACTTGCATTTTGGATTGCTTTTGGAATAGCCTGTTGCAAGCTACTTCCTGGCTATAACATAACATATGGGGAATTACTCTCCGGCCTGATCCTGATCATTGACTAAGCTGGACTCTTTTGGTTTGGCAGTAGGGCTACTCTTTTTGTGAGGCCAGGCTGGAGTGATTACCCAAGGGACAGAAGTGCCACTTTAAGGTGGGGGGGGGGGCTTAGGTCGGAGTTCAATTCCCGGGTACTGCACGACGGAGTGAGTTCCCATCTCTGTCCCATCTCCTGCCAACCTAGCAGATCGAAAGCAAGAAATTGCAAGTACAGCCAAACCTTGCATAAAGAGTGTCTCGCTTAAAGAGTAACCCACTTAAAGAACAGAATTGTCTCTGAATGTTCACTTCACTTAACAAATAAAACCAAACAAAAACTTTCTTAACAAATAAATCGGGGATCTCAATCCCCCCCACCAGAAGTCACAATTGGTCACTTACAATGGAGTTTCGCTTAAAGAGCAAACTCGCTTAAAGAGCAATTCTGTGGAACACATTATGCTCTTTAAGCAAGGTACAACTGTAGATACATAGGGGCCACTTCGGTGGGAAGGTAAACAGTATTCCACACACTCTGGTGTTGTGGCATGCCTGCCACATGTCAACGGAAACGACTGCAGACGCAGACAGCGCTGGCTCTTTGGCTATAAACAGAGATGAGGACTGGACCCTAGAGTCAGATACAACTGGCTTTTGAGGGCACTACGATTGATCGGGGCTTGAGTTGTGGGAAGGAATGGGTGTGCGCACCGGTTCCCCCCAACCCAAGCGTCAATCATGCGCTGCGATCGATCGGGGCTTGGGTTGTGGGGAAGAATGGATGCTCCAGCCGCTACTGCTCCCACCACCACCACTGCTCACCACCTCCGTCTCCTCCGCCACCACTTTGCCCACAACCACCTCTGCTCTGCATCTGCACTGCTCCCAGTCCAGGCACAGAAAATGGTCCCTTGGCTTAGCACGCATAAACTATAAAGTAGTGCATGTGCGGTGAGCAGAAGAAAGTGGCCAACCAAGTGGGCATGGCCTCTCAGGATTTCTGCTACCAGTACACCCGGACCAGGGTGCACCGGATCCAGCACACCATTGCTTCTCTCCCGTGTCCCTGGGAACCACCTCAATCCTTGTTCCCTCTCTACCTTGTCCCTGGGTTAAGAAAATCTGTAAATCATCAGCAGGAAGCAAGAGTACAAAAAAGTTGACAGAAACATTATGGCTTCTATAGCCTGTAGCCCAGTGGTGGGTTGTCAAAATTCCCGCTACCCCACCATGACATCATGGACGTCGTGGGCCTAGCCGACATCATGACGTCATAATATTGTGGGCGGAGCAAAAAAGTCTGTGCATGCATCAAACCTCCGTTTGACGCATGCGCAGTTCTTTTTTAGTGAGCATGCATCAAACCGCTATTTGATGCATGTGCACTAAAAAAATAGAACTGTGCATGCATCAAATGGTTTGATGCATGTGCAGTTCTGGGCAGCCATTTTGGCTGCCCGGAAATACATTTTTGGAGGGGACCAGAGTGAGGCAATCAAACCAGTCGCCCGGGGTTTTATCACCCACCCACCACAGTGAGCCCTCCTGATGGGGTGATACCAGTTCGGGCGAACCGGTCCCAACCGGTAACATCCCATCACTGTTGTAGCCTAAATACGTAGCCTAAAGTTGTTTCTAGTGTTCCATTGCTGAGTCACAGAGATCATATTTGTAATACAGCCATTAGGTGGTAGCATAGTTGCATCATAGCTATCATCCTTGAATTATTTTGAGCTCCATGGAACAAATGGAGATTTTCTTTCACAGTTTACCCAGATATTAGCAGATTAAAATGGCAGGAACCATAATTCTTGAGTGGAGTTGGCAAGCCTTACCTGTGGTTGAAATTTTATTGATGAGATTGATGACAGAATGGTATGTGTGATACGTTACACATTATAGAGCTCTAGAATATTAGTTATTTGCATAAAGAATAAAGAAGATGGGAGTTTAAGTTCATATAGTTTTAAAAAGGTGGTTGCTTGCCAGCATAGCACAAATGAAATGGAAAGGAAGATACTCTTGCTGAATGACTGGCTACAAAGGTGGTACCAACGTGAGAGATTTGAATTTTAGGACCATCAGCTACGCTTCCTGGAAGATGGACTGCTGGCAAGGGATAGGTTGGGCCTCACAAGAACTGGAAAATTTGTGTTTGGACACAGCATGAGGAACATCATCAGGAATTATTCTGAAATTCTATGATATGAAGAGGAAAGTGCCCATCACAGTGGACACTTCTCTTACTTTGCTTGGTGATCAGTCTTAAAGACTTAAGCATAGAACTCTTTTGAAGGAGAAGCTCATGATACTTGATAGGGCATGAGCCAGTGGTGGGATTCAAAAAAAAATTACTACCTACTCTGTGGCTGTGGTATGGAGGGGAAGTCCTGTGTTGCACCCGAATTAGGACTAGTGTACTTTATTTCAAAAATTGGATGGGCAGGGCCAGCCGGAATTTTTACAACCGGTTCTGCCGAACTGGGGTGAAGCTGCTGAATCCCACCATTGCATGATTCCCTCATTTTTAGGTGCCTCACAACCCAATCATTTGCAACCCAGGCTAAAAAATATGATTTCACAACTTTGAAACCCTGGCTCAGCCATCTCTCTACAGCCAGAGTTATCAACCTTCTTAAGCCAGGGGCTGCGTCAAGTAGCGTAACGTGGGGGGGGGGGACTCACCCCAGGTGGCACTTTTTGGGTGTATGGGAGTTCTTGGACTAAATTTTCCAGACGCCCTAGCGGGAGCGGGCACCAGCATCTACCAGGGGGCGGCAAATTTGGTTTACCCCCTGGGTAACTGAAATCCACACTATGCTTCTGACTGGGCCATGCTCCCACAGACAGTTTCAGGGGCCGGGCAGCCATTTTGCCCTGTCTGCCACCCATGGCACTTTCGGGTGTGGTGGAGGTGGGCCACATGAAATGGTGTTGTGGGCCGCATCTGGCCCCTGGGCCGTAGGTTGAGAACCCCTGCTCTACAGCATTAAGCATGCTTAGCTCTAATTACAGATGATCTCTAACCTCTCTTTCTGCCCCAAACCTTTACTGCGCAATTTAAGATACAATTGGTTCATTTTATTTTATTTTTAAATTGTCAAACAAACTTCAGAGCCAAGAGCCTGTTTGTTGGCTTTAAGTATAACAAACAAGCAGGGTCTGGCATTCTGAAGATTGAGGGGGTTGATGTGGAGATCTACAATGACATACCTCCTGAGGAGAGAAAATAGAAATACATGATGAAACCTGTTACGAAATTGTTGTTTGCTAATGATATTAAATACAATTGGAGGTTTCCACAACAACTGAGATTTTTTTATGACAAAAGATGGCATGTTCTGGATGAGAAGATTGATTTATTGCAATACTTGACACAAATTGGACTGATTAAGGTGGTAGCAAAGGAATGGATTGCTTTGAGAACAGATTTATATGCAGTTGGGGTGTTGGGTCCAGTTTCGAATGTGGGGGAGGAGGTGGAGGGAGCGGCGGGAGGAGCAGATCTCTCAGAGACACCGAGCATTGAGATAGTAGAATAAATATACTATATAATTATTTTTAGTCATTGGCGGAGGGAGGGGGCATGCAGAAGAACTCAATGCCATTCTCCCTCAGTCCCCCTCCCCTCTTTGGATGACAGAGGTGACATCTTGAAGAAAGGTGTGGGGAGGGTAGCAGAAGATGGAAGGATAGGTAAGTTTTCTTTTTTTATTTTCTTTAATGTTATTTTTTCTTTTGAGCTTCTGTTTTGTACGTACTTACAGTATTATTTCTTTTTTCTATCTTTGTTTCTAAGTTATTCTTTTTTAATTAACTCTCTTTTTCTTGGGGATTTTGTATGGGATAGAGGGAACACGTCCGGGGAGGAATGTAGAGAACGGGAGATTATAATAATAATAGATGGTTAAGAATTTAAGATTAATATCATGGAATGTGAAGGGAACAAGGAATGCTTTGAAGAGGAAAAAAATTGCAAATAACGCTCAATAAAACTAGAGCTGATGTGATTTTTCTACAAGAGACCCATCAAAAATCGGCAGAGACAAACAAATTAGTTGTGAGAGGAATGGAAATATATGAAAAGGCTTACGGGTCTTCTAAAGCGAGAGGAGTTGCAACTCTGATTTCGGAAAAATTGGGTTTTAATGCGATAAAAACTATAGCTGACCCAGAGGGGAGGTATTTGATTATTAAAGGGAATATAGAGGAGGAGGAGATAATTTTTGCTAGTATCTATGCTCCAAATAACAATCAAGAAGAATTTCTAGATAAGATGGGAAGAATTTTAAGTAGGGAAGGAATAAAGAACATGGTCATAGGGGGAGATTTCAATCCGTTAAGATCAGATATTGATAGTACAAGCAGTAAAAAGAAAGGTAAAAAGTACATATTGGATGAGTGGAGCAAATTAATGGGGTTAAAGGATGTGTGGAGAGAGCTTAAGGGTCAGGAAAGGGAATATACATATTACTCCAAAGTCCATAACATGTATTCAAGAATTGACTATATATTTGTTACAGAAGGGTTAGTCAAAACAATTGAAGATATTAAAATAGGAACATTTAAGGAATCTGACCATGCAAAGATAATTATAGATATAAAATTGGATGAAACAGAAGGAAAAAGGTATATTTGGAGATATAATGCAAAGATGTATAAAGAGGAGGTTATGAAAAAACAAATTATGGAGAAATGGGAGGAAAATTGGACATGGAACGATAATAATGAGGTCAGCTATGGGGTTGTATAGGATACGATGAAAGCAATTTTCAGGGGTGAATCCATAAAACTAAACAGCTTGAGAAAACAACAGAATAACAATAGGTATCAGGATCTGCAAAAACAGTTAAAACATCTTCATTCGGAACATGCAAGGAATAAAAATCAGAGAGTTTTACAAGAGATACAAAAAATTAAGAAGGAACTAGATGGTAAAGATATAGAAAGAGTAAAAAAAGACTTGATTTTCTTAAAAAGAGGGTATTTTGAATACAGCAATAAAAATTCTAAGTGATTAGCTAAAGCAGCAAGAGATAAGAAAAACAAAAGTCAGGTTGGAATTTTGATTGACAAAAATGGAAAAAGATGTAATAAAAGGAAGGAGAAAGCTGAATTAATAGAAAGTTTCTATAAAGATCTGTACTCAAAGAAAGAGGTAAACTTGGAAAAAATGGGAGATTACTTTGAAAGACAGCAAATTACATTAATAACAGAAGAGCACAGAGATAAAATGGAGGAAGAAATTTCAGTAAAGGAAATTGAGGAGGTGATTAGGAAGTTAAAATCAGATAAAGCACCAGGTGAGGATGGGTTACCTGCGGAATTTTATAAGGATTTTAAACCTTGGATAGTCCCGAGATTATACAAACTGTTCAATGGGATATTAGAAGGAGAAGCAATTCCAGATTCTTGGAATAGATCAACAATTGTTTTGATCCCTAAGCCTTGAAAGGACCCAGAGAAAGTAGAATCATATAGGCCGATATCCTTAATCAACCAAGATGCAAAAAAATTTTCAACAATATTGGCAGATAGGTTAAATAGTTTTATAGCCAATTATATAAAAGTGGATCAAGCGGGGTTTGTAAAAAATTGATATATGTCAGATTTGATACGAAGGGTTGTGGACCTATTGGATTTAACTGAAAAGAAAAAAGAAAGGGTGGGTTTCTTAGCATTAGATATCTTCAAAGCTTTTGACTCATTACAATCGGCAACAATTCATGAGATGATCAGATTATATGGATTTGGGGATAAATTCCAAAGAATAATTAAAAACCTATATAAACAAGGAACAGCAAGAGTTAAATTTAATGATAGTTATACAGGAGATATAAAATTAGAGGCTGGTACAAGGCAGGGCTGTTCGCTGTTGCCAACGTTATTTATATTGGCTATGGAATTTTTAGCAAATTCAATTCGTCAGGATGAGGAAATAATTGGAATTGAAGGGAATAAAGTTTATATGCAGATGATACATTAATAACGGTAAAACAACCAATAAAAGCAATTCTAAAGATAAATATGCACTTGAAAAGATTTGAGGAGGTAACAGGATTAAGAGTGAACTGGGATAAAACAGAAATTATATTAGCCAACGGGAATAAAGGTGATGAGGAATTAATAAAACAAAAATACAATATACAGATTCCACAGAAGATAAGATACTTAGGGGTAATATTAACTAGGAAAATTGGGGAACTTAAAGGACTAAACTATGGTAAACAAAAGAAAGAGATTGAAAAGAAAATATCACAATACAACAAGTTAAATTTGTCATGGTTTGGCAGGGTAGCAATGTGCAAAATGATGCTGTTACCTAAACTGAATTTTTTATTTGATGCTCTGCCATTAAAGCACACAGATAAAGAATTAAAAGAATACCAAAATATTATAAACAGATTTTGTAATGGAAAATGAGGAGCTAGAATAGTTAAGATGCTGTGGTATTTACCACAAAAAGAAGGTGGATTGGGCATTCCAAATATCACTAACTATTATAGAGCTTTACACATAAGAAATGCTATTAAGTTATTAATTAGAAAGGAACCAATATGGGGGGAAATTGAAAGAAAGGAATTTCTGAAGACTGGAAAGGCATTGTTCCTATGCGAAGAAAAGGATAAAAGGAAGAGGAAAATGCAGGGAAAGATGATAAAATCAACTATAGAGGAATGGAATAGAGTAAGGAAAAAACTTATCCCAGGCATCTCACCGGTAACAGAATTAGAAGATTTTAACAATTTTCCAATAAAAATAGATAGGAGGATTAAGGATATTCTGTCAGAGAACGGGGTCCTACTATTGAAGGATTGGGTCAAATCTTGTAGTGATCAAGAAAAAAGAAATGAGCTCTATGTTCAACTGGAGTTAGGATGGTTTAAGATTCTCCAGATGAATAATTGGAATAAGAGATTTCTATTAGAAGGAGGTTTAGACAGGGAGCTTACGAAATTCGAGACACTTCTGGCTAAATTAAGAAATGAAGATACTGTATAGGAATTAAAGGGATAGTAAGTAAAATTTATAAAATTTTGAATAAAGGTGGAAAAATACAAGAAGTTCTGAGAGATAGTTGGGAACAAGAACTGAACGTGACAATCACGGAAAATAAATGGCAGAAAATGTGGAGGAGAAGGATTATGAAAACTATGTCCGTTAGAGTGAAAGAACACAACTATAAGTTAATTTGGAGGTGGTATAGGACTCCAACGGGGCTGCATCTAATGTATAATAACTTGAGCGACAAATGCTGGAGATGTAAAAAAGCAAGAGGAACATATGAGCACATGTGGTGGAGTTGTGATTGTTTAAAAATTTTGGGGGGGAAAATAGAAAATGAAATCAAGAATATATTGGATATGCAGCTCGAATTAGGGTCGGAGGCAATTTTGTTAACGGAGGTAGACAAATACAAAATGAGTAATGATAATAAGGAATTGATGGCCGTGATGTTGTCAGCGGCTAGACAGTGTATAGCAAAAAACTGGAAGAATAATGAAAAGTTAAGAATGCAGGATTGGTATAAAGAAATGTGGGATTTAGCACTTAATGAAAAGCTCACCTGGGAATTAAATCTTAGAAAGGGTAAAATGCAAGGTAATAGATTCTGGAGGACTTGGAAACCATTTGTTGACTACGCGTTGGTTAAGAAGAAAGGCATGGTCCCTGTACCGGAACAAAATGATTTTTGGAAATTATGAGGATACATAATTCCCCGGACAATGTATATAGTACAAGGGTGATAAAAAAGTTGTGAAATGCAGTGTAGTAGTGTAGGAGAACAATATGTATTAGAAGACAGGAGGACAAACAATACTACTGTATGAACTTGTAATTTTACTTTTATTTCTTTTTTTAAATTAGATTGAGTGATTTTTACTTACAGTTACTATATGGGTAAAGATTTCAATGTAGTATTGTTATTTATATTACTTATGTTATTTTTTCCTATTTCTTATATTGTTTTTATGTATACTTATACTTGTTTTGTTTAATATACCTAATAAAAATTATTTTTTTAAAAAAGTATAAGCAAAGAGAACGATTATTTTTCCTCTTCTAAGTGTTCAGAGTGATGGCTATCTCTTATGAACTGATCAGATATTCACTTATTGTAATGGTTTAAGTTTTCATTATTTTTAGGGGGAAAATTAGTGACAATTGTAAGACAGCTTGAGCAGAATTAGTTTTGGAGGGTTTTTTTTTACTGAAAAGATGGGGGAAATATTATAAATATTCAAACAAGCAGAGTTTTCATACCATCTGCCATAGTGTGTTTTTTCACTCTTCTGGAATCTCTCCCATTTTAGTTTCTTTTCCAGACTACCAATATTCTTAACTAAGAGGGTTTTAAAGTTTTCATTTATGTTTACAATCATTCCACTGAATTATTGACAGTTTTCCATCATGATTTTCTTACCTGTCAGAATGCTATGTATGTTTTCAGAGTTGTAGTTAAATTTTTCTTTGACTGTCCTTACTTCTCCCTTTATATTATATAACTACTGTTAAATTTTAGTGTCCTATTCGCATCCTTCACCCAATTTCCTCCTCTCAATTTGTTGGTAACTTTTTAAACTGCTCTGTTAAATCTATTGCTACATGACCAAGTTAATGTCCCAGCCTAACTTTAAAAATCTTTAACTAGAAATAGAGCCTTCTCTGTGGTAGCACCTACACTGTGGAATACACTACCGGTGGAGCTGCACCAGGCCCCATCACTGGCTACCTTTAAAAAACAATTAATAACGTTCCTGTTCAAGGAGGCTTTTCAGGGCATTGTTCCCTTGTCTATAGATTAGTCAGTTAGGTTCAGTTTCAATGTCCTCTGTCACCAATTAGTTTAGTTTAGTTTAGTTTAGTTTAGTTTAGTTTAGTTTAGTTTAGTCAATGATGCATTTGATAGTGGTGGGTTTTGATTTGTATGAGTATTGCTGTCATTTATTTTCTGTTTGTTCACTGGCCAGAGTGGGATAACACCCAGATGGGCAGTATATAAATTCAATAAATAAAAAACTTTAATAAGCCCTCTTTTAAGGTTGTTTGTATGTTCATTTCATTTTGGTTGCAAAAGTCAAATTATTTGGAGGGAAGTAGATTATAGAAAAACTCATTCTTTCCAATTGATATATTTTACATGCATGCCAACTACTAGATTAAATTTGATAATATTTAATTTACATGCTGTTTTTTATTTTAACATTCATGTTGTAAGTTGTTTGGCACTCTTAGTAAAATATCTTGATGACTTTGTTCCAGCCAGGCAGCAATCTCTGGCCTAGAATGAAACTGTCTCTAATGCATGTGGGACAAACAGCTGTAGGCGTTTTCTTAGCCCTAGAAATTTGGAGCTAACAAAATAAGTAACATACATCAAATATGGCTTCTTTCTGAAGACTTCTCAGATATGAAGAACATTTACAATACATAGCATGGGATAGGCAGCTAGCTATCTGGCTGACAATTCATGTCCACAGATTTGAGAGATCATGAGAAATTCACAGGAAGCTTTCATGGGTGACATACAGTGGTGGGCAGCAAAAAAATTCAGTACCACACCGTGGGCAGAGCCAACACCATGGGCGTAGCCTACATTGTGGGCAGTCTAATCATGTCTGCCATATGCCTGCTGTTCAGAGTTGGCTTTACCTAATTGGGGCTGGGTAACAAATTGGAATAAATAAATAAATAAATAAATATGGCCATGTGTACACCTGCAAACACAGGCAGCACTGGCTCTTTGGCTGTAAATGGAGATGAGCACTCCACCCTAGAGTTGGATATGACTGGCTTTTGAGCAAGGGAGCCCTTGAACCACTTGCAGGAACAAAACTTGAAGGGGCAGGGCAGGGAGGTGGGCGTGGTCACCCAATTTCGCTACTCCCCCTTGCCCGAAGGCCACCCAATTTTGCCACCCTCCTGCCCAGAGGCCACCCAATTTTGCTTTTAAAAACCCTCTCCTGGGGGTGCGAACCTGTTGCTGCCCACCACTGGTGACATGCTATCTTCTGATTTGCAGGGGGAAATGCTAGGCAGAAATGAAAGCCAAAAGTAGGACTATACAGAACTTCATTCTTAGATACAGATTAAACATTTCATGATAAGCAGATTGAATGATTGATTACGCTCAGTGATGGGATGACACCGGTTCTGACCGGATCCACAGAACCGTTTTAAGGATTTCCGGAGGGCTCTCCGTGGGGGTAAAACCGTTTTTGAGGCGTCCGGATCGGACGCCTCACCGGGAGGAAAATTTAAAAAAAAAATTGGAGCAAAAATGGCTCCAATTTAGTGCGCATGCGCAGAAACTCAATCTGACACATGCGCACTAAATTGGAGCCATTAAATCTGCCGTTCCTCTTTAAAGTTCCCCTCAAAACCCGGCACGGACGCCCACCCAGCCTCCCCGGAGACCCTGGGCGGGTGGGCTTGACCGGTTGAGGTGGAGTTGGGTAAGAAAGCCAGTTGGCAGAGAGTCTGGGCTTTGCCTTTCCAGGGCATCAAATATTCATGTTGCAATCATTCCAGCGCCATGTCGCTTAAATGACAGAACAGAGAGGCCTGGAAACGCCTCGGGCGAACCCATGGGGGCCCCTTCAGATTCGCTTACCCACTTTCCTCCCTGCCGCTTCATCTGCTGCTTGTGACAGTTACCAACCTTGCCTCTTTTCTCTCCCACTCAACCCCTTTCCCCCCCACACACACACACCACACACACATACTTCTCTCTAATGGCAACGATAATGGCGGCGGCGGAGATTGCAGCAGCGATGACTTTGGCGGCCGCAACTCTCCACGGCGGCGCTCCTGGCTCCTAGCGCTGCCGAGGCTCGGGGCAGCCCGTGGAGAGTTGCGGCCGGAAGCCCTGGGCCGCCCGGCTAGGAGCGCCGCCGGGCGCCGAGGCTCGGGGCAGCCCGTGGAGAGTTGCGGCCGGAAGCCCTGGGCCACCGGGCTAGGCGCACCGCCGCTGGGCGCCGAGGCTCGGGGCCAGCCCCAACGGTCCCCATTGTAAGTGGGGTTTGTGTTTGGGGTGGGTGGGTGTTTGGGTGTATTTTTATTTAATTATTATTTTATTTATTTATTTTATTAACGGTTTTGTGTGTGTGGGTTGAGGGGTGTGTGTGTTTTATTTTTATTTTATTTATTTTATTTTTGGCCCCGCCTACAACGTCATGACGTCATGACGTTGGCTCCACCCATGACGTCATGACGTTAGCTCCACCCACACTGTGATGACGTCAGGGTGGGGTACTAAAATTTTTATCATCCCATCACTGATTACGCTGCATCACACAAAAAAAATATAGTCTGCTACTTGTTCTAATCCATGTGCTCTATACTAAAGCAAGTGCGCTGAATCCAAATCTGAAGTCTGATTCTGCCTAGGACGTCAGGATCTTATGTAAACAAATCTCACCCTCTTGGTTAGGTTCTAGCTTTGATCACGTGGGGTATATTTGCCATAATGTAGCAAAAATCATCTGGTTTATTAACACAGCTGCCCCTACTCGTCATTAGCTCAAAACAGACTCACTATGGCCTAGTTGTACTATCCAAGAAAATGGTTTCACACTAAAGACAAGTCCTTGGGTCCATCTTGCTTCGTATACCGATTTCTGATGTCAACTCACTGACTTGCCCTGGCATGCCCATCTGCTGCTGGAATATGCATGCCACCAGGGGATGAGATTTAGCTGAGGTGGTAGCAGGCATAATGGTAACTGCAACAGTTATAATGTTCCCATGTAAAAATACATTATCCAATTACCGACCATTTAAACAGCTATCTTCTTCTTTAGCAGCTGCCATATCTATTCCGGATATTGGCTATCATCATGGCTATAGTCTTCCTGTTCTTAACTCTTTGGAACAGTTCTTCCGAAGACATGCCACACCAGTTTCTCAGGTTTTTCAGCCATGAAGTACGTCTATATCCAGGGCCTCTCTTCCTAGGGATCTTCCCTTGCAGATTGAGTTGGAGTAATCTATACTTTTTGTTGTTCCTCATGATATGACCAGTGGTGGGCAACAGCAGGTTCGCACCAGTTCGTCAGGACCAGTAGCAGAAATTCTGGCTGGCCCCGCCCATCCATGTTTTGAAATAAAGTAGTCCTACTTTGGGTGCAATGCAGGGCTTTCCCCCTGGCCATGCCTACCCTGGCCATGCCTACCATACCACGCCCACAGTGTGGTAGTAATTTTTTTTGGAGCCCACCACTGGATATGACCAAGGTATGATATGATCAAGCTTCCTTTGCTTGATGGTCTTAAAGAGCTCTTTTTCTTTATCCATATGGCATAGTACTTCTACATTAGTCATATATGATCAGCCCATTATTTCCTTAGCAGCCATCTGTAGAGCCACATTTCGAAAGCTTCGATTTTCTTTTCAGATGCTTTAGTCAATGTCCAAGCTTCAACTCCATATAGCAACACTGATAATACATAAGGTAAAGGTAAAGGTTGTCCTTGCTCAAAAGCCAGTCATATCTGACTCTAGAGTTCAGTGCTCATCTCTGTTTCAAAGCTGAAGAGCCAGCCCTGTCTGCTTCTGCAGACATTTCCATGATAATGTTGCAGGCATGACGTTGTTTACCTTCCCACTGAAGTGGTCCCTATTTATCTACTTGCAATTTCTTGCTTTCAAACTGCTAGGTTGGCAGGAGCTGGGACAAAGATGGGAGCTCATTCTGTCCTGCAGTACTCGGGAATTGAACTGCTGACCTCCCACCTTCTAGTCAGTGTCTTAGCCACTTGAGCCACTGCAGTAACATCTCACTATTCAGATCTTTGTAGCGAAAGTTAGATCTCTGCTGCATAACAAGTGTCACGTTTTTACGAAGGTGGGTCTTGCTTTTTCTATTCATATTTTAATCTCTACCTCAAGATCCCAATTTTCATTTAACATACTCCCCAAATAGATGATTTTATCCACTTTTTGGATTTCTTGCATTCCTACCATTAGCTTGCCTTGACTTGGTGTTTGGCTTATAACCAGATATTTCATCTTCTTGAAGTTTTTATTAACGTTTATTTCCAGTGGATACTGCAAGTGGTTGTCCCAAAAACTCAACAGAAAATAGGTTTGGTTGAGAGATAACGGCAAGCCCAAAATCATTCACTAAATTTTATGATCAAGCAGGGATTTTATCAGTGTTTCCCAACCTTTGGTTTTTGGACTTCAATTCTCAGAAACCTAAATCAATTCCACAAAGTACTGATTAGCCAATGTACTGACTTAGGGTTCTGGGAATTCAAGTCCCCAGGTGGGGCATGTACCCCATGTTGGGAACTACTGCTGCAACCTTTCTACTAATTGGATCTCCTAAATCAGCGCTTATCATATAAGGGGGGCAAAGAATAATGCAAAATTTAAAAAATGTGTTTGACTTGCATATATAAATTTGCATAATACTTTGCTTTCTCTTGTTCAATGGTGATTCATCGTGTTATACCATTTCTTTTCTTTGCTATACATCCCAGTTACTCATTGTGGTTGTAAAATGACGGAAATAACAATGATGTATTAATTAATCACAGCTTCTAGAAATTTTCAAGGAAAAGAAATGGGGAAAACATAGGGCTTTCCAAATGCGGTAATAGGAGTTATCTGGCTGGTTGCTGCATCCAAATGTAATGCAGATCTCAAGTTATATGCCTGATGCATAGCAGCCTGCTGTGAGTGTGCTAATATTACACAATGGCTAAAGAAGCAAACCATTCATGTTACTGGCAAATTAAAAGTTTTGTTCCACAACAAAGTGAGGCTGGGGATCTGGAAAAAAAATCAATGTGAATTAGGACAATCTA
The DNA here is from genome assembly GCA_030440675.1 of Furcifer pardalis. Lineage (NCBI taxonomy): Eukaryota > Metazoa > Chordata > Lepidosauria > Squamata > Chamaeleonidae > Furcifer > Furcifer pardalis. The sequence goes on from CP126893.1 coordinate 26,185,520, forward strand.
ATGCTGCATCATTTTAAATATAGCATTAGATATGCATCTTACAGGCTAGATATGAGTGTTTAGGAGTGTATATTGGATTTTTGTGAGGAACTTGCCAAAAGGGTTAAGAGCAGAAAAGTTTGTTTTAAGCAGAAAATTTTTGTTTCAAGCCAATTTTCAGTGCCAAGACGTTTACTGGATGATCTGGGGTGAGAAATCTAGTTCCTGGTTCTCAGAGAACTGGCTGAAGATGGAGAATCACAACTGTTCAGTCAGCTACCAAAAGAAAGATCAAAAGTGTGTAAATCTAACCCAATGGTACAGTACTTCTCTTTTTGGAAGACACAGTCCTGGTATGGAGCAGGAAGGAGAAAGAAAAGCAGAGGGCATTTCCCCTGGCACGAGGACAACCCATAAGTCAATCTTGGATGCCTGGAAGCAGTGGTGCCAGGAGCCAGAGAGAATCCTCCTTACTACTCCTGATGTCCATCTCATCACAGTATTTTTGCAACAAAGGCTTTTACCTTGCATTCTTCTTTAGGTGCCGTATCCGTTCTGATATTGGCTGTCATCATGGCAATAGTCTTCCTGTTCTTAACTCCTCAGAACAGTTCTTTCAAGGACATACATGGAGTTAGAGTGCTTTATAGACTACAGCAAGTTCTTTCACTGTGTGGATGATGAGAAACTATGGTTCTTCTGAAAGAGATGAAAGTGCCTCAGCATTTGATTATCCTGAAATGTAACATGCATTCTGCACTAGAAGCTACCGTGAGGACAGAATATAAAGAGTGTGTTGGATCCGGGGATCCGTGGGCGGAGTGAGGACACGGACACCGGTAGTTGAACCCAAACAACACGCCTGTTTATTTCAAGTCACAGCAACAACAACAAACAACGGCTGGCCAGCAGGGGTTTAAATACCCTGCTTGAGCCAGCCCACTGACCAATAGGAGGCGGCGATTTTCCCGCCGCCTGGACATTCAAATATCTAACACCCCTTTCCCCCAGCATGCACTGAACCTGTTATTTGCATACAAAATCGTCCAGATGACGGGGGCGTGTCCTGACCCTGTCAGACCTGCGCAATTCAGTCGGCGCTGGGGTGTCGGGCAGAGCGGACCTGTCGCTCTCGCTCCGCCCCGGCTGGGCCTGCGGCGGACCCGGAATAGGAGCGCCAGGTTCCACGGTGACCGGGGGTGAGCCTGCTCCGCACGGTAAGTTGGCTGGTGATGGAGCGGGCCGCATGGGGATGTCTCTTGGTCGAACCGGGTCGGTGACCGGTTCGTCCATCGGGTGCATGTCTGGCTCCGGGCCGGTCTGCGCTCCCAGGGGGTGGTTGCCTTCCGTGTCGGGGCTCGTTCGCCTCCTGAGTTGGTCGACATGGCGTTTCCATGTCCGACCATCAGTGAGGTGAACCCTGTAGGTGTAGGGGCCCAGCGTGTCGCTGATGGTACCCTCTTCCCATGGTGGGCCAGACGCGTAGTTCCTGGCAAAAACCGGTGTGTTGACGGCCAGTGTCCGGCTGTGTGGCGGGTCTCCTCGGAACTTATCTGGGGAGTACCTAGGGTGTAGCCTGTCAAGCTGACAGCGGAGTCTCCGACCCATGAGCAATTCTGCGGGTGCCCTTCCAGTGGCAGCGCAGGGAAGATTGTGCTGGGCGAGTAAGAAGGTGTCTATGCGCTCCTGCCAGTCCCCGGGCCCCAGCCTTTCTAGGGCCTCTTTTGCGCTGCGGACGAACCTCTCGGCTTGCCCATTCCCTTGTGCTCTGAAGGGGGAGGTGAGCGCGTGCCTGGTTCCAAGGGATGCCAGGTACTGCTCAAACTCCGTGGCCGTGAACTGGGGGCCGTTATCGGAGACCAGGGTGTCCGGAATGCCGTGCGTGGCCCATAGTTGCCGGAGCTCCTTAATTATGGCTCGGGCCGTGGTGCTACTCAGGAGTCGGACCTCCAACCATTTCGAGTATGCATCCACTGCTATGAGGAATGTGTGTCCGTGGAAGGGGCCGGCAAGGTCGATGTGGATCCTCTGCCAGGGGCCCGTGGGCTGTTCCCATTCCCTGACTGGGGCGGATGGTGGATTGGGCCGTGATGACTGGCAAGGTGTGCATTTGGCCACCCACGACTCAATGTCCTTGTCAATGCCTGGCCACCAGACGTAGCTTCGGGCCAACCCCTTCATTTTCACTATCCCCGGGTGGCTAGTGTGTAACGTTTCCAGGACCTTGGGGCGGAGTTTCTTGGGGACTACTACCCGGTCCCCCCACAACAAACAACCCCCTACACAACACAGTTCGTCCCTTTTATCGTGAAATACCTTGAACTCCCCTTCCCCCTTGTCCGGCCAACCCCGCTGGACCCAGCTGGAGACGGTGCGGAGTTCGGCGTCCCTCGCCGAAACCCTGGCAACCTCGGCCGAGGTGGTGGGGGCAGAGTCCAGGACGTCCAGGACGAGCACCGATGCCTCCCCCCTGTCCGCGCCATCCTGGGTCGGGAGGGGGCACCTGCTCAAGGCGTCTGCGTTGCCCATGTGTTTCCCGGGCCGGTAGACCAAGGTGTAGGAGTACCCCGAGAGGAAAATGGCCCACCGTTGCATCCGGGGGGATAAGGCTGAGGGTGTGGGGCGGTTGCCGGCCAATAGTCCCAACAGGGGCTTATGGTCCGTTATAAGTTCAAAGTCCCGGCCATACAGGTAGTCATGGAACTTCCTTACCCCTGCCACCGCCGCCAGTGCCTCCTTGTCGATCTGGCCGTAGTTCCTCTCCGTCGGTGACATCGTCCTGGAGTAATAGGCGATGGGCGCCTCGAGGCCGTTAGGCAGTCGGTGGGCCAGGACTGCGCCGACGCCGTAGGGAGACGCGTCGCAGGCGAGGACCAGTGGCAGGGTCGCATTATATTGGATCAGAAAACTGTCCTGTGAGAGTAGATTTTTTACTGCCTGGAAGGCCGCCTTTTGCTCCAGTCCCCACACCCATTCTTCCCTGGCCGCTAACAGTCTATGTAGGGGCTCAGCCGCGGTGGCCTTTCCCCTCAGGAAGGCTGCATAGAAATTTAGGAGCCCTAGGAATGCCTGCAGCTCCTGCTTGTTCCTGGGGGCCGGGGCGTTCTGGATGGCTTCCACTTTCCCTTTTGTTGGGTGGATGCCCTTGGCATCGATGCGGAATCCGAGGAATTCCACAGAGGGGACCCCCAGTAAGCATTTGTCCCGCTTTACTCGCAGCCCGGCGGCCCTAAATTTCGCCAGGACAGCGGAGACCCTATCCTTGAGTTGCCCCGGGTCCCCCGCGATGATCAAAACATCATCGAAATAGGGCACTACCCCCGGGAGTCCCTGGAGAAGCCTTTCCATCGTGCTTTGGAAAAGCCCCGGGGCTATGCTGACTCCGAATTGCAGCCTCGTGCACTTGAATGCCCCCCGGTGCGTTACAATGGTTTGGGCTTCGGCCGTGGCGTCATCTACCGGTAGCTGTTGATACGCTTGGGCCAGGTCCAGCTTGGCAAAGATTTTGCCGGGGCCCAGTGAGTGTAGCAGGTGGTCTATGACAGGGACCGGGTAGGCGCTTGGTTCCAAGGCTTTATTTATTGTGCACTTGTAGTCGGCACAAATGCGCACGGACCCGTCCGGTTTAATGGGGGTCACTATGGGGGTTTCCCACCGGGCATGGTCTACGGGAACGAGGATCCCCTGGGCAACTAACTTGTCGAGCTCCCTCTCGACCCTGGGTTTGAGGGCCAGTGGGACCCGCCTGGCTTTGAGCCGAATCGGGGCAATGCTCGGATTGAGCGCAAAGGAAATGGGCGACCCCACATACCTGCCCAAGCCTTCCCCGAAAACGTCCTGGAACTCGGCCATCAGGTCGTCTCTCAGTGAGGCGTCTCCGGGCTGGTCGGTGGTGGCGCTGTGGATGCCCGCGATGGATAGCCCCAGGGCGGGGAACCAGTTGGTGCCCAGCAGCGTGGGAATATTGCCATGGACTACGGTCAGAGGTAGGCTCTCCTCCCTCTGTCCGTATTTGACTTTGACCCACTTCTGCCCGGCGACGGGGAGGTACTTGCCCTGGCAGTCCTTTACCCGGACCCTCTGGGTCTGGAGATCCGATTCTTTTAGGGCCGGAAATGCCTTCTTCATCCACCTCCAGGGTATGATGGTGATGGCGGCCCCGGAGTCGACTTCCATGGAGCACTCGGCCCCGTCGATCGTGACGGTTGTATAGAATTTCTCTCCCTTCTCCGTTGCGGTGTGCCCAATGGTCAGCGTGTGTGTGCCGGCATCTTCAAACTTGCCGCCGTTCCGTCCTTGGCGCCTCTGATTGGACCTATGGCTGGCGGCCATCTTGCCCGGCGGGAACTTTTGAATCTGCCGGTCAACTTGGCCCTCTGCTTGCCTTGCCCGGCAGACCTTCCCGATGTGGCCCCGCTTCTCGCAGTAGCGGCAGATGGCTTCCCGGAAACGGCAGTGTGCCCTCTGGTGTGGCCCCCCACATCTGGCACAGCGCTGATTTCCCCTTCCCGAGTTTCCCCCGTCCGTCGCGCACACCTCTGCCTCTTCGTCCCCGTCCTCGTCCTCGTCTGGGGCGACGTCCTGGTGGTGAGCGGTGGCTTGGTGGGGTGCCGACGGGGACCTGTGGAATGCGGCCGCGGCCGACGTGGAGAGCTCGAAGGCTCTAGCCTCTTCGATGGCTCCGGCCAGGGTCAGGTCTCTCCGGGCGAGCAGTCTCTTCCGGAGCTTATTATCCCGGACCCCCCTGATGAGTTGCTCGGTTAGGGAATCCTCAAGGAAAGCTCCGAAAACGGCCGGGATGGCTGCGGCTCTCAGGGCGGCCAGGTATTCGCCTATGGGCTCCCCGGGCATCTGGTACCGGTCCCGAAATTGGACCCGGAAAACGAATTTGGATGGCTCCGGCGCATAATGGTCTTTGAGAGCCCGCTGCAGGGCCTCCCAGGAGACCTCCGTGATGGGCATCGGATCCATCAAGGACTGGGCGACCTCGTAGACCTTGGGACCGCAGTGCGTCAGGAAGAACGCCTTCTTCCGCTCGGGTGCGATGTCCGCCAGTTCTGCCGCCACGAGGGAGAACTCGAACCGGTCCATGTAACTCTTCCACCTCTCATCTTTGGGCTGGAAGGGTGTCGGTGGGACGTAGGTAGCCATAGCGATGTGTCTTGCGGATGTTGGCTCTGGCGCGTGTTGGTTCTGTGCCGTTCCTCAGTATCCCACCTTCGTCGCCAGTGTTGGATCCGGGGATCCGTGGGCGGAGTGAGGACACGGACACCGGTAGTTGAACCCAAACAACACGCCTGTTTATTTCAAGTCACAGCAACAACAACAAACAACGGCTGGCCAGCAGGGGTTTAAATACCCTGCTTGAGCCAGCCCACTGACCAATAGGAGGCGGCGATTTTCCCGCCGCCTGGACATTCAAATATCTAACAGAGTGTGTATACCATCAGGTGAATTACCCAGGGGGCTGGTGGATCCAAGGTCCTTCTAAAAAATTCCATGGACTCGGGCACATTTTACTTGCACACAAGATTTATTGGAAGTTCCACAGCCTGGGACTGAGTTGATTTCACTAACCCCTTGGCATCCTTCCCACCCTTGGCATTCTTCCCACTTATTCAGAGATCCATTTGCGCCTCCACCCCACAAAAGACTCAGACACCAGTATTGGATGAAAACTAGGGACATCTTTATTGAATTATGTAACCCAGTGATGACGAACCTTGGCACTCCAGCTGTTCTTGAACTTCAATTCCCAAAAGCGTGATCAGCAGGAATGCTGACTTGGGCTTCTGGTAATTGAAATCCAAGAACAGCTGGAGTGCCAAGGTTCGCCTTGACTGCTGTAACCAATACTTCATTGAAAATGGGACTTTGGAAGGCATCTTCATGGTGCAGTCTGGGTATTCCCTCTGAACAATAACTCTCCCCTGGCCTGGAGGGTCAAGTCCACCTTTGGACTCCCCTCCCTTTTGCTGCTGACCATTCAGCCAATGCATTGCCTGGAAGAGGCAGCCATCATCCCCTCAGGGGGCCCTATTGACCACACTACATGCCAAGGTGACCTAAAAACAACCTCTCCCTAGTGGTGGGCAGCCAAAATTATTACTACCACACTGTGGGCGGAGCCAATATCATGGGCAGAGCCAACATTGTGATGTCATGGGTGGAGCCAACATCATGATGTCATGGGCGGAGCCAATGTCTTGGGCAGAACCAAAGTAAAAAAAATCCATAAAATTAAGTACACATAAAAATACAAATTAAATAGACATAAAAATACACATAAACAGATAAAATACACATTAAAATAAATACACATTACATAGAAATAAAAACACATAAAATATAAATTAAATACACACAAAACACATAAAAATACACATTAAAATAAATACACATTAAATACACATAAAACAAATAAAAATACACATTAAAAAGAAATGCTCATTAAATACACATTAAAATATACCCACCCACCCCATACCCAAAGGCAAGCCACTTACCTTGGGGAGCAGGCTATAGGGAGCTTCAGGCTAGCAGCTGCTCTTCCTCCTCCCCACTTCAGAGGACAGCAAAGAAGCTGCTGAGGGCCTCAGCAGCAGTCACGGGTTGCTCTGTGGCTGTGTGTCACTGCCCAATGCTCTGCGCTGCCATACTCAAAGCAGCAAATGGCTGCTTGGTTCAGCAGGCAGAGCACTGTAGTCATGAATGCATAGCAAGTGCTGTAGGTGCACCAAGCGCTGTAGGCGCGAATGCACAGTGGGGGAACCAGTGAAAATGTAAGCCCCCAAGGTGGTTCCCCCCAAAAGCCACTACCGGTTCTCCAGGACAGTGGGGAAAGCTACTACTGGTTCTGGCGACCTGGCTGTTGCCCATCACTGGCTCTCCCAAACAAACACCTGAAGCCCCTTCTGTACATAATGGGACAGGCGGAAAAACCCACACCACCCGGCCAATCTAAGTGGCCAAATTTTTTTTGTTTGGTCCCGAAGTGACCAGCTAACTCTTGTCATGCACATCAGGGTGGGAGAGAGGGTCACTGTGAAGCCTGAACAGGATGCACAATGTTGTAGAGAAAATGCAGGTACACTAGTACCTTGGATAACAATGAGCCTTAGTTCCACAAGTCTCATAGTTATCCAGTTTTTCACGTTGTGCGATGCATTGATCGCACAACATTAAAAAAATCCCTGTTCCCTTTTGGAAGAGGAAAAGGAACAAGGGGGCAATCCGCCTGCCTCTTTGGAAAGGCCAGTGGGGATTCCATGAGTGGAATCCCCACTTCCCTTTCCAAAGAGGCAGGCAGATCGCAGCATGGGATTGGCTGCTTGCATTGGGGGTTGAACCAGGGGCATGCCTGTTCAATCCCCCAAACCCAACCACTGATCACACACTGCAATCGCAGCACCCGGGTAGGTCAGGGGACTGCAGAAACAGCGCGGATTACGTCCCCCAACCTCCCCAGAGGTGACAGGGGTGCCAGAGAGCCCGAAATGGGTGAAAAAATGGAGGGTTTTTTTACCCGTTTTGGGCTCCCCACCACCCCTGCTGCCTCTAGGGATGTTGGGGGACCCGGTCCATGCTGTTTCCGACATCCCCCGACCTACCTGGCTGGTACTGCAAAATGCCAGGATTCAACTCCAAAAGGAACCATGTGAGCCATCCCTGTGACTATATCTCTCCATCTTAAACCAGGGATACCAAACTAACAGATCCAGAAATGAGGAAGGCCCAACTGCAAACTGTGCTCAACACCCACTGCCCTTCATGCCACCAAACATGCCCTGCTGACTCCCAAAACCACAGCCTTCAATGGCAGCCAAAGTAAACCCGAAACAGAAACACAACCAGCAAGTGAAACTCAAGGGAAACGCCTGATGCATGCTCGGAATTTCACACAAGATCATCTTTGTTTGTTGTTCAGTTGCACAGTTGAGTACAATCCTTTGCGATCCCCATGGACTAGGCACCCCTGTCCTCCAACATCCTTCTCAACCTGCCCAGTTCTGTCCCCATTGCATCATCAATACCATCTAGCCATTTCATTCTCTGTTAACCCTTTCTTCTTTTGCTTTCGGTCTTTCCCAGCATCAAGGCTTTCTCAAGTTAATCCTCTCTTCTCATTTGATGAGATTAATGTCTTCAGCTCTTGTGCAGATGTGTCTCCTGGAAGTGAGAATTCCAAGCAGCAATTCTCCTTCCATGTAGATGGCACCTAACTCAGGTCTGCTGCTTCCCCAAATGGTCTTTCCTCTGCCTTTGCCTATCTTTTTATATCTATCCTCCTGGTGTTCCTCAGCTACCTTTGATTAAGTGACTCCAGCTGCATTAGTCTGATATGGAAGGCTTGTTCCCTGGAGACCTCATCTTCCCTACTACTTTCCTTCCCCTATGAATAGGTCTCAAGTGCTCCCCCATGCACCCCCATTCCCTTCCTCTAAGTGCACCCCTCTCTTCTTACAGAAGGTTTCCACCAATTTTTCCTCCTTGTGTTTGATGAGAAAGGTGCTACACCCTGGTAGAAAGCTGACAAGCATTTGACCCTATTTAGAAGGTCATGATGGTCCAATGTGGAGCAGTCTGTCTCTGATCATAAAATAGCATTGCTTGAGCAAAATAAACAATGCTTCCAGTTGACAGGAGCTGAAATTCAGCAACATCTGGCAGGCCACAAATTCCCTATCCCAATCTAAACAGAGTTGACAGGAAATGGGAAATCAATAGTCTTAAAAGTACTTTGTTTGACATCATTTGCCAAAACGATGAACCAGCTGGTAATGTTATTTACACTGTCCTATATTAGACTATACTGGCTTTATAAGATTAGAGAGTCAGAGTCAGTAGTGGATAAAAAAAGCCACAAATTGCAGTAAGAGAACACTCTCTGAGTTAAAATAGCTGTCAGGCTATGCAACTCCCTATTAGTGCATCTTCAGAATATAGTGTGGAAGATGGGCATTATAGTCCTCTGCAATGATGCCTCCAGTATGGGTCATTTATATGTAAGTCCTGAAGCCAAATTTACTTTTTCCAGTCCATGGATTTAGTTAAGTAAATGCTGTGCACAGAAATATTTTCTTTTGGTACAATTTGAAATAAGATGCAAAAGCACCCACCCACCAAAAGCCATTGATACAGCTGCTGATGTAGTCTAAAGGTAAAGGTCACCCTTGCTCGAAAGCCAGTTGTATCCGACTCTAGGGTTCAGTGTTCATCTCTGTTTCAAAGCTGAAGAGCCAGTGCTGTCTGCTTCTGCGGACATTTCCATGGTTACATGGCAGACATGACTAGACACTGGAGCACATGGAACACTGTTTACCTTCCCACCAAAGTGGTCCCTATTTATCTACTTGCAATTTCTTGCTTTTGAACTGCTAGGTTGGCAGGAGCTGGGACAGAAACAGAAGCTCATTCTGTCCTGCAGTATTCGGGTATTGAACTGCTGACCTCCCACCTTCCAGTCAGCATCTTAGCTACTTGATCCACTGCATAGCTTTCCTCAAAATGCAATTGGTCTGCTTCATGTCAATTTGTTTCTTATCAACTTGTATTTGGTTTTAATTTATCTTTACACTTTTTTCACTGTGTTACATGCTTTTATTGAGGCAACATGTTTTATACTAGCCATATTCTTTTATTTTTGTTTTATGTTTTCATGCTAATGGGTAATTTTTTAAAATGATTCAATCGACATACACTCTTTCCATTTTCTATTTTGATTTTATTTCTATTGATGGGCACCATACTTTAGCCCATATTTTAAGGAAGAGTTTGTGCAGACTTTAGCTCTGCCTTTGACTGTTAATGACTCTGGTTGGGATCAGACCGCTGGAAAGCACTGCTTTATCAAGAACAATCTCCCTTAAATCTCCTTTCTCTTGCCAGAGAATAATTCCAATTTGGCCCCAAGAAATAAAAGCCCTAAAACAAAATCCAAAAGACCTTTCTTGAGGCCAGCTGGAGCACATTTCCCTCTGATATGTGGGCCAGATTGCAACCCATTTCCCTATGTGATCACACTCTCTGTAAACCAGGGATTCTCAACCCTCAGCCAGTAGTCCAGATATGGCCCTCAGCACCATTTTACGTGCCCCCCACCTCACCAGGAACTGCCATGTGGTGGAGGAAAGGCATAATGGCTGTCCAGTCCCCAAAGCTGTCTGAGGGAGCATGACCTGGCTGTCAGCTTTAAAAGGTTGAGAACTCCAGTTGTAAAGGAAATTAAAGTATCCTGCTGGTCTTTTGCATTTCATACTCCAGCCTTCTCCAACATACTCAACAAATATTTTGTGGCCATTATCTACTACCAACCACATCCCCTACAGCATGTCCAAAGATGGCAGGAAATACATTCCCAAACATTTACAGAGCAATGGTTGGGCAAAATTGCTTAAGCTTCTATGCTGTGCTTTTCACTTTTCATGGGGTTATTGTTGTGCAAGCAGACTGCCACTGCCGTGGGTGTGCAAGTCAGTGATGGGATGTCACCGGTTCCAGACGGATCTCTGGAACCGGTAAGATGAATCCCGGAGGGTTCTCCGTGAGGGGAAGTCCACTTTTGGGGCGTCCGGTTCCGGACGCCTGACCGAAAGGAAAAAAAAAATTAAAATCAGAGATAAAATGGCTCCAATTGACTGCGCATGCGCAGAAACTCAATCTGACGCATTGCGCATGCGTCAAATTGAGTTTCTGGACATGCGCAGTCAATTGGAGCCAAATGGATCCAATTTAAAAAAAAAAAAATCTTCCGAAGCTGGAGCCGCCTCTTTTTAGAGTGGCTCCGGCAGCAGCGGCGGCAGCCCTAAGAGAAGGGCACCTCCCCTAGCCGGCCACCGAGCTCCCACGGGGACGTTGGTGCCTGGCCGCGCCGTCCGCCTGCGCCGCGCCGCCCGTGCCGTCCGCCTAGGCCGCGCCGCCCGTGCCGTCCGCCTGCGCCGCGCCGCCCGCCCGCGCCGTCCTAGGGACTTGGGCCCGAGAAACCCCCATGCCCGAGGAAGCTGCCGGCGGCCGGCGGAAGATGATGCGGCGGTGGCGAGCCCCGCCGCGCTTACCCAGGGCATGGGGGTTTGTCCGGCCCAAGTCCCTAGGACGGCGCAGCGTGGGCGGACGGCGCGGGCAGGCACCAACGTGCCCGTGGGAGTTCGGTGGCCAGGCAGGGGCTGCAGGCGGCTGTGGCGGCCGTGGCAGTCAGGGGCAGCGTGCCTTGCCGGGTGGCCCCGGGCCACATGAAGGTTCGTCAGTGCCAAGGAAGGTAAGTGAGGCTTTTATATTTAGGGTGGGTGGGTGATTTATTTGTGTTTTCGGTGGGTGGTTGTACTTTAATTTAAATTTTATTTTATTTATTTCTTTATTTTATTTCTTTAAGTTATATACGGGTCTGTGTGCATGTTTATTTATTTATTTTTTATTTTTGGCCTTGCCCACAACGTCATGACGTCATGACGTTGGCTCCGCCCATGACGTCATGACGTCATGACATTGGCCACGCCCATGACGTCCGTGACGTCATGGCGTGGTAGTAGAATTTTTGACATCCCATCACTGGTGCAAGTATTCCTGACTAAAGCTGTCTCTGGCATGTATTTGTGGACATGTCTTCTCTGACACAGAGCAATCCAAACTGAAAGATAACGCCAGCTGTAGTTGGTTTGGAATAGGATGGAAGCTTTGTACTAGCTGATCTCAGATCTGCTGGCACAATGGGTTCTCTTGGCACAACTGCTGTGTTGGTTGAGATCAACCCACAGAAGAGATGAAAAGAGGCAGAGGAGAGAAAGACAAGGGCAGGACCTGAGATGTCCAAGACTCAAACCTCTCTCCGCCCAGATTTTCAGCCACTATGTCTAGTGCAGAGTTTTGCCTGCATCCTGAGGAATTTTCAACATCTGTCGGGAGATGAAGTCAGGTCAAATTCAGATGACTTCATCTCTGTTCAACCAGAAATTAGACATCTTGGTGGTTTCAGAAAACATCCTAAGTCTGCTGTTGGATGAGACATGACAACTATTGGACCATGAACCAAGAAGCATTTGCTATTGATTTCCTCCATCTTGATTTGTCTTTCTGTATGCAAAACATGAAGAGGCAAACCTTGGCACCATTGTGAATCTGGACTTGCCAAACATTTATTAACTATACATAACCTTGATTTATTGCCTTGAGTATGGAGAAATCAATTTTCTTGGAAATATTTTTTTGTGGTGCACTGCCCTGGAGCTCTCAAAGGAACTTCACTTGTGAGACGCCTAGGCTAAGTTCACAGAGTTTGAACCGCACCCTCAATTCCTTTTGAGGCCAGTGAACAGGTGAAACCTTAGTTCCACTGTTCAGGTGAGAGGGAAAGAAAATCAAGTCACACTCCAGTCATCTTCTTGAGTTTTATGAAAAAGGTCAGAGTACAAAGCATTTCAGGCAAAAAGGTAGCCCCCAATAGACAAGTAGGCAATACAGCAAATCAGAACAGCATTAGATTCCCAGTTACAAAAATAGGGAAGCCTAACTACAAGCCAGAAGGCTTCAAAGCAGAGCAATTTACCCCTTGGTGATGAAAGGTGAAATACTGAAACTCAGTTTTTGGGTGTCAATAATAAATATTTCTTGCTCTAACCACTGGTTTCCCCTGCCCCTCATGATAATGTGCCCAAGTAGTACACATTCACACATCTACATAAGCATACATCCATCACCAAACTTTCCCATGAACACAAGTAGCGTAAAAGATCTGGCAGATGTCAGTTTTCTGCTTTCCCCATAGAAATACATGGCCGGGGCCTCCTTGAAACGTTCCCGGCTTCATGGAACTGAGAGGCGGATAAGAGGATCAAAATCACCTCGCTATTAGAGCTCCCCTAGCAGCAACCCGTGTAAGCAGCAGGGTAACTGATCGAACAGATTCAACGTATCACATACACGCACGCGCACACACGTGCATGTGTGTCAGCAATATCAGCCAGTGAAAGAAGGCAGACGGCGCGGAGAAATAATGTTTAAAAATGCATAACTCTCTACAGAGACAATGTAGAAAGCTGGGTTGGTTTCTATTAACTGTAGGGTAAACTTGCTTTCCAATATGACTGCCGTGTTGATGTTGGGCACGTAAATAGAAACATGTAATCTAATGCATCCATGTTTTTATTTACATGCCCAACAGCGACACTGTTTCTTGTATTGTATTACTTGTGGCTTTTTGTTAATCTTTTTCTTTTTATCTAAGACTTGATAATAGGATATTATAACAACTTTATCTTTAATGAAATGGATGTTTAACTGTTTGAAAAAGAAGTTTCCAAAAATTTAATTGTTTTGAGTAGTGTTTAAAAATTTGCTTTAGAAGTGATTTCCACCAGTATTTTTGTTCTAAAATTCTTGCCCAGTGTTACACAATTTAGCAATATTTCCTATACTCATCTGCAGAACTCCTAAAATTCACCCTATGCCTTAATTCATAAAGATATAACAAGAAATGTAGAGCTTCAGTTAAAGTAAACTATACAATAAAAGTCTGGCCAGTTTATCCTGCTATGATAATAGAGTAGACCAGTCATGGTGAACATTGGCATTCCAAGTGTTCTTGGACTTCAATTCCCAGAAGCCCAAGTCTCTGTGAAGCCACACAAATGGGTACACTCAGTAAACCCATTTGTGTGGATTCACAGAGACTTGGGCTTCTGGAAATTAAAGTCCAAGAACACCTGGAGAGCCAAGGTTCGCCATCACAGGAATAGACCATACTGCTAGTGACTCAACACCGACTGTCAGGTGGCAGTTAACTAACCTTAACTAACAACTTTTTTGGGGAAACAGGCCTGTTGGCTGCTGGCTGATATAGGAAGAATGCTCTCTCTCTCCCTTTTAATCTGTAGGGGTTGGGTTGATTTTTTTTGTTAAGAGTTTTAATGGTTTTTTTTTTTAAAGGAGGTTTTAAAGTTATTAAATTGTAATTGCTTTTGTTCTCTGTGTGCCACCCAGAGTCTTTTGAGTCGGGCAGCAATATAAATCAAATAATAAATACATAAATAAATAAATGTATAGAATATTGTTAATAGAAATAAAACAATAATAAATTATAAATACTGTACAAGTCTCATAGGTGGTTGGGAGCACCGAGAAGACTGTTTTGTTGATGGAAAATTATATGAATTGTTATTATATGTGGTAATTTATTTATGCATTGGTCACATTTGTATTGCCGCCTAATCGGTAAGCGACTATGCGTGGCATGCACCACTTCCATCACAAAATGCATTTACTATATCTGTATTGACTCTGTGCTGTTTGAATGTTTTTGTGTGTTTGAATGTTGTCTTATTTTATTACACTGAAATTTAAAAAGAAAAAAACTAACCTGACAACCCTGAGAACTAACAACCATGAATGGTAAAGTCCACAGGGAAGGATTGAATCCCACTTGAATCCATCTTGATGGAGGGTGGCAGCTTCATCCATACTGGCCTGGGGCTGAGGAGGACTTTGCATGCCAAAAGGGCTCAGGACCAGAAAGTGACTCACGGAACTGGATCAGTGGTATGGGTGTCATTAGTGGTGGGCTTAATTTTTTTTAACTACCACACTGTGGGCATGGCCAGGGGAAAAGGCCTGTGTTGCACCCGAATTAGGACCGGTACGTTATTTCAAAACTTGGATGGGCGGGGCCAGTCAGAATTTCTGCTACCGGTTCTGGCGAACTGGTGCAAACCTGCTAATGCCCACCACTGGGTGTCATGCTGCGATGCGGAAGGCAGATGAAAGGCCACTGCATTATGTTCACAGGACAGTCATCATGGCTGAAAATGAGGTCAAAAAAGTGGACTTGGTTTATACTCAGGTCACTGAGTGTGATGGAAAAAGGCAGCAGCAGCTAATAGCCTTCACCACCCACTTCTCCCATCCTGCCGTCAGTGCATCTCAGTCGGCATGGAGAAAATTCCTTTCTGCTGCATCTTATTTTCATATACTGTACCTTATTTTGATTATTGAAACTCACTAGCAGCGGCTTATATTCCGGTCAATCTATTTTCCTGGTTTCTCTGGTTATATTCAGGTCAGTTTATACTCAAGTATATACAGTAGTAATTTTCCCTCACCAGAGATAAAACTTCTCCAGTATTCTTGAACAGTTCAGGGAGTGGTCAGGCCAGTTTTGTCTTTTAGCAATCCCTCCCCTTCTCTTCCATTCAAGTTGTATTTCTCTTCCCTGTGTACTCCGATTTCATTGTGTTTCTGAGTCTCAGGAGTGGGAATCTTCATCTCCTTAAAGCAGGGGTCCCCAACTGCCAGGCCATGGACCAGTAGCTGGCCATGGGTTGTCCTGAAATGGGCCATGGGGGTGGATCCTGTTCCTGCTGGGAGCCCCGATGACAGCTTTACGCCCTCAACGTGCTCCACTGGGGCTGCCTGGTGAACGGAGAGAGAGCACAGTCTTCAGACACGGCAAATAGGCAGGTGGCCGGGCTCCTCCTCCACATTGCTTAACTATGGCAGGGTTCTGCCCCCACCTGTGTGCAGTGTGATACCTCCCTGTCGGAGTCAAATGGTGTGGCTAGCAGGCAGCTGGGGCCATTCCTCTTTGTTTTTGAGCTACAGCGGGGCTCCTCCCCCTGCTTAATGGTCTGTGGAAAAATTGTGTAGCATGTAACTGGTCCATGGTGCAAAAAAAGTTGGGGACCCCTGCCTTAAATAATTCTTGTAACTGATTCAGCATTGACACAATTGTTGTTCTCTGATCATGCCATATTATCAGTTTTTATTATCAATACTAGCTGTACTACCCAATGTTGTAGTTCCATTCTCTGCTTTTCATATTGTCTTCACTGCCAAGGAATGATATATTTCCACCTTATTTTCTTCATATGTCAACACTTGTTTATTACTCAACATGCTGGCCGCTTTCACAATATGGAAAGAATACCTCACAACAATGTCTCTCTGATGTACTCTCTTTCTTGTCTGGGCCCAACTCTCTGGATTATCTCCTAGTCCTTTGGCGTTATCTCTAAATTGGGCAACAATCCTGGATTGATTTCACAACTATATCTTTCATATTTTCCTTCTTGTCTCCTTCTTTGAAATGTTTCAATAGTTAATTCAGGTTTTCCTAATCCATCACTCACTCTTTTAATAATGTTTATTTCTTCAAAAGATACATTCTTATCTGTTGCTGTTGAGTGATTTTAAAAGAATTATTTGTAGTTTTCTCTTAAAAAAAAAAGACCAGGTCTCCCTTGCTCAAAAGCCAGTCGTATCTGACTCTAGGATACAGTGCTCATCTGTTTATAGCCAAAGAGCCAGCAAGGTTTGTGTATGCAGACGTTTCCATGGGCATGTGGCAGGCATGTAGATGTTGCCTGGGCTGTAGGCCTTCTTTACAGCCGTATTCGGAATTAATAGGGTTTACTTTTTGTTTGCTCTTTCTTGTATTGTATATTGTACACTGTTGAATTGTTTATTGTATATTGAGGATTGTGCTGTGATAATATTTATTTATTGTATTTTGATTAGGTGTATTGATCTGTATAGTATTTACTGTATTTAATTGTTTTGTTATATGCTAGTGTATTTTGGTTTGCACTGTAATATTGTTATTTGTGAATGCTGTGAGCCACTCTGAGTCAGTCTTTACTGAGTAGAGCGGCATACAAGTCTAAATAATAATAATAATAATAATAATAATAATAATAATAATAATAATAATAATAATAATAATAATAATAATAATAATAATAATAATAATAATAATAATAATAATAATAATAATGCCTAGACACCAGAGTGCATGGAATGCTGTTTAACTTCCCACCAAAGTGGTATCTATTTATCTACTTGCAATTTCTTGCTTTCAAATTGCTAGCTCGGCAGCAGCTGGAACAGAGACAGGAACTCACTCCATTGTGCAGCACTTAGGTCTGAACTGCTGACCTGCCTACTGTCAGTCATCAAGTTCAGCATCTTAACCACTAAGCCACCGCAGTCCCTTTTGAAGACTAACCCTTACTTATATTAGACTTACTTTCAGCTGTGTTATCACATCTGCTTGCAGCTTTTTCCTTAATTGCTTTAGAAGCTGGTTCATGTTGCCATGAGGTTAATTAGTTGATTTAAGTCCTCTCCCCTCTTCTTTCATCTTTCCTGAAATGGGCTCATCATGTTGTCTAACATCTCAGCTGAATTGCTATGATCCCTTTCCTCTGAGGAGACATCCATCCTACTTAGCTGTTGTTGTTTTTTTCAATCTCTGCATATTTACCTTTTCTCAATATTATTTCTCTTCAGCTTGCTGAAATTCATATTAGGTAGAGCAGTGGTGGGTTGTCAAAAATTTTACTACCCCACCGTGATGTCATCACAGTGTGGGCAGAGCTAACGTCATGATGTCATGACGTCATGGGCAGGGCCAAAGAAAATAAAATAAAATTAAAATAAGCACGCACACACACATACCTCAAACCACCCACCCACCCGCCCCAAGCACAAACCCGTCACTTACCTGTTAGTAGAAGTGCCTGGGCAGCACCATGTTGCAAGATGGATATGGTCATCGTACCAGTTCTCTAGGATAATATGCCTTAATGTAAATGTAAAACAGCTGTACCTCCTTAAGGGTTCCCCAAATGGAACCCCAGGAACATCACAGAACTCTCCCTGCCTGTTGGAGAGGGGGAATGAGGGCCAACTGTGTGGACCAGCTAGCCCAGCCATAAAGACCTTGCTGTCTCTTGTGACTGGACTGTATTTTTACACTGTATTTTATTGTATTGTTTTTTCTTTTTATGTAAAAGTTATTGATTGTATTATCTGTGCTGCATCTGTTGTTGTATTTTTGTATTATGCTGTATTAATATTTGAGATTGTGATACTGTATATGTTGTTTATGTTATGTGAGCCCCTCTGAGTCGCCTCAGTGAGGTGAGTAGAGGGGCATATAAATCTAATTTAATAATAATTTAATAATAATAACAGCACAGGTGTAGCTTATTAATGAGGTAACTCCAAGACTTTACTTAAAAACCCCAAGCCAGGCCACTAGGCTGGCCGGCCGGCAGGCCTTTTTAGGAACTGTGGTAGTACGTCAATATAGGTAAAGGTATTAAATACACATTAAAATACACACAGACACACCACATCCAAAAGTGAGTCACTTACCCTGGGGAGCAGGCTATAGGGAGCTTCAGGCTAGCAGCTTCTCTTCCTCCTGCCTGCTTGGGAGGACAGCAAGGAGGCCGTGCATACGCACCAAGCACTGAGGGCGTGCATACACACCAAGTGCTTGGCGTGCATGCGCAGTGGGGGAACCTGTGAAAAGGTAAGCCTCAAATGTGGTTCCCCCCAAAAGCTGCTACCAGTTCTCCAGGACACTGGGAAAAGTTACTACCGGTTCTGGGAAACTGGTGTGAACCTGTTGCATCCCATCACTGAGGTAGAGTAGATCTCTTACGCTGCCATCTTCTACAATAGTAAGCCAGTGTGGTATATTGGATAAGAGTGATGGGAAACTCTTGGTCTACATACACACATAAAATAGCAATTCTTGGGGAACTTGCTTCTGACTCTAAGCTTGAAACCTGCCCCACTTTTTGCTCTGAAACCACGACAGTCAACACTAAACTCAACCTTCTGTCCATTCTGGCCATTTTAGTATGGCTGATGCAGTGTAAATAGTGTCAACTGAGTTGAGGAGGAGGATCAAGCTTCATGTCCAACTTCGTGTCAACTTCAAATGACCTGAGAAGGAGTAGGGGAAATGAAACTATTTTTAAAACATCAGCTAGATCTTCACTGATGTGCAGAATCATTTAATTTTTAAAAAGTTCTTTGCTGATTAAAACCACAGCTGCAGGCACTTTCTTGTTT
This sequence comes from Furcifer pardalis, assembly GCA_030440675.1. Taxonomy (NCBI): domain Eukaryota; kingdom Metazoa; phylum Chordata; class Lepidosauria; order Squamata; family Chamaeleonidae; genus Furcifer; species Furcifer pardalis. The sequence goes on from CP126893.1 coordinate 26,204,348, forward strand.
GGAATGGCAAAGAAAAATATGTTTTTCTCCATATACAGTAATACCCTGGATAACGATTGTACCGGATAGCGCTAAAACTGCATAACGATGCAAGATTTTTGGAAAAATCTTGTATCGAATAACACGATTTTTAGCGTTATCCGGTACAATCGTGTGTGTGTGTATGGGGGTTGGACTGGGTAGAACATCTACCCAATCCAACCCCCCCCCAGCACCTGCCCGCACGATGTTTGGAAAGGGTACGAGGAAGTTCCCCCGTACCCTTTCCAACCACCGTGCAGGCGCGCGCGTGTCAAACCCGGCTTGGGGAGGATATGGAGAAAATCTCCGTATCCTCCCCAAAACACATTTGACACACGCGCGCCAGCCCGCCCGATGTTTGGAAAGGGTACGGGCCCCCATACCCTTTCCAACCACCGTGCAGGCGCGCGCCTGTCAAACGCGGCTTGTGGAGGATACAGAGAAAATCTCCGTATCTTCCCCAAACTGCGTTTGACACATGCGCGCCAGCCCGCCCGATGTTTGGAAAGGGTACGGGCCCCCATACCCTTTCTAAACACCGTGCAGGCGCGCGCCTGTCAGACGCAGCTCGGGGAGGATACGGAGAAAATCTCCGTATCCTCCCCAAACTGTGTTTGACGCGCGCGCGTCAGCCACCCGATGTTTTCTAGTGTTGTTCAGTGTGTACCCCGGACAATGCTAAAAACCGGATAACGACATGACTTGTGGAACCAAGTCATAACGTTATCCGGGATACTAGTGTACCTGTATTTGATATAAGGTGAGAATTTTTGGATTTGTCTATTAGTGAAAGGGAAAGGGACCAAGCCAGAACAAGATCTATTCTCTCTTTGGAGATGAAGGAGCGTTAAATACAACATATAAGAACATGGAAAATAATCTTATGATAATGTTTATCCATTGCAAATTCCACCTCGTGCCTCAACGTGGCGTAGCAGTGACCCTGCCTCTGTGCCTTTCTTTCAATTACAGTATCTCGCTTGCAAGTGTCTCTCCTCCCTGGTGGGCTTCTTAGGGTGCTGTTTTGCCTTCACTGCTTTCAAGCAGGATAATTGAAAGAAATGCAGGGAGGCAGTGAATTAACTCTTTCCAAAAATTCCTTGGTGAGGGGTGATCTTGCTTCCTTTGTTCAAATTTTAAAATCTGGGACTTTTATTTGTTTTTTCCTGAACTGGCTGGGACAGCTTGAATCTGGGGAAGTCCTGGAAAACTGGGACATGTGGCAACCCTACTGTCACAGAAATTCTGACTGGCCCTGTCCATCCAAGTTTTGAAATAAAGTAGTCCTAATTCAGGTGCAACACAGGGCTTTCCCACTGGCCACACCCACCATACCATACCCACAGTATGGTAGTAATTTTTTTTTGAGCCCACCACTACCTGTTGCCTACTGTGTCAGATACAAGGTGTTAATGTTATCATATAAGGCTCTATACAGTTTGGGACCTTGATAACTGCCGGAGCATCTCTCCCTCAGAACAACTCCCCGTATCACCAATTCATCACAGTTGGTGCATTTCCAGGTGTTACCCCCGAGGACGGCTCAAATATGCCATCAGATGCCAGTTACGTTATTTTATTTATTTTAGTTTGCTTTGATTTCCAGTGTGTTCTTTTTGTTATTTGTTATCTGTTTGTACACTGCTCAGTTTGAGACACCACCTAAATGGGTGGTATAGAAATGCAATAAATAAATAAATAATACAACTGCTTCTTTTTTCCTGTGGATTTTGGCCAGGCTGATTAAAAGGATCAGGCTCCAAATTTGTTGTGGCTGAGGCCACGGGCGGCCAGGGACTGGGGGCAGCGGTGGCTCCAGCCCCTGGCCGCGGCTGGAGCCGCCACCATACCCACCGCTGCCCCCAGTTGCTGGCCACCCGTGGCCTCAGCCAGAGCCGGGACGAAAAGGCACCGGCCCGAGGAAGCTGCAGGCGCCCGGCGGAGGAGGATGCGGCGGTGGCGAGCCCCGCCGGGCTTACCCAGGGCATGGTGGTTTGTCGGGCCCAAGTCCCTAGGAGGGCGCGGCGCGGGCGGACGGCCCGGGCAGGCACCAACGTGCCCGTGGGAGCTCGGTGGCCGGCCAGGGGCTGCAGGCGGCTGTGGCGGCCGTGACCGGCGGCTGCAGGGCCGGCTGCGGCCTTCGTAGGAGGAAACGGCCGCAGTCGGGGGCAGCGTGTCTTGCCGGGTGGCCCCGGGCCACATGGAGGTTCATCGGCGCCAAGGAAGGTAAGTGAGGCTTTTATATTTAGGGTGGGTGGGTGATTTATTTGTGTTTTGGGTGGGTGGTTGTACTTTTATTTAATTTTTATTTTATTTATTTCTTTATTTTATTTCTTTAAGTTATTTACGGGTCTGTGTGCATGTTTATTTTTTTTATTTTTATTTTATTTTTGGCCTTGCCCACAACGTCATGATGTCATGATGTTGGCTCCGCCCATGATGTCATGACGTCATGACATTGGCCACGCCCATGACGTCCATGACGTCATGGTGTGGTAGTAGAATTTTTGACATCCCATCACTGAATGGTACAGTATTTCCAGTGGTAATTTATGGTTGTGAGAGCTGAACAATAAGGAAAGCTGAGCACAAAAGAATAGATGCCTTTGAAATGTGGTGTTGGAGGAGAGTTTTGAGAGTACCCTGGACAACGAGGAGAACAAATAGGTCAAGCTTAGAAGAAATCAGCCCTGACTGCTCCTTGGAAGGTCAAATAATAAAGATGAAGCTAAAGTACTTTGGACATCAAATGAGAAGAGAGGATTCACTTGAGAAAGCCTTGATGCTTGGAAAGGTGGAGGGCAAAAGAAAAAGGGGGCGGCCAAAAATGAGATGGCTAGAATAGATGTTGGGCACAGAGCTGGGCAGGTTGAGGAGGATAGTGGAGGACAGAGGTGCCTGGAGGGCAATTGTCCATGGGGTCGCAAAGGGTCGGAATCGACTGTGTGACTGAACAACAACAAAATATGTTGCATATGTTTTTTCTTCTTATTTGTGATTTTCTTATTATAAAATAACAAGTAAATTTTTTAAAAAGGAAAATATGCCTTTAAATGTAATTTATGTGAAAAGATGACACAGGAACATTGTGGTCTTCCATCAGAAGGCTGGCTGAAGTTAAGAATTCTTTCTTCCAGACCTACAGCCCAATTGGCTGTATGCTTCAAAAGCAGACAATTGTGTGGGTGTATGGGGATGGGGTGATTAAAGAGTGTAAGTGATCAAAACTGATTCACCACATCAGTGATGACGTATCAGAGGCAATAAAGATTTCATTTTCTCTGCTACTTTACAATCAGGGAACGTTCAAGTTCCCAGTATTTTGGAGTGACTCATTATATCGGAAATTGACACTAGAAGGAGCAGTAAGCCAAGAGTTTAGTCTGTTCCCACCAATTGCACATGCTAGGAATGAGCCAAACTAGAGCCCCCAACACACACCAAAATAGTAGAGGGGAGGGGACTACATTTTGGGGTAAATTGGTCCACTTCAGCAATTACCTACCATGAGTGGACATGTAACTCTCCCTCTCAAATGAATATAACACAAACAAACCTCACAATACTGTATATTTATTTATTTTTATACAACAATAATAGTGATATAATAAAGCTGGATCATACAATTTGTATACCCCCAGTTCTTTTCTCCAGCACTAGAGCGGAATTTGCTTGAAGGGATAAAGAGGAATTCAAATGTTTCTTTGAAACTAAATTAGAACAAAGTTCAAGACATATTTATATTTATGCCCAACCAAAGTAGGGCATCTACAACACAGAGGAATTGGCTCAGTTTCTAAAACCATAAATCAAAGTGGTTCAAGGGCAGGTCCCTGTCTCTCTACCAATAACTCAACAGCCTGAATCACAGCCAGTTCCTCGAATTTCCTCACCTTCTGGGCTGAACCAAATGGTCCATAGGGGTTATCGCTGCCAGAAAAAAAGAACGGAACAATGCACTCCATCAGTGCACCAAACAGCAGGGGAAATGCTTTAGCGTAACACACAAAGAAATTTATTTATTTATTTATTTATTTATACCCCACCCATCTAGGAGATTTTCCTACTCTTGCTGGCTAATTTATTGCTAAAGGGTCTATCCCCTGGAAGGCCTCCTTGAATAAAAAAAGTTTTAATTTCTTTTTAAAGCTATCCAGATTGAACATTAAGACTGAACATGTCCTGTGAGAATGGGATTGATTGTTAACTTGATGTTTTAGATTACATCCCTGCAATGTGGTATGCATCAATGGATGCTTCAATACACAAAAATTTTGTATCCTAACTTCTTCTTCTGTTTAGCACTGCTGAAGTTTTCTCTGCTAGAATATTTACTAATGTTTTCATGTGGAGCAAGGGATAATTTCCCTTTTCTTCCAAGATACCGTTTTTTAAAGTAATGAAATTAGTTTTTGTAAGAATAATAATTACATAGAAGTGACGTCAAACAACAGTAATATATTTCTAGAAAACATCTTCATCTAAGGGCATTTGTATGTTTCACAAGATAGACAAGCCAAGAACTATAGTAAAGGGTTTAATCAAGAGCTTTGAATTAATTAACTGACTAATACTCCCTCACACCCTGTGGTGAACTGTAGAGTAATAACAGGATTGGCATTTTGGGACTTTCAGATAAGCTGAACAAGCCTGAATCTATTGGGTATTGCTATATTCTTTGAGATCATGTTGGAATGTTCACGTGAAATAAGTGTTCCTTGTGTATTGTTCTGTGCTTTCCGACAAGATAAGGCATTTAAGGGAGGACATGTTCAGAAATATTTTGTCTCTCCTCTAGGAGACACCGATTCATTAACAATTATTTCTCTGAATAAAAAGCTTTTCCTGATATTTCACCTCTTTAAAAAGCTACTGGTATTTCTTTCAAAGCACTGTTCTTTCAAGGCAAAACAACCCGAATAGGTAAAAAAAAGTAAAGAAGAAGACTGACTAATACAGATCAGCAGACATTTGCCTTCAAGATACTGTTTCTGTATTGTGGCCTTTGTAGAGAATCCTTCTACTTTTTAAACATTTGCTACCTTAGACTTGACTAAATTGAAGGTGAAAGGAAGTCTAATGACTGACAGGCAGGGCCGGATTTACATGAAGAGGCCCTAGGCTGCCTGTAATCATGCATGCGCAGAAATTCAATCTGCGCATGCGCGATTCGAAATTGCACTGTGCATGGGTCAGATTGTTTTCTGCGCATGCGCACTCAATTTTAATTTTGCTAACAATTTGAATATAGGCCCCTCTTGATCTTGAGGCCCTAGGCTGAAGCCTAGTTAGCCTATAGGAAAACCCGGCCCTGCTGACAGGCAAAAAAATAAATAAAGGAAAAGTTATTATTATTATTATTAACTCACATTTATTACCCCGCCCCAATCGGGTAAATTTTGCACAACATGTACAATTGGAAGTTGGAACACAAGAGTCAAGGCAAACTGAAAACTGTAAAGCAAGTAAAGAATGCTTTGTATCAGACAACTATAAAGTGTTCTACCAGACTCAGAAAAATGGAGTAGCTCTAACACTGAAGAACAGTATGATGTTACACTGGCAGTTAGGGGCTATAATGTAGGATCTGACCAAGTACTGTAATATCAATCAGATTCCCTGGGAAGTATATCAACATAACCATCATTCAAGTATGCTCCAACCACAGATGCTGAAGAAGAAAAAATGGAAAGCTTTTATTTAAGCAGCCAAGATGAAATTGATCACCCACACAAAGAAGATGGGCTTATAAATCATAGATGACTGGAATGCAAAAGAAGGGAACAAAGCAGAATCAAATGTTTTTGGAAAATTTGGCCTACAGGATAGAAACAAAGCAGGATATCATCTCAGGGAATTCTGAGAATCCAACAATCTGCTTTTTGCAAATGCATGCTTCAAGCAACTGAACAAATGGCTGTGCATGTAGGCATCACCAGATGGTCAATACTGTATAGACACATAATAGACTATATAATTGGAAACAGGAGATGGAAAAACTGTATTATCTCTGTTAAGATAAGAGTGGATTGTATTACTTATCATTAATATCCAACAAGAGTAAAACTGAGAAATAACACAAATAGAAGTTATTATTAACTGTTCCTGGAAATATATGTGATCAAATCTTAACTGAGACACCACGAGAACCTCAATCAGCTACCTTTTATCTACTACCTAAAATTCACAAACCTAGAAACTTTGAGAGACTCATTGTTTCAAGCATCAACACTGTCACCGTTGGAGTACCTGGATATGTGGATTCCATTCTCAAACCATATGCCACCAATGTACCCAGCTGCATAAGAGATACCACAGACTTTCTAAGAAAACTTCAACACACACATGACCTCCCAGATAATACAATCTTAGCTACAGTGGTGGGCAGCAACAGGTTCGCAGCCCCCGGGAAGTGGGCTAGCAAAATTGGGTGGCCTCTGGGCAGGGTGGTGGTGAAATTGGGTAGCCTTCGGGCAAGGGCAAAGTTCTAACTCAGGATAGGCAATGTCCATCCTGGGCACCCCTTGGCCTTGAGTGAAAGAGAGAGATGCTGAACACAACAATATTAAGTAAAGGTCTCCCTTGCTCGAAAGCCAGTCATATCTGACTCTAGGGGGCTGTGCTCATCTCCGTTTACAGCCAAAGAGCCAGCGCTGTCCCGTGGGGGCAGGCATGACTAGACGCCAGAGCACACAAAACACTGCTACCTTCCCCGCCGAAGCGGTGCCTATTTATCTACTTGCAATTTTTTGGATTTCAAACTGCTATGTTGGCAGGAGCTGGGGCAAACAATGGGAGCTCACTCCATCGAGTAGCACTGCTCAAACTCAACGTCTCTTAACCACTAAGCCACTGCAGTCCCACCACAGTATTGCTAAATTCCAATTTCTGTCAGAAGCAGGGGCTGTAGCCAGTGGGTGGCCACAGGGCGGGCTTTGCCCACCCAGAGTTTGCCCACTCTCAAACTCCCAGCTGATATGTACGACATATAGATACTGTATATATATGACATTGTTGCCCTTCCTGACAAAATATTCGCCCACCCACATCTAGAATCCTGGCTATGGCGCTGGTCAGAAGAGAAACATTTCTTCGGGAATGGTTTGCCACAGCATCTCAGTTTCAGATTATTATTATTTTCACTGTTCACAGATACCTGGCCAGTAACCTGTTAGCCAAGTAAACATGGGGAAACCGCGTCCTGGGTCTCTTCACTCCGTCACACTGAAGCCTCCCTCGCAGCCGCCACCTCTTCCCGGATCGCGGCTAGGCTTTGTTTTTCCACTTCCTACTCTCGGTTACTATTACGCTATTTGGTTTCTCTTTCGTATCATCACCCTTATTTCCCTTCCTCCGGGCGGGGGCGAGCCCTCCCTCGAAGACTTCGGGCTGGGGAAGAAGTCCATCTGCGGCAAGGCAGTCGTACGGACTGCGCGGGGTGGCTGATGAAGATCTCGTCGCGGGGGGAGAGGATAATGATAATAATTTTTACAAGGAAGCAAACCCGTAAAGAATTGTACAGCAAAACAAACCCAAAACCCACCACCAAACCCAACGAGGGCGCGCAGGAATTCTCGACGTGAAGGTATTCGGGAGGGGATTTTTGAGCCGGTTTTGCATTCATATGATGATGAGTAGGGGGTTGTTGGATGATGGGGGGGGGCAGCTCCAGCTTGTGGGTCAAAGAAAGGAAGGAAAGAGGGTCAGAGAGTTTGCTTTTTTGGGGACTTCCCCAGCATAAACTCGCTGCAAAGCGCGAGGGCGCAAAACGCGCGCTCCCGCCCAGATTCCGGGATTTTCCCCTGGGCAGGAAACGTAGGGAGGGTGGATTCTCTCTCTCTCTCTTCTTTGTGAGGGTGGGCTCCTTTTCTTATTTATTTATTTATTTGATTTCTATAATACCGCCCATCTGGGTGTTATCCCACTCTGGGCGCTGGACAAACAGAAAACAAATAATACCCACAGCAAATCAAAACCCACCCGGAACAAATACAAAATAAACTAAACTAAAATAATTGGCGTCTGAGGAGATCGGGACTGAACCTAACTGGCGGATTTATCGATAAGGGAACAATACCCTTTCTGCAACAACTCCCCAAAACAAGTGCCCTACACAATGTTGAAAATCTTTCAAGTGGTAGCCGTGTTACTCTAAGCAAGCATAATGGGTGCCACGAAGCCTCACTCTTCTGTCTGGCGAAGTGGACTTGATCCAGGAAAAAGCACATTAAAATACAGGAGTTAGGCTTTTAAAAGTGCCACAACTTCTTTTGGTCTTTTTGTTTTGTTTACTCTCTGATATTCCCAAAACAACTTCGCATGGTCATCTCCTGCCAAATATGTGTTGTCCCAGCTGCTGCCAACCTAGCAGTTCAAAAGCAAGAAATTGCAAGTAGATAAATAGGGACCACTTCGGTGGGAAGATAAACAGCATTTCGTGAGCTCCGGTGTCTAGTCATGCCTACCATGTGATCGCGGAAACGTCTGCAGAAGCAGACAGCGCTGGTTCTTTGGCTTTGAAACAGAGATGAGCACTGAACCCTATATTCGGATACGACTGGCTTTCGAGCAAGGGGAACATTTACCTTATACTGTACGGTATAGTAGAAAGTACCCTGGACAGCGAGGAGGTCTATTTTAGAAGAAATCAATACTGACTGCTCCATAGAAGGTCAAGTAGTAAAGATGAAGCTAAAATACTTTGGACATCAAATGACAAGAAGAGGATTGACTTGAGAAAGCCTTGATGCTGGGAAAGGTAGAGGGCAAAAGAAGAAGGGGGTGGCAGAAAATGAGATGACTAGATGTAATGGGCACAGAGTTGGGCGAGTTGAGGAAGATGGTGGAGGACAGAGGTGCCTGGCAGGCAATGGTGCATGGGGTAGCAATGTTAATTAGCATTTTGCCCCCAACTCACTGGGTACTCATTTTACTAACCTCAGAAAGTTACAGAAGAGTGAGTAAGAAACTGGGATATAAATCATGATGGTTCTAGCTTGAATTTCACTTGCGTCCCAAACTCTCAGGTATGATCATTAGATTAAACAAAACGTGACGGCAAATATCTCCAGTCACATCTCCCACCTCTCTGTTTATAAAAGACAGCTATGGGGAAGGGAGTAGTTTGGATAGGGCTGTTGTACTGGCAGAAAAGGATTGTCCCTTCATGATATTTTCCTCAATGAAAAAGTACACCCCCACCCCCAAAAGCAACGTAGAATAAATTTATTTTGTCTTATAAATTTTCCTAAATGTTGCAATCTATGGGGACAACAGAAAAAAAATGTAACTGAGAAAAAGTCTGCCTAGACTTTCCCAGCCCCATGAACTTAACATAGATTGGGATGCCCTGTACAGTGGTACCTCGCTTAAAGAGCATAATGTGTTCTATGGGCTTGCTCTTTAAGCGAGTTTGCGCTTTAAGCAAAACACCATTGTAAGTGACCAATTGTGACTTCTGGCGGGGGGGTGGGTTGTGAACCCCGATTTAGTTGTTAAGCAAGTTTTTGGCTGGTTTTATTTGTTAAATGAGGACGACCATTCAGAGAAAATTCTGCTCTTTAAGCAAGTTAGTCTCTAAGTGAGGTGCTCTTTATGTGAGGTTTTACTGTTCTAGCTTTTTAGGAATATTTAAAGCAGGCCTTTTCTTCAAGTGATATCCTCTGTCTGAATTTGATTGCGGTGCTCATGTAGGGTGATGCTGATGAGATATTAGTTCACTTCTTCTGAAGGACACTGTGCAATGGAGGTGGAGGCTGATTTAAATAAATGGAAAACCAAGGATTTCTGTCATTCCACTGTGCTGAAGTCTCAGATAAGCCCCCCCCCCCCGCTTTAAAAAAGACTATAGCTCCATACCCTATTTTCTATTAAGCAATGAATGAAAGTGTGTGTCTTGCCCCTCAGAGGCAAAGCTCTAAGAGAGGGGTGCCCAAACTTTTCCCACCAGGGGCCTGACCACACACCCCCAGTCAGCTGTGTGGGCCAGTCATGTGGTTCCTCCCGCCGGCAGCATGTGAAATCACACCGTGTTTCTGGGTATTTTCCCCTCCAACGGTTCCCTTGGCGGAGAGAACATTGGGGGAGCATTTTTGCACCCCTTTTTAATTTTTTGGCACCTTCCAGCGTGAAGACACATCATTTTGGCACTTCCAGGGATGTTGGAGCACTCCTCGCGGCAGCAGCAATCCGACCCACGGGCCGGATGGTGATGTCACGTGGGCTGGACACAGCCTGTGGACCACAGTTTGGACATGCCTGCTCTAAGAGGATGAAATTTAGACACCTTAACTTGGCATACATACCAAAGGCATCTTCTGGGCATGTACCTGGACTGTATATGTTCAATTTCTAAAATATGTTTATTTTAATTACGGTAAGTGAAATATGTTTCTGTATTTGAATCCTGTAATGAAATCTTCAGTTACTAGGTAGATGATCTTCCTTTCTTGAATGTAGGTTTGCATTTTATGGTTTCAAGACAGAGTAATTTGAAGAACAAGGTCATCTGGCCATATCCTATCTATGGACCAACATCCCAGGAATACACCACCACCACTGCTGGAATTCTGATGGCTTTAGCAAAAAAATACTCAGTTGTTTCAGGTGTCTGTAATCACTTCCAGTTCTGAAGTATTATCGTCTCTTGAGCAGGAAATGGCTGGAAGACTGCTAAACTCTCAAGGTTCCAGTAGGTTCCTGACACTTATCCTGCATGTTAGGCAAGGAGATTCATAATACTTTGCAGTTTTCAGAGAACCTCACTCTGCTCTGCCACTTTCCTGTCCTCCATTCTGTTGGAAATAATCCTATTATTTTTCAGCTGAAAGTGATCACAGATACCCCAAAAGACTATTATTATTTTGGCAAAAGCACCAAGAAATCTTGGATTTTTTGCCGATTTCTTGGCGCTTTTAAAAAAGAAAAGAAAAAGAATTTTTTGGAACAGTAGCCGTGTTAGTCTGTGGTTTAGGCATATCAGAAAACAAAACAAAATAAAATAAAAATACTATAGCACTTTAAAGACTAACTGCTATATTTTTCTTATTAGCTTTCGTGGATCAAGTCCACTTCATCAGAAAAAGAAAATTCCATAACCGAAGGTGGTATGTGAAATTATTGTAATTTGAGACTTGGTGTTCCAGCAGAAAAATTGGTTCCCTCCTTAAGTTATAATTCTTGGAATTCACGTTCTAAAAACTGGTATAAAGCATCCAAAAGGGATATCTCCAGATAAGATTTATTGGACAGAGGTTCTAAGGGTTCTTTATATTTTGCAATATTTCCTTGAAATACTGGTTTCAAGATATACTGGGGAATAAAACTAGTGCCTGCCAAGTACCACAACAAATCAAAGCACTTTTGTTGCTGGGGCAACTTCCGGGGGGAGGAGGGGACCCGTTCTTGTATAGCTCTTTTCCTTCCAAGGCTATCGAATGAAGCTCATCAGGGCTTCAACAGCGGCTGCAAGCAATGTGACTTTAAGCAGAGCTACTTTCCTAGCAGAGACTGCGGTGCCTTAGTGGTTAAGACACTGAACTTGATGAATGGAAGGTGAGCAGGTCAGCAGTTTGAGACCCAGGTACTGGATGGCAAAGTGAGCTCCTGTCTCTGTCCCAGCTCCTGCCAACCTAGCAGTTTGAAAGCAAGAAATTGCAAGTAGATAAATAGGGACCACTTTGGTGGGAAGGTAAACAGTGTTCCATGCACTCGGGTGTCTAGTCATGCCTGCCACATGTCCATGGAAACTTCTGCAAACACAGATAGCACTGGCTCTTTAACTGCAAATAGAGATTAGCATTGACCCCTAGAGCAGTGGTGGCTAACCTTTTAGAGACCGAGTGCCCAAACTGGAACCCCAAACCCACTTATTTATCACAAAGTGCCAACATAGCAACAGGGGAGGAAGGAAACGCTTCCATTGGGCTGCTGGGCAAAGGGGCAGGGCGAATTCTATGCTGGGGGAGGGAGGAAGTGCTCCCATTGGGCTGCTAGGCAGAGGGGTGGGGTGAACTCTGTGCTGGGGTGACGGCATGGGTGCCCACAGAGAGGGCTCCAAGTGCCATAGGTCCACCATCACTGCCCTAGAGTCTGATACAACTGGCTTTCAGGCAACAGCAAATATTACCTTTATCTTACTTTCCTAGCAGATGGAAACCTGCAGCTCCGTCAGATCTTGGCAGATCCATATTGGAAAATTATCTTGCTTAAGCTACCAAGCCCAGAATCCATGGAAGCCATGATAAAAAAGTTGTTTTTCAAAGCTGTTATTTAGAGATGCTTATTAAGATGACAGGGTTAAAAAAAATGAATGTTTTATTAAACATAGAATTTAGAGATGTGATTTTCAGATAAAATAGACCCTATTCAAAAATTCTTGGAAAAGGTGTTGGCTTGAATGTCATTTTCTGAAATGGGTGTGGGTTAAAAGCACAGTACTGTGTGGGTTATTTGTTGTATAACTCATACTGTATCTCTTGCAAGTATTTAATTGAATGAGTTCTTTAAAACATAAAAAAAAACCCCTAGGAATAGCTTTTAAAAAGAATTAACAACACCAATTATCTGGTGTAAAAACTAAGGTAGCTGTGCCTATCTCTTTCACAGTACAGTAAAACCCCAAATTACGTATGACTCAAATTATGTAAAATTTGAGTTACGTAAGGTTGTTTTTTTTGTAAATCAGTGTCCCGATTTCTGCAAAAAAAAAATAAAAAAATCAAGTTACGTAAAGTTTTATGCAAGTCTTTAGAGATCAAAATGGTAGTGCCTCCATTTTGATCTCTAAAATTCAAGTTTTTAGCAATTAAAATGGTGGCAACGCCATTTTTCTTGCTAAAAATCCACCTGCCCCCACCACTGGAAGTCTCAAGAAGTGACTTAACCATGGCAGCGGTGGAGGCAGCGGCTCCCCGGGCGGTGCAGGAAAACAAAAAGTGCAGCCGATGATGGAAGTTTTTCCCTCTATTTTAGGCTCTCCACCGCCTGTGCTGCCTCTTGGAGGGCTGGGGGAGCCGATCTGAGCCATCCCCGACCTCCTATGACCCCCTCCCCGGGCAGTGCAGAAAGTAAAAAAGTACAGCCAACATAGGCTCTTCACTGCCTGTGCTGCCTATTGGTGGCTTGGGGGAGCTGATCCAAGCCGTCCCTGACCTCCCCAGGTGGTGGCAAACAATCAGCATTCATCATCAAGTCTTTTAGCAGTCCTTCAGCATTTCAGCTTCGGCAGCTTTCCAGCATTCTTCCAGCAGTGAGTCTTCAGTGTTTGAGCATTCAGCTAAACTAGTGGACTTCAATTTCCAGAAGCCTAAGTCAGTACATTGGCTGATCAGTGCTTTGGGGAAATGACTTAGGCTTCTGGGAATTGAAGTCCACAAACCAGCATTTGGGAAACACTGAGCTAAAGTGATTGTGGCTGAGATCTTACTTTTAAGGAGTAGTGAACTTACTAATGAGTTAATACAATTGACCTGTTCTGTCACGTATTCAGTACGCTTAAAGCAATACAGTAGACGTATATTATCCTGCCCAATACATTAGGCAAAGATTTACGACCTAACAGGAACAGCAGGGGAAGGGGCTTCAAAAAGAGCCCTCTTCCCCTGCCAATCCCACCACCACATATAACCAGGAGCTGGGAAGGGTGGGGTTGGTGGGGGAAGAGGGCTCCTTTGAAAGCCCCTTTGCCCCACTTCTGGTGATCAGCTGCAGCCAGGTGAAGGAGCTTCCAAAGAAGATGAATTTCTGGGTTTTGAAAATGAAGATTGAAAGATACCTAACTACAGTATTTCCTAGTCACATTTTTGCAGATATAAATAACTATAAAATTAGTACAATAAATCTTTTTGGAAATTCATGAAAAAAATGTAGAAAATTATTTTTTTCTTTTAAAATGCATATTAAAAAAATGATGTGCATCTTATACTCTGATGCATCTTATACAGCAGCAAATAGGGAGCCTCCGTTGGGAGCAGGTCCTTGCCGATTTACAGCACAGCTGTAAATTGTTGCATAGGAGGTGCCAACAATGTTCTGGGGTTGAGGGAGAATCAGGCTCTTTGACAGGTCGTGATTCTGGGGAGGCAAAATTGGGCTAGGAAGAGGCTGGGACTCCTAATCGCCCTCAGATTCAGATGGGTGCTGGATCATGACAGTTTACAATCCTTTCATTTTCTCTTGGTCTGATTTCCAGGCTGATTTGTATTGACTTTTACATGATGTCATCAGCAGAAAATATGAATCTGTGCTGACCCACCCAGGCAGGCACGGTCACTGGACGGTGGCAAAACACAGAGAGTCTTGTTCAGGGATAGTCCAGATACCAAAGTCCAAGAGGCAAGCCAAGATCTGTTTACTGGTAGTCCAAGTCAGTAGTCTAATCCAAAGGATGTCCAGGGGCATTGTCAGGGTTGGCAGAGTAGTCAGGGTCACAGCAGGTAGTCTGGAGTCAAGGAGGACATCAGTCTTCGTATAAGAGTTGTACCAAAGCAGGTAGGCTGCAAGAAGCTTGCTTATAAGCCTCCCAGCTAATCGGTATCAGCCTTCTTTGGTGCTTCGCTCTAGCCTGCCTGCATCTTGGGTGTAGCTGTTTCCTGGACCTCTCCCTTACTGAGGGCTGATCGCTGTCAGAGGCAGGCTCGTGATCTGACAGATCAGCTGCCAGGGAAAACAGACTTGGGGCGAGTGCAGGCTGAGGTCCCTGGCTCAGGGCATCCTCAGGCTCTGGTGCAGGCAGAACCAGACTGCGCATAGGGAGTGCCTCCTGATCCAGCTCATCTTCGGAGTCAGAGGAGGGCTGGATCACACCAGAATCTGACCATCTCAGTCTCAGAGTAGTGCCCCTACTATCTGTCAATGTAGTTGATGCCTGATATGCTTGTCAACTAGATGGATTTCACTTTCCTTGAGAAGACTTTACAAACTCCAATGGCAAAACAGTCAAAAGCCAACGGACCGGAAGCAGCTTAAGATGCCAAAGTTCACTCACTCTAAACTCTTTGACGTTTCTAAGCTGAGTCATGTTTTGGATAGTTGAGGATAAAAGTTCAAGAATACTATTTAAAAAGCAAACATCCTGCACTGATCGGATAGCAGAGAAACTAGCAACTTCCTACCACCACTACCACCCTAAGGCTGTGCTATCTGAAACGGATACAGTTTAACCTGACTAGATGGTGCACCAGACAGCTCCATCAGATCTACTGATATCAACGAGGGTTAAAGGATGCTTTCAAAATGAGCTGGCAGTCAATTGAGGTTGTCAATATCTGGATGAAAAGGCTATTTTTGTCCAGAAGAAATCAAGCCATGAACTACAGTGTCGGACCACAACCTCCAGCACAACCCATTGTGACAGATGAAGGAAGGAAACGGTCCTGTCTGAGGCTTTTTCAATTCTGAAGCTTCAACATGACCCCTATGTCTGTCTTCTCTCTCTAGGTAGATAAGCGCACACCCCCCAAAAAAGTCAAAGTTCCTTTCACAAGTCCCTATCAAGTAAGGCTGGATAGATCTGATAAGGCTTGCTGATAACAGCACATAGGTACACTGGATACATAAGATATATGGATAGGTAGGGAATTACAGACCACCCTGTAAACAGCATTTCAAAGCTGTTTACATGGCACTGGGAGTGAGGGCAGCATGAAATGGTGTGGAGGAAGGAGAACCGTTGGGCTCCTGGCCTTGTCTCACTCACCCACCCCTGGACCTGAGCTCCACAAGGAAAGATTAGCAAGCCCTACTTGCCCCTTCCCTGAGCAGGCAATTCATCTCAGGGAGGGAGGGAGGGAGGTCCAAAGCCTCCTTTGAGGGTTGGCATCTCCCTCCCTCCTTCCAGGGAGGAACAAAATGGCCAGCCCTTTGAAGCTGTTGGAACAAAATGGCCACCCCATCATGCAAGCAAGGCAGAATGCCCATATGGTCCCTCGGCTGTCTGAGAAAGTATGACCCGGCCCCCAGCTTGAAAAGGTTGGGAACTCCTGGTCTAAAATACTGTATCTGGAGGGATAAAAACCAAGAAACACTATTCTGCTACATGGAGGGCAAACAAGGCAATGAGTAAGACATTGGTTTAGTTTTCAGGTGAAGGTCATGACTCGCATCTCAAACCCTAAAAGTCACAGATGGTATATTTTACATAGAGGGTAGTAAGGTTTAAAATCTCTGCAGCCACATCCATGTAAAGTTCCTACAACTTCCTGCCATGGCTTCTGATTTCCATCTTTAAGACATTTAAACAACCAGCAATATTTTAATTTCTTCAGTAAAACACACAGATTTACATTTTGTTCCTCCTTCAGAGGGGGGGAAAACCTCTCAAAAATTGTTTTCATTTGCTAACGTACTTCTCTTTCCCCTAAATGCTGAGGCCACCAATTAATGACATCCAAAGTCTCTTCTCAGAAACAGTCCTACTCAGAATTTGCAAACTTGTAGCTTCGTTTACTGAATTAATCCATCTCAGGCTGAGTCTTTCTCTTATATTGTCTTCCACTTTCCTACCATTATTCTTTTCCAGTGAGTCTTGACTTTTCATGAGATGCCCAATGTATCATTTTACCTTCTAGTCAAAAGTAAGGACTGATTTGATCTAAAGTCCATCTGTTTGTCTTTCTCATCATCCATGGGTATCTACTCCAACTCCACACTATTTTTCCTCTGTTGGGGTTCACAGAAAGACTCCTTGAAGATTGTAGTACAGTTGTACCTTGCTTAAAGAGCATAATGCATTCCACAGGATTGCTCTTTAAGCAAGTTTGCTCTTTAAGCGAAACACCATTATAGGTGACCAATTGTGACTTCTGGCGGCGGGGGGAATTGCGTACCCCGATTTATTTGTTAAGTGAGTTTTTGATTGGTTTTATTTGTTAAGCAAAGAGAACATTCAGAGAAAATTATGCTCTTTAAGCGAGTTACTCTCTAAGTGAGGCACTCTTTATGTGAGGTTTTACTGTAATAATTTTTAGAAAGTTATCTGTTATTTAGGTAGGACAGCTATTGAAAACTTCATTTGTGTCCAGATCAAACTTTGGACTGCCAAAATGAAGCCACTTTCTTGGCTTTGTCTTTGGCCAAAATTCATCTGCCATTGCTGTTTTAGGGAAGAGAGGTTGATAAATTTGTAAAGCCACAGAACATCATCTTCTCTGTATGTGTTGCTTAGCTCATTCACTATCAAACTAAGATGGAGACTGTCAGCAGATGCTGAGCTGAAATAAGGTTGTTGAACAAGAAGAGAATTGTCAACATCCCTGAAAGAAAGTTGAGGTTTATTAAGCTTGTTCTTTACCAAGCTTGTTCTTCTTGCTTTAATAATTTGCCATATAGCTCAATGGTTTAAGCAGGCAAGGGTTCACAACCTTTTCCTGCCAGGGGCCTGATCATGCCTCCTCAGTCAACTGAGGGGCCGACCATGTGGTTTTTCCTGGCAGAGGCAGCAGCGCATGCATTTGTGCCGCATTTCTGGGAGTTTTCACTACCTCTGCCACTTCCTTTGAAGCAGGGAGAGAGGGAGGATTATTTTCAAGCCAATTTTGGATTTTTGCTGCTTTTTTGCACTTCCAGTGTCGGTGGCAATTCAGTCCTGGGCTTGATGAATTTGTCCCAGGGGCCATATCCAGCCCACGGGCCATAGGTTGGGAACCCTTGGTTTAAAGCAAAGTTTCTCAAATTTGGGCTGTCAGGTGGTTTTGGACTTCAGTTTCCAGAACC
This sequence comes from Furcifer pardalis, assembly GCA_030440675.1. Lineage (NCBI taxonomy): Eukaryota > Metazoa > Chordata > Lepidosauria > Squamata > Chamaeleonidae > Furcifer > Furcifer pardalis. The sequence continues at coordinate 26,222,081 of CP126893.1, forward strand.
CCAAGCCAGCAGAGCTACTGATCAGGACTTCTGGGAATTGTCCAAGAACATCTGGAGGTTGAGAAACCCTGGTTTAAGGCATCTGGTTACAGAACCTGAAATTGGGAGTTTGATTTTCAATTGTGCCTCCTGAGAGAAAAGCCAATCTGCATGGCCCTGGGCAAGTTGCACAGTCCCAAGGTGCCCCAGAAGAAAGAGATGGCAAATTATTTTTGTGTATTTTCTCTCCAGAACACTGGTTCTTAACCTTGCTGGAGGTACTGAACCCAGCAGCGTAGCGGGAGGGAGTGGGGGGCAGCCTGTCCCGGGCGGCCCTTTCCAGGAGCAGCAAAATGTCCCAGCAGGAGGGAAGCCACTGCATCCCCGGGGAAGGCAGAGGAGGCGGGCACAGGCATGGTTAAGAGTGTGTGTGTGTGTGTGTGTGTGAGAGAGAGAGAGAGAGAGAGAGAGAGAGGAGTGGGTGCAACCTTTTGGGAATCCCTCCCTCCAGACACTGGAGCACACGGGACGCTGTTTACCTTCCCACCGAAGTGGTCCCCATTTATCTCCTTGTAATTTCTTGCTTTCGAACTGCTAGGTTGGCAGGAGCTGCAACAGAGATGGGAGCATATTCCATCCTGCAGTACTCGGAAATTGAACTGCTGACCTCCCGCCTCCCAGTCAGTGTCTTCTTAGCCATTTGAGCTAGAAAGAGGTGCAAAAACTGGTTCCTTGTGCCACCCCTGAGTCCCAATTGCCAGGGGGAGGAGTGAAGCCCAGCTCAGCTTGGCTCCCTTAGTTTGCCCCCCCCCCCTTATCCCCACCGCCCCTCCCTGCTATAAATAAACATTTCGTGTCAGAAATTATTCTGGGTTCAAAGGATTTTTTTTTTTTTGGTAGAAGAAACTCCGCTCAGTCAGGAAACACCCAAATGAGGCTTTTTTTATGTCCCCAAAAGCTGGGACAGAAAGGAGCGCTCAATCTGTCATGCAGTACCCCGGGTCTCGGAAATGCCGACTTTCCAGCTCACAAGGCGAGCGTCTTAACCCTTTGGCCACACAACCCCTTCCTGCTTGAGACAATGATTTGCAAAAGAAATGAAGCAGGGCTTGTGGTATGTTTCCACTCAGGGGTCTGGGCCGGTTTTAATCTACTTTGCACCTTAAGGAGAGGCCTCTTAAGTGTGAACAAGCAACACCTGCTGCCACTTTTCCTGCCTCCCCCCCCCCCATTGTTTACGTTTCTGGGTGCTCTTAAGTGTCTGCCCAAGGTTTGCAAAAGGAGATTGAGATCCCTCCTGCTCCTCTTGGAGGGGGGTGGCAGCTTTGCACAAGGCTGTTTCCCCCCATTTGTTTTAAAGGCCATGCCCTCCCTCCCCTTCAGTCCCCCCTCCCCAAAGGAGGGAAGCCAGTGCTGTGTGGAGAGACTCAGGTATCAATCTCCTGTACCCAGCCCAGGATTTCCGGACGATTGGCTGGCCATGGCTTTCCCAGCCCTGGTGAGTAAATGACTGGCACTTGGAGAGAGCGGGGAAACAGGGACTTTGAGTTTCCCAGGAGAGGGGTTTCTCTCAGTGGCTAGCGGGGGGGGGGGCACCTAGAGTGGCTCTTTTGAGGGGTGGCCCTTTTGGGGGGTGTCAAAATTTCACACTGCCAGCGTCCTGGGCCCCACCTAGGGGGCAGCGAATGTGGCCTCTGCCCCAGGCAGCTGAAACCCACACGACACCAGTGACTAAACCCCGTATGTTTCATATGTGTGTTCACCAAACCCTTCATAGAATTTGCCATAAATATCCTGGTGAATGGAACAAACACACGCTGATTCCCTGAGACTGAGTCACCGAGCCCCTGGGGTTTGATTGAACCCAGACTGACTCACCAAGGCCCTGGAGTTCAATCTAACCCAGGTTTAGAACCACTGTTCTAGAAAATCCTGGCAAGGGTTGCCGTAAATCAGAATAGACTTGGTTGCATGCAGTTATTAATAGTTTAGCATATTCATTTAGCTGTATGATTTATTTAGGATGATTTGGTTTGAGGAGGTGGCATGGGAGACTTTTAAAATGGGCTTGGACCACTGGTAGTTTACACAGGATTAGGGTTGCCATAATTCTCTCCTGCCAAACCAGGACAGCCACGTGACATCATTGCATTCTTCAAACTGTGCATGTGTTGGACGGGGCTGTCAGGGAAACTGCAGCTCTAAGACCCCGTGGAATCCCCATCCAGGGCGGACAGCCTTCATCAGTTTAAAATAAACTGTAGTCAAGAGGTTTATTCCCGTGTGATTCTTCTTGTAAAAGACTATTCTTGATGGTTCTATTTCTATTTTTTTAAAAAAATAAAATTTCTTGAGCCACTCTTGAAACCACCCTTCCTCCCCCTGAGGTCACCCCACCCTCCCCTTCACAAACACCCCACTGAAATAGACTCACCCTCAAACCCCACATGAGGATCCCTTGGAAGAAAGTTCTAAAGAGGGAACCAGAACAGCAATGCAGTCCATAGCACCTCTGTTTCCCTCCGGAAGGAGAAAAGCAGGAGACAGGAAGGGACTTATTTTGGAGGAGGACCTTTGAGATGGAGGACTCTTCACTTTTTGTCCACCCTGTTCCCTTCCTCTCTAGGAATACTGACCCAATGCAATTAACCCTTTGCAGTCACGTGAAGAAGGAATCCCCTATCCCAATGTATGGTAGAGGTTTGGCTTCTTAGGTATGGGTATTTCTTGCTCCCTCCTGGCTTTCAAGGAAAAGGGCTGAGGGTGACTCCTTGTCCCCTAAACTTCAAGGTGAGCCAAGGAATTTTTGCAAATAATTATTTTACTGCCTCTGTGCCTTTCTTTCAATTACAGTATCTCGCTTGCAAGTGTCTCCCCTCCCTGGTGGGCTTCTTAGGGTGCTGTTTTGCCTTCACTGCTTTCAAACAGGATAATTGAAAGAAAGGCAGGGAGGCAGTGAATTAACTCTTTGCAAAAATCTCTTGGTGAGGGATGATCTTGCTTCCTTTGTTCAAATTTAAAATTCTGGGACTTTTACATGTTTTTTCTTGAACCGGCCAGGACAGCTTGAATTCAGGAAAATCATGGAAAACCAGGACATATGGCAACCCTACACAGGAAGCATGTTGCTCATTTGCTGAGATTCACAAAGAGGTGACTCACCAATCAGAAAATAGTTTTCTGATTAATAACTTTTATGTGTGAGATTTCAGCTGGCCAGCCTTGAAAATTAATTTACAATCTACCAAACAAAAGAAATGATCATTTTCAGACTGTGGTGTTACATTTGTATTATGCTGGTCAGGACTATCCCAAGCTTTTATTGATACCTAAAATAGGAAAGTTGGCGGCATTTCCTTTTTTGTTTTGTTTGGATGACATTTGCATGGAGTATAATCTTCCCAGACTGTTTCCTTTGTGTATGGCCCATTGAATTGGATGGGAGTTGTGCCACTAATGAGGGAAGAAGCACACTCATTTGGCTGCTGGGCAGAGGGGTGGGGCAAACTCTGCTGGGGTGACTGCACGGGTGCCCACAGAGAGGGCTCTCAGGTTAACCACCACTGACTTAAGGGAATTGACTTAGGCTTCTGGAAATTGAAATCCAAAATCCAACGATTGGAAAACACTGTTCTGGATGTTTTACTTCCTATCAGCCCTTTTGCCTCTCATCTGCCTTTGCCATGATGGTTAGTAGCCTAATATCTGTGATGAGACAGTCCAGAACATTTGGGGTTGCAATCCAGTGAATCTGAATGGTGCCAAGGTAAGGAATAGGGTGCTCTAGCTATGTTTCCACATTTGACATCAACAGTGTATTATTAGCACAGTATAATGAATATTTTCCCTTGAGTCACTCTCTTGATGTTTGCAGATTATTGTGGTCATGTCATGGTAACAAGCAAAAGGATCTGGATTAATGACTAATAAGTAAAAGTAATGTTGATCTAAATATTTAGGGACAACTTTCCAAAAATAGCTGAGAGGAAAAACAAATTCTTAAATCTGTGTGACTTTCTTGAGCAGTAGTTTTGCACAAATCCTTTGGGCTGGTGTGTTTGAAGACGTGCACATGGAAAAGAAATTGACGAGAACACACACCTGGTAACACCATGATGTAGCCTCAGCAAGAGGTTGTGAATGTATGTGTACTTTTTCTACCACTTTCGTTGCCTTAAATGGTACAGTATTCTTCTTCTATGTTTTTCTGATGGCTAATATCCCTACCCTTGCTGAATAGTAGTGAATTAGAGATATATTTTTCCTTTTGTGTTTCTGGGTGAAATGTTATGTCTTCATCTATGTGCGTGCATATGTGGATGCACATTTGTATGTCTAGAATAAGGTTTACCAAGGAGTAGCTTTTCATTATGTGTATTTCACTAGTTACTGATTAGATGTGTGTCTGCCACAGCTTGGATAGTTATTTTTAAAAAAAGGAATTTATTGTGCTAGTCATTCATTTGAGTTGGGATGCCAATACACTGGCAAGTGGAACTGGAGCAATTCGGCTTTGTTGCGGCTTGGTGATCATTCGGAGACTAGATTGTTTCACTGCCAGTGCCCATGCTGGCCTTTCAGTCTGCTGTGGTTCAGTCCATAGCCAAACTTGTAGCCGCATTGCTTTGATCCACTCAGGAGTTAAAACTCTGTACAGTCAAACCTTACATAACGAGCGTTTCTCTTAGCGAAAAACTCACATAACAAGCAAGTTTTTCACTAAGCGGTCTGACTTGCATAACAAATTTTTTGCTATGCAAGTCAGACTTTTCCCTATGGAAAAACTCGCATAACGAGCATTTCTATGGGGAAAACTCACATAGCGAATTTTTTTCGCTATGCGAGTTTCCCCCCTTGAGTTTTCCCCATAGAAACGCTCGTTATGCGAGTTTTTCCATAGGGAAAGTCCGACTCGCATAGTGAAAAATTTGTTATGCGAGTCTGACTCGCATAGCGAAAAACTCGCATAGCAAGCAGCCACGCAGAACGAATTAAATTTGTTATGTGAGGTTTGACTGTATCTAAAGAACAATGGGCTGGGCAAAAATAATTAGTTGTATTGAACATTATTGATGGATTGAGTTGCCATTACTGTCAAGACAGAAGAAAGTACAGTGGTGAGCTCTCAAGTGGTTAAGAAGCTGAACTCGCTGACTGAAAGGTCAGAGTTCGATTCCCAGGTACTACATGATGGAGTGAGCTCCTGTCTCTGTCCCAGCTCCTGCCAACCTAGCAGTTCGAAAGCAAGAAATTGCAAGTAGATAAATAAGGACCACTTTGGTGGGAAGGAAAACAGCATTCCGTGCACTCCGGTGCTGAGGCATGCCTGCCACATGTCCATGGAAATGTCTGCAGATGCAGACAGCACTGGCTCTTTGGCTATAAACAGATTAGCACTGAACCCTAGAGTTTTGAGCAAGGGCGACCTTTACCTTTAACTAGTGGTGAATCCTGTATGATAGATAGAAAATATGTAACACAGATGCTGTTAATTTACTGTTCATTTATTCTGTGAAAGATTTATATTTTGTTGGTGTTTCTTGAGAGCTTTGTCGGGGCGCGGGGGCTCATCTCTTGTCAGTGATGTTAGGCCAGGACTAAAACTCACCAAAGCATCCTCCGTTGGATTCCTTGGGCAAGGTGAGAGCAGAGGGCACACATCATGTTCTGTGATATCCAAATGGCTAAAAAACCACATGCAGGTGGACTTGATTTCTCAAGTAAATTTACATGTGTGACATGTTGTCATGGAGATGTCTACCAATATGTGGACTGAATAATGACACCAAGATATCCAAGATAAGGTGTTTCTTGGGATTGTTTTGTTTCCATGGGTGTGGGCCAGGGAAGTGTACTTTGTAACCCCATCTGTGCTACTGGACTTTGTGACTGCTGGTTATTGTTTTGACACAACTTAGGGTGTTTCTTCCTTGGTGTTCTGTTCCTGGTAGTTGATTTGGTGAGTGAATGTTTCTCTGTGTGCTAAGCAGTTAGTTACTGGATAGCTGGTGGCTTCCTTGCCCTTTTTCATAGTGCCCTGCCCCAGCCTGTAGGAGCTCTATCTATCTATCTATCTATCTATCTATCTATCTATCTATCTATCTATCTATCTATCTATCTATCTATCTATCTATCTATCTATCTATCTATCTATCTAATCATATTTTATGCTGCCCTCCTCACAAAGACCCAGGGTGGCTAACAAACTTTTAAAACCACTTAAAACCACAATAAAACATAATATAAAAGTCAAGATTAAAAGGTTACAAAAATTAAAAGAATTTAAAACAAGACACACACACAGAGGGAGGGGTCAGATGAGCCAACAGACTGAGGCCACCGTCTGGCCCACTCCCCACATATGCCCCGCCAGCCAGGTCTTAACCCTTTTCCTAAAAGGCAACAACTCCGTCTGGAGACGCAACTCACTTGGCAGGAGGTTCCATAGGGCCGGAGCAGACACAGAGAAGGCCCTCCTTATAGTGCTAGAGAGATGCACCTCTCTAGCTGTGGTACAACCAGAGAGCCTCTCCGGTCCATTCTGGTGGGATGGACAAATGTCCTTAGGGTGATGCGGTCTCTTAAGTATCCTGGCCCACTACCATGTAGGGCTTAAAAGGTGATAACCAGCACCTTGAATTGCACCCGGAGGCACACTGGTAACCAGTGCAGCTCCCGCACAGTGGTGAGGCACAAGTATAACGCCTGTTATGCCAGGTGAGAGGCCCTGAACTCATATTGGCTGAAATCCTGTTGCTTATTGTTGTAAGTTGTGCAAAGTAAAGGGTAAGGTGATTTTTTTTAATTTTTTTTTTTTGGTATGTGGTCTCTGCACCTCACCACAGTGAAGATGAAAGGAAATAATCAAGATGTGAGCCACATCAGGACTGTAAACTTTAATGCAAGAGGATTGACCAAAGTGGAACATTCACCAGCCAGGAAGTACAGCATTTCCTGGGGGAGGAGGTAGAGAAGAGCAGGGCAGCAATAAACAACCATTTGATAACAGCATCCTCATTTCCTTGGGATCAGAAAATTAAGGGTAAATCTCTGGGTTCTTCAAATCTTCCATCCCTAGATGTGCATCAATAAGTAGCATTTTACCAGAGACGGTGAATAACTTGACTTCTAGCTCAGGAAAATTACATCCATGGTTGTCATTCCTCAAATTCATGATTCCAAATCTTAGATCCCCAGGTGTTGTTGAATTGCATCTTCTTTTGTCGTTCTCTACCTGTGTGGCCAGTGGACTGGAATGACGGCAGTTCGTAGTCTTGCAACATTTGGGGAATGCAAATCAGGAACCAGTAAGTGTCCTTTTTGGGACAAAGTGTAGTCTTTCTTTATTCGTGTCAGAGGTACCACCAACTTATAATAATGTACAATGCTAAAATTAACACATCTAAAAACAAAATACAAGTAATACCTCATATAACATTAGTATCGAATAACACTAAAATCGCATAACATTAAGGAATCTGGGGGGAAGAATTGCATCAGATAACATTAAGATCCTATGGGATGCTTCAGATAACAACCGCTAAAGCCTGTGTGGTTACAATGTATCTCTATGGATCCCATAGGATTTTAACATGCATCAGATAACACTAAAAATCATATAACATCAAGACTTGTGGAACCAGGTTTTAGTGTTATATGAGGTTTTACTGTACAGTAAAACCTCGGATAACGCTAAAACTTGGTTTCACAAGTCTTAGTGTTATCTGATTTTTAATGTTATCTGATGCATGCATCGGATAACGTTAAAATCCTATGGGATGCATCAGACAACATTAAAACTCCATAGAGATACATTGTAACCGGCACAGGCTTTAGCGAATGTTATCCGATGCATCCCATAGGATTTAATATTATGCAATGCAATCCCCCCTCCCCTGATTGCTTAACGTTATGTGGTTTTAGTGTTATCCGATGTATTTCTGTAGAGTTTAAAAGGGCTACATGACATCTGCCCAGTATCGGGCCACATCAACAGCATTTCCTCTTGCCAACATAAGGTCCTCCTGAGTGCACATTGAGGGGCATCGTGTGCATTGTATCGTATCAGAGATAGTTTGTACTTCTCCGCATTCACACAGGCTGTCATCTACAGGGGAAAAAACCCACTTTCTCAGGTTAGCCTTTGATCTTCCTACCCCGGCACACAGTCTGTTTAAATCTTTCCATACAGGCCATGGTTGTTCTTGGCCAGGCGGTAGAGAGTCATGTGGTTCTGCCCAGATATCAGTTAGCTCCTTGCTCTCCTTCCATAATTCTAAGGTGATCTGTGGGGGCTGGTTGTTTGGAGGGGCAGAAGTTGTGAGGAAGCTATGCTTTGATTTCAGTCTCCCTTTTACTCACAACCTTAGTGAATTCGCTTTGGTGTTGGGATTTTCTGGGGCGTTTCACCCTGTTTTTTAAGTTAAAAATGGCAGGGAGGAGAATTTCTGGTTTCTGTGAACTTCAGTTCCCAGAATCCAATGCAAAACTTCCTGTGCCTGTGTGATTTGAGGCTTCTTGCTTTGCATTGGATTCTGGGAATTGAAGTTCACAGAAATCAGAAATTCCCCTCCCTGCTGTTTTTAAGTTAAAAACGGGTGAAAACACACCCGAAAAATCCAAAACCAGAGCAGATTCACTCACAACACTACTGCTGCCATGAGGAGTGATGTAGATCACTGACAACCTGGAAAAATTGATTTTTTTCCAGACCTCCAGAACAGATAAATTGGTTTCCCATGCATTCCTATGGGAAACCATGCTTTGAGATATGAAAACTTTGAGATACAAAGAACCCAGAGGAATAGATCAATTTCGTATCTCAAAGTTTTACTGTATACCTAATTGACTGATCAGCCAATGACTTAGGCTTCTGGGAATTGAAGTCCACCAGTGTTCTGTGGAACATAGTTTAGCAAACTCTGTTCTAGGGGATGTGCTGAAGATTTTTAGCAAGTTGACAAATCTACTAAACACATTCTGCTGTGAGTCTGTTTGATAATTTGTTCTGCTTCTGCAATCAGAAGCAAGGGTCGATTGTAGAAAAGGAGGAGTTGGCAGGAAACACTCATGATCATTTCCTTTTCCTTTTCTGCTACAGATTTGTTTAAAATGTCCAGAGACTAATCTGGCAGCACTTTCTTTTGTATGAAATCCAGTAGTAACTTGCAACTGTGGTGGACCTATTGAGTCAGTGGGGATTTGGTATCAACTCCATTAAGTTCTTTTGATTCGAATGAGCTTACTCTAGTTGCAACTCTAGCTATTGTTGGCTTTTAGCCACTTCATGTATGGGAAGCTGTTTTGTGCAAATAGAAGCAACAGGAGAACATGCTTAGTTCTGATCATTTTTGTACATGTTGCTCTACAGTGTAGTCATGTACCTGGATGGTTTAATCAGAGCTGTGTTGGTTTCCTAAAGCTACAATATGACTTCCTCTGACTGTGTTCGCTGCAGATTTTCTGCCTTATGGGAGATTGTCACTTTAATAAGACAGTGCTGGCTCTTCGGCTTAGAAACAGATGAGCACTGAACCCTAGAGTCAGATACTACTGGCTTTCGAGCAAGGGAAACCTTTACCTTTACTAACATAACTGAAGAAATGTTAATACAAAACTAAAAACTTATTTTAAAAAAAAATGAAATAATGTTCCCCCTTTCCATTAGCAAATTTCTAGCCTAAATAATATTAGTTAAAAGACTCTAATTTCTAATGCTTACTCTATTACCACATTATTTCTTCTCTTATGAATAAAGCCTTTTACATTGTTAATCTTTGTTTGTTTCCTTTGAAATCCTCAGTCTAAGGTGGGGTGGTCAAACTATGGCCTGTGGGCCGGACCTGGCCTGTGGCGCCAAATCATCTGACCCATGCCGCAACTGGAATTGGAAGTAGAATGTGCACGTGCAAACATTGCTTTAAATGTATCCAGTGATGGGATGTAACAGGTTCACACCGGTTCGTCAGAATCGGTAGTAACTTTTCCCAGTGTCCCGGAGAACCGGTATCAGCTTTTGGGGGGAACCACCTTCGGGGCTTACCTTTTCACTGGTTCCCCCACTGCGCATGTGCGCCAAGCACTTGGTGTGCATGCACGCCTACAGTGGTTGGCGCATATGGATGGCCTCCTTGCTGTCATCCCAAGCGGGGAGGAGGAAGAGAAGCTGCTAGCCTGAAGCTCCCTATAGCCTGCTCCCCAGGGTAAGTGATTCACCTTTGGATGTGGTGTGTCTGTATTTTAATGTGTATTTAATACCTTTACCTATATTGATGTACTATCACAGTTCCTAAAAAGGCCTGGTGGCCTGGCTTGGGGTTTTTAAACAAAGTCTTGGAGTTACTTCATTAATAAGCTACACCTGTGCTGTTCCTATTGCTGTTTCAATTGGATAACTCTTAAGGAGGTACAGCTGTTTTACATTTACATTAAGGCATATTATCCTAGAGAACTAGTTAAGCAAAGACTTAATACCTAACTTCTTTAACTGTTGAAAGGTTGAAAAATGCCAAAATGAAGTCATCTTGTGAGTTCATTCTGTAGTTCCTTCCATCTGACCTAGTGTGAGAAAGATTAGCCAGAATAAGCTTTAAGCTCTGGTTTAAAAGCCCTGGTTAATTTGTGTTTGGGGTGGGTGTATTTTAATGTATTTTTTATTTTTTATTTATGGGTTTGTGTTGTGGGTGGGTGGGTGGGTGGGTGGGTTGAGGGGTGTGTGTGCGTGTGCGTGCGTGCACTTATTTTATTTTATTTATTATTAATATTATTTGGCCCCGCCCACAGCATCATGATGTTGGCTCCGCCCACAATGTCATGATGTTAGCTCCACCCACACTGATGACATCATGGTGGGGTAGTAAAAATTTTGACATCCCACCACTGAATGCACCCCAAGAGTCCTATGGTTTTACAGTTGTTGTGTTGCCACATGACCCGCCTGCTCAATCACGTGACCAGCCCTTGGTGCAAAAAGTTTGGGAACCCCTGATCTAACGGCTTAAATATCCACCAAAAATCAATGTGCCGGTACCTATAGTGAAAGCACAACATTGATATTAGTTAGCTTTTGATGTTCCTGCTGTCTATGTAGGATTGTATAGAATATCATAAATACACTCTTAGGGTAAGGGTGCAGTGTTGGTGGAAGAACTCTCATTCCATGAACATTGAGATGGCTATAACATCATGTTTTTGTTGTGTTGCCAACAGTGAATTTCTACTACCACTGGAGATGGCCACTTGTAACATGTCATTGTGGAGCATAATCTCCAAGTTGCCTCCGGAGCAGTTCTCTGGCCTCTTTGAAGAGTTTCCTTATAAACTACGATGCCTCCTGGGAGACTGGTTGGAAAATCATCCTTGGTAAGTCAATAGAACAGTGTAGTCCCTTGTGGATCTAAATGTACTAAAAAGGACAATTGTTTTCATCAGAATAATTCCAGCGTCATCAGAACATTTCCCCAAGAGTCCTATGGGGTTGCATTTGGTATTACTCTGTTTGGGAAATTAATTCCAGAATGAAATCAGACAGCCATTAGCATTCACCTAAGTATCAAAGTATAAGTTGCTTCATGGTTGCTTTGATTCTAGGCAACATCAGCTTGCACTATTTCTACAAGCTAGAATCATCTACATCAGTGTTTCCCAAACTTTGTTTTTTTGGACTTCCAATTCCCAGAAGCTTAAGTCAATTCCCCAAAGCACTGATCAGCCAACATACAGTACTAACCTAGGTTTCTAGGAATTGAAGTCCAAAAACCAAAGGTTGGGAAACACTGGACATTGCTTCTATGTTCCTTAAGCACAAAACACGTCAAAGTTGTGAAAACATTCAGAAAGTTTGTAGCCATGGAAAACTGTAGACACAAATACTTAAAAATATTTAAGACTTAAACTGCATTCAATTTCAGTTCAAAATGCAGTTTCATAAAAGGTATAGTAAAAATACACAAATTTGATTTGATTTATGATTTGATTTATTCGATTTATATGCCGCCCTACTTGGTGAAACCAACTCAGGGCGGCTCACAACATACAATCGAATACAATATAACAGTTCACTACAATATCATAATATCATAAAATACAGTACAACAAAATAAATATAAACACAGTGTAATCCACAATACAATCCACAATATGGTCCACAATACAATCCACAATATAAAGCAGAGATACAAAAGAATGTTTTAATTATGTTATAAAAAGGCAAGAGCTTATAGCAGGAGTTCCCAACCTTTTTACGTCAGAGGCCTGACCACGTCCCCCCGGACAGCTGAGTGGGCAGGACCACACCCCCTGGAAGTGTTAGTGGGCTCATTTATGGCTTCTACATTTACAACAGTTACAGGTGCATTTATATAGCTGACGTAAATGTGTCCACTTCCACTTCTTGGTGTGGCAGCGGCAGCAGGCCACATGAAATGGTGCCGCGGGCCGGGTTCATCCTGCTGGCTGTAGGTTAGGAACCCCTGGCTTATAGCCATAAAAGGCACATTGAAATAACAGAGAATACATACCCAAAACATATAATTTAAAAGTACAGTCAAACCTCGCATAAAGAGTGCCTCGTTTAAAGAGTAACTCACTTAAAGAGCAGAATTTCCCCTGAATGTTCACTTCGCTTAACAAATAAAACCAACCAAAAACTTGCTTAACAAATAAATCGCAATCCCCCCCATTGGTCACTCCCAATGGTGTTTCGCTTAAAGAGCAAACTCGCTTAAAGAGCAATCCTGTGGAACGCATTATGCTCTTTAAGCGAGGTACAACTGTAAATGGTCATGTTGGCACATCAGAATATTTTACAAGTTCAGGCTATGGAGATTTGTTTGCAAAGCAATGGTATTCTACAATGACCTTGCGTCCAGCCATGGCTGGAGTTTGCTAAATGTTTTGCTGAGACTTTTAATAAACTACTGTTCAGAACTCATTTTTAAAGCACAATGTACATTTTCAGGGTTGCATTTTCAACACTCCTCTTAGTTACACATTTTAAGTCTTACATCTTGACACCAGTACTACTCTTTGTCATCTCCACATTGTTTTTTCTTCATCCCATAAAGCACAAGAGTTCCTAGTACAGATAATTCAAGGCCTGTCCATGCCAAACCTCCCAGACATCTAGCTTAGCTTTTGCTGGAGAGAAGCATCTCGGAAGGTAGTTGCAGTACAACCTCGTTCTGACAGCTGCAACTCCGAGTCAGCCTCTCAAACCAGTTCACTGTTGTAAGACAGAATGTTGTAAGCTGGTTTCCTGCAGACCTATTTTTTTTTCAGGATGTGATTGAATGGGGAAATATATTGCACTTTGGACTGCTTGTATCATGGCACGCTTCAATCTGTTTTCCTGGCTGTCACGTGGTGTACAGGAAAGTGCGCTCCAGCCTGATTTGAATCTGTGCTCCCTGTTTGGTCTAGCTGTGAGGTTACTACTTTGGGGAGGGTGGGCTGGGGTGATTTGCAGGCAGGTGGCAACATCACTTTAAGGGGAGTAGCTTCCTGTAAAATGACCATTTCTGGTGTGATCAGGTTCACACCTTTCCAACTGCCTGACTGCAGCTTTACTCCTTTTAGCTGCTTTCATCTTACTCCCTTTCAATAGAAGAAATCAATCTTAACTGCTCCTTAGAAGGTCAAATAATAAAGATGAAGCTAAAGTACTTTGGACATCAAATGAGAAGAGAGGATTCACTTGAGAAAGCCTTGATGCTTGGAAAGGTTGAGGGCAAAAAAAGAAGGGGGCGGCCAAAAATTAGATGGCTAGATGATACTGTAGACACAATGGGCACAAAGCTGAGCAAGTTAAGGAGGATGGTGGAGGGCAGAAGTGCCTGGCGGACAGTTGTCCATGGGGTCGCAAAGGGTCGGAATCGACTGTGCGACTGAACAACAACAAAAGAGTTTTGTAGACTCCAAAAAGCATGCTGAGAGGTAGGCAAGAAGACTGCGAGGTGTGTGCCACTTCTTCTTTTTTTTGTGCAATTTTAGATTTATTAGAAAGAGAGAAAAGTTAAAGAAATAATGGCTGTCTTTTGTAGCCAAGAATAACCGTGTACAAGCCACCAGTGAAATCCTTTCCCACCATGGTAGTACTTTGCTGTTGTATTTAGTTATCATCATAGTTACCAAGATAATGGCAACAGGCCCTATCACTTTCTGGAGAATAGATGGGGAATAAGTAGAAGCAGTGACAAACTTTTTCTTCTTAGGATCAAAGATCACTGCAGATGGTGATTGCAGCCATGAAATAAAAAGGCGACTGATTCTTGGGAGGCAAGCTATGAGAAACCTGGGGAACATAGTGAAAAGTAGGGACATCACCATTCAAAAAAAAAAGTTTGCATAGTCAAAGCAATGGTATTCCTGGTGGTAACGTATGGCTGTGAGAGCTGGACCATAAGGAAAGCTGAGCGCAGAAGAATAGATGCCTTTGAGATGTGGTGTTGGAGGAGAGACTTGAGAGTTACCTGGACAGCGAGGAGAACAAATAGGTCAATCTTAGAAGAAATCAACCCTGACTGCTCCCTATAAGGTCAAATAATAAAGATGAAGCTAAAGTACTTTGGACATCAAATGAGAAGAGAAGATTCACTTGAGAAAGCCTTGATGCTGGAAAAAGTGGAGGGCAAAAGAAGAAGGGGACAGCCAAAAATGAGATGGCTAGATTAATTTAATTTAATTAAATGTTTCGACTTGTATGCGGCCCGACTCTCAGAGTGATTCTGGGTGGCTAACAAAGTTACAAAACAAAATACAGTCAATTTACAAGGTACAGTTACAATTTACAAGGTACAATACAACATATCATCACAAATTCAATACCAAAAGGTCAATGTCATAATAACAAAATATCACAGTACTCATACGAGAAGTCCCACTGAAAATGGCCAAGAGAAAAGTCCAAAGGAGGAGTCTGGTAGTAGTGGCTGCGGTGGCGGAGGTGTCATTTTTGTAGCTGGCCTGCCCAGCTCCAATGGCCAAGTCCTGGCTTTTCATCCCCTCGGTGGGGTCTGGGGGAGGAGCGGTAGGTGTCCTTGGCTAAATAGCAGGTCAGTGGGCCGTCTTCTGCCGTGGAGAGCCGGTACGGCTTTTCAACCCCCAGGCATGGGTGGGACCTGGGGGAGGGGCAGTAGGCGTCCTTGGCTGAACACCAGGTCGGTGGGCTATCTTTTGCCATGGAGAGCCAGTGCAGCTTTTCAACCCCCCGGGCATGGGTGGGGCCTGGGGGAGGGGCAGTAGGCATCCTCGGCTAAACAGCAGGTCGGCAGGCTGTCTTCTGCTGTGGAGAGCCGGTGTGGCTTTTCATCCCCCGGACATGGGTGAGGCCTGGGGAAAGGGCAGCAGGCGTCCTTGGCCGAACAGCGGGTCAGCCAAGGATGGTATTGTAGACACAATGGGCACAGAGCTGGGTGGGTTGAAGAGGGTGGTGGAGGATAGGGGTGCAATGGTCCATGGGGTCACAAATGGTCAGAATTGACTGTGCAACTGAACAAAAAAATCAGCATTAATCATGATTGTGTTCAAACATGTTGAGAAACTATTTAATGCCACAGTGAAACTGAACAATAAGTGATCCTGGTTTCTTTCTTCCCAACAAGACAGGATTGTAAATTAGAAGCAATGAATGTTTACAGTGCTTGTAGATTGAAAAAGAGAGTCAGGGTCTGCCCTCCACTCCCTTAGCAAATCTATCACAATTCTAAAGTTTCATTACTTCCTCATTCACTTGCCAGAATAGAAGGAACTCACAACTGCCACAATTAGCTTACACTCCTTTTGCAAATCAAGACTTGACTAACCTTAAACCCTTTTCATGGGGTGAAGGGTTTTTACCCCCACCTTGTTTTTTTCTCTCTGCTATAGTTCTTGGTTTTATTCTTGCTTACAGAAATCCACAGAACTCTTTTTTCACTCCTGCCTATAGTTCCCACTTCCACTAGTTTTAAGTTGAGCTCAAAATGGCAGCTGTTGGAAAGGCTGTCAGTGGTGAAAGACCATTTTGTCTCAGAAATAGTAGTATGTAGTTCTAAGTTAAAAAGAAGAGCACCCTTTTGCCATATGGGCCCCTAAAATTATGCCTCTGGCAAAAAACATATTTTGCTCACCTGAATAGGATAGGCAAGTTCCCTTTGGTGAATTGCAAGAGTATTCATTTGACAATGTGTTGGACAAAGCTACTCAGATAATATGATGTAAGGCAGGGATTCTCACCCTGTGGCCCATGGCGCCATTTCATGTGGCCCACCACCTCCACCACACCAGGAAGTGCCATATGGTGGAGGAAGGGCAAAATGGCTGTCTGGCCCCCAAAGCTGTCTGAGGGAATGTGATCCGGCCCCCGGCTTAAAAAGGTTGAGAGCTCCTGTTGTAAGGGAAGAGGTGGTTGGCTGTGTTTGTGGTTTTCATGGTTTATATAACTTAGTTTTATTTCACTTTGCTCATACCTGGTGCCAATTCGTTTCCACAGGGAATTCATCAACAGCAACAGTTCGGACTCTTTCTGCACTGCGCTGGCTGCACAGTTGCTGTCTGCCATGGTGGAGATGTTACAAGATCTAGCTAAGAAAAACTGCCCCAGTGGCCCAATTCTACAGCTCCTTGCCAGTGTTCAGGTATGTAGGAGGAATGGCATGAATTGGACGTGGGTGTCAGTGCTATCCTCAGCCATATGGCCAAACTGAGGCTTTGTTTGTTATTGTGTATATTGCTGAATCACATCACATTGCCCTCTTGTCCACTTTACAGACAGCAGAAGAGGAAGCTACATCAATACAAGATTCCCTTCTATCTACCGAAGGTTTTTGTCCTTAGAAAACATGGGCAATGGCATTTAATTTCAGTCATACTCTTTGATGGCTTAACTATGTAGCTGTGACAATTTGAGCAGTGCTTTTCCTAGATTAAAAGGGTGGGGTTCTTCCTACGTAGGAAGGTTTGATGACCAGAAAAGATAACTCGTAGACAAAATACATTCTTTGGCCTCATCCATCAAATTCCAGGATAGTGTTATAAGAGAAGGGAAGTCGTAAGATCCAGATTGAATTCAGGGCTACAAGATGGCTGCTACATGGAGATGAGTAGATGAGGTGGTCTATATATGCAGGAGAATGGGGTAGGTGATTAGGTAGCATCAGAGAGTGATAGGCCATAAAAGTGTTTCTTATCTACTGGTACCCATAGCTTCAGTGGGACACAGAAGCCGCCTAAGAGGGATACAGGCTTACAATAAAAGTCCATTATCCAGCTATCTCCATGTCCTCTTTGCAGGTGTGATGTACCATCTCCTACTGATAATATAGTAGCTGCTGCCTGTAAACATATAAATTTATTTCTTAGATAATCCTAGTACAGAGAGTACAATTTGAGTAGTGTGATAACTGCACCTTACTGAATGGGATAAGAGAAAAGGACAAGAAAGAGGCCTCCAGAACGTTTGTCCTGTATCTGTTAAGCCAGAACTGACAAAAGGTCACTTAGGAGATACAATTTAAATAGTGTCAGAACTACATTTTGCAAATCATGGCCCTTGGACCTCTAGACAGTCCTCCAGTATTGCACTTAAGGCCTACAGGTTGAGTTATCCCTGGAAGAGTAACCCTTTGGTGGAGAGACCAGCCAAAGCATGGAAGGAAAGGGAAGAGGAGAAATAGGCTAAGGGGCTTCACACTTAGGCAGGAAGAGACAAGCATGAGGCCTTCTGGGGTAAGTCAGACTTTGGCTGGTAGAGTTCCCCAAGGACACTGTCATAAGGTTGGTGACTAACATGGGATGGAGCACAGGAGGCAGCCTCAGCAAAGGCTATAAGGCCAGTAGTAGGAAGACGTTCGACCAGGGTGTAGTGGCAGCTGATTACTCCCAATTTGTAAGGAAGTGCTTTGAATCCAGCCCGAGTTCAGTTCTGTGCTTTACAGGATCTAGCTAAAGTGCTAAGCCCTGTCCACAAAATAGAGGCAACACTTTGAATATTTTTTGTAATGTGCCCATGAAACCTGAGGTAGATCCACAGGCACCACTGACAGGAGATTCAGGTCCTCCCGTGTATATGTTTTAGAGAAGGGTCATGTCACCGTACTTGGAGAGGTATCTCCAAGCTGGTCAGGACGTCCATAGCACTCTGAAACTCCACTCTGTACCAAGTCTCATCGGGCCCTCGCTCCAGCCACTGCTGCCACCACCGGAATCAGCCGCAGACTCATTTATGACAGCCACAGATATGTTTACGGCAGCTCTAAATGGTGGGGGTACCACCAGTCTGGTCCCCTCCACTGTCTGAGGGAGTGCAACCTGGGCCCCGACTTTAAAAGGTTGGCGACCCCTGCTATAAGTGGATGAAAGATCAAATATTAACAGCATTTATGTTCTTCCTAATAACTGTAGAACAGATACCAAAAAGAGCCGCTGAAGTTGGTGGAAGCTGTAAAAAAGATCTTACAAGGGGAGCAAGCAGCCATTCATCAGCAGGTGAGATGCCTTCCAAGGGGTATTCTTGGGATGTCATCGTGATTCCTAAATGATCCCAGTTCTATATAACCACCCCAGCCACCATTAACCTTATAATATCTTTAGGGTGGCCAGTGCATATCTGCTTTGTCCAATTGTGACTCCTCCAGTGCTAGTCACCCCATCACTCCCTACCTGTCTAGTGTGTTCCTTTTCATTGACCGTTCTCTGTTGTGCCCTTGAACCTCACTATCATCTGTAATAATAATTATCTTAGTACTGCAGAGCTGGAAGGGAAACTATAGATCATCAAGGCCAACCTCTGTCAAGGAGGCACAGTGGGGAAATTGAACTCCCATCTTCTGGCTCTACAGCCAGATACTCAAACCACTGCCTTTTCTAAATACCAAATCTCACTGTGGGTCCGTGTTCATGTTATTTGTTGTCACTCATAGCATTTCTCATGATATATTTCATTCTTACAGAAACCCAATGTGGGCTTTAAATAAAAAATCAGAACTACATATGGCTGAATGTTGCTAAGGCTGAAAACATAAATTTTGAATCCAGGCTTTCTTGGTCATGTGCAAACCAATTTTCATTCCAAATTGGTATGCATTCAATATCTTGCTCCAGCCACATCCCTTCCTTTCTACATTCAGGCCCTTCTGAATGTAGTCTTCCAGCTTTCACAGCTGTACAGAAATCAGAAGGATGGACATAATCAAGGGAAATAGATGGACACAACCAAGGGAAATCTGTGTTAAGAGGAACACATTTTTGTGATTTCATGCTTGAAGATGAAGAGTTGCTCTACTGACACATATGCCAAAGGCCTTTCTAGGCCAAACTCCTGCCTGTTAGTGGCCAGCAAGATGCCTCTCGAGACGCTGAAACTAGCTTCAAACTGGCTTATTTTGTTTTGAAGATAAAAGCAGCCGTGACAGGCTCTTGATCTTACCAGGGACCCTACACCTAGTTTCATGCTGTAGACTTTTCGCACCAGTTGTTTGTTCTAGTGGTGCAGATTACTGCAGGCAGCTCCATAGGGAAAAGTAATTTCTTGAAGGGGAGCAGTTTTAGAAGAGAACTTATGTAGCCTTCTGATCAGGATCATATTTGGATTGTGTCCCTGCAGCTGTCTTTTCTTCAAAATAAATGGGGTTTGGCTGGGTGTGGTTTGGCAAAAGCATGTTTATCACAGCGTGAAGTTTTCAGTGACAGCGGCTAAACTCCTCCTCCTTCCCCAACTTAATCTGCTCTGGAAACCATTATAGTCTCTCTGGTTCAGAGAGTGGGGCAGTGGATTGGCTGCATGGTTAGGACCACTAGAATTTATAAACACTGAGTCCATGTAGAACAGCAGCAATCAGAATAAAGGGGTTCTGTTGCTACCCTGACATCTGCTCAGACTTAATCTTTTCCAACACGTGGCTGCTTCCCTTGTATGCTTTTCTTCACCAAAGCTTATGTTAGTCTCCTCTGGCCCTCCATTGCGGTGAAGTGACCCATCTGAGACTTAGTCAATTGGCACTGACTTGTGAATTATTTCTGACTGTCAGTAGTTTTAACCTGATCTTGGGAAGATTACCTTTTTGGATGGCAACTGCCAGGCCATGTTTATTGAGCACTCCCCCCAAATAAAAACTACTGACATAACACATCAGAGAGTAAACAAAACAGAACAACAAAAGACAAAAAAAAACATTTTGGCACCTTAAAGACTAACGTCTGTATTTAAATGTGAGCTTTGATGGATCACGTCCACTTTGTCAGACATAAAAGAGCACTTCAAAGGCTAAGTCCTGTATTTAAATGTGAGCTTTCATGGATCGAGTCCACTTTGTCAGACAGTATAACTCATAACACAAATTGTATAACTTTTAGAGATAAATTGCATCAGGTTAACAAGTCACTATAGACTTCTGTTGTGTATTGATTTGCATACTCAACCTGTAACAGGTAATGTCTACAGTAATTTTTTAAGCTGTAGCTGTTCCGTTCACAAAGCTATGCTGATAACATTACACCAGCTTAACTAGTTACTGCTTCTTGTAGTTTCAGCACTTGAGCAGCTTCATCCCCCGCAAGCAGGAACAGCTGTTGTTTGAATTCAGTTTGCAAAGACTACAATACCGCCTGCAGGAGATCAAGACCCTCCAAGAGACCTTAAGACAAATGAACGGGAACGTAAATGGTGAGGACATGGGGAGGGAACAGCACAAAGGGCTGGAAGGATGGGACAATGGCAAGATAAGGGGTTGTGAGATTCTGAAAGTTGGTCTTCCTCACCCTCCGCCATACATTTTCGCTTTTACAGTCTAACACTGGTATAGTTGATTGATTCACAGCAGAAAATCAATGCTTTGAAAGCTGAAAATTGATTATTATGATTTTTTTTTTTTGCCTGCAAGGCAGACAGTCTGCCCATAATTGATTTTAGGAGTGTAAGTCCCTGCTGAGTACTTGCAACATTCAAGCTAGGCAGTGGAAGAGAGATACACAATTACTATGTAGGTGCATGCTACTGTATTCTAATACCCACTCAATCCAGGAAGTAATGAGGGTGTTGGTAGAACAAACAGCTGTGAAAATCTAAAAATGTCAACTATATCCCTAGCATCTACAGAGCCACAGTCCACTGTTCAAAGGCTACAATGGTGAGGATACACTAAAGCCAGTGAATGCTAACTGGAAAATTTACACACCCAAAGACAATTCGGGAAGCTCTTGTGGGCCAGGTAACAATGACCCATTTGTTGTGGCTTCTGAGTTGTGTCTGGAGGTCAGATTTGTGTCCCCTTGTACCACAAGGATGGTTTTGAAACATGATATTGTTGAGATATAGAGTAAACCCATGTGTTGCAAGGGTGTGTCAGCGGAAGTCTGAGAATACAATGAACAGCACAGCAACCAGACATATACTGCATTTGTAAAAAATTGTTTCACTTGTAGCAAAAATCAGTGTTCAAGTTATTTCCAAGTCATACACGGCAATAGCAGATAGTCAGAACGTTGTTTCAAAATCAAAGCAGAATAGTCTTTTCTTCTTACCAGCCCTTGTCAATCACGGAAAAACAGTCCAGTATAGTTTGCAAAGCAGTAAGCAAACAGAAGAACAGATCTTCATCAAACAGTGAACAGCAAGCAAGGGTAATGAGCTATGGCTGAGTTACCTGTGTCTACAGTCTTCCTTTTAACCACATCACTAACAGAATGAACCAATAAGGTAATACAGTGACTAAGCAGAATCAACTCAATACTCTTAAAGCAACAGACACACCACACTGGTCTATATAATGTCCTTCCCAACAAGTTAGGGAATAACCTAATTCCTAACAGATATCGCAAAGGAATGGGAGGAGAGGTCTTCCAACAAACCAATGAGATGTCCCCCTTGATAGGCCTGTAGAAAGGACTTAGAATTGTCCTTGGGCAAAGGTCTATGACCCATGAGAGGAGGAAAATGGAAGGCTGGAGAACAAACAGGGAATGCCAAACTGACAAGTGGTGCAGCCATACCCAGTACCCATAGCACAGGTTAGGGGGTTGAGAAGCGATAGAGTGGTTTGGATGCCTAAGAAGATGGAGTAGAAATAGCCTGTGTTTGGAAATCCCATACAGATTCTAGTTCTGACTTTTTGGTCCTCAGTTTCTTTGCAGCTGAACACACTGGATCTGCAATATCCTATGCAAGAAAACTTGCCAAGAAATGTAAGTAACCCAGCTGGCACGGTGGTTTGTTAGTTCTGCAGACAGTTTCCTTACATTGTTTCATTCTGCCCAAAACAATAATGTCCGGTGGGAATTCTGTAGACATAATATACTGTATCTTGATTTCAGGAAAGCCTTTCAGAATGTGCCCCATGATATTCTGATTAGTAGGCTAACTAGATATGGCCTGGATAGCACAAGTGTCAAGGGGCTACACAGTTGGCTACAGAATCATACTCAGAGAGTGTTTATCAATGGCTCCTTTTCAAACTGGGATGGTAACAAGTGGGGTACCACAAGGCTGAGTCCTGGGCTCGGTGCTTTTTAAAAATTTCATTAATTACTTGGATGAGGGAGTGCAGGGAATATTTATCAAATTTGTGGGTGACACAAAAGTGGGTGGAATAACTAATACCTTGGAAGCCAGAAACAGAATTCAAAAAGCTTCTAACAGGCTTGAATACTGGGCTGAAAACAACAGACTGAAATTTAACGATAAATGCAAAATTTTACGGGGGGACGGACCAAATGTACAGTTACAAGATGGATATACAGTACATGGCTCAGTAATGCTACAAGCCAGAAGGCTCTTGGTATTATTGTAGGTCAAAAGCTGAATATAAGTCAACAAGTGGCTGCAAAAAAGGACCTCAGTGACTCAAGTGGAAAAAGATGCTGAACTGGCAGTCAGCAGGTCAGCAGTTCAAGACCCAAGCACTGCATGACAGAATGAGCTCCCATCTCTGGCCCAGCTCCTGCCAACCTAGCAGTTCTAAAGCAAAAAAATTGCAAGTGGATAAATAGGGAACACTTCGGAGGGAAGGTAAACAGCATTTCGTGAGCTCCGGTGTTTAGTCATGCCTACCATGTGATCGCGGAAACGTCTGCAGAAGCAGACAGTGCTGGCTTTTTGGCTATAAACAGAGATGAGCACTGATCCTAGAGTCAGATATGATTGGCTTTCAAGCAAGGGTGCCCTTTATCTAACAAAAGTATAATCTCCAAAACCAATGAAGTGTTAGTTCCCCTTTATTCAGCACTAGTCCAACCACATCTAGAGTACTGTGTCCAGTCCTAGACACCATACGTTAAGAACAGGGGCGTAGCTACCGCCGTATCTGCCGTATCAATTATACGAGGGGCCCGGGCCACAGGGGCCCCCAACGTGCGTAAGCAAAAATTAATAAAAACTTCCCAAATTTTTTTTTATTTCACAAATGACAAAAGTCAAAAAAAAGCAATTTCTTTTTTTCCCGCGTAAAGTTGGCAACACCCTACATCGGTTATCGCGGGCTGCGGGATTTCCCCGTTTAAGTCATTTACTTCAATGGGGGAATCCCACAATAATTGATGTACATACGATGAATAATTGTTTTTTTAATTTTATGCAAAAAAAATTTCTTTTGTGAGAAATCTTTACCCTTCCTAAGGGCCCCCAAACAAATTTTTATACGGGACCCCACCAAGGCACGCTACGCTTCTGGTTAAGAAGATACTAACAAACTGGAACAGGTTCAAAGGAGGGTAACAAGGTTGATCAGGGAGTTGGAAACCAAGCCTTTGTGGAAAGACTGAAATAACTGGCATGAGAAAATGAGACTAAGAGGGGATATGATATAATTTTTTAGATTCTTGAATGATAGTAGTAAAAAGGAGGGGCAGGATCTGTTCTTGGTCATACCAGAGTGCAGAACACATGTCACAGTGATGTGACAATTGATCCACTTACTTCAGGATGTGGTGACAGCTTCAACATTGGAAACATTCAAAAGAATATCAGACAACTATTTGTCAGATCTGTTTTGGATTCCTGCATTGAGCAGGGGGTTGCACTTAATGGCCTCATAGTCCCCTTCCAGCTCAGTTATTCTATGGTTCTATTAAAAAAACCGTAAGAATAGCTTGCAAATGTAGGTCTAATACTGCTTTCCATTTATAGCATTTGTGGCATTTATGATATTAGCCATACGTGTTTAGGTCCCACACACACCCTCTTCTTCCAAATAGGCAGGTTTTGAGACTTGCTTGTACTAAAAGTGGAGTTAACATTTCCAAATTTGAGGTTCTGGGCTTGATCCTGGATTTGGCTGCATCCCTGTTTTAATATTTTAAGTCCCTCTCCCTTGCACATGAATGCATGCAGACCCCATTCATTTCTGTGTCTGAATCTGGTTTATATTGAACTCTTTTCTTCTGGTCTTTTCTTGTAGTCTCTCCAAAGTCTTCAAACTCTCTTCCTCAATACGATCAGTGAACTTGAGAAGGCAAAGAACATGGTGTTGTACAGGCTTGTGATTTGGACGAGGCAGCAACAGCTGGCAGGCAATGGAGCTCCCTTTGATGAGGACCTGGGCCCACTGCAGAAGAGGTCAGTAGCTGAGCAAGGCCTCAATGACAGTTACTATTCTGCAGTGGCAGGAGGTTGTCTGCCAAGAGAGGGGTAGCAAGAATGGGTGAAAAAAGAGTGTTGCAGGGAGGAAAGTGTGAAGCGTATAAGTGCCAGTGTTCAGGGATGTCCAAGGGGGAAGGCCAGTAGGAAGGCCAATCGTAATCCAGGGTCTTTACTGAGGAATCTGCCTATTTAGGGTGGAAATAAGCAGCAAAGCATAGGCACATGAACCAAACAAGGGCTGCTGTCAGCCAAATCACAGAAGCTTTCAGAGGGAAATGGACAGGGCTTCCACTCTGCCCTAGATCTGCAGTCAGCAACAATGCTTTGCTGTGTTGATGGTGCTTGGGCTTGGCTGCCTTTATTTTCTGAAGGCTAGACACTTTCCTTCTTCACCTGCCATTCCCAGGGATTACTACCAGAGGCTCCTTTGACCTGGCTTCCCCTGGCACAGGCTGAAGCCTCTGAGCTTACTGCCTCCTCTTCAGAAGGGGTCTTGGCTTCCTTTGCCCTAGGTTGGGACTCCTCGGCTTCCTCTTCATCTCCCTATTCTGAAGAAAGGGCCTTAACTAGATGAGACATGACGGGAAGTGTTGATGTCAGTTTGGTGCAGCCCAGATAGACAGCAAAGATAGGAAACGATCCAGGCAAGGTCTCTCGTGGAAGCACCTTCATTGAACCATCACTTTGCTACACTTATTCTTGGTTCAGAACAGAGGACCACCAAACCATTCTGAACACACCAACATTGTCTGATTTTGGGAGCTAAACAGAGTTAGGGCTGAACAATATTTAGTCAAGAAGAAATATTGGAAATCTCCTGGCTAGAGCAGGAAAAACCTGCCTGAAATTATGGATATCCGTTGTTGTTTGGTTTTAACAATAAAAGGCTTAGATCCATGGTTCCCAGCCTGCCCCACAGGGAGGCAATTTGATTTGGAGGGATGCAATTCAAGAATGAGTTAGACCAAGTTAGCGGCCTTTTACGCTTCCTCCACGTGAATAGGAGTTCACTTTTTGAATAATAAGGATTATATGTCGGAGGTAGGGGTGGGAGATAGATAAGGATTTTAGAGATGTTTAGGTGGGGCATAGCCAAAAAAGGTTGGGAACCACTGAACTAGATGAACTACCCTAGTGTAAGGCAGCTTCCTGTGTGTCTGGACTAATTGATGTTGGGAAGAGCCTGGATTCTTAGTGTCCTTTGTCATAACTTGTTTAGAAGACACTGTGTACCCCTTGCACGAAGCAAAAGTTCTTTTAGGAAGAACTTAAAAACATGGCTGGCGGGACAGGTATGGGGCCCTGGCAGT
This sequence comes from Furcifer pardalis, assembly GCA_030440675.1. Classification (NCBI taxonomy): domain Eukaryota; kingdom Metazoa; phylum Chordata; class Lepidosauria; order Squamata; family Chamaeleonidae; genus Furcifer; species Furcifer pardalis. Next base: position 26,247,917 of record CP126893.1, read on the forward strand.
ACCATGACCCCAGCTCGCTGGCTTGTTTGAGCCCCCCCCCCCCGGTCTTTTAATCTTTTAATATTTTATCTTTAAGTTGTTTTTAACTTTTTAATTATTATTGGGACCTGTTGATTTTTATAAATTTTAAAAACTTTTTAAATTTTATAATTGTAATTTTGAAGTTTTTAATAATGGGTTTGGGTTATGTTGTGTTATGCTTTTATGATGTTGTAAACCGCCCTGGGTCGCCCCAGTGAGAAGGGTGGTATAAAAATGTAAATAAATAAATAAATAAATCAGAATTCTACAGGCAAGTGCAGTTAAACATTCTCTGCAAAGAGAAACTAACTTCTCTACCCTTGTTTAAATTGTATAAGCTTAGCATATTTGTGGAATCCCTTTTCCTTTGCACAGTAGTAGTCCATATTGCTTAATCTTTTCCATGATTTCTTCTGGTGTTGTTGAAAACAATGTTAAAAACTGAGTTGAAACCCAGGCACTAGGGACCTCATTAAACAATACATTTGACTTCTGAAATTTCAGCAGGCATTATATCCACCCAGCCTTGAGTTCTTTTTTGTTTTCTTTTAATGTAGTTGGGAAAACTCAGAAAGCAGGCTTCTATGCTTAATACTACATTCTACACTACCTTCCCCCAAAGAACTGTAGCCCATCTAGATGACATCCCCATTCAGAAAACCAGGGATGGAAGAATCCAGCCAAGCTTTCCTTAATGATCTAATCCTGGCTAAATTTGCTGATCATCTAAGATGCTCCTCTAAATTGCGACAGATCTGAAAAATGAACTTTTTAAAAAGTTGGCTATAAACGCGGTTGATCAGTGTACTTCACTCTTGGAGTTTGTATATTCTTGGAATATAAGTTGTGGGGGAGACGGGGGGGGTGGCTAAATCTAGACCTCATATTTTTCTTGGCAGGTTTGAAAGCCTGGTGAACGTTAGTTTCCAGCTCCGCCTGGTGTTGGTCTCCTCTGCAGCTGAGCTTCAACCTGGTCTTCAGGAAAGTCTGGACAATATCATCAGTGCCCTTATCAAGAAGTAAGGAAGCTGCTAAGTACTATCCTTCTCCTTGCTTTCAACACATGACTTTTCTCCCTCACTCCAGACTAAATAACACAGTCTGCACTCTGTTATGGTTATAAGAAGAAAATGGCACCTCCTGTCTGCAGATGGCTCAAGAAATCCATTACCGGAAGTAATAGGCAGAAAGCCTGGCACAGTGTTAGATACTTCCTCATGAGTGGGAAGAGACTGTTGTCCTTGTTCTACCAATCCAGGGCAACAAGTTTCCCTCTAGCTCATTCAAGCATTCATTGAGTTTGGGGTCTAGGACTCCTAGGGCAGTGGTAGCGAACCTTTGGCACACGTGCCAGAGGTGGCACTCAGAGCCCTCTCTGTGGGCATCCGTGCAGTCACCCCAGCACAGAGTTTGCCTCACCCCTCTGCCCAGCAGCCCAATGGGAGCACTTCTTCCCTCTGCTCACAGCCCAATGGGAGCATTTCCTTCCTCCCCTGTTGCTGTGTTGGCACTTTAAGATTAATAAGTGGGTTTTTGGTTGCAGTTTGAGCACTCGGTCTCTAAAAGATTCACCATCACTGTCCTAGGGTCTGACCTAATAAAATCCCCTCCTTGCCAGAGCGTGTTACAGAATGACTGCAGGAGTTATAATGTAGGAGTTATAATTCTCTGCCTATGCCTTTCTCCAAATCTTTACACGAGGTCTGACACAGAAGAGACAGGGATCCACTGTTAGCCCTGTGTGTTGATCCTTTTTTTCCTAGCAGTTGCACATAACATATAGCATGATATTGTTGTGCTGTTTCCCCACCCCCACCGGCTGTAAGCAAAGGGGTAAATGAACAACTGCGTAGGAAAAGACAATTACATCCTGCAACCCATGGTATAAAACTAGACATCAGGACTATGGGCAGAGTTACAACAGATTTATGTGGTTTTTTAAAAAATGTGGTCAGTTTTCTGAGGCAAGAGAGAACCAAGAGTGCTACATTTTTCAATAAGTTGTTCCATATGAACAAAAGAACTTCCTGGGGACCATTGCGATTGTGCAAACAGGAGATGGCTGTTCTATTTTTTCCATCTCGGTGATTTGGTTTGCTTGGAAATCTTAGCAATAGCAGAGTAAATTATTGTTGAGCCAAGCATATTCCCCCCCCCCCCCGGCATGTCTTAGTGGAATGTAAAATATCTGTTTTTGTTTCCAGGGATAGGAATCAGACATGACAAAGTCCTTTCCTTCTTGATTCCCTTTTCCACCCTTTTCTCACCACTCCTCTTCCTTGTCAGAAGTGTTTTAAGATTGTGCTTGGTTCCCCATCAATTTCAGTAGGCAAGTTTAGTTTTAAAGTTGGGTGGCGATTCGGGAGTCAGGGTTCAACCATTCACCCAATGGTGGACTATGGCCAAATCTATTGCCGTTGATCCATTGATGTTTTCAAGGCAACAATTTTGACACTGCAGTGGCAGCTGTTGAGAGAGGCATGGTCCTAGTCAAGTGGTTGTTTTTGACCACGGAGTTTCTTACTTCTGGTCTACTCTAAACCCAGCTTGTGGGGTTGGAAATTGAGGGTTGTTGTTGACTACCAAGACCTTTGTCTTAGCTGGCTTCCACACATCTAATTAAAACTGCCAACAGTGGCACCTTTAAGGATAATACACTTTGTTTAGTATAAGTCAGTGATTGTGAACCTTTTAGAGATTTGAGTGCCCAAAGTGCAACCCCAAAACCACTTATTTATCACAAAGTGCCAAAACAGCAATAGGGGAGGGAATAAGCGCTCCCATTGGGCTGCTGGGCAGAGGGGCAGGGTGAACTCTGTGCTGAGGGAAGGGAGGAAGCATTCCCATTGGGCTGCTGGGCAGGGGGTCGGGGAGAACTCTGTGGTAGGGGGACGGTGCATGTGCCAACAAAGGGCTCCGAGTGCCACATCTGACACACATGCCATAGGTTCGCCACCACTGGTATAAGTTTTCTTGGCCTGTAGTGTTCTACAAAGGCATGCCTCATAGTTGTCTCTCTCCCCCCCCCTTTTTTTTTTTTTTTTTAGGTCATTTCTGGTGGACAAACAGCCTCCTCAAGTTCTGAAGACTCAAACCAAATTTCAGGCTACAGTTCGCTTCCTTTTGGGGCCTCAGTTGCTCAACCCTCCACACATATCCTTTATGGTCACTGCTGACATTGTGACAGAAAAACAAGCCCGAGAATTTTGTGCCAAGCCTTCTGAGGCTGTTTTTAGGTGAGTGAAACCATTTAAGTTTTATAGCCAACCTTCCTGCAGCTTTGTTACTTTCTTAGTTACATTTGCTTTGGAAATATCAGTCTAGCCAGGATATATCAGTCTAGCCAGGATATTGTGCTATGGTCATAGAGTAGACCATACTGCCAGCAACTCAACGCTGATCATCAGGCAGCATTTAAGTAACCTGACAACACTGAGGACTAATGGCTTTGGGTGGTGAAGTTCACAGGGAAGGTTGATAATCCCCCAGTGGATTAAGCCCTCCTAGAAACCCATCTTGATGCAGGGCAGCAGGTTAATAAATATTGACCTGGGGCTGATGAGGACTTTGTATGGCAAAAGGGCTCAGGACTAGAAAGTGGCTCCTGGAACTTGATCAGTGGTATAGGTGTCACACTGCGATGCAGAAGGCAAATGAAAGACCACTGCATTACTGTATTTGCCAGTGTATACAACGCATCGGGGTATAAGATGCACCCCATTTTTATACACATTTTAAAGAGAAAAAATTATTTTCTTCTTTGTGTCATTAATTTTCAAAATTAACTCCAGGAGCAGGGGAAGGCAGTCAGAGGCTGTGGGATGGGAAGGAAATGGGCTTTAGTCCAATTTCCACACCATTTCCCCAGCCCTGGCTGCTGGTGGCCAGTGGCTGTGAGATGGGGGGAACCTTTTGGGGAGGATGGAATGGGGTGGAAAGAAGGTTCCTTTGAAGTCATTTTCCCCCATCCCACAGCCGTTGGCTGCCAGGAGCTGGGGGGGAAATGGATTTCAAAGGAGCCCACTTTCCACCCCATTCCACCACCACCCAAAAGGGCTTCTCCCATCCCATAATCCCTGGCCACCAGCAGCGGGGGGGGGGGATGGGGTGGAAAGAGGGCTCCTTTAAAGCCCATTTTTCCCCAGCTTCTGGCAGTCAACAACTGTGGGATCAGGGGGAAATGGATTTCAAAAGAGCTCCCTCCATTGCCCCCTCCCTGAAAATGGGCTTTCCCCCATCCCACAGCCACTGGCTACCAGCAGCTGGGGCGGGGAAAATGGGGTGGAAACAGGGCTCCTTTAAAGCCTGTTTCCTCCCAGATCCCACAGCTGGTGGCCACCAGCAGCTTGGGAGGGTAGAATGGGGAGGGGGGGAGAGGGCTTCTTTGAAGTTGCCCGCAAGGCTCCAGCCGCTGCTAATTTTTATTACCGGGATATAAGACACACTCTGTTTTTCAAGTGAATTTGAAGGGGGAAAAGCACGTCTTTACTCCAGCAAATACGCTATATTGTCACCAAGACAATCTTCATGCCTGATTGACATGAGGATAGCCAACATTCACAATAGAAGATGACATTTGAAGAAGAGTTCTGAAGTAGAAGGGAACAGCTTCTCTTTTGAATAATAAACATTCCAGGAGAAAAGGATTAGATGGGGCTTAGCAGTTAAGACACTGAACTTGATGACTGGAAGGTCGGCAGGCTGGTAGTTCAAGACCTGAGTACTGCATGACGGAGTGAGCTCCCGCCTCTGTTCCAGCTCCTGCCAACCTAGCAGTTCAAAAGCAAGAAATTGCAAGTAGATAAATAGGGGCCACTTCGGTGTCTAGTCATGCTTGCCACGTGTCCCTGGAAATGTGTGCAAACACAGACAGCGCTGGCTCTTTGGCTATAAACAGAGATGAGCACTGAACCCTAGAGTCGGATATGACTGGCTTTCGAGCAAGGGCAACCTTTATCTTTTACCCTCTTTCCCCACTTCCTCTTGTGTTTACTATGACCTGGGTTGCCATTTGTCCTCTCCTCCATGACCTACACACACACTTTCTTCTTTCTCTTCCACCTTCCAGTCATTCGCTATCTCTTCTTACCCTGGTGTTTTCTCTTCTTACTAGCAGAAAAATGCCTCTCCTAACAGCTTTTAACTTTAATGGAGATGGTTGGGCAGGCTGTGGAGGAAGCTGTAATCATGCCCACCTTCTTTTTGTTTCACCAGCTTCTTCCTAGGAAATGCATAGGGAAGGTGCCAGACACAACTGCAGCTTCCTTCCTATGTAACACACCCATTTTTTTCTGATTAGATTTAATATGAAAGCAATTAAGAGAGGCAGGAAGTTTTTACTTTCCTCTGAGGAGCAAAATATGACCATCTTGGAGGGCGGAAGTGAGAGGAAATGTGAAAACAAAGAGGCAACAAAATTGATGAAGTCATAAATCTTGAAGTAGCAGAAAAGATAATTATTTCTCATTTCAGTCTTTATCAAAGTCACATTTCCTATTTAAGACAGCCTCAGCACATGTTGATGAAAGCAAAACAAATACTTTGCTTTGGATCCAGATGTGTATTTTTATGTGTTTACGTGTATTTTATGTGTATTTTTATGTCTATTTAATGTGTATTTATTTTTAATGTCTATTTTATGTCTATTTTTATGTTTTTTATGTCAATTTAATTTGTATTTTTATGTGTACTTATTTTTATGTTTTTTTTTACTTTGGCTCTGCCCATGTCATTGGCTCCGCCCATGACATCATGACATTATGATGTTGGCTCCACCCACAATGTCAGCTCCACCCACTGTGGTAGTAAAAATTTTGGCTGCCCATCACTGTCCATGAGTATCCATACTAATGGGTTTTCCCATCCACGCAAGCACAGTTGGTCGGCTCTTCCAAGCTTAGCTTTCAAAAGAAAGTGCTATCCCAGTATGCCTAACATTGGGCCCTCACCCTGCTCCCTCCGTTCCATTTTTTCCACAGATCGTCTGGTCGTGTTTCTTCCAGGCTCCCGTATGCCTTAACTATTGGGATGTTTTCTTTTAACTTTGATAGTTAAAGTTGTTCCTTGTTAGTTTTTAGTATTGTTTAGCTTGTGTTGTCTTTGCCAAATCAGAGATCAGTAGTAGATTATGTAATGAACTACGAACTGTTAACATCAAATGTAAAAGTAAAGCGGAAGAACATTAAAAATAAAAATCTGATTTTTTAAAAGTCCCCTGGATTGCAAAGAGATCAAATCAGTCAATCCTAAAGGAAATAAATCCTGACTGCTCCTTGGAAGGACAAATACTGAAGATGAAGCTCAAGTACTTTGGACACCAAATGGAGATGGCCTTGATGCTGGAAAAGATTGAAGGCAAAAGGAGAAGGGGGCGGCAGAGGATGAGATGGTTAGACAGCATCGTTGACGCAGTGGGTGTAGATCTGGGTGCACTATGTAGGCTGGCAGATGATGGAGGAGCCTGGTGTATGATGGTCCATGGGGTTGCAAAGGGTCGGACTCTATTGTGACTGAACATCAACAAAAAAATCACGCAATTCAAAGTATATGTAGTGCAGAGGTGGGCATTTTTCCTAGTGTCTGGAACATTAGAGCTGCTGGGACCAATTGTGGGCTACATTGCAGCGGAATGTTTTCTGATCCATGCTATTGCTGTAGAAATTCAAGTATTGGTTGGGTTTTTTTTTCTCATCTAAACTGGCATTAAATGATAATAGTGAAAGACCCTGCTAATTAAAGATAGAAACATTTAAACATTAGTTCTGGGAGACATGTGTTGCTTTTGTCTCTTTCAATGTTGCACCAAAACAATTGCACAACTGTGAAGATTTAGAATAGCCTTGGGAGTCCTGTTTCTGATGTCCCCTTCCATAGTTCCTCTTCAGACATCTCCTTGGCTGAACAGTAGGGTTTGCAGAAGACAGGAAGAAATGCTTTCTGTTTTCATCACAGAGGAAGGAAAAAAGAGGATGTGGTTTCGGTAGCAATATCATCATGAAGTTTTGCTGCATATCTCCTTGTGAGAAGAACACATCAAGGGAGAGAAGTTCTAGTCTAGGGGTGCCCAAACTTTTCAGGCCGGGGGCTGGTCACATGGTTCAGCGGGCCGGTCACGTAGTTCCTCCCAGTGGAAGCAGAAGTAAAATGTGTCTTTCCATCTGTTTTGCAAAGGATGAGGTAGATTTTTAGGCTGCCATTTTCTCTGCTTAATCTAGTCTGTCTTTTCTTAAATTATTCTGCTTGCAGGGGGAAAAACTTTTTTTAACAGGGAGGTTGCAAAAACAAGGCTAGTAGGACAACACCGAGATGGGCTGAAAAATAGCTTTGGGGACTACAGGTGCCCTACCCTGAGAAGAGGGAAGAGTCTTCATTTGGTTGAACATGTAACTCTGGATCTTTAAAGATGACTTTGCACAGAGTATTACTGATGGTTTGGGTCCCAGGGTGCATTTTGAAAGGAGTTGCCTCACAGCAGCAGATAAGCCTTTATCTTGGCAGCTGGCACCTAATCAGATTTTATTGATTTGTTAACACAGGCTGTGTTTAGCTAAATGGGTTGAACAAGTTACAGTTAATTTGTGATTAATTTCAGAGCCAATTTCATTTGCCTTTTATTAGCAAATTTGTTCTGTAGATCAGAGGTTCCCAACCTAAGGCCAGGTGGCCAGATCTGACCTGTGGCACCATTTCATGTGCCGCCCCACCCCGCCAAAGGTATTTGAGAAATAAAATGGCCACCCCTTTGAAGCTGTTGGGACAAAATGGCCATCCCCCATTGTTCAGGCAGGGCAAAATGGCCTTCTGGCCCTCGAAGCTGACTGAGATGATGTAACCCAGTCCCTGACTTGAAAAGTTTGGGAACCCCTGGTGTAGATGATCAAGAATTCATACATATTGTTCTTCTATCCTCTTCCAAGTTCAAAAGCTAACATATTCTGGAGTTTAAAATCATTTCAGAAGATTTAAGGAGGAGCCATGGTGGCACAGTGGTTAAACTGCTGAGCTGCAGCAAGAACGGTTGTGAGTTCAATCTTGACTAAGGATCAAGGTTGACTCAGCCTTCCATCCTTCCGAGTTTGGTAAAATGAGTATCCATCATGTTGGGGGCAAAAGCCGAACTACCTTGTGAACCACCCAGAGCACTATGCGGTGGTATATGCGTGTCATTCTTATTGCTGTTTTTTCCTTCTTCTAAGAACAGAGGTTTTATTTTATTTTTAACCATGACAAGTTAATGCCCACCATGCCATACATGTCACTGCCTTCTCCTTGCATATTTCTTTAGGTTCAAGTTGACAACGCTGTACAGTGGAACCTTGGTTAACAAATGGCTTACTTAACATAAAAATCACATAACAAAAGGAAATCCATAGAAAATAGTGGCTTGGTTTATGGGATTCTTTTTTTTTTTTTTTTTGGAATGGGTTAATTGGTTTTCAATGCATTCCTATGGGAAACCACGTTTTGGTTGATGTATTGTGGTTTTCAATGGGAAATTCCATTCAGTGCATTCCTATGGGAAATTCGGTTGAAGCAATTTTTGCTGTAAGTAACATCCCAGAGAATGCATTACTTACATTAACCAAGGTTCCACTGTATCATGGTTTGGCAGAAATGACTAACACTTGCTATCTTTTGGTTTCAGTGAAAGTACTGGAGAAATTGTGAACAACACAGCTTCTTTGGAAACAAACGCCACCAGCAATGCCTGTTGTGCTATCTTCAAAAATATGGTACATACAGCCGTGAATTTTGGGAAGGAGCAATTGAGATAGAAGTGCAGCCTCATGGGCGGGTAGAAGTAAACTCAACAAATTGTTGTGGTAAATTGAAAGAAGACGAGTGTGAGGCTCTTTACCTCAGTTTTTAGTGGGCTTGCTCATTTATTGCTAATTTCTCTAGAAATTGCAAATCTATTTCTAAGGCAGCCTCTTATCCAAATTTTGACCAAGTTTTATCATGCCTAGGTTTTGGAAATGCAGTAACATTTTGAATGCCCTGGAACCATTCTCTGGGATGGTTATGCTTGGGCCTTGTCTAAAGGTGCACTAGGTCAGGACAAGAGAGTTTTGAGGTGGTGAAGAAATTTGCCCTACAGTACATCACTTCACACTGTCGCCCTGAACCCTTTACCCTGAACAGCAATGTCTTAATTAAAACAACAACAGATATCCTTGTGAAGAGAATACTGGCCCCTTAGGAAGAACATCAACAATTTGAGATACGCAGATGATACCACCCTAATGGCAGAAAGTGAGGAAGACCTAAAGAAGCTCCTGATTAGGTTGAAGAAAGAAGAGAGTGCAAAAGCTGGCTTCAGACTCAACATCAAGAAAACCAAGATAATAGCAACAGGCCCTATCAGTTCCTGGAAAATAGATGGGGAAGAAGTGGAAGTAGTCACAGACTTTACTTTTTTAGGATCAAAGCTCACTGCAGATGGTGATTGCAGCCATGAAATAAAAAGGCGACTGATGCTTGGGAGGCAAGCTATGAGAAACCTGGGGAACATAGTGAAAAGTAGAGACATCACCTTGCAGACTAAAATTTGCATAGTCAAAGCAATGGTATTCCTGGTGGTAATGTATGGTTGTGAGAGCTGGACCATAAGGAAAGCTGAGCGCAGAAGAATAGATGCCTTTGAGATGTGGTGTTGGAGGAGAGTTTTGAGAGTCCCCTGGACAGTGAGGAGAACAAATAGGTCAATCTTAGAAGAAATCAACCCTGACTGCTCCCTAGAAGGTCAAATAGTAAAGATGAAGCTAAAGTAATTTGGACATCAAATGAGAAGAGAGGATTCACTTGAGAAAGCCTTGATGCTGGGAAAGGTTGATGGCAAAAGAAGAAGGGGCGGCTGAAAATTAGATGGCTAGATGGTATTGTGGACGCAATGGGCACAGAGCTGAGTGGGTTGGGGAGGATGCTGGAGGACAGAGGTGCCTGGCGGGCAGTGGTCCATGGGGTCAACATGGGGTCTTGTGCGGGTGAACAAGAAGAAGAAGAAGGAAGAACAGTTCTAGTTTGTTCTTCTATAATCTTTTGCACTTGTAGAGAATGAAAAGCCACCCACAGTCTAAAGTGGGCCAGTCCAGTATGCTACCTCAGCTTGCTTCATATTCCCACCTCTCATACTTACTGACTTTAGCTCTGTGTTTCAAGTATCCTAAATGAGTAGTTAGGAAACTGAGGCTTTAAAAAGTTTCCCTAAAGACAGGAGATAAAGTAGCTGCCTTCGTCTCCAGCTACTGTGAGGCTGTTTCAAGTAAAAAGATTTTGCCTTTATTTTTTTCTTCAGCTCCTCAAGAAGATTAAGCGCTGTGACCGTAAGAGCACAGAGTCTGTGACTGAAGAGAAATGTGCTGTTCTTTTTAGTGTCAGCGTGAGCCTTGGTCCCAACAAAACCAACTTCCACTTGCAGGTAATAATACTGCCTTGGGTTGTCTCATCCTCTGGACTTCAGGTGGAAATATGTTTAGGCTCTCTTCCTATTATAAGTCATGGCAAAAATTGACTTCTTAAAACAGGGCTTCCCAACCTTTATATACTGCAGGCCTGACCACAACTCCGGGACAGCTGAGCTGGCTGGACCACAACTCCGGGACAGCTGAGCCGGCTGGACTACACCCCCAGAAGCTGAAGTAAATGCACCCACTTCCACGTTTACGACAGCTGCGGATGCATTTACAGCTGATGTAACCATGTTTACACAGGCACATTTAACAGCTGTTATAAATGCAGCCGCTTCCACTTCTGGGTGGGGGTGGTGGCAGCAGGCCACATAAAAGGGTGCCATGGGCCGGGTCTGGCCCGCAGGCTGTAGGTTGGGAACTCCTGCCTTAAAGGCTTTGTTTATGTGACCAAATGCAACTTAAAGAGTTGCCCCTAACTTCCCCCACTAATGAATTGTCTGTTTATATGCTTTGGAGATATACATTGCTTGGTTGATTTTGTTTTTAGTTCCAGCACTAATAAACCTGATATAGGGATATACCAGAAGGGATATTACAAAAAAACAAAAACAAACCAGAGGCAGTGTAGCATCAAGATTAACAGCTACTGTATCTATAATGCTATGGTATACGAGTGGTTTTTGTTTGGGAATCCGTTTTTCCTTCCACTAGTTAGGAAAGGTAAAGGTCTCCCTTGCTTGAAAGTCTGACTCTGGGGTGGTGGTGGTGCTGGTGGTGGTGCTGATCCCCATGTTCAGCCAGAAAGCCAGGACTGTCTGCATCTGCAGATATCCCTGTGGTCATTTGGCAGACATGACTAGATGCTGGAGTGCACAGAACACTGCTACGTTTCCAGCCTATTTCTCTACTTGCAATTTCTTGCTTTCAAACTTCTAGGTTGGCAGGATCTGAAGCAGACAACGGGCGCTCGTTCCGTCGCACAACACTTGCGTCTTGAACTGCTGACCTGCCGGCCTTCTGGCTGCCAAGCTCAACATCTTAACCACTAAGCCCCCAAGGTCCTACGCAATTACAAATGCTGCTCACAGCTATTTTGGAGTGTGTTTGAAGTCTTGGGAGGAGCCGTGGTGGCGGAGTGGTTAAACTGCTGTCCTGCAGCCAGAACATGGTGAGTTCAATCCTGGCCATGTCTCAAGGTTGACTCAGCCTTCCATCCTTCCCAGGTTGGTAAAACGAGGACGCAACCATGTTTGGGGAAAAAAGCTAATTAACTTGTAAACTGCCCAGAGAGTGCACTAAGTGCTATGGAACAATATATAAATGTAATGGCTATTGCTAGTTTCCCTATTTTTAATGTTCCCAAGATTTCGATTCAACATCCCAGCCAATGACCAAAAAAAAAGGGGGGGTGGGTAGATAAAGAAAGTACTTGGTTATTGAAGTGTATTTTTTTACTATTTTCCATTCCAGACCCTCTCACTGCCCATTGTTGTGATTGTCCATGGTAACCAAGACAGCAATGCCAAAGCCACCATTCTGTGGGACAATGCTTTTGCTACTATTGTAAGTGATTGGGCCTAGCAGAAGTCTAAAGCAGAGGTTCCCAACCTTTTCAAGCCAGGGGGCCGGGTCACATTCTCTCAGTCAGCTTCAAGGGCCGGCCCGGATGGCCATTTTGCTCTGCCAGCACAATGGGATAGCCATTTTGGCCCAACATCTTCAAATGGGTGACCATTTTGTTTCTTGAATGCCCTTGGAGAGGTGGGGGCAGATTTATTTGTTTGTTTGTTCAGATTTATATTGCCTCCCACTCGCCGAGGCGACTCAGGGCGGCTTACAGTCAAAACAGCAACAGTACAGTAAAAATCATAAAATACAACCTCACAAAACGACCAAAGCAGAACACAGACTAACTCCCCTCAGGTCGTCGTTGTGGGCCCAGAGGAGAGGGCGATGTTCTCAGCCGCCTGCCAGGCTATGGAATCTTTTCCCTCAGGTGAAATGGTGCTGTGGGCCGGATCTGGCCCATAGGCCTTAGGGTGAGAACCCCCTGGTCTAAAGCTTTGAAGTGTTCCTGAGATGAAATATTCCCAGAGTGCTGCTTGTTTGGGGGCCAGGATTGAAGAGCATAGTCTCAATCCAAATCAAAAGTGTCTCTACTTTGGTTGAAGATTCCAATTCCCTAATATGCACTTTCAACGTTTCTGTATCAGCTTTTCAACTGTGTGGCTTGTTGAATTGTTGACTCCTACCTTAACACTGGGGTGACCTGAGCAGACCTGACCCTTGTATTGTAGCTTTTTAGGACACAAACCTTGCCCTGGGTTTTGGAAGAACAGTTTGCATTGTGGACTTTTCCAGCCTTGCCAATAGCTTTTCACATTCCAAGTTGATATTGGAATAGTAAAGTTAAAGGTTGCCCTTGCTTGAAAGCCAGTCGTATCCGACTCTAGGGTTCAGTGCTCATCTCTGTTTCTAGCCAAAGAGCCTGCAGACATTTCCATGGACATGTGGCAGGCATGACTAGACACTAGAGTTACGTGTTTGAAGTGACTGAATTGCTTTGGTTAAACCTTAGGGAGTTGGGAGGTAAGATGTAGACAAGTGGTGGGTGCTCTCAGGCTTTTTAAAATTTTCATGTTTAATTTGTTGTTGTTAGTATAACATAATGCAGTCTTGGTGTATAGTCAAGTTTGCAGCAATCACTTTTGGAAAATTGACCTTTTAAAACACGAAAAGACCCTTCACACTTTTTTCTTGTCCATATGGTGCATATGGGCAAGTATGTGGGTAGTAGAGGTTTTTTGTAACATAGCAGAATTTCCCACAGTTCTCTATAGTGTTTGAAAGGACTTTCTAAACAAATTTCCCCCCAAAAAAATTTTTTAATGACAGGCTGTTAGGAGGGTTAGGGGTGTTAGGCATTTTAAACACTACTGATCTAAAGAATATGTTTTTACTACCTTCCCCCCCTGCCATTTTACATTAGGTTGTCAAGTTGGGGAAGGAGTGGAGGAGGCAGCATGGGGAGGAGGAGATGATAGATCTCCTCCTGCCTTCTCTAGATTACCCTGTGTGTCATAGGAGGCTCAGTTTGTGTTTCCCTTTCCAGAACCGCATCCCTTTTGTGGTGGCTGAGCACGTCAGGTGGGGTGACATGTGTGAGACTCTCAACCAGAAGTTCATGGCTGAAGTACAGACCACTGTCGGCCTTCAGAAGGGGCATTACTTCTTCTTGGCCCAGAAAATCTTTGGTGACAATATTACCAGGACTGAGGAGTTCCAGAACCACCAAGTGTCATGGGCCCAGTTCAATAAGGTGACTCCATGCCTTTTGTTAAGAAAGGTAGAATGACAGTAAACTGAAGTTAGGGGTCTTTCAAATACCATGTGACCTAAAATAGGCCACTTTTTGACAACCCCCCTTGTGACTTTCCGTGACCTTTGACTGACCCCTGAAACCCCCCCCCCCACATGGTTTCCCCTGATTTGAAGAGAAATGGCAGAAGCATAGCTGACCCGGAGCCTGAGGACACCTGCCACCCCACTCCCGGACTCCCACCTGTGGTTAAAAGCCACACCGGTTCGAGCAATGGAGGACCGTCCCACCCAGAACCTGTGGACTTGTCAATAATTTTGGGGTCACATGACTTCACGCCAAATCCCCCCCCCCCGTGACTTTCTGTGACTTTTGGTCGACACCCCCCAAAAAATGGTCACGTAGTAGTTGAAAGACCCTTTATCCAGTGGTGGGCATCAGCAGGTTCATACCAATTTGCCAGAACCTGTAGCAGAAATTCTGGATGGCCCTGTCTATCCAAGTTTTGAAATAAAGATGGATCATGGGAAAAACAAAGGAATATCAGAAACAAGTCTACTAAGGCTTTTGACTGTGTCGACCACAACAAAATGTGGCAAGTAATTAAAGAGATGGGAATTCCGGAACACCTTATAGGCCTCCTGAGAAATCTGTACATGAATCAAGAGGCAACAGTTAGGACAGAAAATGGAATGACGGAGTGGTTTGGAATAGGAAAAGGAGTAAGACAAGGCTGCATTTTGTCACCCTGCTTATTCAACTTATACACAGAACACATAATGCGCAATGCAGGAATGGAGGAATCACAATTTAGGATCAAAATTGCTGGGAGAAACATCAACAATTTGAGATATGCAGATGATACCACCCTAATGGCAGAAAGTGAGGAGGACCTAAAGAAGCTCCTGATTAGGTTGAAAGAAGAAAGTGAAAAAGCTGGCTTGAGACTCAATATCAAGAAAACCAAGATAATGGCAACAGGCTCTATCAGTCCCTGGAAAATAGATGGGGAAGAAGTAGAAGCAGTGACAGATTTTACTTTCCTAGGATCAAAGCTCACTGCAGATGGTGATTGCAGCCATGAAATAAAAAGGTGACTGATTCTTGGGAGGCAAACGATGAGAAACCTGGGGAACATAGTGAAAAGTAGAGACATTAAATTGCAAACAAAGATTCGCATAGTCAAAGCAATGGTATTCCCTGTGGCAATGTATGGTTGTGAGAGGTGGACCATTAGGAAAGCTGAACGCAGAAAAATAGACGCCTTTGAGATGTGGTGTTGGAGGAGAGTTTTGAGAGTCCCCTGGACAGCGAGGAGAACAAATAGGTCAATCTTAGAAGAAATCAACCCTGACTACTCCTTAGAAGGTCAAATAATAAAGATGAAGCTGAAGTACTTTGGACATCAAATGAGAAGAGAGGATTCACTTGGGAAAGCCTTGATGCTGGGAAGGGTCGAGGGCAAAAGAAGAAGGGGACGGCCCAAGATAAGATGGCTAGATGGTATTGTGCAGATACTGGGCAGAGAGCTGAGCGAGTTGAGGGGGATGGTGGAGGACAGAGGTGCCTGGCGGACAGTGGTCCATGGGGTCACAGAGGGTCGGAATCGACTGTGCGACTGAACAACAAAAAATTTGAGTGCAATGCAGGGCTTTCCCCTTAGCCACCCCCACCATACCATGCCCACAGTGTGATAGTAAAAAAAATTTGGAGCCCACCACTGCCCTTATCTGACCTTTTTGTTCTCACACTCACCTTTTTATTTTACAGGAAAATCTTCCGAATAGACCATTCACTTTCTGGCAATGGTTTGAAGGTGTTACCGAATTTACAAAGAAGTATTTGAAAGAATACTGGTCTGACGGGTAAGAGAGCAAATGGACCAAGTCTTTGGGACTGTAAGGAATCTAAAATGGAGTCTTGAATTGCGATTTAAAATGCATCCTGTTCATTTACTTTCCTTCTTCAGAGGGGGTTAATTTAGAGAATTTTTGACAATCACTACTTAATTCTAAAGTCTTACCTGGTTGGTTTGCAAGTAGAAACAACCAAGGATTGAAACCTATCATAGATTTCCCTAGCCTGGAGCAGAACCTTACGTACTCTGAAGCAGCAAAGGTCTTATGCTGGCTTTTTAAATGAATGGAAGTATTTGTCAGATGGAACAGGTCATGGGATAATGTGCTATGTTTTCCTTATAGTGGCATACTTCATAGTTAGAGCATTAGATTAGGACAAAGGAGAAACTGGTATAAGTCTCCACTGGACCATGATACTTGCTGGCAGTCTGCATCTCAGCCTGTCAGATTTCTGGACTAGATAAAAGTTCATAATTTTATTGTACCTGAATAAAAATATGAACCTGTGCTTGGTATAGAAATTTACTAAGGTACAAGTATCCCACACAATAGAGATGTAGCTTCTATTCTCTGTGTTATAGCCATAATAATCTTGAATTACATGGTAACTGTTATTAATCTTTCAAGAAGCAAAGGTGATATAGCTCATTCTCTTGGGATGTCTGCCTGTGGAACTATGGGTTAAGAATGAGAATCTTCACTGTGCCAGCTGGGAGAGGTGCTAGCCAGGATCACCCAAAACAAAACATGCATGGCTGGTTGGGTTACATGCCCTGCCACCTATGAAGCCGTGGGCAAGGCACATATCTTCAGTAGAAGAACTGATCAGCCACCTTTGAGTAAATTGGGGTGTCCAAACTACAACCTATGTGCCAGATCCAGCCCCTGATACCAATTCATCCGGTGTTCACCACCCTTTCAGCATATGATGTGATCTTAACATCTTATCAGGGTACACTCTGGGACTTGCACTACTGAAAGTATCCAACTTCGTAGCCTGTCCATAATGTTCCTTTGTCTTCTTCCATCTCAGCCAGAGCCTTGTTGCCATAGCAGTCCTGTAGCTCTACTCAGTGATGGGCACCCAAAAATTTTATTACCACACTGTGGGCGGAGTTGACATCATGGGTGGAGCCAATATCATGATGTCATGGTGACATGGGTGGAGCCAACGTCATGATGACATGGGCGGAGCCAATGATGTGGGCAGAGCCAAAGTAAAAAACAAAACAAAAATAAGTACACATAAAAATACAAATTAAATAGACGTAAAAACACATAAAAATTCACATAAAAATACACATTAAAAATACACATTAAATACACATTTGTTGTTGTTCAGTCACACAGTCGATTCCGACCCTTTGCAACCCCATGGACCACTGTCCGCCAGGCACTTCTGCCCTCCACCATCCTCCTCAACTCGCTCAGTTCTGTGCCCATTGTCTCTACAATACCATCTAGCCATCTTATCTTTGGCCGCCCCTGTTTTCTTTTGCCCTCTACCTTTCCCAGCATCAAGGCTTTCTCAAGTGAATCCTCATTTGATGTCCAAAGTACTATAGCTTCATCTTTACAGTTTGACCTTCTAAGGAGAAGTCAGGGTTGATTTCTTCTAAGATTGACCAATTTGCTCTCCTTGTTGTCCAGGGGACTCTCAAAACTCTCCTCCAGCACCATATCTCAAAGGGAACCTATTCTTCTATTGTTCATAAAAATACACATTAAATAGACATAAAACACATACAAATACACATTAAAAATAAATACACATTAAATGTACATTAAAATATACCCACCCACCCTACACCCAAAGGCGAATCACTTATCCTGGGGAGTAGGCTATAGGGAGCTTCAGGCTAGCAGCTGCTGTTCCTCCTCCCCACTTGGGAGGACAGCAAGGAGGCGACCGAGGGTCTCCGCAGCAGCCACCAGTTCCTCCATGGCTGTGCGAGGCCACCCAACACTCTGTGTTGCCACACTCCAAGCAGCAAATGGCTGTGTGGCTCGGCAGGCAGAGCGCTGTAGGCACACATGCATGCCAAGCGCTGTAGGTGTGCATGCATGCCAAGCGCTGTAGGGGCGCATGCACACCAAGCACTGTAGGTGTGCATGCACAGTGGGGGAAACGGCGAAAACGTAAGCCCCCGAGGTGGTTCCCCCCAAAAGCTGCTACCGGTTCTCCAGGACACTGGGAAACGCTGCTACCGGTTCTGGCGAACTGGCTGCTGCCCATCACTGGCTCTACTCATTCCATTGTGCAAAAGTCCCGGCTGGGAAAGATCTTCAGCGCTTTGCCAACAGGAGACATTCATTCATGCTGTTTATGAAACAAACCAAGGATTTCTTCCATGCAATTTCATAGACAGGGCAGTTCTCAGCTTCTCAGATTCGCAATCCAGTCCGCATCTTCAGTCCAGGCCTGTCCATATGCCCAGAGGTCTTCTGCCCAGTGTACTCATTTACCTTGAAAGTAAGACCTTATTAACAGTGACTGTGAGCAGTGTTATGATGACATACTAATCTGGGTATTGGTTTGGGCAGTGGGAACACGCACACCCCAAATATGATCTTTTTGTCCTGGTCTTGAAGTTTTTTTGGTTTTTTAAAATTAACAATCATGAGTTTAGCACTAGACCAGTGTTCCCCAGCATTTGGTTTTTGGACTTCAATTCCCAGAAGCCTAAGTCAATTCCCCAAAACACTGATCAGCCAATGTGCTGACTTAGGCTTCTGGGAATTGAAGCCACCCTGTGGGGCGTGTGCCCCACATTGATAACCATTGCATTAGAACATCTTATCACTGGATTGATATATCAGTTTAGCATTACTGTATATCACTGGACAAAGAAAGATATACATCAATATAAAATGTTAGAAAACCTGATGAAATACAGTGGAACCTTGTTTTACATAATTAATGCGTTCTCCGGGATGTTTCTTACAGTGAAAATTACTTTTAACTGAATTTCCCATAGGAATGCATTGAATGCAATCTCCTATAGGAATGCATTGAAAACCAAAACACTTTAACCGAAATGCAGTTTCCCATAGGAATGCATTGAAAACAAATTAATCCATTCCAAAAAGAATTCCGTAAACCAAGCCACTATTTTCTGTGGATTTCCTTTTCTTTTGCGATTTTTATGTTAAGCAAGCCATTTGTTAACTTAGGTTCCACTGTACAGCAAACTTCTATATTTCCGTGATATGTGTGAGTGTGTGTTACAGGAGACTATTGCTTTTCTTTAATGCTCTCCAACACTTTAAAGAGCCCACCAATTGTTCAATGAACCGTAGAAAGAGAGTCGGCAGAATCAAAAAGAAGAGGAGTTGTAGCACAGATTGAACTGCTTTGGGTGGCAGGGCTAGTCTTGGACACTCACACCAAAACAATCTGTGGTCTCCTTGAGATCACCTACTCTGGGTTGATGAACTTAACCTCCCGTACGTCACGTGGAGGACCCTGAACAGGCTGAGGGTTGTAGTTCCTGAATGCAAGACTAACGTGCTCAAGTGGGAGCTGCTGGCAGACAATAATATGCACTGTGAATGTAGAGAGATACAGAATCCAGCTCATTTGCTAGTCTGCCAATTACTACCAGAAACATGTACAGTCATACCTCACATAACTAATTTAATTCGTTCTGCAAGGCTGTTCACTATGCGAGTTTTTCACTATGCGAAACAAACTTGCATAGCGAAAATTCCTATGGGAAAACTCGCATAACGAGCGTTTCTATGGGGAAAGCTTGCATAGCGAAAAATTTTCGTTATGCGAGTTTCCCCCATACAAATGCACTCTATGTGAGTGTTTCCATAGGGAAAATCTGACTCGCATAGCAAAAATTTTCGCTTGCTAGTCAGACCAGTTAGCGAAAACCCTGGTCATTATGCGTGTTTTTCGCTAAGCGAGTCGCTCGTTGAGCGAGGTTTGACTGTGCCAATGAGGATTTGACAAAGCCAGAATGGTGGCTTCATTTTGGCAGTCCAAGGTTTGATGGGGTCAGGAAAAAAGAAGTAAACATAACACTGGAGAACAAAAAAAAATTTTCTTGGTGCCTAATTTTTTTCAACTGATTTTGGGGCGGCTGATTCCGAAAATGCCATCCATTTTGTTCTAGCAGCTCTAGTTCATGAGATATCGATGATGTCATTATACATTGCTCTTATGGCTACACTTGTATTTGCCTCACCATTCATAAATTGATTGTTTTAATAATACTTATTGATGTTGTTCAAGCTCTATTCCTGTTGTTGTTGCAAGTTTAATTTAACTAATCTGACCTTTTTTGTCATTCTCTGTGCTCTCCTTTACTGTTGAGACTGGATGCTGTGCATCCCGAAACTAGTCCAACTCTGGAGCTGCTCCATGGACTCATCCAGGGAGGCTTGCATTCTAGTTTTTTTCTCCTTAAGTATGATTTTGACATTTATTTCTTTTTTTACAGGCACTAATATGGCACTAATATGGCACGCATCGAAGGCTCCCGGAGACAGGAGGGGTGGTGGAAAAATCTTTTGGGGGTGGAAAAATATTTGGGTGGGCAAAAAAAGGTTGGGTGGGTGGAAATTTTTTTTGGGGGGCGGTAAAATTTCACTCTGCCCCGGGTGGCTTACACCCTTGCTATGCCTCTGGTTATATATGCAACCAGTATGGTTAGATTGGCCTAATGTGAATAAGCCATATCTAAAAAACTAGAGCTGATGGGGCATAACTGAAAGCAGTTTTGGAATCAGTGACCCAAATATAGCCAGAAATAGGTGAAAATTGTGAGGCACCAAAATCACTGTTCCCCAGTACTGGGTTGAAGAGTAAAATAACCTGTAAGCCAAATCTCAGCAAAGCTGAACCACACTAATTCGACCTGCCAGTGTACTCACAAAAGGAGTCCCTAAAATGTGTGCAAATAGTGCAGTCTTGGAATCATTGCAATGCTATTTGTTAACAAAGACATGCATTTATATATATTTCTCTTCCCCCACCCCCCTTCAATCTGTCCCACCCAGACTCATCATGGGCTTCATTAGCAGGGACTGTGGTAACAGCTGGCTGAGCCAAATGCCAGTCGGCACTTTCCTGCTGCGCTTCAGCGATTCTGAAATCGGGGGCATCAGCGTCGCTTACCAGGATGGTATGGTTTCTCATAGGAGAGCTGGTCTGCTTCTCTATTCCTTTTCGCAAGTGAAATCGGATCCTCTCCAACAGATAGAGCTACTGTTATTGTTATAATTGTTATCGTTAGCTACAATCTCAGTTTGCTGTTACAGTAATACCCCGGATAACTTTATGACTTGGTTCCACAAGTCATGACGTTATCTGATTTTTAGCGTTGTCCGATGCATGCATCGAACAACGCTAAAAAAAAAAAAGCCTTGATTTCAGGGACAAACCGCTTTAAAGGCAGGCAGGGAAAGAAAGAGACCTCCCTGCCTTTAAAGCCACCCCACACGAGCAGCGGTCTCTGCGACTATAGTAGGCTCTGGGAAAGCACCTTTCCCCTGAACCTACTGCAGTTGAAGTCTCTTTTTCTCTTCATTTCCCTCCCTGTATTTAAACTACAGGGAAGGGGGAAAGAGAGAGAGGTGATTGGTTCTCTAGAGAACCAATCATGTCTCTTTCCCCCTCCCTGTAGTTTCAATACAGGAAGGGAAAGAAAAAAACACAATCCTCACGTCTTTTTTCCTCCCTGTATTTAAACTACAGGGAGAGAGAGGCTTGTAGTTTCAATACAGGAAGGGAAAGAAAAAAACACAAGCCTCCCTCTCCCTGTAGTTTAAATACAGGGAGGATCGGCTGCCTCTGCCTGCCATGAGGCATAGCTCTGTGCTCTGCAATCGGCTGGTCAAGCCTGGCTCAGTCAGAGCGTGCAGCTCAGCAAGAGAAGCTTGAAGGTAAGCAGGGCCAGGGCTGGGCTGGATTCTCTCGTGGCCGAGCAGGCAGTGGGGTGGGTGTGGGGAGTCCCCAAACTGCTGGGGGTGAGGAAGGAAGGGGCACGGAGAGGAGCTTTGGCCTCCTTTACTTCTTTATTACGATGGATCGGATAACGCTAGAAAGAACGTTCTCCGGTGCAAATCTCCCCCCCCCCCCAATTTGGCGTCGTTATGCGGTTTTAGTGTTATCCGGTGCAATCATTATCCGGGGTATTACTGTATTTTGGAAACAAGCCCCAATTAGCCTAACAGATTATGTTTATTAGAGTGCACATTTTAAGGTTGTATTATATATCTAGCCAATCTATAAAATCTAGCATTGCTCATCACTGGTCCTGCTTGGAAAATGAGTGGTGGCGGAGATCTGAAGTCTTGCTCTAAAAGGAGAAGGAATTTATAATGTTTAAACCCACTGCCAACTTCTACCTGTAGGCATGGATCTAGTTGCTGTCAATACTCTTAGCAAGAAATGGTGAGTCCTTAGGTCAGGGGCACCGAAACTACAGCCTGCCCTCACCGCACCCAGAAGTGGAAGCAGACGTGTATACATCAGATGCAAAACTCACCCGCGCCTGCATAAACATGCCCACACTTCAGCTCAGCTGTCCGGGGAGCATGGTCAAGTGCACAATATGAAAAGTTTGGGCACTCCTGCCTTAAGTCCTTGTTGCTTTCTCCAGATAAGTGGTGACATGTCCATTATTGACATAGAAACAGTAGGGGTCGTCATGACTCAAGCTGGTACTATTGTTTGACAATCAGTTGGTTCATGGATGCAAATCATAAATTATGGCTGCAGTGGCTCAGTGGTTAAGAAGCTTGCCTTGTTAGTTGAAAGGTTGGCAAGTTGGCAGTTCGAGACCTGGGTACCGCATGATAGAATGGGCACACATCTCTGTCCCAGCTCCTGCCAACCTAGCAGACTGAAACCAAGAAATTGCAAGTCGATAAATAGGGACCACTTTGGTGGGAAAAGATCTTGGGGACATGAAAGGAGCCTCATTCGAGCATCCCCTGAGTGGAGTTTCTCCAGCGGTACTGGTATCATTACTTAAATGTGGATGACTTCAATTAATCATAGAGTTTGAAACAACCTCATCCGTGTTTTTTTATGTGTTTCCCTCATTAAAAAGGCACACATTTTTGTGAAGTTCCATGCTGCGTCTGTTGAACATTGCAAGAAGTATTAGATATATTGAGGGCTTGTGGTTGTTGATGTTACTGTTGTTTTGCCTATGTTTGGCCAGGGATTCCCTGGCTTGTGTTACATAGAAAAGGCACATTATTTTGAGTGAGTCTGCAGCTACTGTTTCAGGGATTACCACTTGCTATGGTGGGATGGAAGATAATAACAGTGTGGCAGGTGCATAATTTTTCCTCTCAGCTCTCTTAATTTTTTCTGTGGCTGTTTCCTTCCCACCTGGTTCAGGTTCCACTCAGGCGGCGAATATCCAGCCGTTGACTGCTAAACAACTCTCTTTCCAGTCCCTGGGTGATTGCATTCGGGATCTTCCACAGCTTGTGAACCTGTATCCTGACAGGCCAAAAAATGAAGCTTTCAGAAGGCACTATAATAGTAAGTCATGGTGAGGGGTGGAAAGAGCATGATTTTTATATTCATGAGTTGCTTAGTTTCTGGATAAAGTAGTTAATTGTTGAACTGGTTTTAAATTGTTGTAGATGCTGACGTGTTGTGAATCGCCCTAGGTCCCTTCGGGGAGGAGGGTGATAAACAAATTTAAATAAATAATAAATAATTGTGTTGTGTAAGCTATGGTCAGCTATGGTTGTGTAGGTTACGGTCAGCTATGTGAACATTTTGTTAATTCTTCTCTTTGTCTCCATTTTTAATGTCAGTAAAAGTTTAATAATAATGATGATGATGATGATGTTGGGTATGTAAGTTTTCACCCCCAGTGTTGTATAGGATATTGTACTTAATGTAAATGGTAGCATGTCACTTTAAGAGACAGTGTGTCACCTAACACAGGTATCAGTCCTTATGTGTAGGAGGACTGGTTGCCTTCTATAAGTATAGTGGCTGCCTTGCCCTGGGGGGCGGGGGGCGGCGGCGGCGGCGCTTAGTTTGGTTTAGCTCTGCTGGCTCTCTTGACTGATTCATGGCTTTGCCACCCATGGCCTGGCTGCTCAATGGCATACATGCTATGTTAAGCCTTCCTGCTGAGAGCTTCACGGCTCCCCAAGCTACTAGACTTATGTGCTGCAAGATTCCTTTGACCTGGAGAAGTCTTAGCCTTGTCCTTTGCACTGCCTAGAAGGAAGGTGTTTCTTCAAGATAATTGCTAGCGCTACAGAAGAAACCATAAACTACTCGTTTGCTTTCTCGAAACAGACTACTGTATTGTTGTATTTCACAGCCCTTGTTTGCTCTTCATGGAACTTGGAAGGTTCCAAGCTCCTTGGACTGCTGAACACAAAGACTGTTGCATTCCATCTGTTATCACCTCAGTGGCTGAACTGTGTTTACTTTCCAAGGAGTCTATATCTACTTTGTGTTTTGTCACTGCATATACTTTGAAGTACTTTATCTTTTTAGCACCTCTCAGCAAATCTCTTTTGGTTCACCAAAGCTATCTCGGTTTGTGTGTGAGCATTCCTCAGGACCACTGCTCCGTTTGTGCACTGCTCCGTGCAAACTCTGCTAACTCACACCAACAACTTTAATAATAATAATAATAATAATAATAATAATAATAATAATAATAATAATGATGATGATGATGATGATGATGATGATGATGATGATGTTGTTGTTGTTGTTGTTGTTGTTATATCTGTAGCTAAAGGTAAAGGTTTCCCTTGCTCAAAACCCAGTCATATCTGACTCTAGGGTTCAGTGCTCATCTCTGTTTCAAAGCCGAAGAGCCAGCGCTGTCTGCTTCTGCAGACGTTTCCATGGTTATGTGGCAGGCATGACTAGACACCAGAGCACATGGAATGCTGTTACCTTCCCACTGAAGTGGTCCCTATTTATCTACTTGCAATTTCTTGCTTTCGAACTGCTAGGTTGGCAGGAGCTGGGACAAAGACGGGAGCTCATTCTGTCCTGCAGTACTCGGGAATTGAACTGCTGACCTTTTGCTTCCCAGTCAGCGTCTTAGCGACTTGATTTTCTCTAAGAGCAAAAGATTCCATTCCTTTTTGAGAGGCAGTAATGAATTCTAATGGCCCCAGTTGCACAAGAAAGAATTAGCACAGTGATATTTATGGACATGAAGGAGGTACTAAGATACCATCTAAATTCCAAAATCTGAGCATCAAATGTCTTGGGCCTCCTCTGTCTCATCTGTTCTATGCTCTCTGTCTCCATATCTTTGCCATTTCATGTCTGTGTAATAAAGAATATGGCTAAATAGACATAGATTGAATGTACAGTACACTGTTATATAGGTTTGATACTATAGTAAAACTCCGATTTACATATGCCTCTACTTATGTAAAAATTGACTTACGTAAGGGTTTTTTGCGTAAATTTATGCCAAAAAAACCCCAACTTATGTAAGGGGTTTCACTGTCTTGTAATTCTAAGATGGTGGTGCCGCCATCTTAGAAGTACAAATTCCACCCCATGCCACCTGCCCCTTCCACCAGAAGTCTCAAGAAATCATTTCCTTTGGTGGCGGTGGTGGAAGCAGCAGCAGCGGTGGTGGCACTTTTCCGGAGCACCCATATGGGGACTAGGTGAGTGCTCAGCTGTTTGTCGCTTAAAAAGTAGAAAAGCCTTTCATTACCATCTCGGCCACTAGGAGCGCAATGTGTGATTCTCCATAGGGATTCATTGAAAACCAATTTCAAGCCTTTTTAAAAAAGAATTTCAATGCATCCCTATGGAGATGCATCGATTTACGTAAAACCACTATTTACGTAAGAAGCTAGGGAACAAACTTTTTACATAAATCGGGGTTTTACTGTACTTCAGTTGTCATGGTCATACTTTGAACTTTTTGAATTCTGGAAATTGTAGTTTGCTGAGATACTGAGAATGTTCTATGGGAGTTGATGGGAATCTATTAGAATTCTAATTATCACACTAAATTACAATTCCCTGGTTTTCCTATGCATTTTAAAATAGCCTCAGATTGCTATTATTGTATAGTGAAGATACATTAGTAGAAAATAGTGTCAGAATAGTGTCAGAATCCTGTACCAAAAGGAGAATGAAGAGAAGATCATTTGGCCTAATTATAAACTTTTCAGGACCAAATTTCATAGACTCTTCCATGAAGTGACATGGGTTAAAATAGATTGATTTACTCACATCTCACCCCCCAGTTCCACATATTGGATAGAGCCTACAGTGGCAGATCCAAACGTCTCTCATAGAGAAATGTACATAACAGAGATCATAACTTTCAGATAAACATGTATGTTTACTGGGCAGACTGCTCCCCATTTGAGAATCTGTGCCAGGGGCAGGCAAAATGTGTTATTGTTGAACTTCATTTCCTGTAAGCCCTTTCCATAATAGACAATGGAAGGCTGTGCTTTGCTCAGGCTGCAGAATTAATTTTTAAAAGGTCACCAGATTGACTCAAGGAAGGATAAGAAGCACAAACCATTTATTAGGAAACTGGAGTCCATTTGTTGCTCACACAGCCTCTAAGTTCGAAGAAAGTATTTGTCCTCTAACAGCTTCTGCCCTTTTTGTTTTTGGATGGTGATTTATAAACTGAATACCTTTCTGACTTTCTCTAGTTGGAGGGCTTCTCATATCAGATAAATCTATCAAGCAGATCTCTTTATTTTCTTGATTGACTTATCTGCTATGAATAAGTCAATCAAGTTGCATAGGAATTCATTTTGCTGTAGGACTTCCTTAAGTTTCTATGGAGAGGGAGTGTAATTTTTTTTCCATATGAGGGAAATGAACAAGCACTTAATGTCTCTTAACAGAGGAGGCACCCAAGAAAAGCAGTTATGTTCCAGCCAAGTTGACCATAACTTTGGACACGTGAGTGTGAATTTTCCTACTTAAAGGGAAGAGTAGTTTGCTAAGTTGAACAGAAATTTTTCCGGCTTCTCTTAAACTTCCTTGAGTTATAGTGTTACAGATTTGATCCTGTTTTGACTCGTTACTTACTATTAATGTACAATATCAGAGTCACAGAGTTGCTCCTAGATTTATGCATACTTAATTGCAGTCACACTGAAATCAATGAACCTTAAGGCAGCGGGCTTGTTTGATATACGAGTAAATCTAGAACCAATACACAATAAAATTATCAGGAACTTTTAATAGGATGGCTACTAAGCACTATGAGCTGGTAGTAGAAGCCTAATTTTATTTTATTTCCCATTATAATGTATGATTTATGAGTGTTGAACAGAGATCTATGAATAGGTTATTTAGCCAGGATTAAGTAATGGTTTTGGGATATGATCTTTCAAGTCCTCTGACCTAATCACTACAGCACAAACTGGGGGAAATGCACAGAACATTTTTCAACTCTGAGGGCTGAATTGGGTATAGACGTGATCCTAAAAGAGTGGTGAATTTTGGGATATGTGGTAAGGCTTTAATTCCACCCTCATCCCAGTGCCTCAGGGTGGTTGACAAGGCTGTAGCCAAGATTCTAGATTGTGAGGTGGGGGGAGATTTTCAGGAGAGGCAACAATGTCACACACACATATATATAACATTGGCATCCCGGGTGGGTGTGGGTGGGTTGTTAGCGCAGGAGGGTTTTCCGGGGGGGGGCACTCCCTCTGGCTACGGCCCTGGTGATTGATGAAGGAAGATTTAGTCTCACAGCAATTGTGATGGGCTCTTTACTTCAGCACCACCCTTAGCAATGCTGAAGCAGTCATGGTGGCTGGATGCTCATGATGAGGGAAGAAGAAGGATAAGAATTTAGCCTACCTCTTGCAATCTTGAGGACTTTGACTAGCATGACTCTTTTTGTATCAGTCATACCATTGGTGCAGCAATGATGTCAGTCTCAGGTGGCATTTGGCCATGGAGACATATAACCCACAAACAAAGATTGTAGATGGGAGAACCTTGCCAGAGGCGTGTGGCTGAAGTGAGCCTTCACCCTGACAGCTGACATAGGCTTTGTTCTATACATTCACTAAATGCTTGGGGAGTTCTGAGAATAGTTAGACTTGATACTTGGAAGGAAGCTCTCTGGCATAAGTGAGACCTTCTATTCTCATTTGTTCTCTTTAGAATTCCCATGAAATGAATGATTCACATTGCAGTGGCTTCCAGTCACACCCACCATAAATTCCAATTTCACAATATTTTGTCAATATAATCCTTCTTGGTTGGGCTTGAAAGTGATCACTGCCCACCTTTTTGGTACATGGAGTTGATGTTCAGTGTATGAAGCTCTCCAGTGGCTGGAAAAACCGTGATTTGTCAGATACCTCCAGTAATTTGCCTGGATGTCAAAGACAGTGGACCCACACCTCCCACCATTGTGGGAATGACGACCCTTGTAATGTTGCTGAAAGTGTCATGAATTTTCCATTTGTGAAACCATAGTAGATTGAGAAATAGGCACTGCTAGGGCTTCTCTTGCTCAGAAAATGAAAAGTGGAGTGGTTTCTATTTCTGTCTGTAAAATTAGAAAGTGTGGGTGGGTGATTATTGACATATATAGGCAAAGGGTGTCTGGCCGGACATCCCACTAGGGTAATGGAGTAGACTCAATACCAAGTGTCAGGCAGTGATTAACTAACCTGACTCCCTAAAGGAGCCAATGGCTACCTGTGGATGAGTCCCTTTAGGTGGGGTGATGGTCTCCCTCGGTGGAGGAAATGCCACTGGAAACCATCCTATTGGGCCCAATGGCAAAATGAGCGGAGGGGGAACTCTGATTCCCAATGGTCATGGAGGCAGAAGAGGCCATGCCAGGTGGACTGGCTGTGAAGGTGCGCCTTGATAATATCCTCAAGGCTGTGGCAGTCCATTGAAGTCCTGTTGTTAAATCCCGCATGTCTCATTTCATGTGTGCCGCAGGAGATGGCTCCGAGATCATAGTGTGTGGGTCAATCCATGGCAAGCTGGGATCCACCTTAAATTCAGGCCCATGACATTTTTCCTGCTTCAGAAAAAATGCAGTCTCAGATATAAGTTGCAGTCGATGACGATCTAGACCACAGCTAGGAATAGTTATTTCTTGGGACTAGAGGATCCCAAGGAAATAATATTTCCAAGTCCTGATTTCAAATACAATTGTGGATTATAATGGGCTATTAACCACTAAAGGCTTATGCAGGCATTCACTGCTCATGTATAGTGTCAAATGGTGTATTTAGACATGGGCACAACTTGTTAGGTTTCCTTTTCACAACAGCTTTGTAACCTTATTCAGTTGAAGATAGTTACAGATACCCTTACAGACCTGCACTCAGCATGCCAAGATCTGAAATTCTGGTGTATTGGCATATAATGTGAGGATGTAATTTAGCTGCACGCCTAAATTTCCATGGCCATGATTGCTCTATATCTAACTAAACAGACAGATGCTTAAGGGATTCTTCTCCCACTGTCCTCTTGATTTTGCATAAGTGCTGTGTTCAATTCCAGAGCTTCCTCATTTCCTGCTCATCCAGTTCAGGCTCCAGTGGACCATATGAACAACCTTAATGGGGACTTTGGAATCTGTTCTGAATCTACCTATGAGTAAGTGTCACATCTCTAATCTGCTGAAAACATTGTTTCTGTGAAATGACTACAAAAATTCCTATGGAAAAATTCGCATAACAAAAATTTCTATGGAAAAACTCGCATAGTGAAAAATTTTCGTTATGCAAATTTTTCCATAGGGAAAGTCCGTTTCTCATAGTGAAAATTTTCATTATGCGAAACGGAAACGTTTGTAGAATGCCCGCTCATTATGTGAATTTTCCGCTAAGCGAGGTATTCATTATGCGAGGTTTGACTGTATAGAGAAAGAGCAGCTATTCTGTTCCCTTGTTCTGATTCCCCTATAAATCCCTATTGTAGCTGCTGTTACTGTTGGAGGGAAAAGAATTTAGAAACTGCCGTTATGCCTATGGGGCTTCTTCTCTTCTAACAACAATTCCCATATGGTTTATATTATTTCATTACATCAGGTTTTACCCTAGCAGCAGTCATTTTGCAGATTAGCCTGAAAGAGCATAATATCATCAGAAGGAAAATTCAGCAAGTGGTTGCTTTTATCTATTCAGTCTTTTGGAATTTCTGAATCATCTCTCATAATGTATTAATGTTTCAGGCACTATTTATACTGCCTAATGATGTACTTTGACCACCAAATGAATACTTTGGCCTCCAAATTAGAAGAGAGGACTTACTTAAGAAGGCCTTGATGCTGGGAAAGATAGAGGGCAAAAGGAGAAGGGGCAGCAAAGAATGGGTTGCCTAGATAGCATTGTCAACACAATGGGTATACATCTTTGTGGGCTGCAGAGGATGGCAAAGGACAGAGGAGGCTGGTGTACGGTGGTCCAAAGGGTTGGACTCAATTGTGCGACTGAACAACAAAGTGATGTACAGGTGTTCCTCCCATATCTGTGGGGAATATGTTCCAAGATCTTCTGCAGATGACTGGAACTGTGGAAAGTAACAAAACTTGTATTATAGGCCACATACCCAAGCTGGTATTTCAAATTTTTTTCACTAAATATTTTTAGACCTGTGGATAATTGAAATCGTGGATACTGGACCTGTGGATGTGAGGGCGAGACCTGTACCTCCAATCCATGCAGTTGGTTTATTCCATTTTGAAAACTAGGCCACTTGCTATCATCACATCATTGCAGATTTTTTGTGTGTGTATGGTACAAAGAAGGAAACTAAGGTACTGAACCTGTAGGGGAAAAACTGATCTCTAGGTTCAGTGGAGAGTATTTTGTGAGCTGTGCAGACTCTCTTTCTGGTCTTTAATCTGTGATTATTCCTTTACATGTGCAACTCATGCCTTGATATAGTTACTTCTTATTTATAAATGATCCTTCATGCACTCCGTGCCCTGTAGGCCTTTGAGTAACAAAAGAATGTTTGGTTCAGTTCCAGAACCTGTGTGTTATCTACTCCTTTGGGTCAAGCCTCAATCAACTCCCTGGGCAGCTCTAATGTGTCTCCTGAAATGCATCCGGATCCTGTTTATGGGTACTTTTCATGTTTGCTGAAAATCTTTCTATAGCATTTAACTCAGTGTGTGCAAATAGAATAAAGAAAGTGG
This sequence comes from Furcifer pardalis, assembly GCA_030440675.1. NCBI lineage: Eukaryota > Metazoa > Chordata > Lepidosauria > Squamata > Chamaeleonidae > Furcifer > Furcifer pardalis. Next base: position 26,278,656 of record CP126893.1, read on the forward strand.
TCTGCGAAATGTTTTCTTGGTTTACCCCTGTCTTGCAAGAAAAGTGAATTTTATTCAGTAATTTAACAAATAGTTATAGTTAGCAAGTTCTCCGTGCATTAGATGCCTACTCTAGCCCAACAAATTAAATTCTCCACATGTCTTAAAGTACAGTGAACCCCCATTTGACGGACGGTTCTCTTACCAAAAAACTCGCTTCAGGAAAAGAAATCCATAGGAAATGACGGTCCACTTCAAGGGGGAAAAATCGCTATACGGAACTTTTTTGTGTGTGGATGTTCTGATGCTTCCTACAGCGATGGGAGGGTGTTTGGAGCATTTTTGATCTGCTTTTGAATTTTTTTATCTGGTTTTGGCACCTTCAGAAACATTCCCTGCAACCAGGAAGTGCAGAAATTCCCCCGTCCCCAGATGTTTGGCAGAAACTTTTCCTGCAATTACCAGGGCTGGCCACTAGATGGTGCTGTCCGGAAATGTGCCGAATATGCATTGCAAAAAAAAAAATCAGTTCTGGAACTCATTAAAAAGCAAAAAAAAACAAAACACAACAACAACCAACCCTCTGCTCAAAACTCTTACCAAAGTACGCTTTGGATTTTTTTTGCTGTCTTTTTCCCACTTTAGAAAGAGCTTTGAACAAAACAAAAAAACACCACACATTTCCTTGGCTCCTTCGTAACCTCCCGAATTGAAATATTGGTTTTCAATACATTCCTATGGGAAACCGGATTTCGCTTTAAGGAAAAATCGCTAAAAGGAAAAATCGCTATAAGGAAAACCCTATAGAACAGATTAATTCTGTAAAGTGGGGGTTCGTTGTATAAGATGTTCTTTACTTACAGTTGCATTTCTTTAGATAGAAAAGTAAGCAGTTGCCTTGGTAGATTAAACAGACACACTTTGATTGTAAGGCAAATTGGAGAGTGTGTGAGAGAGACTAGATATGGCCAGGTTATCCTGTTATGGTAATAAGAGTATACCACGCTGCCAGCAACTCAATGCCAAGCATCAGGTGGTGGTTAACTAATCTGACCACCCTGAGGACTAGTGGCCTTGGCGAAGTCCACAGAGAAGGGTGGTGGTCACTAAGTGGATCCATCTTGATGGAAGTTTGCAGCTTCATCAATACTGGCCTGGTGCTGAGGAGGACTTTGTGTCCCAAAAGGGCTCAGGACAGAGCTGGATCAGTGGTATGGGGGTCATGCTATGATGCGGAAGCCAGATGAAAGGGCGCTATGGCATTATATTTGCAGGACAGTCTTCATGGCTGATTCCCATGATGAACGCCAGTATATGGAATTGGATACAGCACAAGAAGAAGAAGAGACAGAACAGCAGACTAATAAACTGGTACACACATGATAATTGCAAAAAACAAACAAACACTGAACCTGATTCAAACCTGAATAGCAAACAGCCTAATACAAGTCAGGTGACCCTACAGGCAGGAATCTAGAGATAACTTCTTATTGGCTGGTTATGCACACAATTTACATTAACCCACTGCATTGTGGGGTTGCATTAATATATTCAACAGTTGCTCTAACATGATGAAGATCTAATTTGAGGACCAAGGAGAGTTTTCCATTTGAGCAGTGAGAGCTAGTGGTCAAGGGAGATTAGTGTTGTATTTAGTAAGAAATAGGAAACAGAAAGGTTCAGATACCTAGTACATAATTCTCACTTGATGTTTCATCAGCCACACAGACATACTTTCAGACTAGCCTTTGGCATAGGGTTATGTGTGGATAAAAGCACAGGTTTATTTTCCTCCACCAGACAGACATTTCCTGCAGCCAGCCTGGTTTATTTGACTTTATTATAACCCCTTTATCAAAGGATCTTTGCTTTATTCTTCCTTTGACAAATGTTTGACATACCCTCACTTTGTCCTTGCCACAGCTCACCACCATTGATTCCACTATCCACATGCCAGTTGCCCTCCAGCAGCACGTCATATGGGAATCATCCATTGCAACAGTAAGGAAATCCTATTTTAGCAAGCCTGTGTGTCAGTGAGTGAATGAATGAATGAGAGAGAGAGAAAGCGCAGAGACACCAAAATCCTATAGTTTTAGAACATTGCCTTTTATTTGTTAATGTATCTTGAGTTGCCCGTGTTGTCCACTCATCTCTTCGTCTGTTTCCTCTAGTGAAGTAGCGGTGGCCTACCCCTACGCTGTGGAAAATCCTTCACCTCTTAACCACATGGATCAATATCCCCTATCACACAATGCAGAAATGTCAGATATCCAAATGTCAAATGAGGATGACATGAATCTTCATTTCTCTGTGCCACCAAACTTGGTTGGGTGAGTATGGCAACTCACAGGTGATAGCATTGGGATGCAAGGAGATACAAAGTGAGACAAGGAAGATTACATTGATGGATAAGACGGGAAATAATACACTATGAATCACATGTTCTCATTGACCACATGACACAGAAGCCAACACAGATCAGCTCAGACTCTGCCCCTACTATCCATAGTCTTTTCTCCTCTAACACTGGGGGTGGCTATTTTATTTTTAACATTGGATCCATTTGTATCAGCTCAGGTGTTGTGATGGCTTGATCTGATGGAGAAAAGTGTGGCAGAAGTGTTGGTGGTTGGCATGAAGGAGGTTGGAATGTAAAAACTCCTTGAAAGTTGGCTCATTGCAAATACTGTAGTACAATTTCTTTTTCTTTTAAGGCTCTGTGCCAGCACTGTTTCACTAGCACACCTAGACATCAGAGACAAAAGAGAGGAGGGAATTGCCACTTGAGCCTTCTTTAAAGCTTATTAAGGTAGCTCTCCTGTAGCCATACCTCTTGCAAATTAGGAGGGCTATAAGAGAGCTATAGCAAAAAGCTATAAACAAGGCTGTTCATCAGTTTCCTCCTGTCTCCTTATGTGGCCAGGTAATGCCAAGGGGGAAACTGAATTCCCAGGCACAACTTCACAGTGAGCCAATTCATTTTTCTTGATGTATTTGTTGCACTCTTAAGTCATTTACACCATTGGTCCGCCTTGGTACAGTACAGTAATACCTCGGATAACGATTACATCGGATAGCGCTAAAATCTGATAACGATGCAAAATGTTGTAAAAAAATTTGCATCGGATAACGATCTCTTAGCATTATCCAAGGTAATCGTTTGTAGCGGCAGGGTGGCTGGGAAGCTGAACAGGGGCTCCCCGTTCAGCTTCCCAGCCACCCCGCAGCTGCAGGTGCAGGGGTTACCTTTGCAAGCAAAGGGCTATCCCAGCATCGGATAGTCTTTTACTTGTGAAGGTAACACGGTTTCTAACGTCTGCAGACCTACCTGGGCGATGCTATAAAGCGAAACACCGGGGTTCTTTCCCTGGCGTTTTGCCTTGCAGCACTGCCCGGGTAGGTCTGTGGACGTTGGGAACAGCGCAGATCGGGTCCCCTGACCTCCCCAGAGGCAGCATGGGCGCTGGAGAGCCTGAAATGGGCAAAAAACTCCAGCCCATTTCGGGCTATCCGCTGCCCCTGCTGCCTCTGGGGAGGTCGGGAGACCCGATCTGTGCTGTTCCCGACGTCCACAGACCTACCCAGGTGTTGCAATTGCAGCACGTGATCGGCACTTGGGTCAGGGGGTTGAAGGGGGGGGGCACCCTGGTTCAACTCCAAACCCAATCACTGATCCCACGCTGTGATCCGCCTGCCTCTTTGGAAAGAGCAGTGAGATTTCCATGCATGGAATCCCCACTGCCCTTTCCAAAGAGGCAGGCGGATCGCCCCCTTGTTCCCTTTCCGCTTTGGAAAGGGAACAGGGCTTTTTTTAAAACATGCAATCAGTGCATCACACGATGTTAAAAACTGGATATCGCCGAGACTTGTGGAACCAAGTCTCATCGTTATCCGAGGTACTAGTGTATTTTCAGTGCTGTCTGGTGAGCAGCTCTATGTGTGTCAACTTTACCTTGAGATTCTACAAGCAAAGAATGTGATTTACCATTGAACTAATGCCCATCCTGCAATTGAAGAGCTGAATTGTGTTCAGTCCTAGAGTCTCCTGGACAAAACTCTTAGCAGTCGAGGTGAGGGGAAATGTAATGCAAAGGAACACCCGTATTTGTGGAGCTGCTTCACAAGGTCTATATACTGTATCCACTAGTCTTCTCTTTACTTCCATAGGGTCCCTGATACCATTCCTGAACCCTCTATTGAAGAGTGGGAGATGCTGCTAAATAACAGTTAAGATTCAGATTGCTACCATCAGGATCCAAAATGATTGCCATCTGTCTATAAAGCTTTGTATCTTGGACTTTTATGGGGTCGCATGCTCCAAATTCATAGAAGCTACAGAACACTTCTCTAGGACCTTCATCCACGCACGCTTCTTGTCCAACCCTTGGATTCTGTCTTGACTCAGACAGGTTCAAATCCATGCCGGGAAGACTCTTGGAATAATACTCTCTGCTTTGGATATTTGTAAATTTTCAGTAGGCTTGGGAAGCTGTGCATTGTAAAGTTGGGCCAAGACTCACATTCTGCCTGTGTCTTAACAGTACATGGTGTTTCTGGGTACTAGAGAGGGGTTTCTTGCTATAAGATGGTGAACTTCCACTATTACATAGGACCCAGCCTAAAGGGTGTTTTAGTAGGATCTTCAGACTCTTGCTTCATCAGTTAAGAGGGGAAATTGCTTAAGGTGCTGGTCTTTCCATGTATCCACATTGGATATCTGGGCATTCAGAATTACTTTAGTTGACTCTTCTAACAGTTTCTGGAGTAGACGCGTGCTTCCTCCCAAATAAAAACAACCACCACCTTACAAATCCCTTTCTCTATGTCAAACTTGTAGAGAAGCTGCCCCTTGATTGCTAGGCAGAGTGAAGCAGTCATCTCCGATAATAGAGAGAAAAGTGACAATCTGGTGTTGGGGTGATAAGAGCTGTGAATGCCACATACAATCTGCATTGCAGGTTGTGAACTAAGCTGCTGCCCTCCTGTATGGTGGAAGATAGTGTCTCATCATGAGTGCTCAGTGCCGAGTTCAAATTCCACTGGCCTCTGTATGAGGAAGGGTGATGGAGCACCATCTTGCTTTGGTTGATACCATAAACAGTCCTACTTACTGGGTGGCACCTGTATCTTCCAACCAACCCGCCCTTTGAGAGTGGAGGAGGTAGCCTTTCCTTTGACCTGCAGCCACCCTGTTCCCCTCACTCCTTTTCTGTTAGCGTTCCCTTTTACTCAAACCCTGTCCCTGCCCATCTTGGCTCACAGTTGATTATGGTTCAGTTTTAAAATAAGGCATAAAATAAGACTTTATTCCAAAATAACAAAATAAATAATCTACTGTATACATTACAAAGGAAAGTAGTTTTTCTATGAAGACATCGATGCTGTACGGGAGAGGTTAGTTGACTAGAATCAATAGCGATTGAGCCTTTCTGTTGCCTCAACAAGGTCTCAAGCTCTTCTGAATCGATTTTCAGACAGTTCCATTATAGTTTGCTCCCAGACTGCTCCTGTAGCCACGTTTTGGGCAGAATTAATAAACTGTTTCTGTTCCTTTCTAGTCCCATCATGAGAAACAGTGGCTGTGTTGTTCCCCACCCCTACCTGTTGTGTTAGGTAAAGGAAATTAAAAAGGCTGTCTCCATGTTGGTTCAACCTGGCAGGCTTATTTCTTTGAAGTGCATTTCAAAAGGAAAAATCTTAGTTTTTCCCCATGCCTAAGAAGCCTAGGCTATCGCTTTCTCTCTACACTTCTTCAAAGTCCAGAACTTCCCCTTCCTGCCCTTTACTTGGAGGGCACACCTTCCAGATAAATTGCATAAAGCCCAGGTTCTCCTTCGTGTTGTTTGTGAATGCACAACAAATTTATCCAATCAGCTTTACAGCTCCGAAATGGGTCCCGCGCAAGCGCAGAACCCATCAGTGTGAATTCACAAACAAAATACTCAAAAGAACGACAGTTACAGGTAAGTGCAACCTGTCCATAGAAGCTGTGCACGCTCTGCTGTAACGGAGCTTGAGATGGCCCTGGGTTTTTCAAAGGACGCGAGGCCCAGACTATTTGTTGCCAAGATGTAATGCACTCCTGAAACATTTGTACTACTTCCTGTTCAGGAATCTCAGGAAATGCAGCAGTGAAGTGTCACTGGATCTTTCAGCAGCAATTATCAAGCCTTTGCTGGACAAAGGACACACCATAAAACAATAAGAGCAATTACACCCCTTTCCTATCAGCATAAATGTATGGGGTTTCCCACCCACTATCTCATCTTCATATGGACTGATTGTTCAGCATTTCTTTGTTGTTGAGCCTACTTTCTTTTGTTCTGCAGCCACTCCAAAATGGAAACTCCAAAGGCAAAGGCCTGTGTTCGTAGCTAGAGGCAATTCTTGTGCTGCAACAAACCACACCATGCCTTTTGCTTCAGAGATAAGTAGCAATGTTCAGTTGTCCATGCCCCCACCCCACCCGCCATGTTTGAAGAGTAAAGAATCCACCCCTCAAAATGTGCAGCTGCCCACTTCAGGAAAGACCAGGGCTGGAGAAAGGCTATGTTGCTACCCAGGGGGTGAAGAGAAACTGCTATAACGACGGACTAAGATTCGTGTTCTACCTATCACTTCTGCTTCTTGGGCCATCTATGTATATCACAAAGGTTCCCAACCTTTTCAAGCTGGTTACCAGGCAGGTCATGCTCTTTCTGTCCGCTTTGAGGGCTGGACAGCCATTTTGCACTGTCTGTACGATGGGGGGTCTGGCTATTTTGTCCCAACAGCTTCAAATGGACAGCCATTTTGTTTCTCAAATGCCCTTGGAGGGGCACATGAAATGGCGTCACAAGATTGGGAACCCCTGATGTATCACATAGAGGGAGGGAGGCTTAAAGGCCTGGTGGTTGGTTCTAATTCCTACCCTGATATAATTTCACTAAACTCAGATGATTAATGATCCACTGGATTATAGCTGGCTGGGCACAGAGACAATAGAGTACCTGTCACCAGCATGTCCAGAATCAAACAGTGGCTGTAAATTAAGGAAAAACATGGCAGAATGACTGGAAGGGAGCAGTTTGGAAGCAAAGTTCCTTATAGCATTAAAACAGGGCTAAGCTGTGATTGGTACTATCATACTATTGGTGATTTAAATGCCCGTGTCACATCAAGACCAAGGGAATTGGAATAAGGTTAAGAGCAGCTTTCATCCTTGCCTACGAGACCTACAAGAAGGGAGACATCTTAATTGGCGGATGTGAGGAATGTGTGTCACTAGTGAGTTTTTATGCAAACTCGGGAGGGGGGGGGAGATGCTGTATCACACGTATGAGTCTAAAAAGATAAATGGGCTAAGAGAGAACTTGGGAAGTTCAGTGGTTATGGCTGAGAAATTGAATGCCTCTCTGGCAAGGCTGCAAAGTGTATTCATGTTGGTGTTTTTTTTCTTTCTTTCTAATAATGGCTTTGTATATCATAATCCCTGACCACATCCAATGTGACAGACAGTGGGTGAGGCTTCAAATAGCCCCATACAAGGGCCAAACCAGCCAAAGGTTCGGTCTCCCTGAGCTCATAGCTATCAGCTGTAGCCAGGACACCTTCTCTCTCTCGAAAGTAAAAAAAAAAGTTGACAGGCTTCTGACGCGATGCAGTTTTGCCATCCACACAGTCTCACGTCGTGTTTAGGAGGCAGGCAAGCAGGTTCTCCATTTTGGAAAGAGAATGAATAATGTTACTTTCCCTACTATTATACTAGGTTTTTTTTTCAGTTACTGGAGCCAAGCATATGGCCTTCTCATAGTGCAGTGGGGAACTACACCCAACTCCTTCTCCTCTTCCTCCTATAGAAGTCTCTCTCTGGCATGCAAAGCCGGTTGGCATCTTATTGCTTGCTGGCTGAGCAGCTCAATCTGGGTCATGGCTGGGGGGTCTCTGGTTCCACCTTGATGCTGTTTCTTCTTGCTTCAGGCTGGGCTGCCAGAGGTTGGCATCGCTCAGAAAGGTTTCCGCCAAACTCTGAAACGGAGAAACAGGGAGTCAGGAAGAAAAATGCACAATTTCCTGGTCTTGTCTCCTTTTTTTTTTTTTTTTGCATCATTAACTCCAGCCAGCTACTCTCTGATCTATGATCTTATATCTCCTTGGGCTAATAGGTTTATTCCTTAGAGCAGTGCTTCCCAACCTAAGGCCCTGTCTGTGGCACCATTTCATGTGGATCCCCACCTCTCTGAGGGCGTTTGAGAAACAAAATGGCCACCTCTTTGAAGCTGCTGGGACAAAATGGCCACCTCCTGGCCCTCACAATGACTGCCCAGCCCTCAAAGCTGACACAGAGAGCATGACCCCAGCCCCCGGGTGAAAAGGTTGGGGACCACCTCTCTGAGGGCATTCGAGAAACAAAATGGCCACTTCTTTGAAGCTGCTGGGACAAACTGGCCACCTCCCGGCCCTCAAAGCTGACAGAGAGAGCATGACCCCAGCCCCCGGGTGAAAAGGTTGGGGACCACCTCTCTGAGGGCATTCGAGAAACAAAATGGCCACCCCTTTGAAGCTGCTGGGACAAAATGGCCACCTGCCAGCCCTCAAAATGACCACCCAGCCCTCAAAGCTGACAGAGAAAGCATGACCCTAGCCCCCAGGTGAAAAGGTTGGGGACCCCTGGTTTAGAGGACCAGTTCAAAGCATAAATAGTCACCACTTGAGCCCCAGTTCCTTCACTTTCTTTTCCTCTTCTCTGCTGAATACAGGTCTGAAAATAATACTTTAATCATGCAAGTATACTCTTAACTTGTTACACAGATGGAGTACTGCTTCGACAAGAACCTGCTGTATCAGAGTTTTTGTTTTCTCCTGGTATCTATTTGCGAATTATTAATTGTTAGAATTCACTGGCATGATTCATTTTAAAGTTAATATGGCTACTACAATTTAATAATGGTCAAATGTTATTTTGACCACCAGCAAAGTGAAGTCTTCCTTTGGGTTCCACATTATTTAATCTTATCTGCTATATGCCTTTATTTTCCTGAATCAAGGGTGTCTTGGCCATGCTTGCACAAATACAGTGGGCAATTTGATCCATTGATTATTTATTTATTTATTTTGTCAAATTTATATTCCGCCCTACTCGCACAAGCGACTCAGGGCGGAGCACAACAGATATAAAATAAACCCCTAAAAACACAAAAAGAACAAAGTAAAATTAAAATTAAACCCCTTTAAAAACTTTAAAAACTTCTCATTCCCTACACTAACCCACCGAATATAGGAATGAGGGTAGGAATGGGGGGGGGGGAGAGATACAGGATGTTAAATAAGCCAGCGGGGGGGGGGGGGTGTCAGTAAACCCTCATTACCCCACACCATTCCTGCCAGCCAGCTTTTCAGGCCCTTTCTAAAAGCCAATAACGCCGTCTGAAGGCGCAGCTCCAGAGGCAGGTGGTTCCATAGAATTGGAGCGAACAGGGAGAAGGCCCTCTTTCTCATGCCAGAGAGTCAAGCCTCTCTGGCGGATGGAACCACTAAGGCACCTCTCCGGTCTGCTCTGGTGGGACGGACAGATAGCCTAGGGGAGATGCAGTCTCTCAAGTAACCTGGCCCACTACCATATAGGGCTTTAAAGGTCATGACCAGCACCTTGAATTGCACCCGGAGGCAAACTGGCAACCAATGCAGCTCCCGAAGCAGTGGGGATGCATGGGAATAACACCCACATCCCAGCACCACCCGGGCTGCCGCATTCTGGACCAGCTGCAGTCTCTGGATGGTCATCAAGGGCAGTCCCATGTAGAGCGCATTGCAATGATCTAATCTGGAGGTGACCAGGGCATGGGTGATCATGAGCAAGGAATCCCTGTCAAGGAGTGGGCGCAACTGGCGAATTACATGCAATTGTGCAAAGGCCCTCCTGGCCACAGCTGCCACCTGCTCATTGAGCAGGAGTCGTGAGCCCAGTAGGACCCCCAGATTGCGCACCGGGTCTGTTTGAGGCAAACTAGCCCCATCCAAAACCAAAGATGGCAACTCCTGTGCAATAGAAATCTTGTATCTCAGGGTTCGCTTCCCCTATTCCTTTCTGTAAAGACTGTCTCTGGCAGTCTGATTGACCCAGAAAAGTGTACGGGTCAGTCTGTGTCACAAAGATGATTCTCTCTCCTCTTGTTTCCCTTTATGACTGTTTCTTGTTAATGCAAATGTATTCTTTTAAAAAAAGATATTGGAGACAATGAAAATATTCCTGGAGTAAAGAGAGTCGACATCTATGGGTTCAAGTCTTGAGACCATTTCTTCTCATGCACATAGACCTTAGAAAAACAACGTCTAAGAACTACGACTCCCAGAACCATCCAGCCAGCGTTGGCCCTGGCTCTGTGAGATTTTGGAAGTTGCGGAGAGGAACTGTTCCAAACTCTGCAGATAACCCAAGCTTATCAGCTTCATAAACCCATTGTTGCTAAATCCCACTGATTTGGGAATTCCCCAGTGCAGAGGAGTAACACCGCTTCTAACCAACTGTGCTAATTTACCTCCACATCTGTAAGTTTATCTACTGTTATGTAGCAAGTGAACAAATCAGAGCCAAGAATTGCTGTAGGAAACAATTATCTTGAACCCTGAGTCAGATTAATGGCCATCAGAAGTACACAGATGGGGCATAGAATAGAAGGAACTATCATTGCCATGGAAGAGCGGGGCTGAAATATACCCAGTCTTTTCTTAAGCTTTCTGGCCATCCAACCTATCTAATTATCTCCTTCCCTTTCTTCAGGATCTTAGTTTCCTGAGCAACAATTAACTGCAAACCACTGGAATCACAGGATGAGCCTGGCACCAAGTCATGTTTCATGCAAATCAGGGAGCCTTTTCGGGAGGGGGGGGAGCACCTCCAAAATGCTCACAGATCCTCTGCTGTACACAAGTCTCCTCTGTTCTTTGCAGATAATTTGGAGTTTTCCTCTCCTGAATAGTGATCAAGGGCTGTACGGCTACAGCTTTCCTCTATACCAGTGAAGGTGAACCTTTTCGAGACCGAGTGCCCAAACTGCAACTCAAACCCCACTTATTTATCACAAAGTGCCAACACAGCAACAGGGAAGGGAAGAAACATCGCCACTGGGCTGCTAGGCAGAGGGGTGGGGCGAAGTCTGGGCTGGGGGGAGGGAGGAAGTGTTCCCATTGGGCAGAGGGGCAGGGCAAACTGTGCTGGGGGATGAAGGAAGCACTCCTATTGGGCTGCTGGGCAGGGGGCAGGGCAAACTGCTGGGGTGACCACCCAGGTGCCCACAGAGGGCTCTGAGTGCCACCTCTGGCACGTGTGCCATAGGTTCGCCACCACTGCTCTATACAGTAGGCAATTTTTGGTCTACTGGATGTTTTGGCCTATAGTTGGCATAATTCCTCATCACTGGCTGTGCTGGGTGAAGCAGGTGGGAGTTCCCCTATCCTCCCTACCCCCGCTGTTCCAATCTGAGAATGTCCTCTTAATATTAATTATCTAAGGGACAAATTGCCTCCTCTCTGTGCCATTCAAGCTCTGCTGGATGGGTAATGGAAACAGTCACTTACCAGGCAGCTGGGGCTTTCCTGGGAGGCAAGGGCTCCGCCGTCCGGCTCGCTCATGCGACACCAGCCGCGCCAAGCGCAGTCCTTCATCCATCAGCGTCTGCTGCAGGATGTGACGGCTCCATAAGCCATGGGGTGGGAGACTCAGCAACGTGTCAGGAATGGTGTTGGGGGGTGGTGTAAGCTGAGGACACGATCCTGTGGCTTCAGAGGAAGATCATAATTAATTGGCTTTATGTGAGACAAAATGAATTGAATCAGCAGCAACGACACTGTCAGAAGAATAGGGTCTACTCCAGAACCGAGAAGGTACCATCCAAATTACATCAAAATTGCCCCTTCCTAATGTATTCTTTTCACTGTAAAGCCAATTCTCCAATACTCTGCCCCACTGTAATGGGATCTAAAAACGAAACCCATAATGCAGTGATGTTCAAACTACAGCCCATGGGCCAGATCTGGCTCCTGACACCAATTCATCTGGCCTGTGCCTCCCTTAGCGCTCCTGGAAGCGGAAGTAAAACATGTCTGTACAGGTGTGTTTTACTCCCACTTCCGGGAGCGACGAGGACGGCATGGGCTGGATGAATTGGTATCGGGCCGGGTCCAGCCCATGTGTCATAGTTTAGGCACCACTGGTTTAAGCAGAGAAAATGGCAGCCTAAAAAATCTTGTTCTGTTGCAAAACAGATTGCAAAGCACATTTTACTTCTGCTTCCGGTGGGAAGAACCACGTGGCCGGCCCGCTAAACCACATCTGGCCCATGGGCCTTAGGTTGGGAACTCCTGTATTAAACCAAGGATGGGGACTACATAGCCCTACTGGTGATGGTTGCATAGTAGCTTCCTTTTCAAAATGTATTTGCTGCCTTTCTGCCAGTGGAGATACTCAAAGCAGTTCACAATTCATTAAACCAATGCATCTATACCAAGGGTGCCCAAACTTTTTGGGCCGTGGGCCAGTCACACATTTCAGGGAGCTTGTCACCATGGTCTGTGGGCCAGATCCAGCCGTCAACACCAGTTCACCCGGCCCACAAAGCCCTTGTTGCTCCCGTATGGGTGCATTTTACTTCTGTTTCCAGAAGCAACGAGAGCTTCATGGACCAAATGAATTGGCATCAAGGGCTGGATCAGGCCATGGGCCATAGTTTGGGCACCTCTGCTCTATACATATGGAAAACCACAATGGGGTATAACACTTCAGGGGGGAGGGAATGAAACAGATATTAAAATACACATTTAATAATAATAATAATCATGTGCCATCAAGCCAGTTCTGACTTGGGGAAATCCTTTCCAGGACCTTCTAGGTATAGAGTTCTCAGAAGTGGTTTGCCATTCCTTTCCTCTGAGGGCGCTCTAAAAGTGCAGCTTGTTCAGGACTACACACGCTGGCTTTGCTCCTGGGAGCCACAGTGGGGAATCAAACTCCCAACCTCTCCAACTCTGCTGTGAGACGCCTCATTGAGCTATCTAGCCAGCTCATACCAAAGGTAAATGTCGCCCTTGCTCAAAAGCCTGTCATAGCCAACTCTAGGGGGTGGTGCTCATCTCCATTTATAGCCAAAGAGCCAGTGCTGTCTGCATCTCCAGATGTTTCTACAGACATGTGGTAGCCATGACTAGACACAGAACACTGTTTACTTCCCACTGAAGTGGTACCTATTTCTGTACTTGCAATTTCTTGCTTTCGAGCTGCTTAGGTTGGCAGAAGCGGAGACAGACAAGGTCTGTCTGTGCAGCACTTGGGTCTTGAACTGCTGACCTGGCAACCTTCCAGTCAAGTTTAGCATCATAACCACTAAGCCACTGCAGTCCCAACCCATACATAAGGTAGGATATATATAAATATTTCCATTCTTCACTGCTATTGTTGTAACTACTAGGGCAGATATAAGCTGCAGTCCAAAAATGCCTAGCGGGCCACACATTTCCCTTGTTGCGTTATAATAACCATTAATATGAATCTGGGGGTTGGTAACTGGCAGGTTTCCTTCTATGACCTTTCAGCCACACATAATTCAGGGATCAAGGGCACATACCATGCATTTCCCATTGCTACTGGAAGATTTCTGCATGGATGGGACTCAGTTGCATTTCATTCTGTGCAAGACAAGCGTGTCCAAACTTTTCAGGCTGTGGGCTGGTCATGTGGTTCAAGGGTCCCCAAACTACAGCCTGGGGACTGCATCCGGTCCCAGTGCCAATTCATCCGGCCCTCGTCACTCTCGGAAGCGGAAGTAAAACGTGCGCCATACGAGTGTGTTTTGCTTCTGGAAGTGACAAGGGCTGGATGAATTGGCATCGGGCTGTAGTTTGGGCACCCCTTGTGTAAGAAGAACTGCAGGGGGGAATCCCTAACACACTGGATCCAATCAAAGGTGTCACCTGACCTGACTGAACTGGGAGTACCTTTCCATGTTGAGACTGCAGAGTTTCGCCAAACTCTTGCAAAAATACAACTGCTAGAGTGTCTGATCAGCTGTGGTAGCAACATATATGTAAAATGAAATCGGGTGATGGGAAGCTGATATCAGCCATGCAAAAGTTACCGGGGGTGGGGGGGTGGGGTTGGACTATAATTCTCACCATCATTCACCACCAGCCATGGTGTTTGGGGGAATTCAGTAACATCTGGTCCAATAAAGCAGCTTTTCTAAGCATGAAGTGGATTCACAAGTTGACATCCCACAGTGCAGTTATGGACACAGCATAACATTTGGAAGCTAATTGCAATAAGTTAAGAAATCTCTGTAGCCCTTGTCTGTAAAAGGCTAAGTTGAACTACTTGGTGAGCAAGAGATAAACTATATAGACTTTTTTACATTTAGAGCAATTCATTTCTAAATATTTACAACTTGTGTGTAACTGCAAAACAGGATTCCAGCCACTATATCAGTGATGGCAAACTTTGGCACTCCAGGTGACTTCAATTCCCAGAAGCCGAAGTCAGTGTTCCTGCTGATCAGGGCTTCTGGGAATTGAAGTTCTAGAACAGCTGGAGTGCCAGGGTTCACCATCACTGCACTATATAATGTTCAAGCACAGAGGTGTTTATTCAAGTTAAGTCTTATTGAGTAAAATGGGCTCAATCTTTGGAAAAAGACAGGAGCTGAATATTCTACCTAACAGCTGAATCTGAATCCATGCTCCGCTTTTGCAAACCTCCATTTTTAATGGCTTAGGGGAAATCCCCTTATGCGTCTAGAGCAGTGTTTTCCAACCTTTGGTTTTTGGACTTCAATTCCCATAAGCCTAATGTCAATTCCCCAAAGCACTGATCAGCCAATGTACTGACTTAGGCTTCTGAAATTGTGAAGTCATCCTGTGGGGCAGGGGCGCCAAGTTGGGAACCACTGGTCTAGAGCGGGGGTTCCCAACCTTTTCAAGCCAGGGGGCCGGGTTATGCTCTGTCATTCATCTCTGAGAGCTGGACAGCCATTTTGCCTTGCCTGCACGATGGGGGTGGCCATTTTGTCCCAACAGCTTCAAAGGGATGGCCATTTTGTTTTTGAATGCCCTTGGAGTGGTGGGAGGCACATTAAATGGTGCCATGGGCCAGATTCAGCCCATGGTCCTTAGGTTGGGAACCCATGGTCTACTCTAGAGGGTATGAGAGACAATTTTTTAGTTGTTTGACTTTCTTCTAAGTGTTTGTAATTGTTAAAAATGGCCACAAGAGAGCACAAGGGAGTTTTCCACATTAAAAAAAGGGTTGTTATTTTGAAAGAGAAAGAATCTTGGGCAGTCAGGATGGGTGCGGCTCTCCAATGTGACCATGTGTGTCTTGAGATTTTGAGGAAACTGCTCACCTCAATGTAAAGCAAAGTGTTGTACAGTAAAACCTCGAGTTATGACCACTTCAGGCAATGTTTGCTGCGGTTTACGACAGCAAATCCTATGGAAATGCCATCCCAGGTTGCAAATTTTTTATGGAATTGTTTCGGGTTACGACGATCAATTCGCGATCATTTTTATATTTTCAATGCATCCCTATGGATGCTTCAGATTACGGTTTTTTCTCATTACGACAGAGGCTGTTGGAATGGGCCTCCGTCATAACCCAAGGTTTTACTTTACTACCAACCGATACTCCTCTAATCTATTGCAAATTGTTTTTGATAAGTGATAATTAAATTGGGTGCATTTCGGCATAGTAGAGATTTCAGAAAAGCTTTGGTAAAGGTTGGTCACAGATATAATGGACAGCTATAAACTGGCTTCAGATGCAACTGCCTCTTACAAAGTCTTCACGTATGGGGATGCAGGACATTTGACCTATCAGGTATTCTGGACTACAATTCCCACAATCTATTATCATTGGTCATTCTAAGGGACAAACTCACTGAAGTCACAGTGCAGCAATGCTAGCAGAGCTTAATGTTTCCCATGCATATGGTAATAACTGGAACTGCTATTTTGCAAAGATGTTGAGAATTCTTTGCTGTAGAGTAGGTTCACTCTTCCAAAAGGCAGTTCAATGTGGGACAGGTAAAGATGGGTTTAAATCATTTTAGGCAATTTAAAAAATATATGAAAGAGAAATTAATAACGGAATTTTTAAAAACCCTCCAAGAGGGCCGTATTGTTTGAGAAGTGTGTGTGTGTGTGTGAGAGAGAGAGAGAGAGAGAGAGAAAATAAACTGAAGTGGCATAATTTACAAACAACACTGAATTATACAAGGAGCCCAGTGGTTAAACTACTGTCCTGCAACCAAAAGGTTGCGAGTTCAATCCTGACCAGGGCTCAAGGCTGACTCAGCCTTCCAACCTTCCAAGGTCGGTAAAATGAGCACCCAGCATGTTGGGGGCAGAAAAATGCTAATTAACTTGTGAACTGTCCAGAGAGCGCACTAAGCACTATGGGGCTGTATATAAGTGCCAACCTAGCAGTTCGAAAGCAAGAAATTTGCAAGTAGATAAATAGGGGCCAAATTGGTGGGAAGGTAACAGCGTTCCGTGCGCTCCAGTGTCTAGTCATGCCTGCCACATGACCACGGAAACGTCTGCAGAAGCAGATAGCGCTGGCTCTTCGGCTTTGAAACAGAGATGAGCACTGAACCCTAGAGTCAGATACGACTGGCTTTCGAGCAAGGGAAACCTTTACCTTTATACGCGTTATTGCTTTGCTTTTGCTTTAAAATCCAGATCAGATAGAATTCATAGCAGTTCAGAGGAGGGAGGAGAAAATTTCCAATTATATGCATGTTAAAGCATGTTCCATGATTACAGCCAGTCAGCTAGCTGGTGTGGTATAAGCAGTTGTCTGATCTAAAGGGATATTCTCTTAAGTATAAATGTGTGAAAGCCTACAAGATCTTTGCCTAACCATCTAATTCCATACCCCCCCCCCAACTTGGAAGGTTTAATTAAACCTTAGCCCACTCACCTTGTGGATGTCCATCTAAGCTTTCTCCCGACAAGCTGGCTGTGTCTTCCTCAATACTGGAGCGATACTGAGGAAGGAAGGGTTCACACACCAAGGGAAGGTCAGGACGACTGTGCTCAGCAGCCTGCCAGGAGGATGAGCAAGAAGCATGAGAGGCAGAAGCTGGCTACCCATCGTGATTCCCCACTTCCACTGTCAGTGAGCAATTCATTAGGGGTTGGATTCAATCCCCAAGAGTCTTCATGTATTTTGAAAGGCCACAATACAAATAATGTTAAATTGAGGTAAGCATTAAGCATGTACAGTACTTCATCTATGTCAGGGGTG
The DNA here is from genome assembly GCA_030440675.1 of Furcifer pardalis. Classification (NCBI taxonomy): domain Eukaryota; kingdom Metazoa; phylum Chordata; class Lepidosauria; order Squamata; family Chamaeleonidae; genus Furcifer; species Furcifer pardalis. The sequence continues at coordinate 26,295,910 of CP126893.1, forward strand.
CTCAAACTACGGCCCATGGGCTGGATCTGGCCTCTGATGCCAAATCTGACCCTCACCACTCCCAGAAGCAGAAGTAAAACAGACTTGCACATGCGCAAAATGCTGCCATTAATTACACCAGCAGCTGACATAAACATGCATTTATAGCAGTGTTTTGTGCTTCTAGTAGGAACCATGTGACCAGCCCATGGCCCAAAAAGTTTGGGTACCCCAATCTAAGTTTTGAAGAGCAGCAAGACTGGGACCACAGTACATGGAGTAGGGGCAACCTCTCCAGCAGGGCAAACAGTTTTAGAGGAATTGGTCAGGGTAGACCTGTGGTTGACAGAATAAAAGGAAAGAGGAAACTACCTCCTGTGCATTCTATCCTGTAGTGCAGGGTTCCTCAACCTTGGCGCTCCAGCTGTTCTTGAACTTCAATTCCCAGAAGCCCAAGTCTGCACTCCTGCTGATCAGGGCTTCTGGGAATTGAAGTCCAAGAACAGATGGAGCACCAAGGTTGGCCACCCCTGCTGTAGCGCATCAGCCAGTCCAAGCTTTTAATACCTTATTCCCCCTGCCCTCCTGACTGCAATGCAATCTACCCAGAATACTGATCAACTGCAGGAGGTTAGGAAGAAAGGGTGTCAGACAAGAGATCAGGCAGGAAAAACTGCAACTATCCTGCTGTTAGGAGCTTTAAAGTTACGGTAAATGGATGCTAAGCCTATGGCTTGGGTCTCACTACTCTGTTGAGTGTTTTATTATTATTATTATTATTATTATTATTATTATTATTATTATTATTATTATTATTATTATTATTATTATTATTATTATTATTATTATTATTATTATTAGTTCAAATTTATATTGCCGCCCATGTGTTTCTCAAAATACATCTTTGTAGGTAATGTTTTAAGGTTGTCTTCCAATCCAAGTCTACCTTGTTGCTAAACAATAAGGCAGCCTTCCTCACACTAGTGCACTCCAGAAGTGTTGGACTACAACATCATCCCTACTAGCACCACTGTTAGCCATGGGCTAATGAAATTTGTAGACTACCACATCTGGAGGAAGATCAAGTTGGGGAAAAGCTGGAATAATAGGAAATGCTTGTCTCAGACTTGGGAGCAGACTTCCAAAGTGGTGCCAGTGAGAGTGGCAGCACCACAGGCCATGTTTTATCTGGGCTCCAGCAGAACAAGCAAGGCCCTAGAGTGGCACATATGTCCAAATCACACTAGGAACAAGAACCTATCCAGATCTTGTCATAAAAGCTAGGTGACTAAATAGGATTTTAAAGAACAAGAGATGTCCCACACATTCTCAGTCTTGACCAGCATAATGGTGTGATGATAACATGGATCATGAAATCTAGGGAATTAGAAGTTATATGCTAGGGGGAAATGTATCAAAAACCCAGGCAGAACACTGTCCCAGAGACATTACAGATTTCTTCTCCTATATCAACCACTTGGCAAAAAAAATAATAATATTTAAGCTAGTGGAATATCCCAGATTTGCTCATTCTGCCTGCATTTGCAAAGAAACCGTAAGTGCAGTCCTATGTGTGTTGTAAGTGCATGCATACAAAAGAACAGGAGGTCCTGTGGAAGCCTTCATGTATCTGAATATTTACTGAAAGCTGACACACCTTTCCACCAGATGACACACCTAAGCATGGAATTGGCTTATGAATATGAAAATACAAGCACAGATCTAAGCGCACAACATAAGCACAGCCAGACATGACTTAACATATTACTCTGAATATATGGATGGCGGCTTGCTCAAACAGTTGCAGACACACAGACAGAGAGAGAGAGAGAAATGCCACTTGCTAACTCCTCTGTTTCGTGAAAAAAACAACATTCTTGTTTTTATTTGACTTGCTAGCTTAGGATGCAGGAAAGCAGAGTGGGTGGAAGGACAAGGACTATTTCTGTTGTTGCTCTGCAATGGAACATATAGTTTTCCAGAAATTGTTTGCCTGCAACTCCCATCACCCACAGCTAGCACAGTTAATCGTGAGAAATACTGGGAGATTCAGAACCAACAACTCCCTGAAAATCACACCTTCCCCATCCCTGCATTGCTGAATCACTATGTACTGTTAGAAAGACAGAAAAGACAGGACCCTGCAAACCTCCAGGGATATTGGATATTTGCAAAAGTGCAAGCAATTTGGCTACTTTGGCTGCTGAATTGGAAAAGTCAGTGGACGCATATCCACCTGTGTATTCATGCACATATTTATCCATGAACCTGCCTAGCTCCTCTTTAGTAGTAGAGACAGTGTGTACACAATACACAGGTGCACAACATGCTCAGCTTGAGGTGGCAAAGAACCTCTGAAGCAGGCTATATCTGGAAGTTAGAAAAGGATGAAGGACTAATGCTCTTGTAGAGATCAATGTATGTACAGTACAAAGGTTTCTTTAGCATGCAGGGACTCCCTTGTTTCATCAGAGGGGTGTCTGATCAGCAATGGTAGTCAGGGCAGATGTCTGCCAAGACCATGGCTACTGTAGAATGGAGGACTGCAAAAACATAGTGCATACAATTATCATGAATACATATACAGTCAAACCTCGCATAAAGAGCGCCTCGCTTAAAGAGTAACTCACTTAAAGAGCAGAATTTTATCTGAACGTTTGCTTCGCTTAACAAAGAAATCCAACCAAAAACTCGCGTAACAAATAAATGGGGGTTCGCAATCCCTCCCACAATTGGTCATTTTCAATGGTGTTTCACTTAAAGAGCAAATTCACTTAAAGAGCAATCCCGTAGAATGCATTATGCTCTTTAAGTGAGGTACAACTGTAATACATTACTGGCCCTCTGTGTACTGACTAGATTGTCAAGACTAAGACTCGGGAGAGCAGCATGCAAATCTTTGCATGGCCAGAGAAACCTGACAGTGGGTGATGATGGGGAACTATTCCTTGAACAGCTGACATATCTTGAAAATTCTATTAGGGTTACTATAACTCAGGAAGTAATGCCAAACAGTTGTCATCTATCATAAAGATAAAGGACATATTTGTTGCACTTCCATGTTAAAATCCTACTTCCTGGCCTGGGGGGGGGGGGTGAGGGCACAACAGAGGGTTGAAGAGCTTTTTACACACTGCCCTGCAGTGGCAGAGGGAGTAACTGAGAAGCGTAAGAGAGAACTGCGTTCAGGATCACACACACCACTAATGGCCAGACAAACCATTAGACTCAAGTTTTATCAGATACCTAACCATCTCCATGTACAGCAGAGGTTCGCAACCTTTTCAAGCCGGGTGCTGGATCACAGTGTCTCCGCCAGCTTTGAGAGCTGGATGGCCATTTTGCCCTGCCTGCATAATGGGGGCAGCCATTTTTGTCCCAACAGCTTCAATGGGGTGGCCATTTTATTTCTTGAATCCCCTTGGAGGGATGGGGGCCACATGAAATGGCGCAGGGTCCTGGATCCAGCCCATGGGCCTTAGTTTGGGAACCCCTGGTGTACAGGAACATAGACAGCAGTCCATGTCAACCTGGCACCCTCCAAATATACAAGACTACAAAGCCTATCACCACCACTAGCCCTCCTGACTGGAGTGATGGGAACTGTAATCAAACACTGCTGAAAGACACCAAAGTGATGAAGCCTGGTATGTAGTAGCAACAGCAAGAACACCCAGCGCCCTTTCTTTAAGAGTCCATTCACATAGATTTCATCCCAGCTACTGCACAAGCACGCACGGAAGCTGATTCTGTGGGCTTACCTCCTGCTTGAGTCGCTTGGCTTGCCCAGGTCCACCCTCCTCGGGACGCAACCTGAGGACAGAAGCCATCATCAGAACACCCCTCTTGGTATTAGGCCCAGGAAACCACAACCCCCAGGCTGGCCACTGACGATATTGAAAGGGTATAACTCAAGATCCATTCAAAAGTGCAGCCAGCTGATGAAGAAGAATGTATCCATGCAATGTTGCAAATGTTGCCCAGTATAAATGAACCAAGTTACTTTGACTGTACATGCAGGCTTAAGCTTAGCAGCCAGAGAAATCTTCAGCCTTGATGGATGTTGGCAGACAAACCGTGGCAAATGATTGCAGGCAATGGTTTGAATAAGGTGCCCAAAGCCTCTAACAACCATTCTGACAAGCCTTGAAAGGTTATATTTTGGACTGTTCCCAGAATCCCCCAGTGAGGATGGTCGCTGGCTGTCCTGCTTGAAGATGCTAGTAACTGTAGTCCAAAAAGTAAATTGCCCCACGTTCTGATCACGCAGATAAGCGTCTCCCAGCTTCCCAACTTCAGATGAAACAGGGACTTATAGTCAGCAAATGGGACTTGGAACCTTTCCAACTTCTGACCCTAAAAGCTTGTGCAAGATCAGTCCTCTAATGCCAAACCATGCTTTTGTTTTACGTTTAAAACAAACCATTTTTGAACTAAAGAAATACTCAAGAGTCGCAGATATGGAAAGTATCATCATGAGCTAGCTGCCGCTGCCAAACAGAGTTAAACCCGCTTTTTTGTGAAACAGTACCAGTTAGGTGATCATGACATAATTATTGTCCATTGAGCTGACACGTTTTACAGCCTGGCACTTAAGATTCAGCTCTACAGAGATCAAGTCAAACCTGGGATTCTCCAGCTCCATAAGCTTGCTTTTGTTGGATCACCACTCATTGGATTGACTGTGCAAGCTGATTTTGAGCAGCTCAAGAGCCTTAAAAGATTGCATCTTTAGGAGGAAAACATTTTATTTCTTTCCGGTGGCAAAAAGGAGGGAACTAGTTTAATTTGGCCATTACAGTGTTCTGTTTAGTTGTCAATTATATGCCACAGTAAGAGCCCAGTATTTACAGACATTGCTAGAAAGAACAAAATATGGGGACTGACTTGCTCCAGGGCACAAAGAAATATGTGAATATTAGAACTGTAAAGTTTATAGTTGGGGCCATTCAAAAGAAAAGATGTTTTATTGATCAAATACGGGCTTTGTACAAAGATGATGAATTTTATTGAGTGAATTGTGTATCTCATTTTATTGTGATTGTACCATACTACTTTTAATCTGTTTTTTGTTCTGTTTTTGTAATCATATTTTATCTAATGTATTTTGTCACATTTTAACCTGATATGGTCAGGTGACCAATCAGTTAATAAAAGATACAGTCAAACCTTGCATAAAGGTCACCTCGCTTAGAGAGTAACTTGCTTAAAGAGCAGAATTTTCTGTGAATGGTCACCTTGATTAACAACTAAAACCAACCAAAAACTCGCTTAACAAATAAATCGGGGTTCTCAATCCCCCCCACCAGAAGTCACACTTGGTCACTCACTTACAATGGTGTTTTGCTTAAAGAGCAAACTCACTTAAAGAGCAATCCTGTGGAACACATTATGATCTTTAAGTGAGGTACAACTGTACTGGATACTAAGCAGCTCCACCAGTGGTTACGATGCTGAGCTTGGAGACTGGAAGGTCGGGTTTCGATATCCGAGGGCTGCACTTGGGGACATGATAGCAACCTCATTCGGGTGTCCCCTGAGTGGAGTTTCTCCAGCAAAAATCATTTCAACCCAGAGTAATCTCTGACATGAAATTATTATTACTAGATACTAGTTCAATTTGGCCCTGATTTAGAAGGAAAAGGCAGGATTGTCTTAGGAAAATTAAATTATTTTGGACTACAGTTCCTAAACCCAATCATTTAGAACTCTGGTTTGTGTTGAAACAAAAACAAGATATTGAGTCTAGCTGTTTTGCATCCCACCCCCTCCCAGTGGTGGGATTCAAAAAATTTTTGCTACCTACTCTATGGACCTGATATGGTGGGCGTGGCCAGGGGGAAAGCCCTGCGTTGCACCCAAATTTGGACTACCGGTACTTTATTTCAAAAGTTCGGTGGACGGGGCCAAGCAGAATTTCTGCTACTGGTTCTGGCGAACTGGGGCGAACCTACTGAATCCCACCACTTGCCCCCCAGCAGACAATTACAGTCTGCACTGGTTGCAAGAAGAGAAGGGTTTGGTTCTTACCTGGACCCCTTAAGCGAGGAGAGGTAGCTACTCTCCCGGGCCACCTGGCGTGACAATGAAAAGAGTTCCACCCGACGCAGCAGCAACGAATTTTCCCGCAAGCAGAACTGGGCAGCAGCTTCATTGATGGTGAGCTGGGAGAAGGAGAGAGAGAGAACACAGCATGATCCTCTGGGGGAGCCAGTAGGCATGGAAGCCGGAAGAGTACCCTGGGTACTGTGACACAGGACTCCATCAAAGCAAGGTGGAACTCTTGCTAACGGTGGGAAATGCTAAAAGGGGGGGGGGGAGAAGTTGCTAGATAAGGAGGTGGGTGGATGATCTGGGTACAAAGAACATGGAAAAAAGGGACTCAACCAGAAAAAGAGAATTGGTGCACTAATCCTTTTCCAGACTATGCATTTTCTCCGGTGTAACACAGGGGTAGAATCCAACCAGCTCCGTCCTGGTTGCAACATGTTCCCAGTATGTCAACCTCCCTGTTTTGGCTACAATACATGAATCCGATTTCCTGCTCCATCTAAAGCATCTGTTGTTATGAACAACCACAGTTTGAACTGAGGCGGCACATGTCCCTTAATCGGCTAGGACCTGAAATGCCACCAGCGATGAGTGGCACCCATCACCCACATAAACATGCTTCTTTGAGATACTTTCTAAAAGCTAACCCTTACAAACGCTCGAAAATGTAAACCTAAGTCTTGTCCTAATCTCTGGGAATGGACTTTTCCTTTTTAATAGCTTGTATCCAGAGATCCTATAAGCAGAACTCTGGTCTCAGGTAGGGGTGGGTGGGAGCCATACTCCTTTAAATTTGTTGCTGGGGGTGGGGAAGATCTTCCAGAGCACTGTGAAAAGGTTGCAGCAGAAACTTTCCAGGAGGAAATCATTTACAGTGGTACCTCGAGTTACAAATTTAATGCGTTCCAAGGCATTTTTCATGTTATGAAAAATTTGTAACTTGAATTTCCCATAGGAATGCATTGAAAAGCAAAATTCATAATTTGAAACATGGTTTCTCATAGGAATGCATTGAAAAACAATTAATCTGTTCCAGAAAAATTTGTAACTCGAGACATTATTGCCCACTGATTTTCATTTGTATTGTGAAAATTTTGTAACTCGAACCTCTGTACTCTATCTTATTAACCAGGGAAAGTCTTCAAGTCAGAACAAAGGTGGATCCAATCTGGCACCATGCTACATTTTTCTTCTTCCTCAGGATTAGAGCATCCTACATTCTCCTTTCATAGCTAAAGTCTATCCCTTATTCCTTCTGAGAAATAGTTTTCTAAGAAGACCACCACTACTCCTTCCACCATCACTCCTTCTTCTTGTGATGGCCCCCTATCTTTCTGGAATCCTATTCTTACATCAATGCACGTGGGGTTGCTGTGGCTTAGTGGTTAAGAAGCTCACTTTGTTAGCTGGAAGGCTGGCAAGTCAGTAGTTCATGACCCAGGTACTGCATGACGGATTGAGTGCCCATCTCTCTCCCAGCTCTTGGGGACATAAAAGGAGCCTCATTTGGGCGTTCCCCAAGCAGAATGTCTTATGCAAAAAATATTTTCAACCCAGAATAATTTCTGATGCAATATTATTATTGCCAATGCACTTGACCTTGTCTATTATGTTTTTTACCCCTTCCCACACTCCTAATTGAGAAATCTAAATAACTTTCTATGTTGAGCAGCTTTTCAACAATTTTAGGGACATTTTCATAACTATTTTAATCTAGTAGCGAGGAGAACAAATAGGTCAATCTTAGAAGAAATCAACCCTGACTGCTCCTTAGAAGGTCAAATTCTAAAGATGAAGCTAAAGTACTTTGGACATCAAAGGAGAAGATTCACTTGAGAAGGCCTTGATGCTGGGAAGGGTGGAGGGCAAAAGAAGAAGGGGCCATCCTAGAATGAGATGGCTAGATGGTATTGTGGACGCAATGGGCACAGAGCTGAGCGAGTTGAGGAGGATGGTGGAGGACAGAAGTGCCTGGCGGACAGTGGTTTATGGGGTCGCAGAGGGTCGGAATCGACTGTGCGACTGAACAACAAAAGCAATCTTTTATACTTAATTGATATAGTTTATGCAACAGCTTTACATTTGATTGTTTGGCTGTTTAAAGTGGAGCAGGTTATGAAGGGGCAAGGGCATAAAATCTATCAAGTACACAATCAAAATCAAAATGTTCTCCAATTCCTCAGATTGGTCCAGGCTGGTTCACCCCCTGGCCTCTCTTGAACCTTCTTTCCCTTGCCCTCACCTCATGAAGCGTGAGCTGCTTGCCCTCGGGTCGCCGGGCCTCACCCCGCCCATAGATGGCACTGTGACGCCGTATCTCTTCCTCCTTACGGGGGTCCCCATTGTCCATCCGGAAGATGTGTCCCACAGTTTTGGCCAGTTTCTTGTTCAGCTTCATGAGGCTCCTCAACTCAGCCTCCCCGCTTCGAGGACAACTCCGCAGGAGGCGGTCCACGCTTTCCGACACGGCCTGGGCCAGCTCTGGCTCCAGCCGCTCTGGAGCCGAGGGATGCTCCGTAGGGGAGGAGGACTGCCCTTCCTCTTCTGACTCAGGGTGACCCCACTGAACAGCTGCCAAGGGGGACAGCTTCTCTCTCGGCTCCGTAGGGCTCCTGCCCGGGGAGGCCCCACTGCCTTTGCCTGGGGTCTCTCCGGGGCTGGTGTGCCCATTGGTTAGTGCTTTGCGGTCTCCAGATTCAGAGATCTTGAAGAGGGGTATGCTGCTGACAGGTATGGGGGGCACCACTGGCTGGTTGAAGAGCCCAGGATTGGTGGCCCATTCCCTCAGGGCCTTCTGAAGCCGCCGGACATGGAGCGGCTTAGTCGCCATGCCGACGAGAGCCATGATCTCCAGGAACTCCTCTTCACACGCCTCACACAGCTGCTGCACATCATCACCGCCCTGCTGGATGAAGGTCTCATAGTAGGAGAGCAGGTTGGCTCTCTGCAAGACACGGTACAGCTGGAGTTCACCCAGGGTGCGTGGCAAGGACAAGGCCATCGCCAGCGGCCTGCAAAGGAACAGAGAAAGGGCTGTGACAGGCGCCGGGGAGCTTCGAAACAGAACTGAAACCACACTGCCCCTGCCCCATGGCCCAAGAAACAAAGGGGTGGAAGAAAAAAACTTGCCTTAGGTTATGTCATCCACAGCCATTTTTAATCTGTACCTGGCTCGGAAGGGTTAAGAGAGATCTGATTCAGATAAAAGTATGGTCGTCGTTTTCCTCAAATACTCATCTCTTTGCATTTGGATCCACTCACGCGGAGTCCACCACTGCTGTTTTTATTACCATTCTGGCCTGGGTGAAGAGCCAGAACATGCTATTCAGGAGGTCACAAGAAAGTTTCCCTATGGCCGTGATGGAGAACCTTGGCACTCTAGCTGTTCTTAGACTTCAATTCCCAGAAGCCCCCGTGAATCCACACAAATGGGTTTACTGCGATTCATCCAGCCCGCGCTGCCCTCGTTGCCCCCGGAAGCAGAAGTAAAATGTGCCTGTATGGGCGCATTTTACTTCCACTTCCGGGGGCAACAAGGGCGGCACGGGCTGGATGAATCACAGTAAACCCATTCGTGTGGATTCACGAGGGCTTCTGGTAATTGAAGTTTAAGAACAGCTGGAGTGCCAAGGTTCACCATCAAGCCCCTATGGTATGGATAAGATGACCATCCAGAGGTCAATGAACACCATGCACTTGCTGAAACTAATCCAAAGCTTGGGGGAAAGGAAGACAGCTTATGGCTCTCCTGATGTTCTGGGACTACAACCCCCATCAGCCCTATATACCACACCTGGAGATGGAGGGAGTGGCAGGCCACATGTCACCTCCTCTGAGGTATACTTTCTCCACCATATAGGTGTGCCTCTCACTTTTAAACTGTTTAGGATAGCAAGGCCGTAATCCTATTAAGCAATGCAACTGTGAATATGCAACCAAGCTGGGATATTTTATTTTGGCTGAAATTGTCGGGAATTAAGACACATTAATGGGACTGCAGTGGCTTAGTGGTTAAGACATTGAACATGACAAATGGAAGGTTACCATGTCAGCAGTTCGAGACCCAACTACTACACGACGGAGTGAGCTTCCATCTCTATCCCCGCTCCTGCCAACCTAGCAGTTTGAAAGCAAAAAACTGCAAGTAGATAAATAGGTACCACTTAGGTAGGAAGGTAAACAGCCTTCTGTGCACTCCGGTGTCTAGTCATTCCTGCCACATGTCCACAGAAAGTCTGCAAATGTAGACTGCTCTGACTAATTGGCTATGAACAGAGATGAGCACTGAACCCTAGAGTGAGATACGACTGGCTTTCGAGCATGGGTAACCTTTACCTAAGACACATTAGTGGTAAAGGTCACCCTTGCTCAAAAGTCAGTCGTGTCTGATTCTAGGGGGCAGTGCTCATCTGTTTACAGCCAAAAAGACAGTGCTGTCTGCTTCTCCAGACATTTACGTAGTCATATGGAAGGTATGACTAGATGTCAGAGGACACAGCAGTGGCGTCGCGTAGGGGGGCCCAGGATTCCAGAGACCTGGGTTTGAATCCACCCCTGACCTTGTAATTCACTAGGGGGCTGGCTTTTCTACATACTCTCTCTCTCTCTCTCTCTCTGTAATCTGGATCTTCTATAGAAATGTAAGGCCTGCCACAAACTGGGACACACACACACCCAGCCGGGCCTCATCTGCAACACATGCCTGCACACATACCACCCCCTCCAAACACCCACGGTTTGTTCTTTCTTTATCTGCCCTTGCACATCCTTGTCCCCACCACCACCTAAGCTGTAAAACAGGGTGGAAGGCCTGTGCCTCTCCAGATGTTTCTAACAGGGACTCTCATTAGCCCTTAAACAAGGCCCAGGGATGGCAGAACCTGGACTCCAAGCAGGCATGAAGGATGGGGCAGTACTGGACCAGGGTGGAATTGCTACTATGGTACTTGGGTACTTCTCAGTAATGGAGTTTGGTCTGGTATGAGATCATTTCCTAGTCTGGCGATTTCTACCAGAAACACGTACAGATGACCATTTCATTTTGGCCAATGACAAAGCCAAGAAAGTGGCTTCACTTTGGTAGTTCAAAGTTTGATCTGGACACATAAGAAGTAATGGGGTGGGACTGTCCAGTGATGGCCAACCTTGGCACTCCAGCTGTTCTTGAACTTCAATTCCCAGAAGCCCTGATCAGCAGGAGTGCTGGCTTGGGCTTCTGGGAATTGAAGTCCAAGAACACCTGGAGTGCCAAGGTTGGCCATCACTGGTCTACAACAATTTTTTTCTTGGAAAAAGCACCACAGGGAAGTAACTGAGAAAATGCTAGTGACCTAAGCAGGTGGGTAATGAACCGTTCCAGGCTGGGAATTTAGGGAAACCAATCTATTCCCTCCCCTTTTGGGAGAGACAGAGAAACATGCAGTTCTCTGCCCCCCTGCTTTTCCAAATCCCATGGGAGGCAAGCCCTGCCTGAAGGATCTATCCTGGCAAATGGGATTCTAGTTAGGACTGTCGATTCCCTTCACAAAAGCTGCCGCCACCACCCAGCCACCTTGCACTTTAGATGGGGACTTCAAAATCCTTTCCGATCAGGTGTACCAGCGTTCCGGCCTGGAACATGGGCAAGAAAGAAGGCCGGAGTGCCTCTGAGCAGATGCAAAGTGCCCACGCCCAAACCCTCGCCAGGACTAACAGCAACCGGGGAAAGTTGCCCAGAGCAGGAGGCGTGGCTTCCAGAAAGGCTTCAGCCCTGTGCTTCGTGCCTGGATTTGTCTGTTTTCGCACATACACACCCGCTGGGTCCGTCGTGACAGCTGCCCTTTGCCGTCGAGCAAGATCGGGGCGCGCAAGAGGTTCGGAGCGAAGGGGAAGTCAAAGCGGGTGGGCGATGGAATCAATCTCACACACGCACGCACACACACACACCACCTGTGCCAACCGGCCGTGATCGCTTCTCCCTGGATCCCTTCCCCCAAACCCAAAGGGGCTTGCAATGCCCCGCTCGTCCGCCCCGTCCACACTCACGTTTTCCCCCTGTGGATGCCTTCGGAGCCCGATCGTGGCGCATGGGCCCGAGGCCTCCCCAGCGGCGGCGGTGCCTTCTCGGCTGGCCCTGCCGGCGGAGAGCGAGCGAGGCGGCGGTGGCGGCGGCGCGGGGAGAAAAGGCAGGGCATCCGACGGCGGGGCCGCGTCTCCGCCTGCTGCCGCTCTCCCTCCTTCTCTCCCCCGCGCCTCCTCCGCCTCTTCTTCGCTCGCTCCCTCCTCCCGGCACTCAGCCTCCTTTGGCACGGAATCGCCTCCCACGCCGCCGGATTTACAATGGAACGGCGGCGCCGTCGAGTTGCCGCTGCCGCGCGTGGGAGGGTTCCGGGGGCGGGCGGCGGCGGCAGCAGCAGCTCCTGCCTCGGACCAGGAGGGAAACTGCAGCAGGCAAAGGGCGAGGGGAAGGGGGGGGAGGCCGGCAAGGGGCGTCCCGCTTCGACGGCCCAGGTGATCTCAAGCCGTCCTGGCGTACCTTTTTTCTTTGGGGGTGGTGGTGGTGGAGAATGGGGTGGCTAGTAGGGAGAAAAAGGATAGCGAGAACTCGGGAAGGTGCCGTGGGCGAATGAGCCCTGTACTTCCAGACAAAGCAACCCTGCATGTGAATGCGCACAACTAGGCAAGTTCACGAAGCAGTGCGTGCTTCACTATTGACACCAGGTAATGGGAGACAAGCCTGGTCCACATGCAACAGCGATGCTCTGGAACCACCCCGCTAAATGAGAGATAGAGAGCAGCACTGTGGACCAACTTAGATGGGCAGCGAGCCCAGTGGTCAAACGGTTGTACTGCAGCCAAAACGTTGTGAGTTCGATCCTGAGCGGGACCCAAGGTTGACTCAGCCTTCCATCCTTTCCGAAGTCGGTAAAAATGAGGACCCACCATGTTTGGGGGCCCCCCCAAATGCTAATTACCTTGTGAACCGCCCAGAGAGTGCACTAAGCGTTGTGGGGGGATTCATAAATGTAATTGCTACGGGTCAAGTGGCTAAGAAGCTGGCTGGAAGGCGTTAGGTCAGCAGTTCGATACCCGAATAATGCAGGTTGGAATGAGCTCCCGTCTTTGTCCCAGCTCCTGCCAACCTAGCCGTTCGAAAGTAAGAAATTGCAAGTAGGGACCACTTCAGTGGGAAGGTAAACGGCGTTCCGTGCACTCCGGTGCCTAGTCATGCCTGCCACGTGACCACGGAAAGGTCTGCAGAAGCAGACAGCGTTGCCTCTTCAGCTATGGAACAGATGAGCACTGAACCCTAGAGTCGGATACGACTGGCTTTCGAGCAAGGGTGACGTTTACCTTTACTGCAGCCAAAACGTTGTGAGTTCAAGCCTTACCAGGACCAAGGTTGACTCAGCCTTCCATCCTTTCCGAAGTCGGTAAAAATGAGGACCCATCATGTTGGGGGCCGAAATGCTAGTTACCTTGTAAACCGGCCAGAGTGCACTAACGTGTGTGTGCGTGTGTAGTATATAAATGTTATTGCTATGGCAAGACTATTGCAAGGGGGCGGGGAGTTTATGTGGAGGTGTTATGTTAGTGTGCTATAATAATTTCATGTCAGATATTATTCTGGGTTGAAAGGATTTTTGCCGGAGAAACCCCGCTCAGGGGACTTCTTAACCGCTGAGCCGCTGCTGCCCTGTTATGTTGGTGTGCTCACTGCCCATCTAAGTTGGTCCACAGTGCTGCTCTCTATCTCTCATTTAGCGGGGTGGTTCCAGAGCATCGCTGTTGCATGTGGACCAGGCTTGTCTCCCATTACCTGGTGTCAATAGTGAAGCACGCACTGCTTCGTGAACTTGCCTAGTTGTGCGCATTCACATGCAGGGTTGCTTTGTCTGGAAGTACAGTGTTTGCATGAGCTCATGCATGTGCTTACGGAAGGAAGGGGTCTCTTGTGGGTGACGCTGGAGAGTTCCCACATACCATATATACTCGAGTATAGTCGGGGGGTTTAGCCCCCAAAATGAGATCCAAAAATGAGACTCGACTTATACTCAGGTCAACATAAACACTCAAAAATATACCCACACAATTGTCTAAATTAATTTTACTGTATTTTCATGTATTTTAATTATTGAAACTCACTTAGCAGCTGCTGCATTTTCCACCCCCGACTTATACTCGGGTTAATCTATTTTCCTAGTTTTAGAGGTCCAAATTAGGTACCTTGACTTATATTTGGGATGACTTATAGTCAAGTATATATGGTATTCTGATGTACATGCATTTCCAAATAAGGAGGAACTCCTGTCATATAGATCAGAGAGTAAACCAAACAAAAAGACAAAAATTTTGTAGCACCTTAAAGACTAATGTTAGCTTTTTGTGGGTCAAGTCCATTTCATTAGCTGTCATGGCATCAATTTATACACATCAGGTACAGAGGCACATGAAGGTTGGCTAGCATAACATAAATATACAAATCAGGGTGGCTTTTTACAACTGGTAATAACAGAAGATCCCTAGTTGGTATTCATATTTGCTGTGAAGTTTGGCCTTGTTGAGTTGCAAATGATTAGTACTGTACAGGGATTCTCAACCTGTGATCCATAGGCAGGATGTGGCCTGCGGCACCATTTCATGTCGGGGCCCCATTGCCTCCACCACACCAGGAAGTGTCATGTGGTGGATTTGTTGTTCAGTCGCACAGTCAATTCCGACTCTTTGCGACCCCATGGACCATTGTCCACCAGGCACCTCTGTCCTCCACCATCCTCCTCAACTCACTCAGCTCTGCGCCCATTGTGTCTACAATACCATCTAGCCATCTCATCTTTGGCAGCCCCCTTCTTCTTTTGCCTTCCACCTTTCCCAGGATCAATGCTTTCTCAAGTAAATCTTCTCTTCTCATTTGATGTCCAAAGTATTTTAGCTTCATCTTTACTATTTGACCTTCTAAGGAGCAGTCAGGGTTGATTTCTTCCAAGATTGACCTATTTGTTCTCCTTGCTGTCCAGGGGACTCTCAAAACTCTCCTCCAACACCACATCTCAAAGGCATTTATTCTTCTGCGCTCAGCTTTCCTTATGGTCCAGCAAAATGGCTGTCCAGCCTCCAAAAGCTGTCTGAGGGAGCGTGACCAGTGGTGGGCTCCAAAAATTTTTAATACCACACTGTGGTCGTGGCATGGTGGGCATGGCCAGGGGGAAAGCCCTGTGTTGCACCCAAATTAGAACTACTGTATTTTATTTCAAAACTTGGATGGGCGGGACCAGCCAGAATTCCTGCTACTGGTTCTGGAAACCTGCTGATGCCCAACACTGAGCATGACCTGGCCCCCGGCTTAATAAGGTTCAGAACTCCTGGAATAGTAGATGGAGGCAAAATAAACATTGTGGCATTACAATGTTTTGTCATTTTGTTTTGTTTGGTTTGCTCTCTGATATGCTTGCACAGGCTACTATGGCTAGCACTTAAAACACTTCATGTCATGTAGGATGGGCGGGGCCAGCCAGAATTGCCCTCTGTTGCTGGACTTAATTGACTTGGATTGAATGGAGGAGACAATGATACAGTAGTTCAAATGCGAACGAAAAGAAGAAAAACTTTCTTTTATTGATTTTCGGATGTTTTGATGGCTGAAATTGGTATTTAGTGACTGAAACAAAGTATTGTTTAGAAATTTCTTCCTTTTTACAGAACTAGGAAACATGGCCCCCGAGTTCGGTGACTTAAAAACTTGCTGAATACTTTGTACACCCTCCTCCCCATTTGTTTTCATTTAGAATACTGTGACCCATCTTGTGAAACAGATTTTGTGATTACATTAAAAAAAATACGTACCACACAACGTTTATTGCCCTGAATGTTTTTCTCAGTGACCATTTGCAGTGGAAGCGCTCAGATTAGAAGATCATATCAAAATTATGTTGATGAACTTTGGCTGGTTCATTTATCAGCATAGGAAGCCTTCTTAGATACCAGATCAGATCACTTCTTTGTTTAACCTATGCAGACTTTTCAGATTGGCAGAACTCGTAAAGATCACAGATACAAAGGGGCTTGTGTAGCACCTGCTTGTTTAACCACAATTGACACCAATGGTATTGGACTCTGACTGACCCTAGCATTAATGAAGCAAGTCACCTCTTGCACCTACTTCTGAGAGTCAGGAAAAGATACATTGTTATTTATTTAGTATTGCAATTTTTACCTGCGAGAAGAGAGAGGGCCACTTGTGGGGTTTTGTGCCAAAAGGCACAGTTCTCGCCAACACAGCTGAAGGCCAGCTAAATTTATGTGAATTCACCTTCCTCCCAGCCTAAGGATGTTAGAGATTACTTGGGACTACTGTCGGCTTGTCCTGTCTTCCTGCTGTCATTTTGGCTGTGTCCCCTACCTGAAGGAGATTTGCATGTGTTATAACCCAGTTTCCTCCTTCATACTGTCCTTCTCTGCTCCATTTTTGACTGCTCTGCTGGTTGACCATAGACATTGGCCATGGATGCATTTATGGCAGCCATAAATTGGGGGGGGGGACCACCAGTCCGGCCCCCTCAACTGTGTGAGGGAGCGTGACCGAGCCCCCAACTTTAAAAGGTTGGCAACCCCTGCCCTTGAGCATTATGCATCTGAGCCCACAAAAGCATTACAGTCAAACCTCACATAAAGAACGCCTCACTTAAAGAGTAACTCTTTTAAAAAGCAGAATTTTCTCTGAATGTTCGCTTCGCTTAACAAAACCAATCAAAAACTTGCTTAACAAATAAATTGGGGTTAGCAATCCCCCCCCCCCAGTCACAATTGGTCACTTACAATGGTGTTTTGCTTACAGAGCAATCCTGTGGAACACATTATGCTCTTTAAGCGAGGTACAACTGCACTTGTTGTTTTTCCTCAGGCAGCAAAGAGCTTGTGAAGAATATCTCAACTGCAGAATTGGAAGGGACCTTTAAGATTATAAAGTCCAGCCACTGTCAAGGAGGCACAGTGGGGAATCAAATTCTCAGCATCTGGCAGTTCAATATCTTGATAGCCTTAGAGAGCAAGCACTTCTTCCCTGCTGTAGCAAATAAACACAGCTAGTTTTCTTGGAAAAAATAAAGATTCAGATGCTATAAGTTAAAGGTCACCCTTGCTCGAAAGCCAGTCGTATCTGACTCTAGGGTTCAATGCTCATCTCTGTTCATAGCCAAAGAGCCAGCAATGTCTGCATCTGCAGATGTTTCTGTGGGCATGTAGCAGGAATGCCTTGACAATGGAGTGCATGGAACAGAACACTGTTTACCTTCCCACAGAAGTGGTACCTATTTATCTACAGTACTTGCATTTTCTTGCTTTCAAACTTCTAGGTTGGCAGGAGCTGGGACAGAGATGGGAGCTCACTCCATCAGGCAGTACTCAGGTCTCAAACTGCTGACCTGCCGGCCTTCCTGTCAGCATCTTAACCACTTGAGCCACTGCAGTCCCCAGATGCTATTACCAGACTTACAATCAGCCCTATCCTGTAAGAAAGGAAATGGAATCATTTTGGATTAGCAAGCAAGCACAAGAGGAGCTTCTAAAATTGTGAACAGAAAGGTAGAAATTGAATGGTTGGCAGGCTGTGAGCTTGGATGGAGGAGCACATTGAAGAAACAGCTGTGCTACAAGAGTGTGTGTACCAGGTGCATATGTTCATTATGTATTTGGTTGGGGTGGGGGAGATTTAGGTGCATGAGCTTATAGAAGTGAAATAAGGAATGTATGGCTTTCCAGATGTTGCTTGATTGCAACTTTCCCCAATGTTACCGTAGCCAATGTTGGAGAGATGAGATCTGCAGTCCAACATCTGGAGAGCTACACACTCCTGTGCCAGTGTAGGTGTAAGAAACTGATTTAGGTATCCTTGGTACTACACCTAGTGCTGTCATTACTACTGAAATTATATCTTGCCTTTCTTCACAAGAGCCAACCTGCCCTTGGCGCTTGGGAGGAATGCATTTGTACAATATAAATATATGTTCACATAAAAGCATGTCCTCCATTCCATCAAACACCCTTTGCTGATAGGAGAGGTGCAATTCCTAAAGTAGTACCTCATGTGCACAGCAGTGACCAGTTGTCTTTCAGTTTTTAACCGCTCAGTATAGATCACTGCACATGAGATACCTACTTGGGTTTTTTGTTTTTTTTTGGGGGGGGGGGGACGGTCTTGCCGTTAACAAAAAAAATGCCTACCAAGTAAGAAACCAATGGAGAGCCCCTGAGAAACAACTGGAAGGGCAGAATTTGGCTATAAATGTTTTGCTAAATGAACTAGGATGCACTTCTCGCTTTTCATTCAAAATAAGTTCTCAAAATCCATCTGTAATGTTGAGCTGCCCCATGTTCCAAGTATTCTTGTGCAGAAGCCTCCCAGGTCCCTACAGTCCTAAATTTGTGTTTTTCCCTCCTCCTCCTCCTCCTCCTCCTCCTCCTGCTTAGGAGTTTACTGTGGGTTTATTCTGGGATGCCCTTTGTGGCACAGGAAACATTCATTGTGGGTTTGGAAGCAACGGACGTTCTGTCGCTTCTTGGGCCACCCGTTCACTGTGCGTTCCCTTCCCACTCGGTACAGAAGACACAAACACCACACGTGCATGACCACACTTCCCCCTTCCCTCCAGCTGTGTTCCTCAGAGAAAGCCTCCCCCCTATTTTCTTAGCAGCAGAGAGGCCCACAAAAGCCAGAGCCTTTTACCCCCTGCCTGTAAAGGAAGGTGTGGGCAGGGAGCTGGCTCTGAGGAGCTGGCCCAGATCCTCCTGGCCAGCTTTAGACGCTGAGAGGTTTCTATTCAGAGAGACCTGAGCGGTAACATATGGTTCCCACTGAGTGGTGGCCTCCCACGGGGATGATGGTGACAGCATCTCGATGGGTGAAGACACATTTAGAGTGCTGATCCTCCTTGGTGCCTGCCCACAGAACCCATGCTAGTCAATCCTGGAGTCCCACAACATCCCTTTTGCAAAGACTGCTGAGTCTCAATGCGTCACCAGTGCTCCCCTCAAGGATCCAGTTCTTGGGTCCTTCTCCACCCTCACCCACTCTTACCTCTTCTCCACCACCACAGTTCTTGATGGGTTCCCTGATTTTTTAAATTCTTGAAAATGAGTCTCTTGCATAAATCCCTTTCCCCTTTTGTGTATTTGTGTAGGTGTCTCTTGTTATCACCAGACCACCACATGCACAGGATTTGGTTAAGCTCTCTCCACACACACGCATGCAAATGGATGGAATATGTTCATGCATTTATGTGCAGGAGTATGCATGATGATACATACACATGAATACAGTTAACTCTCCTAGGCAGAGAAAAAGCAGAATATATCTTTAATCTCAAGGACAGGAATAACTTTGTGAACTTTTGTACTTTTAAACATTCACCCCCATGTAATTATCATATGCAAGTGCTATTGTAGCACAACTAATGCCTCTCCACAATTCTCTTGCTATTCCCTCTGCTTTTTCAAGGTTTTCAGCCTGCAATACGATGAGATGTCCTCATCTTTATTGAATGAATAGGCTTGCCCTGTTGGTCCAGAAGACACATGGAATCATATAAAGTACATGCTAGGGAGGATCTAGCACTTGAGCAGCAATTCTATGTACGCCATGAGTTTGTCTAGTACGTACAGCAGGACTTATTTCTTACTATGCATGCATAAGATTGTACTTTCAGTTTTACAAAATAAATGTCATCATGATCAGTGACACTTCTAAACACCAAGGGCTTGCAAAAGAACACTATATGTAGGGTGATCATGCAAAACGGAGGGCAGCGTTCCTCCATCTTTATTAGTTGCACAAGAATGGGAGGTTCAGCAGGTGTAGTTGTTTATGCAAACTACATCTGCCAAAATTTCCTCCTCCACACAATCTTAAAGGCACCTGCATTTTCAATTGCCCATCCTACTTCTGTGGGTTAAGCCAAAATACCGGCAGATATTTCCATATTTCAATATACTGTATCCTTATTTATTCTATAGGAATTTGCTTTGTAATAATGACATGGTTAAAGATTGAGCCAATGATGCTGTTTCTAGAATCACAGGTGATAGATTTGGGATTCTTTAGGAGTGATGAGAATGCATGTTGCTGTTTGTCACAAATAACTGTTCATATCTAGCAGATACCCAGAATGGCATGTATATGCACATAACGCATTTTGTTGTTCAGTCGCACAGTCGATTCCGACCCTCTGCGACCCCATGGACCACTGTCCGCCAGGCACTGTCTTCCACCATCCCCCTCAACTCGCATACCAATGCACTAATAATTAAGACTACATTACAGGGCTGTTACAAAGCACAATATTTTAGTGCTCCCAATCTATACAGGAAGAACAATACCAGTGAACTGCTTTACAGGCATCTCAGAAAAAAACAAAAAACAAAATAAACAAAATAAAATAAAAAACACAGTAGCACTTTAAAGACTAATTGCTATATTTCTAATGTTAGCTTTCGTGGATCAAGTCCACTTCATCAGACAAGGAATGAAACTTACAGGCATGTTCTTTATATACCAAATTCAGGAGGTCAACGGGAGAAGGGTTGGTGTCAAGCAAGATGACAGACAAACAAGCACAAGAATGCAGTATCACCCAGCCATTAGCAACAATAGATTATTCAGATAAACCCTGCTTTACAGGGTTATCATAAAACAAAGTAACAGGACTTTCAAAGTAACTGGGGGTGTGATCATGTTGTTGTTCAGTCGCATAGTCTAGTCTGACCTTTTGCAACCCCCATGGACCATCACACGCCAGGCACCCCTATCCTCCACCATCCTCTGCAGCCTACTCAGCTCTATGGCCACTGTCAACAATGCCATCTAGCCATCTTATCCTCTGCCGCCCCATTCTTCTTTTGCCTTCAATCTTTCCCAGCATCACATCCTTCTTTCTTGAGTGAGGCCTCTCTTCCCATTTGGTGTCCAAAGTAGTCAAACCTCACATAAAGAGCGCCTTGCTTAAAGAGTAACTCACTTAAAGAGCAGAACTTTCTCTGAATGTTCGTTTAACAAATAAAACCAACCAAAAACTCGCTTAACAAATAAATCGGGGTTCACAATCCCACACACACACACACAATTGGTCACTTACAATGGAGCAAACTCACATAAAAAGAAATCCTGTGGAACACATTGTGCTTTTTAAGCGAGGTACAATTGTACTTTAGCTTCAGCTTCAACATTTGCCCTTCCAAGGAGCAGTCAGGGTCGATTTCCTTTAGGATTGACTTATTTGATCCCCTAGCTGCCCAGGGTACTCTCAAAATTCTTCTCCAGGACCACATGTCAAAGATGTCTATTCTTCTTTGCTCAGCCTTCCTTATGATCCAATTCTCACAACCATACATTAGTACTGGAAATACTATTGCTTTGTCTATGTGGACTTTTGTTGGCAGGGATTAAAAAAATTTTTTTACTACCTATTCTGCGGGTGTGGTATGTGAGCGTGGCCATGGGAAAGCCCTGTGTTATTTCAAAACTTGGACGGGCAGGGCCCACCAGAATTTCTGCTCCCGGTTCTGGCGAACTGGGGCGAACCTGCTGAATCCCACCACTAGTGATATCTCTACTTTTTTAATGTGCAAATTGCATAACATATAAGGGAAATGCACCCCAGCACAATCCCATTCTATACCTAAAGTGGACTTTATGGTCTTGCTGTAGGGCAGGGATCTGCAAACTTGGCTCTCCAGGTGTTCTTGGACTTCAATTACCAGAAGCCCAAGTCACTGTATGCCTGCTGATCAGGACTTCTGGGAATTGAAGTCCAAGAACACCTGGAGAGCCAAGTTTGCTGATCCCTGCTGTAGGGCGACTACTTTTGGGAGCTGAGCTTGAACATTTCCTTCGCCAGTCTGATGGTTACTGCAAGGGAGAGCGCACCGGTAAAGTTGCATCTGTCGCTGCACCTTTAAGACAAACACCTTTACCGCCCTCTGATCGCATGCTGCGATATGTAAGGAGTGGTTTTACCGGTTCCATCCCCACCCCTCCCCGTAAGCTTCCATGGCTGTGCGGGGATTTGAACCCAGGGCTCCCGAGTCCTAGTCCACCCTTCTCTTCTGCTAACTAAGCCAACCCTGGGCATCACTCGTAGAGCAACCAGCAGTCACCATGACACCATCATCGTCGCCCACATGGACATAACGTCTTGCAGCTTCTATTTCCTAATTATAGTGGTGGTGGTGGGGAATCATTTGTGCTCTTGTAAAGGCTTTTGCTCCACTTTTTCTTGGGGGGGGGGGGGAGAATTAAAATCACTTAAAAGAAATCGCATTTGGGCCGCCCAAGAAGATCTGAGACTGGGATTGTGGGGGTGGGGGAGCGCAACGGGGTTCAATCCTGGCTTCCAGCCTCTCGATCCCCCGCCGCGGCCGGCCTCGCTTTTTCCACGTGTTCTGCCACCCACGCGCGGGGCTGACGCACATCCTGCTGCCCACGCGCGGCCAGTGGCGCGGGACGGCGTTCCGCTGGCGGGGGCGCGGCGGAAAGGAGCGCCAGCCCACGCCGGGCTTCTCGCCGACCCTCCAGCCACTAGTGGGGGAGAGAGGTGGTGGGGCGGGTGGGGGGAATGGATTAGCCCAAAAGGGCAGGAAGGCGAGCCGGGGGGGGGGGAATCAGGAAAGGGTAATGATGAGGGGACTGCGGTGGCTAAGACGCTGACTGGAAGGCGGCAGGCAGGTCAGCAGTTCGATTCCCGAGTACTGCAGGACAGAATGAGCTCCCGTCCTCTGCCCCACCTCCTGCCAACCTAGCAGTTCGATCAAGAAATTGCAAGTAAATAAATAGGGACCACTTCGGTGGGAAGGTAAACACAGCGTTCCGTGCGCTTCGGTGTCTGGTCATGCCTGCCACCTGACCACAGCAAACAAGCGCTGGCTCTCCGGCTTTGAAACAGATGAGCACTGAACCCTGGAGTCGGATACGACTGGCTTTCGAGCAAGGAAAATCTTTACCTTTACTTACAAATGAGGAGCCAAAGGGACTGCAGTGGCTTAGTGGTTAAGACGCTGAGCTTGAAGACTAGAAGGTCTGGGTTCGTCAAGTGCTGCACCACGGAGTGAGCTCCCGTCTGTCCCAGCTCATGCCAACCTAGCAGTTCAAAAGCAAGACATTGCAAGTAGATAAATAGGGACCACTTCGGTGTTCCATGCACTCCATGTCTAGGCATGCCTGCCACATGTCCATGGAAATGTCTGCAGACTAGGGCCATAGCCAGGATTCTAGATGTCGGTGGGCGAATATTTTTTTCAAGATGGGCAACAATGTCATATACAGTACTGTATACAGTATATACTGTATGTCATACATACAGTTGTACCTCGCTTAAAGAGCATAATGCGTTCCACAGGATTGCTCTTTAAGCGAGTTTGCTCTTTAAGCGAAACACCATTGAAAGTGACCAATTGTGGGGGGGATTGCGAGCCCCAATTTATTTGTTAAGCGAGTTTTTGTTTGGTTTTATTTGTTAAGCGAAGCGAACATTCAGATAAAATTCTGCTCTTTAAGCGAGTTACTCTTTAAGCGAGGTGCCCTTTATGCGAGGTTTGACTGTATAAGCAGCCAGGAGTTTGAGGGTGGGCAAACCACTAATTCAGGGTGGGCATTGCCCACCCAATCACCCTGTCTACGTCCCTGCTGCAGACACAGACAGCGCTAGCTCTTTGGCTATAAACAGAGATGAGAATTTGAACCAGGGGCGTAGCTACCGCCGTATCTGCCCTATCAATTATACGGGGGCCCCAGGCCACGGGGGGCCCCAACGTGCGTAAGCAAAACAAATCTTTACCCTTCCTAAGGGCCCCCAAACAAATTTTTATACGGGGCCTCGCCAAGGCACGCTACGCTTCTGCTTTGAACCCTAGAGTCAGATACAACTGGCATTCAAGGAAGAGTGACCTTTACCTAATGAGTAACTAAGGCCTTCTTCTTGGTGGTAGGGCTGCTGCCTCATGAGCACCCACCTTTTTTTAGGCCATCCTCTTCTAGGAGACTGCAGTGGCTTAGTGGTTAAGATGCTGAAATTGATTGGAAGGTTGGCAGAGTGAACTCCTGTGTCTACCCCAGCTCCTGCCAACCTAGCAGTTCCAAATCAAGAAATTGCAAGTAGATAAATAAGTACCATTTCAGAAGGAAAGGTAACAGCATTCCATGCACTCCAGTGTCTAGTCATGCCTGCCACATGACCACAGAATTGTCTGCAGATGAAGAGAGCGCTTCGTCCATGTTTGGCCAGATGTGAAATGGTTTTATCCACAAAAGCTCATATTAAAAATATAGCTGTTAGTCTTTAAAGTGCTGCAGAGTTTTTGTTTTTTGTTTTTGCTTTCTGATATACCTGAACACAGACTAACATGGCTACTTTTTTAAAAAATATGCCAAAATGAAGCCACCTTTTGGTGAGTTTATTCTACAGTTCCTTTTGCCTGACCTAGTGTCTTTGGCTGTAAACGGAGGTGAGGACTGCCCCCTAGAGCTGGACACGAGTGGCTTTCAGGCAAGGGGGACCTTTACCTTACTAACCATTGGCAGCTCAACAGGGCCAAACTTCACAGCAAACCTGAATACCAACCAGGGATCTTCTGTTACTACCAAGTTGTAAAAAGCCACACTGATTTGTAAACTTATCTGTTATGCTAGGCAACCATTGTGTGCCTCTGTACCTGATGTGTATAAATCGGTACCATGAAGTCTCAATCTCATGTCTGATGACATAAGGGTGTGGTGGCTCAGTGGTTAAGAAGCTCACCTTGTTAGCTGGAAGGCTGGCATGTTGGCAGGTTGAGACCGGGGTAATACATGATGGATTGAGCATCTGTCTCTGTCCCAGCTCTTGGGGACATGATAGGAGCCTCATTTGGGCCTTCCCTGAGTGGAGCTTCTTCCACAAAATCCTTTCAACCCAGAATAATTTCTGTCACTAAAGCAGTGGTGGGCAGCAAAAAAAATTGCTACCATACTGTGGGCGGAGCCTATGTCATGGGTGGAGCCTATGTTGTGGGTGGAGCCTATGTCATGGGCAGAGCCGACGCCGTGGGAGATCTAGTCATGCCTGCCATATGGCCATGTATACATCTACAAACACAGGTAGCACTGGCTCTGTCTGTAAATGGAGAAGAGCACTGCACCCTAGAGTCGGATATGACTGGCTTTTGAGCAAGGGAGACCTTGAAACACTTGCAGGGACAAAACCTGATGGGGCAGGACAGGGAGGTGGGCGTGGCCACCCAATTTCACTACCCCTCCCTGCCCGAAGGCCACCCAATTTTGCCACCCCCCTGCCCAGATGCCACCCAATTTTGCTCCCCCCTCTGTGTGTATTTGCAAACCTGTTGCTGCCCACCACTGCACTAAAGTATTATGTCTGATGAAATGGACTTGATCTATGAAAGCTAACATTAAAACATAGGAGTTAGTCTTTAAGATGCCACAACGTTTTTTGTCGTTTTGTTTACTCTCTGATATGCTTGCACAGACTAACAGGGCTACCATTTCAAAAACTTGCTTTGGAGGAAAGGGTGGGGAAGGGGAATATAATATAACCTGTTCTGTTCCCCCTTTTATTAGCATTCTTCCTTCTGGGATGGAGGCTGCCTCTCACCCTCATTGAAGAAAGAGTTAATTGCCACGAGCCAGAGGGGCACCGTCTCATGGCGTTGCCTCAGGCTACAAAATGTCATGAGCTGTCCATGCTAGAGAGCCCATCTCTACAATGTTATAGCAGGGGCATGAGATAGGATGCATGGATTCTTCACTCAGGTTCTAGCTGAGGAACATACATGACCCAACTGAGAGGATCATGCTTTGCATACGTTATGAGAAGATAAGATACATTATGATAAAATACATTATGATACATTAAGCTACATTAAGATAAGATACATTATGATAAGATAAGACTATCACTTCCTGGCAAATAGAAGGGGAAGAAATGGAACCAGTGGCAGACTTTACCTTCTTAGGATCCATGATTACTGCAGATGGTGACTGCAACCATGAAATAAAAAGATGATTAATTCTTGGGAGGCAAGCTATGAGAAACCTAGAGCATTGATTTGCTCTTTTAACTTATTTTAATGCATGGGTGCATTTTTGTGATTGATCCCTCCCTTCCTTCCAAGGCAGAGGGTTATTTTAGTTGGCTAGCTGAGGTTATATCTGAAGGCGTTTGATTCATTCTAATCTGAAGCAATGGAGTTCCACATCTGGCTGGTTTCCTTCTGAAGAGGCTGCTTAAAAATCCCATGAAAGTCACAAAGCCAGTGGTTATTGCTTCCAGCTCATTAAGGAAAAATTTGTTGCTATATTAAATGTGGCTCTGAATTTAATATGCATGATGTGGTTGGTTTTCAAAATGCAAAACACCAGATGGGAGGAGAAGGGTTAGAATAGAAATGGTCAGAATCACAATTTAACTCTTTGCTATTCTAACCTTGTTCTGATGTTGCTATTCATATTGATTAACTTTTTAAAACAGATCTTGTGGGGACTTTTGTCTTCCCAATTTAATTTACCAGTTTTGTGGTAATTGGTTTTATTTTAAACCACACTGAAAGTCTGAAATGAAAATGCAGTATAGAAATGTTCTAAAATAATTACAAGAAAATAAATATGCTTCCTTGAGGAAGCTTTATTCTTATTTTATTTTTTCTTCTTGTAAGCAGGATCAAATGGGAGCTCAGTCAGAAGGCAACAGAACTGGAGAGAGATGAGCTCATGGTTCCTCATCAGGGTTGGCAGATTCCCCAGGGTGTTCATTAGGGCTGCCACAATTCTTCACCTCTGGGTAGTGTTTTGGGTGCCCACTCTCTGCCACCCACTCCCTTTAGCTCTGTGAAATTCCCCCTCCTCTGCCTCGAGGGGCAGGTGCAAGCAAGCCAAGAGCAGGGCAGTGGGCTGCGTGTGGGAAAGGCCTCAACAATTACACTATTAAGAAAATATTTGGCATTAACAAGCCGGGTCATGTGGGTTGAAAGGATGGGATTATGAAATGTTTGCATCCCACGCAGCCTTGTTGAAAAGGCTCCCGTCCACCCCCTGAGCCTTTCCTTCCCACGCTGACTTCAGCCTCCCAGAGAGAACCCGAAAGGAAAGCAGTTGTGAGCCTTTCTGAATGAGGGCTGCTCTTCCCTTTTTTGACAAAGGCTCTTGTACACCATTTGGATTTCTGAATGTTTCCTGAATGTAATTAATTTGCATGTACAAATGCACACGCCAACCCATTCCCTCTCCTATGAAGGGCTGCCATTTTTGCAAGAACTGTTTAAACTGAGGTGTGCTTGTGAGATATTCTGCTCTGCTCAAACTTTCCAGCAGTTGTATGCACTGCATCCTACCAGAGAGGCACCTGTCAGTCCCTGTTATTAGTCTTGCATCACTAATCCCCACTTTGCAAGAAAGAAATGACCCTTTCATCAGAGGCCTTTAAATGCCATGTTAACTACTGTATAAGAAACTTGCCAGGTAAAAGGCCCATCTAGTGTAGTATTGTCTACTAACCAGCAGTAGGCAGTGATAAAGCTGTGTCCAGGCTGTAAGAGGTCTTTCTCAGCCCTCCTTGATGTCTGTGGTCTGGGGAATGAGCACCAGAAGATCTATGGATGCAAAGCATATGCTATATCCCACAAACATTTAATTATTTGAGCTCTGTTCTGGGGTGCATGAGAGTCATTATTATTATTATTATTATTATTATTATTATTATTATTATTATTATTATTATTATTATTATTATTATTATTATTATTATTATTATTATTATTATTATTATTATTATTATTATTATTATTATTATTATTATTATAATATTTGCATTTATATGCCGCTCTCCTTGCCGAAGCAACTCAGAGCGGCTTACAATGTTGCAGTATCTCAGCAACTCAGAGCGGCTTACAATATTACAAATGAATTGGTAACTCACAATTTGTTAAGATTTTTTAAGAAAAAAAAATCAATGGTTTTGAAAGTTGTTATTTTAATCATTTAACCAAGGATACAGATTGGTTTAGACTGCAGTGGCTCAAGTGGTTAAGATGCTGAACTCGCTGATTGGAAGGTCGGAGTTCAGTTCCTGGGTACTGCATGGCAGAGTGAGCTCCAGCCACTGTCCCAGCTCCTGCTTACCTAGCAGTTCAAAAGCAAGAAATTGAAAGTAGATAAACAGGGACCACTTTGGTAGGAAGGTAAATAGCATTCCGTGCACTCCCGTGTTTTAGGCATGCCTGCCATATGTCTACAGAAACATCTGCAGAGGTAGACAGACTGGCTCTTTGCCTATAAACAGAGATGAGCACTGAACCCTAGAGTCGGATATGACTGGCTTTCAAGCAAGGGTGACCTTTACCTTTACAGATTGGTTTTCACTCCATATTATTTAAATTTATTACCCTTGAGGGA
Source organism: Furcifer pardalis (assembly GCA_030440675.1). NCBI lineage: Eukaryota > Metazoa > Chordata > Lepidosauria > Squamata > Chamaeleonidae > Furcifer > Furcifer pardalis. Next base: position 26,324,348 of record CP126893.1, read on the forward strand.
ACTAGTCATGTTTATTAATTTTCACTATACTGTACTGTACATATGTGTATATACAGATAATAAGAACCAAAAAGCACTTCAATCCAGGAGTTTCTGGATTTGTTTGAAGGATGCAATTAATCACTAAAATAGATGCACACTTCTAAGAGTGACTAACAGAAGTATTTAAGTAAAACATTTCAACTTCTGCTTCCTTCAGTTGCTCTGGTAAAAATATTAGCAATTACACTTCTATACTGCCTCATAGCGCTGAGCGCACTCTAGACAAACAGCATACTGTACTTTTAAATACAGTACTTAAATACTTCTGTTTATTAGTCACATTTATGTGTGTGTACATAAAATACATGTACATCATTTAAAAGCAGTGGCTGCAGTGGCTAGATGGTTAAGAAGCTCACCTTGTTAGCTGGAAGGCCAGCAAGCCGGCAGTTTGAGGCCCGGGTACAGGAAATTATTATTATTTAAAAGTAATATGTTATTATTAACAATGTAATCAATTAACTTTTAATAGTTGCCACAAAAACAGGTCCGCCTGTGAAGACAGTTCAGGAACTTCAACTGAGACAAAGTGCTGCCTGCAGACTGTTGGCTGGGCTTAGTTACTGTGCCTTTTTGACACCCACATCCACACCCACACCCACATCCACTTACAACAGCCTCATTGACTGTCAGTTAATTTCTGGATCTTATTCAAAGCGTCCCAAGGAGTTAAGAACAGGAAGACTATCACTATGATGATAGCCAATATTCAGAATGGATACGGCACTTGAAGAAGATCCTGACCTTTAAAGCCCTTTATAGCTTAGATCCATACAACTGGAAAAAAAACATATCTCAGTGTATAAGCCACTATATGTATTTAGATCCTCAGGGTTGTGGCTTCGCTGAGTCCTACAACTCTCACAAGCACATTTGGTGAAGACCGGAGAGTTCCCCCTCCCCCCGCCCTGTGGCTGCTCCTACTATATAGTCCCTTCCCTCCTGCTAGCAGGTGAAAACATATTTCTATAAAGCAGGTTTTAAGCAGCCATAACTGTGCATCATCTGTACAGCCTTGATTTCTTCACATACTAGACAGAATACACCAAATTTTGTTTCTCTCTCCGTCTCTCTCAGCTGCAAATACAAACTAGCAAGCAATTATTTATCACCTTCGTTTGGAACATGACTTCCCATCTCACAGTCTTTATATATTACAGATTTTCCCTTTCCCCCATTTAATCCCATTTTTATTCATCTAATAAAGCCTGGAATTATCTTTCTGGACTGGTGGCATAGCAATGGGACCTTGGCAGTGGAACAAAGGTTATCAGTAGATAGACATTTAAGATAGTGAGGGCGTGATGAACATGCTGTGCTTACAGAGCATTAGCAGTCATTATCTCAGCTGGAGAAAGTGCAGGCTATGGAAATAGGCCAATGAACATAGAAAGCAAGAAAGGAAAAAGAGACGTATATACAGTACTGTACTTGACTTTTTCAGGTCAGTTAGTTATTTTCTAGCTTGCTCCTTTGCAACCTGCATTGATTCCTTTTCAGAATCCCATGGTCAGCACCTTGGAAATAGCACCTTGATTTTAACACTTTAATTTAAAAATAGTTCCATTCATTTTAAACAGGAAGATAAGTCAACTTATGAGTTAGAAGGGCAACTTTATAAAAAATCTAAAAAATACAAATACTTTTCAAAACATTGTGATCTCAAAACTAGCTGCACTGACACAAAAGTAGCAATGCTGATGTTAAATTAACCCCTTCCTTACAAGCACTAATCAATGAAACTTATTTATAAACATAAATTTATATTCTTTGCAAGCATTGAGGATTCCTGGCCTTCTAAACATTTTGGATTACAACTCCAACAATCGTTTAGCACTGACCCTGCTATAATAATAATTTCGTGTCAGAAATTATTCTGGGTTGAATTAATTTTTGCTGTAGGAACCCTGCTCAAGGGATGCCTGAATGAACCCCTTTCATGTCCCCAAGATCTTTTCCCAGACTGGTCCCTATGTATGCAGTGGCTATCCAAAAGTCTCCCATTTAATAACTGTTGGCAACAGAAACATGTGCTGGAAGACTGAAGGCAAGGAGTAAAATACCAAAGAAAGGAAATCTTAATGACTGTATAACCATTAAAGAGGCATAACACTACTATCAGTCCCTGGAAAAGTTTTGCCTTGTGTTGCTCAGATGATTGCAGCATCAAGTGGAAGCATACTAGTGTGACAAACAAGCAGGATTCTGGAAAGGATGCTTCTGTAATAACTGGATCCTGATCTTAAGAAACACAATTGAGCAGAGCATAGAATTCCAGGAGCCAATGGTAATCAACTTTATTGATTTCAAAAAGACATTTGATTTCATTCCTCAAGAATCAGTATGGGATATTTTAAAGATCTATGGTATTCCTCAATGCTTTATCAACATCTTCAAGAGCCTGTATGTTAACTCTAGTTGCTGCACATGAATGGAATCTAGCAACCCAGACTTCAACATCAGTACAAGCTTACGACAGGAATGTATTTTGTCACCATTCTTGTTTCTCCTTTCCATGGACTTTGTTATGCATGAAGTGATGGATAACCCTAGCTTTGGTATTTCATGAGCATCAGAGTGCTTAACAGCTTTAGACTACGCAGATGACATTATACTGCTTGGAAAGAAGTAGTTGCAACAAAATGACCACTAGTTTAGATAATGAAGCCAGCAAGACTGGCTTATGTACGTATAAATATTGAGAAGGTTGGAAGTGTAAAGGATAGTACAGTACATCTATAAAAGTGTGGCCAGGTTATAGAGCAAGTCCAACAATTTACCTGTCTTGGCAAACAAAGACATCAATTGCCAAACTGGATACAACTGGTTTGTTCACATCCTATCTATACCCAAAGACTGGCATCTGAAAATTGCACTACAGTGGGTACCTCTTGAAGGAAAGAGGAAATGAGGCTGGTTTCAGAAAACATGGCACCAAGCACGTAAGGAAGATCTTAAAACCATTAATGTCTCTTGGGATGATGCCGAAGCTGTTGTGAATGACAAAAATCACTGGAGAACACTTGCTGCCTAGTATGTTTTGCATGGGACGTGATGATAATATATTTAAAAATTAGCTACTGTGGTTTGTTATAGGCACAAAATGTGCAGCGTTCTTCGATGTTGCTTCCAGAACTTTTGAGTGGATTACAAACAGGATAGCAATATGGGTACCCCAAACTGACAACTACAGAAAATAATGGTTACAGTGACCGTGTTGGAAGCTTTTTAATGTCTGTTCTCTAGATTTTCTTACTGTAGCTGCAAACAAAAGATCTTCCAAAATTCTTCAACCTATCTGGAGATACAGAAAGGGTTTTTAAAATTGTTGGTTTTGTTTTTTGCTACATTTTTCCTGGGGAGAACAGTTTCTCAGATGTGAGGCTCACCAAAAACAATTATTGCTACTCAACCTTTCTCCCCATGAAGGATTTTTGCTTTTTCCACTATTACTGAAGGTGGTAGCCTGGCTATAATTTTACTTCTTTGAAGCTGTCTTGTATATACAGTAAAACCTCGCATAAAGAGTGCTTCGCTTAGAGCAGAATTTTCTCTGAATGCTTGCTTCGCTTAACAGCAAAAACCAACCAAAAACTTGCTTAACAAATAAATTGGGGTTCACAATCCCCCCCCCCCAAGTCACCATTGGTCACTTACAAGTGTTTCACTTAAAGAGCAAACTCGCTTAAAGAGCAAGTCTGTGGAACGCATTATGCTCTTTAAGTGAGGTACAACTTGTAATATTCAGTGACATTTATATTGATCGTGGTGAGGAGTAGGCCACTTCCAACAAAGGAGAATTTTGTGAATAATTTTGTAGATCAGCCTTCTGTTTTAAGGAGAATAACTGCAGGCAATATAAATGACAATAGCACCTTCATAATGTAAATTCATAGAGGATGGCATTGAACTCTGAAGAATAACAAGATCTGTGCAAACCTTTTCAGAAGAGATTTTTGTGAGAAACATCTTTCTCCTCTCTTAATGCCTGTAGTCAGTAAGAAAAAGTAAGCATTTCGTTTACTTTGGGATGTGGGGGGGAGAGAAATAAGCTGGTATTATTCCATAGATGGCTGGCTGACTGACTAAATGGTTTAGATATCTGGCTGTGGGGCCAATACAAATCCCTTCCCCAATTTTATTTCCACATGTTTAGGTGGGTGTCCCCAGGGGTTTGAGGAGACCCTCTGGCTGGCCCACTTAGTGCTTCTTCCTGGCTCCCTGTTAGGCTTTGGACAACCGCAGCACTCTGACAAAGAGGAAAATCCAAGCAAGATGGAACTGCAATATGGGATTTTTGTAGCTGTTCTGAGCCTGAGTTCTCCTCATACTCTGTGACTAATGGGGAGTGATTTCATTGGAAATCAGCCTGATCCACCTCACAGGGTGGTTGTGGGAATATCGGCGGGGGGGGGGGGGAGGAAAGCCACATACGCCATCTCGAGTGCAATAAGAGAATGGCAGGTGGTGAAGATGATTGATTTTAGATTTAATTGCTGCAGAAAGAATAGTTCACACTCTCTCAGCCCAGCAAATTGCCTGCACCCATTTCCTTCATTAATCCTCAGTTGTTACTTCCCGGTATTAAAACAGACTTTGTTAACTGTTTTAGTTAAATCGAGAAGAGTAGGATCTGGACAACAATATATAGATTTTTGGCAATAGGGGATACTTATATAAAATTAATTTTGTGCTTTGATAATAGGTTGAACGCCTATATCAGGGATTCTCAACCTGCGGCCTGTGGACCAGATGCGACCCAGGGCACCATTTCATGTGGCCCCCCACACTGTCTCTACCACACCAGGAAGTGTCATGTGGTGGAGGAAAGATAAAATGGCTGTCCGGTCTCTGAAGTTGTCTGAAGGAGCGTGACCCGGACCCGGCTTTAAAAGGTTGAGAACTCCTGGCCTGTATTAATGTCCCATTGATGGCGAGAGCACATACTTGTTCATGTAATGTTTTTATTTAATTTCTATTCTTTTATTTTAGTTATCATTGTTAGTTTAAAAGTTGTTAGCCTTTATGATTAGTTACTGTAGTTTGTTTATGTTTTGTATTTTTATTGTTTTAAAATAAAAAATTAGAAGGGAAAAAAACATATGAATGCAATCAGGGAATGACAGACGGTGAACATGACTAATAATTAATAAACAATCAGATTTTTAATTGCTGAAGAAAGAACAGGTCAGGCTCTTGCAGCTCAGCAAACCACCTCGACCCATTTCCCTCAATAATCTTGGGTTGTTACTTCCCAGTCTTAAAACACCGGGCCTTGAAGGGCGCTTTAAGGATACGTCTTTCAACCAATGGGAGAGAAGGGGCGGGGCTTATAACCCCCTCCCCCTCCCCGCATTTTGGCGTCTCTGGATTACGGGGGTTGATTCTGCCGCGAGGCGTTACTTCACAGTTGGGCACGTCATGGTGACGTAGAGCTCCCTGATAGGGCTGCTAGAAGCATAACGGTCACGCTCGTGCCGATCTATTTGGGTGACATTCTTCTCGAAGGTCTCTGCGATTGGTTTAGTGACCTGTCGCTTTGCGCAAGGGGGCGGGCGTAGAGACCTGGGTCTCGCCCTCTGATTGGCTGTTGCCAGGGTCGCCGTGCCTGGATTCCACGATGGGCAGTGGGTGAAGCAACGGTCATGGCGGGAGGGACGAAAACGGCCTTGGTGAGGTGTCGACTCAGCCGCCCGTGGATCGGGCCCGCACTTCTCCTCATGCTGCTGGTTGGCTCAGGTAAGCACCCTAGACAGGGAGGGAGGGGAGTTTCCCAGGGTTGCCAACTTATCCACTGGCTCCTGCTCCCTCCCGGAAAGGTAGCTGCTATTTTAATTTCGTTACTTAGTTTCGTTACTAGGACACTTAGTTTCGTTACTAAGTTACTTGGTTCGTTATTAAGTTACCTACTTTCGTTACTTAGTTTCGTTACTAAGTTACTTGGTTCGTTATTAAGTTACCTAGTTTCGTTGCTTAGTTTCGTTGCTTATTTCGTTTCTGTGGCGCCTTAAAACATTTTAACAGCATTTTTATACATACTGTGTGGGTCATAACATTGCAACCCACAGCTTAGAGACTTTTAAGTTGCTCAGCAGCATTTTCCGTCTTTCTCCTGTGGCCTAAATTAATTAGCAATTGGCAATAATAATAATAATTTCGTGTCAGAAATTATTCTGGGTTGAAAGGATTTTTGTGGAAGAAACTCCACTCAGGGAACTATGAGGCTCCTTTCACGTCTCCAAGAACTGGGACAGAGACGGGCGCTCAATCCGTCATGCAGTACCTGGTCTCGAACTGCTGACTTGGCAGCCTTCCAGCTAACAAGGCGAGCTTCTTAACCACTGAGCTACCACGGTCCCCTAGCAATTGGCAATGACACTTATATACTGCTCCATAGTGCTTAGTACACTCTCTGGCAGGTTCATAAGGTAATTAGCATTTTACCCCAAACATGCTGGGGACTCATTTTTTTCATCTGCTTATCCTTGTAAATGTCTTTGTTTGGCAATATTCCATATTTGTCACCATGTGGAATATTAATATATTCATTTTTAATATATATATAAAAAAACCCTGCCATAGGATTTGCTTTTAAGACAGATTAAAAGATGGACCAGCAGGAAATGTCAGAAAACTTTTGTTTTGACTCTGGCTTTGCACACTTATACTTTGGGCATAATAATAAATGACTTTAACAAAAAACCATGTTGGAAATTGGAATATTATTCAGACTTTGACTGTTGTGTTTCTGGAGGTTTCTGAGATTTGAGCAGATCCAACTGAAATCTGACATAAAAAAATCAACATTCACCCAGTTTCTAAAAAATTTAGCTCTGTTCCTGTCTCTTTTTGCTTGAAAATAGGTCCTACTGAATTTGATAGTGTTGACTCCCAACACTTTGGGGTGTGTGGGTAGAAAAACAGGCTGTACATGTAAACCTGTGTTGTGATGGGCCATGGAAAACATGTACAAGTAATCTTCTGGACTATTGATCCCTTTTGAAATTTGGACAATTGGTTCTTATGTTTTTAACATAACTTACTATCATATACCATCAAGTCACTTGGGACTCATGGCAACCTCAGCAGAGTTTTCGAATTATGTGAGATTTTCAAGGTATGATCTATTGTTGCCACTTCAAGTGAGTTTCCATGGCCGAGCCTGAATTTATTTATTATTTATTTATTTAAGCAAATTTTTATGCTGCCCTCCTCACAAAGACCCAGGGCAGCTAACAAACTTTAAAAACACTTAAAACACAGTAAAAACATTGTATAAAAACAGTATTAAAAAGGATTAAAAAGTTATAAAAACTAAAAGAGATTACACAAGTCACACCGAGTGAGGGAGGGGTTAGATGAGCCAACAGACTGAGGCAACTGTCTGGCCCATACCCCACACATGCCCCGCCAGCCAGGTCTTAACTCCCCTCCTAAAGGGCAGCAGCTCCGTCTGGAGACACAACTCGCTTGGCAGGAGGTTCCATAGGGCCGGAGCAGACATGGAGAAGGCCCTCCTTCTATTGCTAGAGCGGTGCGCCTCTAGCCGATGGTACAATCAGAGAGCCTCTCTGATTTGATCTGGTGGGACGGACAGATGTCCTTAGGGCGATGCGGTCTCTTAAGTATCCTGGCCCACTACCATATAGGGTTTTAAAGGTAGTGACCAGCATCTTGAATTGCACCCGCAGGCACAGATCGCCTGAGGCCTATTTTCACACTATCCACTACATCCATTGACTCTTTTTAAAAAAAATATAGTACTCTACTAGAAATGCTTAGCAAGCCTAAAGATGCAGCTTCCTTCTCTCCACCCGTCTCAAGTTGGCTTCTATAATATGTCCTGACTTAAATGGTTTCTTAGTGTGGTGTTCTTGGTTAATAAAGCTGTCCTAAACCAAAATCAGTATAGTGTCTGTTTTATATGCCATCATGGCCTTGTAAAGATGTAAAAATCCAATGAAAATATAGGGTTTTCTTTCAGATTAAATGTAATTTTTTCAGGTAGAAACTTATCTTTGTGGCATACATTACACATGACTTTCCCTACTACAGCATAATTGCTAGTCTTGTGGCTTAAAAGAGTGGATTGCTTGGTGCAGACATTAGGGAATGTTTGCCTGAGATTAGTGATGTACATACCAGCAGTTTACTAAATGTGCTAATCCTGCTTTCCAATTTGTGCAAATTGGCCTACTTTTTTCACCGCAGTAGTAACTTTGTGCTCACATACAGTTCTTGTCAATGCAGATACTGTAACCATAAGATTATCGTACAGTCCTTTATCTTTGTTTGAACTCTGAAGGTGGAGAGGTGCTTCCACTTAAAGAAAATGTGGAGCATGGAAGCACATTACCTCAGCAGTTCTGCTACACAAACAAGGTCCCCAAGTGGTATGATATATGGACTAAGATCCAGGTAAGAACTGTAGTCTTTGTTGTTTCTAGAAGCTGATCTGAACCTTAACTGAACTGGTGCATGTACTGGCTGCAGAAAAATAAAGATAATTAATCCTAGATTTTCTAAATCCCTCCTAAGCAGCTATGTATGATTTTCATTAAAAAAAAACAACAACAGACAAACCCAGTCCTATTTTTTTTGTTTCTAAGCATTGTAGCTGGAAGTATGTCAGGAAAAGTCAAAAAATGAAGAGGTGATGTTATTATGGCTCAGCTTGTTCATGTGTGTTACACAGTGGCCGGTTTCAATTTGCTCCAAGTCTTCCTATTTTCTTTATCAGATTGAAATTGCTGTGTGTCATACAGGCAATTAGGAATGGCTGTATTCTACAGAGTGGAGTACTGAAGGAGAGTAATACTGTAGTGACACATAGCTAAACATGATTTAATAAAAAAACACTTCCAAATAAAAATTATCACACAAAAGTACATCAGTTTGAATGGGAATGAACGGCGTGGATCTAATCAGTCTCAGACATGTGGTTATGGAACAATGTAGCTTTTCAAATACAGTAATACCTCGGATAACGTTTACCTCGGATAATGCTAAAATCACATAACGTTAAGCAATCTGGGGAGGAGAATTGGATCGAATAACGTTAAGGTCCTATGGGATGGATCGGATAACAACCGCTAAAGCCTGTGCAGTTACAATGTATCTCTATGGAGCTTTAACAATATCCAATCCATCCCATAGGATTTTAACATGCATCGGATAACACTAAAAATCGGATAACACCAAGACTTGTGGAATCAAGTCTTAGCGTTATCCGAGGTATTACTGTAGCTAGTTCCTAAATTATATAAAGGTTTATGGGTCAGAACCACAGCCCTGATTTATGCCTAGAAGTGACCAGTATTAAAAAATGGAGTTGGAAATGGGGGAGTTGCATGTTTTTTACATAATGAATTCTGGCTAATTGTCTGATTCCAGCATTCTGAACCAGTTAAATATTCAAAATTCTTTTCAACGATGGTACACACGATGTATATCAGTAGTGCAGACAGGATACAACAGACATTTCACCACAGCCAAACAAGCATTTCTAGGCATTGATGGAATTGTAGTCTTATTTGTGCAAGTTGCATTCACAGGTGCAGTATTTGAGGAAAAAATGTTAATTGTCATTGCTATTACCATGTTACATGAAAAGGGTTGATGGGTCAGAGTCATTGAAAAATAAAGCTACCTGTATTTCTCTTAGCTCTGATGATGGTAGCTATTGTCCTCTATGGGGTCTCCAGCCTATCCCTAAACTATATGAGGTTTGCTCAATTAGTTGTTCACATATGTTTCTCCTTTCCCTTCAGTGCAACTGTCTTTTCTCTTAATACTCTGCTAGCATTATCTAAATTGAGCACTGTCAGTGGAACACTAATCTAATCTCAAATAATCTTGTTAGTACTGTAGTTGCCTTTTTTAAGCATGAGAAGAAATTAACTAGAAGGCAGTGAAATGATTGAAATGGCAAGGCATTTAAAATGGAAAATCTAGGGGGAGGGTACAGACACCATCCAGGAAATGCCTACAACACTAGAACAACTGAGAAATCTTACTGCACTTAACAGTTTGGATGCCAAGTAACAGTGGGCAAAATTCTTAAACATAAAGTTACACTGGTATAAATGGGATCTGGCACTAGAGGTGATTAATTTTAAATAATGTAAAGTTTCCTGTCTCCCCCTTTTGGTTTTGGGGCTCCTAGATTTCTTTCCTTTTTTTGCCCCAGAGACCATTCAGGATGGTGGGAGGAGCCTTTAATAATAATAATAAAAAAATTAGTTGGATAATGACTGCCAGGTTTGGTGATGATCTGACAGTAGATTTTGACTAAGGCAGGAGTTCCCAACCTATGGACTGTGGGCCGGGTGCCGCCTGCAGCGCCATTTCATGTGGCCCTCACTCCTCCAAAGGCATTCGAGAAACAAAATGGCCACCCTCAGTGTGCAGGCAGGGCAAAATGGCTGTCCGGCCTGTGAAGCTGACTGAGAAAGCATGACCTGGCCCCTGACTTGAAAAAGTTGGGAACCCCTGATTTAAGGCTTCCCTTCTCTGTCTTGAGAGGTTCCCAAAAGCTTTGCCAGGACAAAATCGAACCCTAGCAATCCCTGGGACCTGAATGGGACAGAGAGGAGGCATTCGATTAGTCTAAATTATTTCCAATGCAAAGCCCGATTAAGCTGGTGTAATTTTACGCAACAATGATTTGTTTGATGATCATATCTGAGTGGTAGTGTCTTAATAGTTCAGTTTTGGTTGTCCTCTGCTACCTCTATTGAGCAGCAAGGCCTGGAGAGGCTTTCAATTTGCTGAATGATTCTGATCCCTTATATGTTGATTGGGATTTTTATCCACCTCAGGTAATCACACATTAAAGTTCAACATTAGGATAGAGTGTCTGTCTTCTCTTTCTCGCTGTTGCCCTGCTCTTTCTTCCCTTTCCTTAGTTCTTGGGTGTTTGTGTGTTGTCTTTCTCTGTGTAATAACTTTAATTATTCCAGTATCCTCTAGGCACCTTATTAGGTTTTTTCCATTGCCAAATTTTCTAAAACCTTTTCTTCATTTTCAATACATCCACCTTAACTTGACTTAAATTGGGTACTCCATAGCAATAGCCAGTTTTTGTGTTGGCTGAGTCAAAAGCCCTTTTAATGGGGATATTATGCAACTTCTGTGTTACATGATGTTTTCTTCTCCTGCAGATCCGGGTAAAAAGTACCAAGATGATCCGGGTTATCCAAGTAGAAAATGAAGAGAAGCTCAAAGAATTGGAAGGCTTCAGCGTATGGAACTATTTTGGCTCTTTCTTCAAAGAGAAACTCAATGACACCTACATTACTGTGGGCATCTACAGGAATAAAACCTGTTTGAAAGTTGATCCTCTTGAATCAGAGTCCAGTTACACAATCACTGTTGTTCGTAGTAAGTTAGATTTTGCATTTGCAAGATAGTGTGCTGTGGATATTGTGCCAAATGTCTGTCAAATGCTGCTAATGTACTAGATCAAGATGGGGAAAGAGTCATCCTTTACCTGTCGTTGGACCTCAACTCTCAGCACCCCTTACATATGGCTATATTATTTTATATACAGCAGCAATCTGCCATTGCTCCACTAGATTAGTCTTGAAATATTTGAAGTGGTAGCCATGTTAGTCTGTGCATATCAGTAAACAAAAAATATATGCAAAAAACATTGTGGCACCTTAAAGATTAACTGCTGTATTTTGATGTTGGCTTTCAAGCTCATTCTTACGTCTGACAAAGTGGACTTGATCCATGAAAGCTAACATGAAAACATAGGACTTAGTCTTTAAGGTGGCACAATGTTTTTTGTCTTGTTGTTTTGTTAACTCTCTGATAGATTAGTCTTGTTACTTTATGATGCAACTTCTGACTTTTCTGATTATACATAATGTGCTTAAAAGTGGACAGCTGTGGATCACCAGCTATTTCAGTTGTCGCTTTAGCTTTAACCACTTTGCCATTATTATGGGTATTACGGGAATTGCAATTTGGAAACATCTAGAGGGTAAAGTTGCTTATTCTGTACATAGGATTAGTTCAATCAATACAGGTAACTTAAAGGGAACTCTCTTTTTTGTTTCTTTGCAAGCATTTGAGCCCAAGCTATTTATGGTTACATTTCTGGGTCTTCTGCTGTTTTTCTGTAGTGACGTGTTGAGCAGGTGAGTATTTTCAGACATGATGGAAGCATGTTGTGTATGTAAGCATGATAATAATTGTTCAGAAGCCAAATGTATAACTTACTGTTAGACAAGAAGAGGGATGGAAGATAATTTTCTCAGAATCCTTAAGGGCCCATAATTGATAACCATATCTTTTAATCTAGGAAATTCCTATGTGTTATATTCTCCCAGGCATTGATGGCAGTTAGGAATAGCCATTCTTGCTGTTTGCACATGCACTTGCTGTTTGCACTGTATGGGTTTTGCCCATACAGTAATACCTCGGATAACGCTAAGACTTGGTTCCACAATTCTTGGTGTTATCTGATTTTTAGTGTTATCCGATACATGTTAAATCCTATGGGATGGATCGGATAACATTAAAGCTCCATAGAGATACATTGTAACTGCACTGGCTTTAGCGGTTGTTATCCGATCCATCCCATAGGACCTTAACGTTATTCGATCCAGTTCTCCTCCCCAGATTACTTAACGTTATGCGATTTTAGCTTTATCCGAGGTAAGCGTTATCTGAGGTATTACTGTACTTCAGTTGTGGGGGGAAGGGCAAGTGCGAAATCATCTGCTTTCTAAGCCATCTCTCTCAAATTGTTGAGTATAGTATTGTGTATCTTCAACAATTCCTTGCCAGCCAACAGGGAAGCTGTGGTTTTTTGTTTCAAATTACATTGGGCTCAAAAAAAAAAGGGATGGGCTATTACTGTAGCCTGCAAAATTCTGCTGGCCTGGCTAAAACACACTTGCTCATTTTTTGTCAGAACATGAACTTAAATGGCAACTGCTTTTTTTTTCTTCCTGTTGCTCCAATACGTGTTGCCCTAATCTTTCCACTGAATGGGCTGAATTTATTCGTTCTTCCTAATAGCAGTCTCTACCTCTCCATGGTAGGAAGAATGTCAGTTGTACATTTTGGGTGGCTACCAAGGCCCACTAGAGGTTTTGGCTTCCAGTAAGCACTGATTGGCATTTATGCATTATAGCTCCCTTTCCATGTCCTTACAGCATATGTTGAACCTTTGTTGACCCTCTTGAGGTTTGTGTGTGTAGAACTGATTTCAGCACAACAACTGTCACAACTGTTGTCTTTGCAGAAGCCAAGTTTTCTTCTATTCAGCTGGAGTAAGCATTGGCATGCTAAGTTCGATGCTCATTGTCATCTATATAATGTCCAGAGTGGTGCCGAAGGTAAGTAGGAGCATCATTCTGTTGATGGATTAACCCACAGAAGCAAGAGGTTAGCTCACTTCAAATATGTGAGCTCACCTTTTAAGTGTATTTTCCAGGTCATCTACTTTTTAGTCTTTGGACCACTTATGACATTCTGCCAACCCAACCTGAGTAAAATAAACAGCATTTAAAACATTTTTACTGTCCACGTTTATCCTTTCCTGATCCCCACCAGCAGTTTCCAAAGTATGTCTGAGTATTCTGAGTTATCAAAGGATGAATATGTATGCTTTCTTCTCTCGGGAGTAGATAGGACACGGATGTAGCATGCTTAGCACAGCAGTTCATGTGTTTGCTTCCGAAACCAGTGGTTCAACCAAAGTTAGTCTAGAGTAGAGGTTCTCAACCTTTTAAAGCTGGGGGCCGGATCATGCCCCTCAGACTTTGGTGGGCCAGACTGGTGTTCCTCTCCTGCCACCGCCACCCCCTGCCACTGCTGTTGCTTCCCTGCTTACTGGCCTGCCGTGGGTGAAGGAGGGGTCCTGCCTGTCCTTGCCCGCACTTGGCTAGAGTGGCCCCCAGGAAAGATATGGGCAGCTGCATGTGTCTGCCGCTTCTGCCACTGTCCTTTCCCCCTCTGCCTGGCTTAGTGTGTCCCTAATGCTGATCCATAGCAGGGTGGATGTTGTAAGCCTTCTTATAACATCCACCCTGCTATGGAGCAGCATTAGGGACATGCCAAGCCAGATGAAGGGGAAAAGGACAGCAGTGACAGGCGCAAGGGTGCAGGGTGAATGGAATGGCGTTGTAGGTTGAGAACACATGAGCTAGAGGAAAGGAAGGAGGGATAATAGGTTGGAGCTTGTAGCCTTGGAGGTCCTGGAAGTTTTATCAAATTTTAATGCTCCTTGAGTACCCTGAATATTGTCTTGAGAAAAAGGAGGAACAAAAACTTGCTTTAGCCAAGGAAGCATGACTCTCATCTCCACAGAGTGACTGTCTTTCCTACACTTTTATTAGCCAAAGTTCTTTGTCCAATACCTGTATATAGAAGCCCAGAGGAACATCAGTGCATGCTTTGGTTAAGATGCGAAATCTCTGGATAGCAAAAATGCTATGTTTGGTTGCAATTTAAAGCATAGGTAGTTCCCAGCACTGAAATGAAAGTCTCCTTTTTTCCTTTGGTGGCTTTTGGGAAGGAGAGGAGCCAATGTGCTATTTCTGCATAATTAGCCTCTATGGACAAATGAAATGTTAGTAGTTGTGCACTACTAGAAATGTCACTTTAACTAAAAGCCATATAATCATGACAGTATGAGAATGTTCAGTGATATATTTGCCATTGACCAAAAAGAAGAAGAAGAAGAAAAGGCATCAGCAAATGACTTTTTTTTTACAAATTTATAAGAAAGGGAATGCCTGCTTAACTGTTAAATAAAATAGTTACTTGTATTGAAAATGGCTGGTTAGTATTGTGGTCTAAAAAGTTTTGAAATCCTTGAAATGTAGAAAATATGTAGTTGTTGCCTTTGGTCTAGCATAGAGATGTAATTTAGATGGGTTATGTTAATGACTAAAGGCATCATATATGTTTTCCTCCATTACTTTTTCTTTGTGAAGTCAGGGTATTGTTAAGACCAAATTCTGATAAGTAAATGACATGGTAAATCTCTTGACTGGTTCATAATTCTTCATGTGGGACTGGCATGTTCTTAAAAATCTGTTGCACATAGCATAGTAGATTTTTTTTTCGGGGGGGAGGGGAGGCTCTAGCTTAGACCATTTCTTTTCATATTGGTTATGGTTGGGATTATTCTGTCATGTGATTCCCCTATCTGTATCTTGAAATAGTGTAGTTTAAGCCAAGGGTGGGCAAATTGGTGGGTTCAGGGCCAGATTCTACCCTCTCTGAATATGCTGGATGTTGCTTGTGTCTCTGAAATTTCTGTGGTTGCAAAGAGTGCAAACAAAAATTAATGATAGCTACATGAGACATATCTCAGTCTAGTCTCTTGTTTGCCACTTGCTGTTCTGAGAATTACTGTAGACCGTAATGAATGATTCATATCTGTTATTAACAGGAGTTTACAAATTCCCAAAACATTTGGCCTGACTGCTGCGTGGACTTATGTAGTAAAGGCGATGTACAGAGCCTTCATAGGGAACAGTGGCAATGTGTGGTTGGTTGAGATTAAGTTGAATTGTCTGCGGTGTCAAGAATTCCAAAGTCACTTCTTCCTAAGACATATTTTTTTCTTCTTTCTGTTCCATAGAAAAGTCCCATCTACCTCATGCTTGTAGGAGGCTGGTCTTTTTCTGTTTACCTTATGCAGTTGGTCTTCAGAAACCTGCAAGAGATCTGCAGATTGTACTGGGAATATCTTCTGGGTGAGTACTTATCTTGTCTTTCCCTGGTGTCTTCTTCAAAGCATAAACCTTATTTAGCTTCTTTTATCTGACCTCAGCTTCCAGTTAGCTGGCATAGAGAGCATCCAGCATTCTCATTAAGCTCATCACACTGCATGGCTGTCTTAATCATTGTAAAAGTTACATCTAAAAAAAAAGCAATAGTAGTTATACTTATAAACCACCCAATAGCACTTAGTGCTAAAGAGGAAATTCTTTGCAAGACCTTTGCAAGACTTCCCTTGTTCTTAATAAGGAAACTTCAATGGATGCAAAATGGGGCTAATTACTGGCGTGAGAAAATTTGGGTTAGGAACCCCTGCTCTAAATGGTTTGGGACCTCCTACCTGGTGGAACATTTTCCCCTCACAACATCAGCCCAATTCACCTGTTCCTCTCAGATGGCGCAGCTCCAGGTGCTGACCCCAAGTTAGTAAGAAAGGCTGTGACTCAAAGAAGAGCCTTCCTGGTGGCGGCACCAACTCTGTGGAATTCTCAACCTGTTGAGCTGTGCCAGGTTCCGTCTCTGCCAATATTTTAAAACCAATTGAACTCCTTTCTCTTTAAAGAGGCTTCTAAAGAGATCATACCATTTGCTGAAAAATAAGATTAACTAATTTATACTTTACCGTTACCTGTGTATGTTGTTTTGGAGGCATTCTTATTGTTCATTTTTGCCCATAATTTATTCTATTTGGTTTATTGTTTATGTTTAATTTTATATTGTTACTTGTTAAAACATTTTAATTTGTTGTATGCGGCCCAGAGTGGGAGAATAAGGTAGGTAGGTAGATTTAAACAGAACAGTTTACAACCATAGCCTGTGTGGAAAACTTTAAATAGACTGTGTGCAGGGGTAGGAAGATCAAGGGCTAATCTGAGAAAGTGGGATTTCCCTGTAGAAGGCAGCCTGTGTGAATGCGGAGAAGTACAAACTATCTCCCGTATGATAAAATGCACATGATGCCCCTCAACGTGCACTGAAGAGGACCTTATGTTGGCAAGAGGAAATTCTATTGAAGTGGCCTGATATTGACCAGATGTCATCTAGCCCTTTTAAATTCTGTTTTGTTTTTAGATGTGCTAATTTTAGTTTTGTATGTTATTATATGCTGGTGGTGCATCTGACACAAATAAAGAATAGAACAGTATAGAAAATTCTGTTACCTGAGTCAGAGATGGTACTTGTGGATTAAATCATGGTATCAACTGTGCCAATTGATAATAATTTAATGTCAGAGATTACTCTGGGTTGAAAGGATTTTTGCTGGAGAAGCTCTGCTCAGGGGACACCCGAATGAGGGTTCTTTAATGTTCCCACAGGCAGCTCTCGGGTATCGAAACTCGACCTTTCAGTCCCACATATCTTAAAAGTGATTTGCTTAAGGCTGCCAGTTGTGCAGTTCTCATTGTTAGTTGTACCAAGTACAGTTTTGGACTAGATGTTCAGATTTTGTGAGTTTCTTCTCCCGTGCTGTTTGTCAGAAGATAGATTTACACTGTGAGCAAAGAAGACATGATTTTTTAAACACCCTGTCATAGTAGACCCTACCATGGGCTCACAAGTTACATCAAATGTGATTAAAAGTCCATATGTCAGGCTTTGTTATCTCTCTTTGCTGTACTCTTAACAACCTGTTGCTGGGCGGAAGGATTGAGAAGAGAATCAGAAGAAGAATAAAGGAAGGAAAACCTGCTCTCTCAGAAGATTTTGAATAAGTTAGAGAGTGAGATGATTTTATGTTGTGAGGAAAAACTAAGTATTGATTGTTCCTGAATCTTTTTGAGTAGTGATGTATATAGTATTTAGTTACCTATTTTGTGAACAATGTATCTTTAATATCCTTTATGAGAAATAAACCTCAATTCTTTAAATAATTTGTTTATTTAAGGGAGTGGGACAGAGTAAAGCCAGCTTAAGCCAGGAGAGGCCACACTGCTACCATTCTCTCCTATTAATATTTTCTGGGGATCACTTTTAGAGTGGATCTTCTAGGTTGCGGCAAAAGGTATGGGAGACCCGAGAGGGAACAAGGAGAGGACTAAGGCGGAGGGAGTTTAGTGCCAGGTAACGTTAAGGTAACGTAGGGCACGTGTTTAGTAGGGAGCGCTGATGCACCCCTGCTGAT
This sequence comes from Furcifer pardalis, assembly GCA_030440675.1. Lineage (NCBI taxonomy): Eukaryota > Metazoa > Chordata > Lepidosauria > Squamata > Chamaeleonidae > Furcifer > Furcifer pardalis. The sequence continues at coordinate 26,342,259 of CP126893.1, forward strand.
AAAAGAGAAATGTGACATAGACCTCCCAAATCAGTATCTTGTCCATTTGGCAGACCATGAAGATGAGAATTCTCAAAATCTCTTATATGTTCTGGCTGTTCTGGCTTGGAGGTTTAAGGAGTTACACCCCATCGTGGGTGTGCCCCTATCGGTGCTCCACACACACCGCGGGTGCACACAACTTTGTGGGAGGTGTGTGCAGTCATCTCCCCGCTGCCTCCTCTCTTCCTCGCCACCGACTCCTGGGAGGGATTTCAGCCTCCCCTCTTGCCTCCCCATTGGTGGAAGGAGAGGGCGGGGTAGGGAAGCGGTGCTGCCATTGGTGCCAGCTCGGTGGGGCGGGGCTTCCCCTTGGTGGCACATGTGCTAAGAGAGAAGCCTCTATACCACCTCTGGCATACATGCCATTGGTTTCCCATCACTGCTCGGTGAAAAGATTTCTTGGAAACATACTTCAGTTATTTTCTTTCTCCCCTCTTGCAGGCTACCTGGTCATTGTGGGTTGTATCAGTTTTGCTGTGTGCTACAAATATGGACCTTTGGAGAATGAACGCAGCATCAATCTCCTTACTTGGGGCCTGCAGGTTCTTGGCCTGTTGCTCCTCTACATAGGCATCCAGATACGACAGATCGCCATCGCCTTGATCGTAATTGCTGTCTGCACTAAAAATTTGGAATACCCTGTCCTATGGGCCTATGCCTTCTACAGGTGATGGACGAGAAACCTGAGCATTACTTTAGAAAATGATGTCCAAATGCTCTTAATAGATTAGATGGAGGGACTTGTGTTACTCTGTGTGCATGTGCTCACAATATAGTGAGGTTTTTGATGTGGTTCTTAGTAATGTTTAGGGAAACTGGGATTTCCTAGCTAGAAATCACTTAGTTCTCCCTAAGCCTGCCGTTAGAGTCTGCCTGGAAGCAAACATGCGTGTGTAGGTAAATAGATGTAGCAATACACTCTACACTGCTCAGATGAAAAGAGATGAGGCGGGGAGACAAAAACTGAAATCTAAGATTGAAACCTCTTGTCACTATAGACCAGAGGTGCCCAAACTTTTCGGGCCACTGGCCAGTCATGTGGTTCTGCAGAATGCATATGGACATAATGCTGCCATAAATGACCTGCGGCAGCTTATGTGCATGCACATTTTACTTCCAGGAGCGGCAAGGGCTGGATTAATTGGTGCTGTGGGCCAGATCCATCCCGCAGGCCATAGTTTGGGCACCCCTGCTATAGAGTGATAGCCAAGATGACAGTAAAACTTATTTCCTGTATCTGTTTCCAGCAAAGTCTTGGAATGCTTGGTCAGAATGAGGTGGTGATGTTTTTAATCTACACAGCACCTAACCGTTTAAGCCATTGTGCAGAGATGACACAAAGAGGGAGTCCCACTATTGATATTTCCCTATATCTTTAAAAAGGGAAAGAAATGAAGAAAAGAGACAAAAAAAGTGCCAGTTCTTATATTTACAGAGAATTATGCCCAATTTTTTTTCTTGTGATCAGTTGGAATGTCTACCAAGGAGACAGTTTTGAGCTCAGAGTAGCCAAATAATGTTTGACCTCGACAAGCCAATGGAATGGGTTTCAGTGCCTCTTCTTTCTGAGATGTCACATGGGGAAATTGCTGCTAATTGACACGTTGTCTAAAAACATGATGGCTAAGGTATTGTATATTTTCTCAGAGTGGTTTGCTGTCCACTTATGGGTGCTGGTGGCCTTCCACTGAATGTTGTTGATTGTAAAACATGAACAAATGAGTATTAAAACTCCTTATTAAATTGAGAAATGAGTTGTCAGATGAAAATGTACCACTAAATTTCCCCTATAAAACAATTTACAAAATTGTCATTGTTCTAGAGCAGTGGTGTTCAAACTTTTTTTTCCCGTGGGCCAGTCCCGCCCCCAAAATGCATCTACAGGGGCCGGAGGCAGGCTGCTCCTGCTGCTGACAGTTTTGACATCAGCAGCGGTGGTGGCGATCATGCTTTGTCCCTGCTGCTCCGAGCAGTCTCTGGCTTGGTCCTATTCCCTCTGCAGCCTTTGCCAAACCTGATCGCCGCATTGGAGAAATTTTCAGAGCCTCCTCTGTTTCAAAATCCACGGCGCTGGAAGGGTAAACCTGACACGCTGCGGTGATGTCATCCCGGGCACAATGGGGCTCTCCTAGCACTGTGGATTTTGAAACAAGAGGTTCTGAAAATTTTCCTAACATGCTGATTGGCTTTGGCAAAGGCTGCAGAGGGCATGGGACCGAGCCAGCGGCTGCTTGGAGTGGCCGGGACAAAGCATGATTGCCGCCTCTGCTACTGATGTCAGGCTGTGGGGGTGGGTGGAGGGGCGGTCCGTGGTGAGCCTGGGTATTCACCATGGGCCGCATTAATTATATGGATGGGCCCACAGGCCGTAGTTTAGGCACCCCTGTTCTAGAGGATCCTTTGGAATAACATTTGGGAGAGTTTTATTTAAGTATGTTTAAGATGGCCCAGGTTTCTGTCAGATCTGGAGGAGGGTGATTCACCTCATCATCTACAGTGTAAATGTCCTCTCATCTGTCAAATGACTGGTAGCAGGGCATTTTTTTTTACTGTGTTGAGAGACAGGGTTTCTCAACTTTGGGCCTCTAGATGTTCTTGGATTTCAAATTCCAGAAGTCAAAGTCAGCACACCTGCTGAGCGGGACTTCTGGGAATTGAAGTCCAAGAACATCTGGGGGCCCAAGGTTGAGAAACCCTGCATCTGCTCTTGGTTTATTATTATTATTATTATTATTTATTGCATTTGTTACCCCGCCCCAATCGGGAGAACCCGACTCTGAGCGGCTTACATCACATAAAAATAAAAAATAAAAACATAAAACAATCTCCATCAATAAAAACATCAAAAAGTTAAAAAGTCATCAAAAGTTAGCAACAAAAATTAAAAACAATACACAGTCCCACATTCAGACCTAGGGGTGGCAATCCATTAATTAAGCCACCTGGTAAGAGAACCCACGTTCCCGGGTCCCCAAACTTGTCCTGCCAGCCAGGTTTTTAAGCCCTTCCGGAAGGGCAGGAGCTCTGTCTGAAGGCGCAGTTCGGTGGGCAGGAGGTTCCAGAGGGCCGGGGCGGACACGGAGAAGGCTCTCCTCCTGGTGCAGGCGAGGTGCGCCTCTCTCGCCGAAGGAATAACAAGGGAGCCTCTCCGATCCGCCCTGGTGGGACGGACAGATGTTCTTGGGGTGACGCGGTCTCTTAGGTATCCTGGCCCACTACCATATAGGGCTTTAAAGGTAATAACCAGCACCTTGAATTGCACCCGGAGACATACTGGCAACCAATGCAACTCCCGGAGCAGCGGTGAAGCATGAGCATAACCCCCACACCCCACCACTACCCGGGCTGCCGCATTTTGGACCAGCTGGAGTCTCCGGAGGGTCATCAGGGGCAGCCCCATGTAGAGCGCGTTGCAATAATCAAGTCTGGAGGTGACCAACGCATGTGTGACCATAAGCAGAGCGTCCCGGTCCAGGAGTGGGCGTAACTGGCGCCCACTCTTGAGATCTTTCTCTTGAGATCTAATGTTCCACAGTCTGAAGCTTATTGACATTATTGCACTCTACATTAGGGACCTTTTCTTCCGTGTCTATGCCAAATGTGTAACTGTCAAAATGAAGGCACCTTTTGGTGAGTTTATTCTGCAGTTCCTTTCGTCTGACCTAGTGTGAGAAAGATTAGCCGACAACACAAGGTAGCTGTTACCAGAGTACGCCTGGTTGTGGCTCAGAAATACCACAGTCTTCAAGGAGGCTCTTAGGGGCCACTAAGAAGGTACAAGGGAGATTTTCCAATTACCCCACCCCAGTTTTTGTAAGAATATTGAGAGGCAGGAAGATGAGAGTCACATATGCTGGTGTGGGGGCATTGTCCTGTGTAAGAGTGTATTGGTCTGGAAGGGAACATTTATGATCATCTGGTAAATAATGGCAGGGTAGATTCTCTCCCAAGATGGCCTGGCTTTGCTTCTTAAGACCATTAAGGACCTGTTTTGTGTCAAGCTAAACTTGACTTATAAGGTCTGGCTGAGAAAGTAGCCAGATACTATCTTCTGAGCTACTCAAGAATTGTGATAGAGAACCAGACTCTGATCAGAGTTCAGTCTTGCTGCTACTGCTAATGTCATTGCTGTCCTAGCAGGAAGGTGTTCACGGCCACAGCAAAGCCCAGCCCACCACGTCTGCTAACTGAAGAGGAGTACCGGATCCAAGGGGAGATAGAGACACGCAGAGCCCTAGGGGAGTTGCGGGAGTACTGCAGAAGCCCCGAGTTCTCTGCATGGAAAGCAGTCTCCCGCATCCAATCTCCAAAGAGGTACTACACAAGCAGATCAAAGGGGGGGGGGGGGGCTGAGCTGAATTGTCTAGCAGTAACCTTTTATAACTTAGGGCTAGTAAGAAGGAAACCTGACTTACAAAATTGACTGTGGAAGGTGGACTGGGTGCAGATATAGTTTTGAAAGGAGGGCTAAAATTCAGGATTGAAACTAGTTGCTTCTTTACTTGCTCAGGGTGCTAAGAAAATCTGCTGAGTGTATTACTTGTGTGCAGCTAGATGGAGTGAGGTATCTGCCTATTCTGTACCCTGTTTTAATTTCTTCTTAGAAATATCTAATTGGCATATGGTTCACTGTATGGCAGAGCTAGATAACTGAACACACTGTTACTGAAAATACCCATTTGGAATTCCCCAGATGGCTGTGCTGCTTTTCCTATGATGTTATTTGGTTGTTTACCAGCACTCCTGTGTCTAGTCATGCCTGCCACATGTCTGTGGCAATGTCTACAGATGCATACATCGCTGGCTCTTTGGCTGTAAACATAGAAGACCACTGAACCCTAGAATCAGATACAACTGGGTTTCGAGCAAGGATGATCTTTACCTTACCAGCTTTTATACAAGTTTTTCTCAGTTCAAAAAGTTAAACCACTTCTTCTAAGGCTTGATTAGTTGCATTAAGTCTAAACCTAGATACTGTCTCCAAAGCTATTCAAGAATTATTTACAGCATCAAGCTAGAATAAATATGCTGTTTTTTCTTTTGCCTCTACTATTGTACATGATTCAAATGTGAAACCCAACAATGCCAAAATCCTGTTGGTTAGTGTAGTATATCACCCATTGAATCTATGGAGAGTTGGCCAGTCCCATGCTCCATATGTTCCATTGATTCCAATGGGTATAATCCAAGTTTATCTTTCTGTGCTAAAGTAAATCACAGCCAGAGTATGCCCATTTGCACCAATGGAAGTTGATTCATTGGATCTACACTTGTGTGATTTACTATACTCATCAGGATTTTGGCCATCTGAAACTGGATTTGATCCACTCTGCAATATCCTCACTGCTCTCTGTCTTTTCTCCAGATTTGCTGACTTTATAGAAGGTGCCTCCCATGTGAACCCCAATGAGCTCTCTGTCCATGAACAGGAATATGGGCTGGGGGGTTCGTTTCTAGAGGATCAGCTCTTTGAAGAGGAGGTAGAAGAGGAGGGTGAGGAGAGAGACTACAGCTTTGAGGAGGACTGCATGGACGTTTCATGGCCCCAGAATCACTTGGATTTCCAGAACAGAACTGGCTAGCATTCATGCGAGTGGAATGACTGGTGCTTCTTGTTCACTCGGGGTGATGCAGCTTTGTTGCCCTCTATGGAGTGTATGTACACAAAGCCTACTATGTATGGCATGCACGTGGCAAGGTGTGTCCTCTTGGCACCCTCTGGGCAGGAGGGGGTTGATACAACATGCCATTAAAATCCTGCTGCCCATCTCAGGTAAAGATCTGAATGTGAACTGAACAGCATGGCTGATATACCAAAGTGTTGTGGGTTGTGAATTGGCTGAAAGAAAACTAAGGCTCCAACTTGTCATTCAGTCCCAGAAATGGATGTGAGATAGAATTGTGACTGTCTATGGAAAGCTTCCTAGTGATGAGGAGCTTTTTACATGGATAAAGGCTTCTGAGGAAGGGCTTAAATTGGCTTGAGTGACTTTGCCAGGGTATCTTGACTTGTATCAATAATTGTTCCTTGGAAGCATACAGAACTATCATTTCATGATGGCTCATGGCTATATTGCCTATGCTAATGCCCCTGCACTTGGCATTTGTGAGACAGTGCTTGTTTACTTTGCACTGTTATACTTTGGTGAGTAAGTTGGCCCACCCTACCCACTTTCCACATTTCAGTTCAACCAGGATTTGCAGATCAGATATAGTTAGCAGCGTTTCCTCAAAGTGGTGGTGGTGAATCTTCTCCTGTTTTCTATATTCTTGGTCGTTGCTTTTTTAAATGATTTCCCTCCTAGATTCAGCATACAGTGGTATCTCATACAATGATTTTAATCCATTCCATGGGGCTTGTTGTTGTACAAAACAATTGCTATATGATACATGCATTGTATAGCAATTTTCCCTATGGGATGTATTGTAGGACAATTTTTTTTCTCAGTGGTTTTTCTCATTGAAAAATTGTTGTGCAATTTTTTTCCGTATGGAAAATTGTTATGCGGGACATCATTTCCCCAAAAAACCTAATTGTTGCTATATGGGGCTATATGAGGTTCCACTGTAATGGCATCTAGAGGCTGATACTTGTTGCAAAGAACGTAGTGAGATCTCTGGTATCAGGCAAATACTTTATTTTGTCATCCCATTAGCAGGAAGTGTACAAATAAAACTATTTGTAGTTATGAGCCATGGAAAGAAAATTGCTTCAGCTTGATTGTCTATGATTTCTCATACGACAGCTCTGATTTATTTGTATATTTAGATGCCCAAGTTTTGCATTCCACAGGAAGTTAGAATATGGACTTACTTCACAGACAATAATGTTACATGTGATCTAACGGTCACTTGTGCCGTCCATCTTCCATGTGAAATTTCAGGAGCACCTGGATGAGGATGTGACAATACTGAATGTCTTGGAACAGATATTTATGGATAGAGTTCTCCAAAATTATTGGTGTCAGCAAAGACAGCTTAACTGTTGTCGATCCTAAAGTGGGATTTGGCCTATGGCTTGCATTTGTTTTGGGCCTTTTCTTGTTTTTAGGTGGTTGAGATCTCTTATGATACGATCATTTTAGATTCAGACTACCTCAATATTAGAACTGTTCCAATGGGTCTGTCCTGCTAAAACAGTGGGATTGTGTTACAAACAAGCAAATACAGTAGTTGCTAAAATAAGTCTACCAAATTTTGTCCATGCCTCTGTGACATCAGAGTTATGAGTAACAATATCTTCCTGATTAATTAATACATAGATCCTTATTGTTTCAAATGAGTTAGAGGGTTCTTCAGAGAAACAGAAGAAAGGTTTACATTTTAAGAATATTTTTTAGATCAATGGGAATTGGATCCTGGAAAAGTAGGTGGGTGTTAAAGGATGCCTTGAACTTCTTTCAGTATTAGCTCCCTCAAAATAGAGATGCTGGGATAGGACAGAACGTTATAGCTCTGTTGTGCCTTAGATCACCTCCCCCCCCTTTTTTAGAGAGCAATACAAACAAACAAAAAAGGAAGGAATGTAGTTACTGCTGCTTCCTTTGTTTAAGATACTGTACTCTGTTTCACATTTCTAGCTTGTTACTTGGACATCTGTACACAATGCTTATATTGTACATGTAATTTGCAAAACTCTTTGCTTTTACGTAGCAGGATCTTTGGTAAAAGTTTTCCTTACTACAACAATTCTAAAAAGTTTTTAATAGGAGTAATAGAAAATTCAGAAGCCTCCGTCCTCTGGTTTTTCTTCATACAAATGGAATTGTTATCAGACACATAAACCTGCTATTGAAAACAAAAACTCCATGCCTACATCACCTTCTTCATAACTATGTAGTTAGCCCCATGCCTAGATGTCTTCCCTATTTGTTGCTACGATATAGAATGAAAGGAAATACATAATGATATTGAGATGCTGGGCAAATTGTACTAGACGTTATAAGGGTGAACGTGGAGAAAATGACATAAAACTGTTATATTTTGTTCTACTGCTTTGCGCAAGATAAGATCCATCTTTTTTAAATTGAAGGTCCAGATATACAATTTAAATTACTTTTGCTGTTTTTTCCATATTAGATGACTAAAGATATGGTCAAACAGCCAAAGACTTGGTATAGTATTTTACTGATTTAATTTGCTAAAACTTTTAATGGAGGGTTTTGTTCTACAGTCTATGCAAATTGTTATGTGTCGTGTACCTTGGTATTTTTAGGCATTGAGACCAATGCAAAGCATTGAATTCTAGGACCCTTGTTGGCTAAACTTACTCTGTGGAAAAGATCAAATTACTTGATCTTGCCTTACTCACTGATCTACCTATTCCTGTTGGTTAGTTATAAGTGCAGCAGCTTAGAAGGTAGCACTGAACTCCTGCTTGTTAACAAGCCCCTGCTTGTGCTCCTTGTTGCACACCAACTTCCATGACTGATGTGCAATTAGCAGCAATTTATCACTGCATTTTATGCTTTTGCACTTGTGTGGGATAACTGACCAATAGGATTTTGGCCATTATGGAATAGAAGCCATTCTGAGTTTTTTTAGCTGGCTGTGACTGTGATCTAGAATTTCATCCAGCAGTGTTTAAACTACATACAGATATAATTTTTGTGTGTGTGTGTTTTTATTTCTCTAGTTTTAATTTTCTTTTTGTGTTATATTAGTACTTTAAATGTGTATTGCAATAGTGAATGTACTGTACTTTGATGCTCTCTCAGTGCATTCCCACTTAATTTTGAAGGGTTGAGATTTTGAATTAAAAATTTTTTTAATAGGGAAAATGTCTTTGTGTGATCTTTTAGTGGTGCACAAATTGTAGAAAAACATAGTACTCTTTGTCCCCATGTTTTACAACAAACTTGCCTATACCTCTGCTTTAGGTTTGTCACTAAAAAATTTCCTGTTAGCTGTTTGTTTTTTGTCGTGTCCTGTAACATTATGCATGGTAATGCACAAAGGAGATGGGATTTATTTATTTATTTTTTGAAACAATGAGAAAGACCGTGGCCCCCAAAGGTGAGAAGTATCATTTATGTGATAGATATACATTTGAAATGAGTCCTGAAGCTCATTTTTGAATTGATATTGTTGAGCTGTGATTGTTTTGCCAACCATGGTGTGTCATCTGATGAACACAGCTTATATAAATATTCTTTCTGTTTGGCAAACGGCTTGACAGTTGAGAGGCTTACTAGTTTCCATCTTGTGCATTTTGTTGTTACTTTAAACTTAATACAGTGGAACCTCTGTTTACGCATGGCTCAGTTAACGTAATAATTGGTGTGCAAAATAAAATCCAGAGAAAATAGTGGCTTGGTTTAAGGATTTATTTCACATATTGAAGCTTTTTTTGGGCTGGTTGGGCATCCCCTGCAACTTTCCACGGTGGCAGAAGGGTATTTGGAGCATTTCCACTTCATTTCTGGAATTTTTTGTTGCTTCTTTGCAGTGTTTGGGTGGCTTAAAAGCAGCATCCGGCACTTCCAGTGGGGAAACTTAACAGCTGATCATCAGTGATGAGTTACCAGAACTGGCTCCTAGAGAATGTTGTGAGAAATGTTATCAGAAATGTTGAAAATACATTGAAAACCAATTCCATACCTCAGAAACAAGCCGGGGGGGGGGGGCTTTTATCTGTTCAAATCTCTTTATAAATTGGCAAAAAATACCATGGTGCTTCCCAAAGATTTTTGAACAGAGAGGGACTCCCCCCCCCCCCCCACACACACACTTATTTCTGAGCTCCAAAACGGATTAATTGGTTTCCAATGCATTCCCCTATGGGAAACCGCATTTCAGTTAAAGTAATTTTTGCTGTAAGAAACATCTCAGAGAACACATTAATTACATTAACTGAGTTGTAATTCTGATGCTTTAGTGGATGGCACTAAAGCTGGCCCATTGAATCAGTGGAGGATTTTTTGAGGGGTGGGGGGATTGATCAAAAGTCATGGAAAGTCATGGGGCAGGGGGTTCGGCATGAAGTCACATAACTCCAAAATTTTAGCCCCTGGCCAGGTGGAAATACAAGGGTGGGGTGGCTGGCGTCCTCAGGCGCCAGGTGGGACTGTCCTCTGCCACTCAAGCCGGTGTGGCTTTTAATCCCTCGGCCAGGTGGAAGTCCGGGGGTGGGGCAGCAGGTGTCCTCAGGCTCTCCTGCTCGAGCCAGTGTGGCTTTTAGCCAAACCCCCACCCCACCCAGGCCAGGTGGAAGGAGGAGGATAAAAGGACCGCCAGCTACAGACTGTTGAAGGATGCTCCTGCCCCACACACACACCCAGGGCCCTGCCACTGATGCCCAGAGAAGCGCTGTTAGCTCGGGTGGTTGGAGGTCGCTCCCGCCCACCTCTCCGGGCCCCGCCAATGACGCCCAAAGAAGCATAGTCAGCTATGGGCGGTGAGAACAATGAAGAACTGTTGCCGCTGCTGTGTGGTATTTGATTGCATTGTTTACATTGTATTGCTCAATTGCATTGCTCGATTGTGTTGCTACATTTTATTTCATTTTTTGCTGTATGGTGTTCTATCCCATTGCTTTGTTATCTTCTATTGTTATCTTCTGAAATTGTTATGATTTGTGATAATGATATGTTTATTATGACTGTGGAATCTGTATTTGATATGTTTATTATGACTGTGTGGAACTTATAATTGTATATTTTGTATCTCTGTTAGCTGTCCAGAGTTGCTCTGCGAGTGGGGTGGCATACAAGTCTGAAAATTAAATTAAGTCCAGTCCGGGGGTGGAGTGGCAGGCATCCTCATGCTCCGGGTGGGACCGTCCTTCACCACTCGACCACATGACTTTTAACCCCCTGGCCAGGTGGGAGTCTGGGGGGTGGGGCTGCAGGTGTCCTCATGCTCCGGGTCGGCTATGCTTCTGCCGTTTCTCTTCAAATCAGGGAAAACAGAAACCACATGATTTAGGGGGTCGGTTAAAGGTCACAGGAAGTCACAGGGTGGAGGGGCGGTCAAAAAGTGGCCTATTTTAGGTCATGTGGTATTTGAAAGCCCCCTGGCCTTGAAAAGCCCTATTAGAGTTGCTATGAGTCAGGACACAAAGCACACATATCTTAATGCATCGCCTGGTAGGAAATAATATATTCAACAGTAGTCTTGAGTATTTTAGAAATGAACCATTTGTTCAGACTGGTTCTTATTCATTTGGTGGGTTTTAATTGGTGTCAGATGCCACCTCCAAAGGATCTTAAAAGGATCTTACTATTATGCTCCTTTTCTTTAATGGACAAAGATGTAAGATAGAAAAGGGCACATATTTACGTATGTGGTGGGGGTGCCATTATGTAAAAACTTTTGGGGAATTACTAGAAAAGGAATTGGAAAATATTATGAATACCACAATTAAATCCAAAAATTGTGTTATTGGGAGAGATAGAAGAACTTGAAATTGACAAAAATAATAAAGAATAATTACTTACCTTGTTATCAGTTGCTAGACAGTTGATAGCCAAAGAGTGGAAAAAAGAATTTGTGATAAGTAAAACTAGATGGTATACAGAAGTTTGGAAACTTGCATTAAATGAAAAGTTAACAATGGAAGTTAATGTAAAAAAAGGTGTAACAAGGAAAAGAGGATTTTGGGGAATTTGGAATCCATATGTTATATATGCCTTGACAAACGAGGATGTAGTCAAGCTAGACCTGGAAACGTGTAAATTTTGGAAAAGTTAGTTTTTCTTAATTTTGAAAGATGAATTTTACAAATTCCAATTTACATCATAGGCGATCTTTCAAGTTAATCGTTAATGTTTTGTGTCTGTGATTGTATTCTGGTCTATAGAGATATTGTAGTCTGTTTTAAGTTTTGTAATTTGTCTTTTTCTTCCCCCCCCCCTTTTTTTTAATTTTATTTTTGAATGTTGAAATTATGAGTGTATGATAACTGTTCAATAAAAAAAAAGAAATGAACCATTTGGCTGCTTATGTAGACCAAGGGTTCTCATCCTGTGGCCCAGGGGCTGGATGTGGTCTGCAACACCATTTCATGTTGCCACCCACACTTGAAAGTGCCATGCGTGTCAGGGAGAGCAAAATGGCCATCTGGCCCCAAAGCTGTCTGGGGGAGCGTGACCCAGCCCTCAGCTCGAAAAGGTTGATGTAGACAATATTAAATTGTAGGTAAGAGTTTTAACTGCAGTTACACTTCTTTTAGACAAGAGCTACTTTTGTTTTTCTGAGCCTCCTTGTGAGTAAATCTTCTAGAGGCAACACACCAAATAATTCACTGAGACCAAAAGCAAAGTATTATTGTCGTCAGATGTATTGTAGCTAATGATAGTGAGACTTACAGATGTCAAAACCAACCCCTTTCAAGCACATGAGAGTTAAAATAAAGCACATGGGCAGCAAAAGACCCACCATACACTTCCCCTTTCTGAGGAGAAAGAAACCCCAAACCCTTCTTTCCATTAATTCCCACCATTGCGGTAGGTCTTACTGTGAGCTGCTAAAGAGAGAGGAGACAGAACCAGTCAGATTTGGGTATGAAGGAGGTTTTCATGGTTATGTATATTGGGGAACAACCTCAAAATGACTGAACCCTACAATACTTCATCTTATCCCAGCTACACAGCCTCCGTTGGGCTCCCCACAATAACTAATTAATAGCCTCCTTTCTTCCTTTTAAATTTGGAATAACTTCTAGCTTGGTAAATGTATCCTACCAGGTTTTCATCCCCTCCTTGCACCTCCTAAGACCCTGAACTACATGCTTCCTGGAGAATCTTACTGCTCCCATGCTTCCCACTATCTAGCTCTCTTGGTTCAGCACCAGGGATGCATGTCACACATACCAAACAGCTGGTCCGAGTGCTGACACAGCTTTGCTGCACAGCTGCTGCTAGCTTATACAAAGCATCTCCAGTAATGCAGTCAGAAGCCTCCTGTCTGCCGTTGCCCTGATGCAGACCCAGTTCAGACTCCTTTTTTCGTAAGCGGTTCCCCAATGCTATAGCTGCTCCGAGATTACACCAGGGAATGCGGGATCTCAGCAAGGCAGGGAACAGGCAATAAATTAGAAGCAGATATTTCTGTGACTGTTCTAGTCGGGATAGTCCTCTTGGTCAAAAGAGTCTCTGATGCTGGAGCATGGGGCATCGTTCCCCTTGGCCCTGCTCAGTCACTGTTAGCAACCAGGCAAAGGGGAGTCGCTTCAAGTCCCTCCATCCGGTGTCCTCTCTTGTCAACACACCAGCACTGGCCTCTCTTCTGCCCTTTGGATGCCCGACACTGTATAGAGAGAAAAGATGTTGGAAGGAGATTGGGGTGGGGCACCAAACCAGAGCACACCTTTCAGGAGCAAAGCCAGGTTTCAGAAATGTTTAGGGCAGGGTTGGCCAGCCTTGGCGCTCCAGCTGTTCTTGAACTTCAATTCCCAGAAGCCCAAGTCAGCACACTAAGTAGGTGCAGCTCCTCCGGCAGGAGTCTCTAGATTTCTTGACTTTTAATTCAGAGTGAAACATTCGGGCTGAAAAATCTAGAACTCCAATCCACTGTACAAATCCAATTAAAAAGAAAGCAAGATAGATGGGGCAAAGCTATCATCCAGTCATGGACCCTCCTCTATTATAGTAATTCCTCCTCTGCTCATTAACCCAATATTACTGGCAGGAGATGAACGATGTGGCCGAATGCTGTTGACTGAAGAGTGCCACTGCCCCCATTTTATTACTATTTAAAATCACCTGTGTCGAGAGGTTTACTTTTATTAGAATATAAGACAACCACCAAACCACATCCATCTCTCCACCTCTTTTATTCAAGCCATTGTGCCTTACCAAAGGACGCAAGTTCAACAAAAGTCACAAAGGAAGCAGCAGTTGTGTCCTTCCTGCCTGTAGGTCTTCTCCAGTGGCCTACATGTGAAAAAAATTTGTCCCCTCTCTAGAATAGGGGTTCCCAATCTTATCCCATGGGCCAGACCGTGCGTCCCAGACAGCTGAGCGGGCCAGACTGGTGGTTCCCTCAGCATAAACACTGCCGTAAAAGGCATTCATGGCTGTCGTAAATGAATTTATGGCAGCCACAGGTGCATTTATGGCTGTCATAAACGTGTCTGCTTCTGGTGCAGCAACAGTGGTTACACAGGCCACATAAAGTGGTGCCACACACTGGGGCTGGCCCACAGACCGTATGTTGGGAACCCCTGCTCTATACCACTGTTTCCCAACCTTTGGCTTTTGGACTTCAATGCCCAGAAGCCTAAATCAGTTCTCCAAAGCACTGACCAGCCAATGTACTGACTTAGGCTTCTGGGAATTGAAGTCTCACTGTGGGACATGGACCCCATATTGGGAAACACTGCTCTAGAACGATGTCATCATGATAACATTCCCAAGAACCAATTAAAATCCATGGCAGACATCACGCGAGACCAGCTAATAATACTTATATGCCAGCATATAAACGGCGCCATCGAATGCTCCCTTGGCCTGGAGGGAAATGGACTCTGTGAGTGGGGTTGAGTTGTGAGATTTTTGTGTACTGTTTTGAAGTGTTTCTGATGTGTTTTTATGATGTCTTGATATTTTGTAATTGTATTGGGGATTTTTTGAAATGTTTTTGATATGTTTTTGTAATGTGATATTTTGCGATGTGATATTTGTAATTGTGATATATTGTTTCTCTGTTAGTCGGCCAGAGTCATATATAAGTCAAACAATACAATACATCAAGTCAATTGTGACTTATGGTTACCCTGGATTTTTTTCTTACCTACTTAGATGTGGTTTGCTACTTTCTTTAGTACCACTCAATGCTAGACCCCACTCCCACCCCCTGTGCCAGCTGACAACTGTGTGTTTAAGATTTTTAAACCCTTGCTTTTGTAAAGGGTAACTGCATTCTACAGCTCAGCAGCACCTAGGCAGGATATTGAAGTATGGTATGTTGCAAACAAGCAATGCGATGGGGTCATTCTGTCCTTGTGCATAGATGAAAGGGAGGCAGTTGGGGGTCTGTAGTTCCAACCCATTCAAAGGCCAGCAGACAGTGCATGCAGTGAGGAAGACTCTATAATTGGCACCTCTGCATACTGTAATTACTATTGCACTTGAGACTGCCCTCAGCCGCCAAATTGGTATTAGTGGCTATCTTACACCCACTTAAGGAGACCAATTTAGGTCTTGATATATATTTTGAAACCACAGTGGAGCTGAGGGGAGCTCCTGGCTATGGTGCTACATGTCATACTCATTCACTTGAGATCACAGCTGAAGAATCTACCCATCATGCATGGTTATACCCCATGTTTAACCCCAATAAAAAACTTGGATTTGCCCCTGAGGGACATTTCTGCCTGTACCTGCTTCCGCCTGTAGAAGCCTTTGGTGTCACAGTTGGGAATGAAGATGTCTTCACCGTTCAGGTAGAGCGGGGCCTTCAGCTCCTGCAAGATGGCGGCCAGATGCATGCGACAAGGAGCCTGCCAAAGACCACAGAGAAGGAAGCTAAAGGTAGGCATCCATCGTGTTTGAGTATAGCCTGAATGTGTGAATGAATGAGGCTTCTTGATACTAGGCAATGTATATATGAATATGTAATAAAAAGATACATGGATAGTGTCTAAAACCAGATTTGGTGTTTAGAACTCACTGTCTTCCTGGTGTTGAAACTTTACTTATTGTCGACTGCTCCGCTTTTACTGGATTAAAAGAACAAGGTCGCTTTTGTGACACTGGCTTTAACTATCAGACTCAGAAGGGAGACAGCTGGAAGCAAGAAAAGGTCATTGAAGAAGTTTATCTTGCCCAGATGTGATACTATATTTAAATGCAGGAATTTGGACCACTGTTCAGGAGTCACACTCTAAAACAATAGTATGCTGGAAAGTTGGTCTTCTCAAAATGCCCTTTATCTTTCAAAGGTGACTAGAAGCTCCTACCTGACACTGATAAAATTACACTGCTTTTACTTCTTACTATGGGGATTTTTAAGTTAACCTAGATCAGGGATTCTCAACCTTTTCAAGCCGTGGGCCGGGTCAAGCTCTCTCACATAGCTGAAGGGGTGGGGTGGCCATTTTGCCCTGCTTGCACAATGGCAAAATGGAGGTGGCCATTTTGTCCCATCAGCTTCAAAGGGGTGGCCATTTTGTTTCTCCCTGGAAGGAGGGAGGGAGATGCCAACCCTCAAAGGAGGCTTTGGATCTCCCTCCCTCACTGAGATGAATTGTCTGCTCGGGGAAAGGGTGAATAGGGCTTGCTAGTCCTTCCTTGTTGTGGCTGCAGTCCCGGAGGGGGGTGGTTAGGTGAAACAAGGACAGGACCCCAACAATTCTTCTCCCTCCCCCCAACATGGTGCCACTTCATGTAGCCCGCTGCCCTCACTCCCGGCGCCATCCACGATTCCTTTTTAATACAAACAGCTTTGAAATGCTGTTTACTGGGTGGCCCGTAAGTCCCTACCCATCCTTATATTTTATTGATCTAGTGCAGCGATCTGCAAACTTGGCTCTCCAGGTGTTCTTGGACTTCAATTACCAGAAGCCCAAGTCAGTATGCCTGCTGATCAGGACTTCTGGGAATAGAGGTCCAAGAACATCTGGAGAGCCAAGTTTGCTGATCCCTGATCTAGTGTATCTGTGTGCTGTGTGGGTAGGGACTTACAGGCCACCCTGTACATTAAAAAGGAACCACATGGCAAAGCTTCTGGTGGTGGGAGCAAGGGCGGGGGGCCACATGAAATGGTTCCATGGGCTGGATCTGACCCATGGGCCGTAAGTTGAGAACCCATGACATAGGTGGTAGAAAACACAAAATAGGTCCTTTATTTTTCTGAGTCTTCTATGGCTTTACAATAGAGAGCACCTGAAATACAGTGGACTCAGGATTACAAAAGAGAAGGCAATGAAACTATTGTGTTTCGTTGGGATTTCTCCATCTGGAAGTTCATGATCAGATCTGATGATACTGACCTAGAATGTGCTATGCTGTACAGTGTAAACTGCTGCATAGGTATGATGATGATTTTTGTTTCTCAGACACTGCTGTTGGATTGCCTGCTTTGGGAATAGATCGTTTGTTACCTTTGTCAAACATTAAGAATTACGATGAGGAAGAATTTCAACACATTGATTTTTGTTGCTGTTGTAACCTTGAGGAGTTTGGTGTGGCTTAATTTGGCCTAGTGCCAGAGATCCAAATAAGGAAAAATGAAATTACTGTACTGTACATGAAAGAGTCAGCCCTTTTGGCTTTCCAGCCAAACCTCTAAGTATGAATTTAATTCGTTCCTCAAGGTTGGATGTACAGTATCTTGAAAAATTCTTATCTTGAATTTCCCATAGGAATACATTGAATGGAATTTCCCATAGGAATGAAGTGAATTTCATATCTCAAAAAAATTCTATTAAAAATTTGTATCTCGAACCTGATTTTTTTTCCCTTGAGATTTCCGGATGTACTGTATCTCTGGTTTTTCTTAAGTCGAACCATTCTTATATCGAGGTTTGACTGTATTTCAAAGACCAAACACCCAAAAGGACCCAAAACCAAAATGGCAACCGCCTGAATCAAAAACAGATGGAACATTTCCCCTTCATCTCTACTTGCTACATTGCTTTTGAAATCTAACAGTTTTTTTAAAAAAAAACCCTCAAGGGTGAATAAAAACTCATTCTAAATTGGAGTCCTCCGAGATACACTGATTTTCTACAAGTAAGGAGGGTGGGTTTATATGTATTTAAGATTATGTGATTCCTCTTTTCTGAAGATTCTCAATCCCTAAGAGATCATAGCTCATACTCTTGTAAAAGTGGAGGGTGGCAGTTGTTGGAGTTTAATGGCAGAAGAGGAAGACAAGCAGAAGCAAACTTGTAAAACCAATAACATGCGGGTTCCTGAGTCCTTCAAGGTCCAGAATGGCTATAAAGGAAAAGCTGTATAAGAGAGATAGGTGATGGAGTCCAAAGAGGACAAGGGGAGGAGAAGGCTGTACTAGGCAGCAGAAGCCTCTCCCTGCACTCACCGTATCAAATTCTTGCTTGGTATCGCTGCTCAGGGAGAACTGTTCTAGCTGGGCTTTGCCAACAGCGACCTCTTGCAGCGGGTCCTGGCTCTGTAAGGGGAGAGGCTCTGGAGAGGAATTATCTGCTCTCCCCTTCTCACCTAGAGGAAAGAAAAGAAACTTTATAGTAACCTAAAAAGGGTGAGCAGTACCTATTTATCTACTTGCAATTTCTTGCTTTGGAACTGCTAGGTTGGCAGGAGCTGGGACAGATGACAGGAGTTCACTCAATCATGTAGCACTCAGGTCTCAAACTGCTGACCTGCCGACCTTCCAGTTGTCAAGTTTGGCGTCTTAATCTCTAAGCCACCACAGTCCCCCTGTTGAAGGTATGCCTTGGCAAATGAAGCAAAAGCAATTACATTTACTGTATATACTCAAGTATAAGTTAGTTTTTTAGCCCCCAAAATGAGGTCCAAAAAGGGGGTTCGACTTATACTCGGGTCCTGAAGCTGCCGTGGTGCAAATTGAAACAGTTTTTTAAAAAGCATGAGTACTACCGTAAAAACTCTAAAACATACCCACACAAATGTCTAAATTAATTAATTTTACCATATTTTCATGTACAGTCAAACCTCGCATAACGAGCGTTTCGCTTAGCAAAAAACCTCGCATAACGAGCAAGTTTTTTGCTAAGCGGTCCGACTCGCATAACTAATTTTTTGCTAACCGAGTCAGACTTTTCCCTATGGAAAAACTCACATAACGAGCGTTTCTATGGGGAAAACTCACACAGTGAATTTTTTTTGCTATGCGAGTTTTCCCCATAGAAACTCATTATGCGAGTTTTTCCATAGGGAAAAGTCCGACTCACTTAGTGAAAAATTCGTTATGCTAGTCTTGACTCACATAGCGAATTTTTCGCATAGCGAGCAGCCTCGCAGAACACATTAAATTCATTATGCGAGGTATGACTGTACAGTGGTGCCTCGTTTAAGCAGCATAATGCGTCCCACAGGATTGCTCTTTAAGCGAGTTTGCTTTTTAAGCAAAACACCATTGAAAGTGACCAATTGTGGGGGGGACTGTGAACCCCGATTTATTTGTTAAGCGAGTTTTTGGTTGGTTTTATTTGTTAAGCGAAGCGAACATTCAGAGAAAATTCTGCTCTTTAAGTGAGTTGCTCTTTAAGCGAGACGCTCTTTATGCGAGGTTTGACTGTATTTTAATTATATAAATTTGAAATAATAATAATAATAATAATAATAATAATAATAATAATAATAATAATAATAATAATAATAATAATTGAAACTCACTAGCAGCTGCTGTATTTTCCACTCCCGACTTATACTCAGGTCAATCTATTTTCCTAGTTTTAGACCTCCAAATTAGGTACCTCGACTTATATTCGGGGCAACTTATAGTCAAGTATCTACGGTATATACCTGCCCCATAGCACTTGGTGCACTCTCTGGGTGGCTCACAAGTTAATTAGCATTTTGCTCCAAACATGCTGGGTACTTATTTCACCGACCTCAAAAGGATGGAAAGCTAAGTTAATCCTGACTCCTAGTCAGGATCGAACTCAACCTTTTGGTTGTGGTACAGCAGCTTTTAACCACTGCGCTAGCAGGGCTCAGGCCTAGTCCTGTTCAAGGCAGAGCAAGAAGTGATGTCTTTCCTTTCTCTCCATACGTAGCTGGCCAGCAACATCTCTCCAGGTCCTCTGCGGGAGGACAAACAGAGATTGGCATCAGCTGCCAGCGAACCCTCAACACATCACACATGCGTCTCTGTCTCCATGATGAAGCAAAGGAGAAGCCAACTCAAGGCACTGGGGAAAGATTTTAACTCAATTGTTCTGCTACTGAAGCAAAGAGATTTTCAATAATTCTAGGACCTGGCTGGGCAAGGCTATGCGGCTCAGAACAGCAGTAAATCTAGCCTCCCGAGTTTAATCTCAAAGTAAAAGACGCAAACTTCTGTATGCCAAGTATTAAGAGCTGTGATTCTTTATTCATTGAATTTCCAGTCTGCATCTTCGCTAATGCACCCCAAAGCAATTTGCAACATATGCTAAAAGACACATTCACCTAAAAAAAGATACAATGTATTACCATATTAAAGCATCAAATAAATTGGCAGACTAGAACAAGTACAATTTTAAGCCAATTGAACTATTTAAAGCCAGTTAAAAATAGCAAGAGCAACACCTGCTGCTAAAAGGTCCTGATCAGTGGGTAACAGCCTGTTTGCATCAATATGTCTTCACCTGCTGGCAGGGGGCTGCAGTGGCTCAGTGGTTAAGAAGCTTGCCTTGTTAGCTGGAAGCCCGGCAAGTTGGCAGTTCGAGACCCAGGTACTGCATGATGGATTGAGCACCTGACTCTGTCCCAGCTCTTGGGGACATGAAAGGAGCCTCATTTCAGCTTCCCTGAGCGGAGTTTCTTCGGCAAAAATCCTTTCAACCCAGAATAATTTCTGACATGAAATAATAATAATAATAATAATAATAATAATAATAATAATAATAATAATAATAATAATAATAATAATAATAATAATAATAATAATACTTGCTGGCAGAAGGTAACAGAACCAGTCAGTCTTCCCTTGGAAGGAGGTTTCATAGCTCCAGAACAGCCAAAAGGAAGACCCTTCTCCAAATCTTGGCCAAAGAAGATTTCCCCCATCTCTTAGCATAGCAGAACCTCTTACCCTTCTCTGGCAATTAGCATTGCAGAACTATGGTAGGAAATGAAAGAATCATACCTGCCTTAGTCCACAAAAATCACTAGGTTGCCCAAGATTATATTCGCTCAGATATACTCCCACCCATAGGTGGGGGTGGGGGCTTTCCTCAAGTCCTTATAACTGCTCACTTGGAAGATATTCTAGTTTGTTCACAAGTGATCAGACAAGTGGTTAGGCACAGCATGGATGATGCCTTATTATAAATTGTTCAGGCCATGTTTTTCTGCCACACAGCATTCGTATTGGGTTAATCCGAGAGGAACAATTCCATTAAGCCCTAATTCAGAAACACAAGTTTATGGGAAAAGTGCTAGTACAAACCTATCCATGATTTTAAAGAGGGCAAGGTGAAATTTGTTGGTCAGAAATTACAAACTACTACGTGGGTTAGAAGAGTTACCTATGTATTTCCATTCTCACCACACTTTTGCCTGTGGTCAATAGATTATTACCTTGAGATAAACATTAAAATTCCTATTAAAATAATAATAATAATAATAATTTCATGTAATAGATTACTCTGGGTTGAAAGGATTTTTGCTGAAGAAAGTACAATGGGAATTAATGGTCAGGTTTTTGAAGCATTTATTTGGATATATCTCTGGTCTAAGGCTAGTAGGGACCAAGAAAAAGTTTTGAAACCAAGAGTTAAGCAAAGTTCCAACCAAAACACAAAACAATTTGTTGATCTGCCCATGCTGCTTGCCATAGGGCAGTGATGGCGAACCTTTTAGAGACCCAAGTGTCCAAACTCAACAGGCTACCATCTGTGTCACAGAGGGGCGGGACAACTCTGTACTGGGGGATGGAGGAAGCACTCCCATTGGGCTGCTGGGCAGAGGGGCAGGGTGAACTCTGTGCTGGGGAGACAGCAGGTTAGCAGTTCAAGACCTGAGTCCTGTGCCATAGGTTCACCATCACTGTCCTAGGGCAAATGGTTTGTTTCTACTTTTTAAAACTTCACCTTAGTTGCAGTTGGTAGCAATCAACTCCACATCCAGTCAGGGTTTTCCTTGGGGAATTCAAGCTCTGTCCACAAACTTATGGCATTCCACTGGCTCTCATTATGGGTCAGAACTGACTCAATTTCTTAGACCCAAAGACCTAGTTTCTTTAGAAAAAGGTCTATTTCTGTTGCACAGGACAAAGTGTGAAGCACATGGCTTCTCTATGATTCCCAGGTCAATACAATTCAGAGTTTTACTCAAAACGAAATATAAACACTGTTTGAGGTTCTTCTGGCAGCTGTTTCAAGATGCTGCCAGAGGGGAGCTGGGAAGTTGGGGAAATCTGCCAGCCCTTCAGAAAGCATGTCTAGTGGCTTTCGTGTGATTTTTTTTAGATCTTAATAAGCCTGCAGGTGAAATTGCTGTTGAATTGATTGCATTTACACTAGAGTCTGTTTGTATATTTTGGCTGAGTAATTGAACAAAAATGCTAAAACTAGGGGTATATAAATATATTTGTATACACCACCTTTGGGTCCTGAGAGCATATACACTTATGTCCTATTAATACTCTCCTGCCAACTGTTTTTGTGCAGAAGCACCTTAGAACATAGAAAATCCATGCAGCTGGCTGACTTGCAAGCGTGAGCCAATCTTTATGAGCCTCAAGAGGGCACCAGCCTTCACTGGTATCAAATCCTCTGTGTGTTCTCTCTTGTATTCTGTTTGCTTCAAATTCTAAACACAGGGCAGACAATTGAACATTGCTCAGACTACAGAATCAGGAAGATGGGCAAATTTTCAAAGTGTTCTTAACTTCCTAAATCAAGTCAATCATGATAGCCAAAGTAACTGTAAACAGCGATATAGAATACGTTTATGCCACCTACAGAGGAAGACAGGAAACTGTTCTGTGATGTGAGACAGAAGCCATCTCGTCTTCCCCAGCTACTCTCCATACAGTGATCCATCCTAGATGTTTCCTCCTGAAACTGATGTAATTTACTCATTTAAAAACTCTGAATGAGTGCCCCATTCTGGTGCCACACCATACGGTGTTTTCACCTTTCTAAAGAATTTATTCACTGAAGTTGAACCAATTTTCAATGCAACCACAGTGCCAATCTGCCACCATGGCTCCTTAATGGAAACAGATTCATATAATTCTTTCAAACATTTAACATGTAGCTGTTCAGGAGAATGAAGAAACAGGCCCTACAATTGAAGACTGGCTCTCAGCGGGATTTCAGCATTGATTTAGTCAATTTTAAGGTATTTCAAGCTATATATATCTGCAGCAAACCAAGAGCACCCCCCAAAAAAAATAAAAGACAAGTTACTGCTATGTTTTTAAAGTTACTATATTTTACCTTCACTTCCTCCAGTGAGCTCAAGACAGCATACACCAGTGATGGCGAACCTTTTAGAGACCGAGTGCCCAAACTGTAACCCAAAATTTGTTTATCTCAAAGTGCCAACACAGCAACAGGGGAGGAAGGAAATGCTCCCATTGGGCTGCTGGGCAGAGGGAAGGGGAGAACTCTGTGCTGGGGGAGGGAGGAAGTGCTCCCATTGGGCTGCTGGGCAGAGGGGTGGGGTGAACTCTGTGCTGTGGAGAGGAAAGAAGCACTCCCTTTGGGCTACTGGGTAGAGGGGCGGAGAAAACTCTGTGCTGGAATGACTGCATGGGTGCCCACAGAGGGGCTCCGAGTGCCACCTCTGGCACGCATGCCATAGGTTTGCCATCTTTGGCATACACAGCTTTCTCAATCTCTATGCTTTACATCTTTATTTAAAAACAATAATATGAAGGAAGCTGCTCTGAAGAGAATATGTCTAGCCCAAGGTAATCACCTATCAAATTTCATAGGTGAGCAGAGATCCGAACGCAAGTGTCCTAACTTAGGCTAAACATGAAACCACACCAGCCCTTTAACAAGCAAGCTTTAAGATTATTCTGCTTGGAATTACCAAAAAGATTAAAAAAACAAAGAATCTTGGTTTGTGGGAAAGTGAATCCTATAACTTGCAGCTACTGATATAAAAATTCAGCTGCCAGGATGCTAGTAGGAGTAAGACATGACATTTCTCTTACATCAGTTGTGCGGATCACTAATTCATAGCCAAGCTTTCCGTAAAGTACTGCTAATAACCTTTAAAATTCTAAATGGGCTTGGACACCAGGTCATATTGTCTTTGCAACACCTGAGCCTTAATACTGGCACCAATGCCCTTTTCGCAGGTGTGAAATTAGCTATAACTCCATTTAGTGGGTGCTGTGGGTGGGGCCTCCTCAATGGTAGCAGTTTCTCACCAGACAAGTCTACAGGCGCCCTTTTTTGCAAATGGCATTTGAAGCCTCCCCACCCCAATTAATACCCCCAGAAGCAACTGATGATTAAGACACTCCTGTTCCGACCCTTTGAAAGTCAAGTTTGCTACATGCTTTTGATTTGTTGTGTAATTTTATTATTTGCCTACTTTTAAAATTATTAATCTAAACTGCTTAGGGCACTCTCTGGGTGATTCACAAGGTAATTTGCATTTATTTTTTGCCCCCAACGTGCTGTGTACTTAGTTGCCATAATTATCTCCTGCCAAACCGGGACAGCCACGTGACGTCATTGCATTCTTCAAACTATGCATGCATCGGACGGGGCTGTCAGGGAGACAGCGGCTTTAAGATCCTGTAGAATCCCCATCCAGGGCAGACAGCCTTTGTCAGTTTAAAATAAACTGTAGTCAAGAGGTTTTTCCCCATGTGATTCTTCTTGCAAAAGACTATTCTTGATGGTTATAATTTTTTTTTTTGAATAAAATTTCTTTGGCCGCTCTTGAAACCACCCTTCCTCCCCCTGAGGTCACACCCACTTTGCTTCACACATACCCTATTGAAATAGACTCACCCTCAAACCCCACATGAGGATCCCCTGGAAGAAAGTTCTAAAGAGGGACCCGGAATGGCAATGCAGTCTATGGTGTCTCTATTTCCCTCCAGAAGGAGAAAAGCAGAAGACAGGAAGGGACTTATTTTGGAGGAGGACCTTTGCAATGGAGGACTCTTCACTTTTTGTCCACCCTGTTCCGTTCTTCTCTAGGAATACTGACCCAATGCAATTAACCCTTTGCAGTCACGTGCAGAAGGAATCCTCCATCCCAGTGTATGGTTGGAGGTTTGGCTTCTTAGATATGGGTATTTCTTGCTCCCTCCTGGCTTTCAAGGAAAAGGGCTGAGGATGACTCCTTGTCCCCCAAGCTTCAAGGTGAGCCAAGGGATTTTTGCAAAGAATTATTTCACTGCTTCTGTGCCTTTCATTCAATTATCTCGCTTGCGAGTGTCTCCCCTCCCTGGTGGGCTTCTCAGGGTGCTGTTTTGCCTTCGCTGCTTTCAAGCAGGATAATTGAAAGAAAGGCAGGGAGGCAGTGAATTAACGCTTTGCAAAAATCCCTTGGTTAGGGGTGATCTTGTTCATATTTAAAAATCCGGGACTTTTACATGTTTTTTCTTGAACTGGCTAGGACAGCTTGAATACGGGAAAATCCTGGAAAACCAGGACATATGGCAACCCTATGTGTACTCATTTTACCAACTTTGGAAGGGTGGGAGGCTGAGTCAACCTTGATCCCCACCAGGATTGAACTCACAACACCAGCGGTTTGGGCTACAGTACAGCAGTTTAACCACTATGCCACCAGAAGAAGAATATAAATAGTTTGCATAAGTAAGCATGCAAATTGCTCTGCCCTGCGAAATGTTCTGTGGAATAGCAAGAACTCTGCTTGCACCATTCCAAAGTTCACACACCCAGTTATATCCACAGACAGATGTTCATGCAGCAAAAGGAGAATGTATCATCACTGGCCTTAGCCTCTCAGTCCTAACTGGGGTCTCCACATATGGGGGAACTTCAGCACCCAGAAGTAGAGGCCAGCATAGATAGGGATTCTGGTAGTTTCAGGCCAACATCTGAAGATCTGTCTTTGGAAACCACTGAAATGTTTACGTGCAGCAGTTGCTTTCAGGTGCATTTTATACTTCAAAAACAGGAGCACATTATTGCACGTGGCTTGATAACAACAATCAGCGTGCTTAATTACTCAGTCAAAAGGTAACTGCACAACAATATTAAAATAAAATAGTTACATTAAAACTGTCCTCTTATGTCACGCCTCTAGATTTTATAACATATGATACCAAAGCTATCCACAAATCGCTGTACGTATTAGTATCTTTCTCTTATGTCTTTATATAGGTGACACTCAAGCAAACATTGAGCCAGATGGCTGGTTTCCCTCCCCACCTCTCCTCTACTGGGACACCCTGAAATCTGCCCCATTTCACTACAGAAAAGCGATTCTCAACCTGTGGCCCATGGGTCAGATGCGGGCCCCAATACCATTTCATCTGTGCTCGCCGCCCCCCCTCCACACACCCAGAAGTGCCATGTGGTGAGGGAAGGGCAAAATGGCTATCCAGCCCCCAAAGCTGTCTGAGGGAGCATGACCTGGCCCCCGGCTTTAAAAGGTTGAGAACTCCTGCCATAGAGGATTTGATCTCCAAATACAGATAGTCTGACATGCAAATAATTTAAAAAAATTAAACAAACAGATGCATTGCTTCAGCAATAATCTCCCAATATAAAAAAAGCATTTTACTTACCCTGACTATTCACAGACAATCGGGGGAAGTGTTCAACTTCTGATATACTGAAGCACAGTACGTAGTTCGTAAGCCACTCCAGCATATAAGACGTTTATTCTGAAAGCAGCTAACTGGCAGCTGCAGAGCTTACTTTTAGCCCTTTCTCAGGATCCACATTCACTGGGAACAGGCTAAATATCCCAAAAGAGTAGAAGAACCTCTTGATGTGGGCTAAAAACAACAACCCACCAGTGCTTGGGGGAAAGGTAGAATGCTCTAATGTCCAAAACATGTGGATACTAGGGATCTTTCAAATACCACATGACCATTTTAGGGGGGGAGGGGGTTGACCAAAAGTCATGGAAAGTCACAAGGGGGGAGGGGGGGTTCAGCATGAAGTCATGTGACTCCAATTTTTTTTAAAAAAAAACCAGCCAGGTGGGAGTCCGGAAGTGGGGCGGCAGGCATCCTCAGGCTCCGGGTCGGCCATGCTTTTGCCGTTTCTCTTCAAATCAGGGAAAATGGAGAAACCATGTGATTCAGGGGGGAGGGGTGTCAGTCAAAGGTCATGGAAAGTCACTGGGGGGAGGGGGTAAAAAGTGGCCTATTTTAGGTCACATGGTATTTGAAAGGCCCCCTATAGCATTAAGCAGCCCCCAATAGCTCCAACAAGCAAGCTAAATGCCATGGCATCCTAATCAGGCATAGTATGTACTTTCCACATCTGCTTCCTCAACTTCTTTCTCAATATTCTAATCTACACTATCAAATCATGGAGATTTTGGATGTTCTGCCTGACTTGATTTATATGTTTTGTAAAGATCCTATATCATTGATGGCTAACCTTGGCTCTCCAGGTGTTCTTGGACTTCAATTCCCAGAAGCCCAAGTCAGCACACCTGCTACTCAGGGCTTCTGGGAACTGAAGTTCAAGGACATCTGGAGTGCCAAGGTTCGCCATCACTGTCCTATATGTTGGCATGCTTCCAATACCAGACATATATAGTCAAACCTTGCATAAAGAGCATTTCGCTTAAAGAGTAACTTGCTTAAAGCAGAATTTTCTCTGAATGTTCGCTTTGCTAAACAAATAAAACCAACCAAGAACTTGCTTAACAAATAAATCGGGGCTCGCAATCCCCCCCACCCACAATTGGTCATTTACAATGGTGTTTCGCTTAAAGAGCAAACCCGCTTAAAGAGCAATCCTGTGGAACGCATTATGCTCTTTAAGCGAGGTACAACTGTATTTGAATCTGGAGATATATTTTCTAATTTTGTATGTATAAATACTTCTGAAAATCATCCACTTTATTTACATTGACTTTTGTGCCTTTTCAATCTCCTTTCCCCATGTGTTTCCAGATTCTGTTCTAGGCAAAAAGAATTATTTCATCACATTAGATTTAGGTATTATCTTCAATGTAACAGGCTGATGATCACTATCTTTTCTTGCATATATTGTCATACCAGAAAATAGGTGGGCTTTTCATCTTTTGACAAAAACCATAAACATGCTGCTTGAACTTTGAAATAAATACGCAAAAGTGTATGGAGAATTGTTGTCCTTATTTCCTACTGTATGCAGCCCAAACCTATATGTTAGTCTAAACAGGTTAATTCCCCCAAAAAATTATCTTCAAATTCTGGGATTTTCCAATAATTTAGATCTAAAAGATCATTATCCAGTATTCCATATTTATCTGGAACGTGCCAGTGCTATTCCTAATCTGGTATTAAAACCACCCAGCAATATAAGCTAAACATTTGGCAGTAAATAGTCCTTCAATATAATCAGTTCTTCTACCGTAGTAAAAGTTCCAAATGCAGCCAGACACCAAGTCTGCAGTGTTGAGATTAAATTGGCCAACTATAAACATTTACAAAGATCACCACCAGATTTTGTGCCAGCAAATTTTTATCTGAGGCAATTATATCAACTATGCAACCTTTCCAACCCAGATCTTGCTTGATAATGATAGCTAAGCCACTTATGACTATCTCTTTCTCATTTAATTCCTGTGTAGGGTTAGTCTATGTTTTAAATCCTGGCACTATTTATTTATGTTTCTAGGAGCCAATGTTTCCTGAAATGCCAGCACTGAATACAGTATTTAAACAGAAAAGATAATTCTTATATTCTTTAACCTTCCTCCCTGCTATATTCCATGATATCTACTAACTAATCCTGAGGTTCATGGGAATTACTTGATTTCTTTATAGAATTGCCAATTAGTGTAATTAATGATGGTGCTATCATATCTACCGCCTACAGCTTGCACAGTCAGATTTGAATGAGTACTTTCTGCTTTCCCCGATTTTCAAGCTCTTCCTCCTCTATCTACAGTGGCTCAGGGTTAAGAAGCTTGCCTTGTTAGCTGGAAGGCCTTGGTAGATAGAGAGCCGGCAAATCGGCAGTTTGAGACCCAGGTACTCCATGACGGATTGAGCGCCCATCTCTGTCCCAGCTCCTGCCAACCTAGCAGATCAAAAGCAAGAAATTGCAAGTAGATAAATAGGGGCCACTTTGGTGGGAAAAGATCTTGGGGACATGAAAGGAGCCTCATTCAGGGGTCCGCTGAGCGGAGTTTCTCCAGCAAAAATCCTTTCAACCCAGAGTAATTTCTGACACAATATTATTATTGTTGTTGTTGTTGTTATCTATCTGTGGGCATATCCTGCTAACATTTAATACTATAGAGCAGTGATGGCAAACCTATGGCATGTGTGCCAGAGGTGGCACTCACAGTGGTGGGATTCAACAAAATTTACTACCTACTCTGTAGGTGTGGTCTGGTGGGTGTGGCCAGGAGGAAAGCCCTACATTGCACCCAAATTAGTACTACTTTATTTCAAAATTTGGATGGGCAGGGCCAGCCACTCTGGTGAACTGGTGCAAACCTCTGAATCCAGGCACTGCAGTCAGAGCCCTCTCTGTGGGCACCCATACAGTCACCCCAGCACAGAGTTCGCCCCGACCCTCTGCCCAGCAGCCCAATGAGAGCGCTTCCTCCCTCCCCCCAGCACAAAGTTCACTCTGCCCAGCAGCCCAATGGGAGCATTTCCTTCTTCCCCTATTGCTATGTTGGCACTTTGCAATAAATAAGTAGGTGTTGGGTTGCAATTTGGGCACTCGGTCTCTAAAAGGTTCGCCACCACTGGTATAGGGGATATTTTATTTTCTGGATAGGATTTCTTCCCCCAAGATTTTCCACCAGTTTAACTTCTCTGTGTATCTTCAGACTATAATTTAACTTTTAAAAGTGTGGGATTTTTATTTGGTACTGTAGATGCTATATTGTTTTCACTACTTTTTGCCCAGCAGAAACTAAGCAGATCTGCTTATCTATTGTCACTTGAAGTGACACTTCAGCCTCTTCCACCCACTATCACTGGCTAATTTTCCTGCAAATCTGTTGCCACCAATTAAGGGCTCTCTTTTCCTATTTAATTACCCAGGTCTAGTTGATTAACCAAAGCACTTCTAAAGGCTCCAATCCAGCAATTATTTCATTTTGTGCAACTTATTTTTGTTGTTGTTCAGTTGCACAGTCGATTCCGACCTTTGCGACCCTATGGACCATTGTGCGCCAGGCACCTCTGTCTTCCACCACCCTCCTCAGCCTGCCCAGCTTTCTGCCTATTGCATCTACAAAACCATCTAGCCATCTCACTTTTGGCCACCCCATTCTTCTTTTGCACTCCACCTTTCCCAGCATCAAGGCTTTCTCAAGTGAATCTTCTCTTCTCATTTGATGTCCAGAGTACTTTAGCTTCATCTTTACTATTGGACCTTCTAAGGAGCAGTCAGGGTTGATTTCTTCTAGAATTGACCTACTTGTTCTCCTCACTGTTCAGGGGACTCTGATAGCAATGCACTAATGCAGAGGTTACCAACCTAAGGCCCGTGGGCCAGACCCGGACCGTGAAGCCATTTCATGAGACTCCCCTCCTCTCCAAGGGCATTTGAGAAATAAAATGGTAACTGGAGGCAGTGCAAAATGGCCGTCCGGTCCTCAAAACTGACTGAGAGAGCATGACCCGGGCCCTGGCTTGAAAAAGTTGAGAATCCCTTACTAATGGATTCTATCAGCACAACTGTATCTCATTTTTACAGGGTTCCTTTAGGACAGCATTTCCCAAACTATGTTCCACAGAACACTAGGTAAAGGTAAAGGTTTCCCTTGCCTGAAAGCCAGTCGTATCCGACTCTAGGGTGCAGTGCTCATCTGTTTCAAAGCCGAAGAGCCAGCGCTGTCTGCGTCTGCATATGTTTCCGTGGTCATGTGGCAGGCATGACGACACCAGAGCGCACGGAACGCCGTTACCTCCACACCGAATTGGTCCCTATTTATCTACTTGCAATTTCTTGCTTTCGAACTGCTAGGTTGGCAGGAGCTGGGATAAAGTCGGGAGCTCATTCCATCCTGCAGTACACTACAGAACACTAATGGACTTTAATTCCCAGAAGACTAGGTCAGTACATTGGCTTATCAGTGCTTTGTGGAATTGACTTCTGCTTCTGGAAATTGAAGTCCAAAATCAAAGTTTGGGAAACACTGTTTTAGGAGATTCTTGCTGCTTCTGCTTTTGGGTTGGAAAAGAGTTCCATCTAGGGGAAGGATCAGTCTTGTAATCTCAGGCCTAGTGCATACTAATCCGTCCAAGGGTGGTGTAAGGTAGAAGGCTACTGTTCATCTAGGATGATTAAGGATCATTCCAGGTAAACACATATTCTATTTTCTTGACATCTGATTGGCTACATCTCACCTGAGCCAATTTGCCCATATCAGGAAGTGACTTAATAAGTGAACCATTTCCTAATACAGGTATTGGCATATCCATCACTTTCTTTGCTCAGCAGCTAGCAGGGAAAGTGATTATTTTTCTGTTTAAGACTATCGTTGATGTAACGTGTCCTGAAACCATCTGCAGCTGAAGGCACCTCCATGATTTCAACTCTAAGGGGTTTCTCAACCAGTGAGGCAAAGAAAATATTTTATATATATTTGACATGTTGCATTAGTGATAGTCTTAGACAGAAAATAAATTTTGCAACTCTCCTGCCCTTTGCTGAGGAGAGAAAATAGTTAATTTACCAATACCTGTACTTGGTTTACCACTTCCCAATACAGTGGTACCTCACTTAAGCAATTTTAAAAACACTTTAAAAAATTAAAAACTTTAAAAAGCTTAAAAACTTAATTAAAAGCTAGGCATTATAACTTGGACGTACTGGGGGTCAAACCTTCCAATTGAACCATCCACTCCCCAGACCAGCCCTGCCAGCCAGGTTTTCACTCCTTTCCTAAAGGACAGCAACTCCGTCTGCAGGCATAGCTGTTGTGAAAGTGGAAGTGGGCACATTTATGACAGCCGTAAATGTGCCCGCTTCTGCTTCTGGGGGGCATGGACCAGTCCACACAGCTGTCCGGGAGTATGGTCAGGCCCACAGTGTAAAAAGGTTGGCTACCCCTGCAGAATATAGTGGGCTTCTGAGTCTTCTCCTTGTATAAGGTTTGCTCTGCATTTATCTCTTTCCAATTGATGTTTCCCATATTGCTCATCTCTTAGTTTCCTCCCTACAAAGGATCAAAACAAAGGCTGGGTTTTCAAAAATACTAGACGTAATCCTATTTTTATGAGATATGCCTTTCTACAGTATAGTGTTCTAACCATTTGATGTTACTGGAAAGTAATAGCTGTCCATGCATTTCTATAAAAACAGACAATCAATATGAGTAATACTGTATTTACTAAGGTAACTTTTCCAGGAGCAATTACTTCCCACAATTGTATTAGATTACATTTATACTACAGTATATCTACGTTAACTTCCCTTAGATTTCTGAAAGTCTGAACAAATTAGCTTATACTACATAAGCCTAAACTTTCAATTTTGTTCAATTAGAATCTCAGCCCCATTATATATGTCATCAACAACTCTTTCCAAGTTATTTTCCTGCATTTTGCGCCTTGCCTCCTGTTCTGGGAAGACACTGCCATGGATCATTTACTTTATTAGACTTGCAATACCTATCCATGTTAGCTGAAAACAGGATGGACTTGATTTAGAACAAATCAATTGAAATCATGACTCGAATCATTAGCCCAGGGATTCTCGATCCGTGGCCCATGGGCCGGATGCAGCGTGCAGCAGCATTTCATGTGGCCCCCTACTGCCTCCATCACACCTGGAAGTGCCATGTGGTGGAGGAAGTGCAAAATGGGCATCCGGTCCCCAAAGCTGCCTGAGGGAGCATGACCAGGTCCACGGCTTTAAAAGGTTGAGAGTCAGTAAAACTATACAGTATTTAAACCATGGTTTTCTACATAAAGGTTCAAAAGGTTTCACTTTCACTTTTTACTGTTTGCTCCCCTCCTCACACTTAGCTTATTGTGTAGATTTAATCCACTCCCAACAACCTTCTATTCACTGAATTTTTGAAATTTAGCAAATTAAGAGATAAGGGGTTGTTTCTGTGTATGACTGGCTTTCGAACAAGGGTTACCTTTACATGGATTTGAAAAGGAAATATAGGATTAAGGTCTTTTTCTTAACTCTGTGTTATAGTAACATTTTTGCTGTGAGGAAGAGGCACGTGATCCATGCAGATACAAATTCACAGTTTTGAGAACTGTAAAACCAAACATCTGTGGTCATATCTTCTGGCTACAAAATTGCCCAGTATCTTACAGAAGAGCATGACATTGCAAATAGATTAACAGAATTCATTTACCAAAAAAATTAAACATTGCATGAATACACAGCCTCATGCTATCTAATTAAAAATTAATCCCACAGTTCCTGAATAACCTTTGGACTATAATAAATCTTAAAGAGAAAACTATCTCTAGATAGCTTTTTCTCAAAATGCATTTTCTTAAAATAAATCTAATGTAAATAAAACATCTGGCTAAAAATCCATCCAATGTTTTACTTTTCCCCTCATTAACCAATTTCTACTAGATTTTTTTTTACCTGCAACTTCTTGCTTGCAGTTGTACCTCGCTTAAAGAGCATAATGCGTTCCACAGGATTGCTCATTAAGTGAGTTTGCTCTTTAAGTGAAACACCATTGGAAGTGACCAATTGTGACTTCTGGCAGTGGCAGGGGGGATTGCGAACCCCAATTTATTTGTTAAGCAAGTTTTTGGTTGGTTTTATTTGTTAAGTGAAGCGAACATTTGGAGAAAATTCTGCACTTTAAGTGAGTTACTCTCTAAGCAAGGCACTCTTTATGCAAGGTTTTACTGTATTTCATTTTACTGTCATAGTATGTTACTTTATGAATTGCTTTCCTTTTTCTACTTCCCTTCCATCACACATTTTTACACCTTTTCCCTTTTATTTTGTTGTTCAGTCACACAGTCAAGTTCGACCCTTTGCGACCCCATGGACCACCGTCTGCCAGGCACTCCTGTCCTCCACCATCCCCCTCAACTCGCTCAGCTCTGTGTCCACAATACCATCTAGCCATCTCATTCTAGGACGCCCCCTTCCTCTTTTGCCCTCGACCTTTCCAAGCATCAAGGCTTTCTCAAGTGAGTCTTCTCTTCTCATTTGATGTCAAAAGTACTTTAGCTTCATCTTTACTATTTTAAACTGGCTTCTTTTACTCTCTTACTTTTTAACTAACTGCATTTTCCTGCTGTACATACTCAAGATTTGATTTCTGTTTGTACTAAATTACAATTTCTCTTTCTTTTGTGCCTCCACTGTTGTGGAAAGCAGCTCATTGCATTCTCCGGGTGGTTCACAAGTTCATCAGCATTCAGCGCCGCCGGCGCCGCCCCCCCCCCCCCCGCCCTCCAACATGCTGGGTGCTCGGAAGGATGAGTCAACCTTGTGCATGGTCAGGATTGAACTCACAACCTTTTGATTGCAGGACAGCAATTTAGCCACTATGCCACAAGGGCTCCTAATACTGAGACTCAGGCAGGCCTTATCCTTTTCCTCCCTCCCCCCAGTGCATGGCTGCTTTACTGTCAAGTGTTCCAGGGAAAGTGCTCAGCTACAGCTCAAGTGACCAGCCCCAGGGAGTTTGGAGACGGAGAACACATATTCCAGGGTGTGAGCAGTGCCACAGATGCCCCTGGCAGAAAGGGCAAGGCGGCATGAGCCAGCAAGAGAAAAAGGACATTATTTTCAGAAAAGAAATCCAAGGCCAGGAAATCTCATGTGTCCCTTTTGGCCCACTGCCCTTATATTTGCTTTTTTTGGGGGGGAGGGGGTAAAGGGAGAAAGAGAGAGAAGTTCTTCAATTGGCCCATTATTTTCTTTCTTTCTTGCTGCTGAAAGAATAAACCCCTAGCCTAGAAGCTGCCCAGCAAAGAGGCTCTTCCACCACCCAGCAAAGAGGCTCAATATTTTCAGCTGGCTAGAATAGCAAGCCAAGTTAACTACACTGGCAAACTGATCTCCCACTTAACAAACTGATCTCGGTTTCATGCAGCTGGAGAACACACACTACCCAGTAAGGCCACATAGGAAACAAGATTTTAAAGCTATATGACAGTGCAAAGTCAGAGCCGTCAAGTAGAACAGGCACTTCCCCCTTTTTTTTCTGCCAAGGATTAAGTTTACAATGTTAAGTTGAAATGCAATTGCTAATAATAAAACCAAGTCATTAAAAAAAGAGACAAGCAAATGTTGCCCTATCCAAAGCATTGCTGTCTGAATGTTAGAGAACTCAACCTTGGCTTCGCCCTTCCCAACATGCCTCCGTCCACCACAAAAACTAGTGGCTACTTGCATTCTGTAAAGAAGAACTCATATGAACTCTCCCAGAAATTCAGCGGCTGCAGTTCTCTCGCAACACAGCTGCTTCAACTGGCTGTGCATGTGAGTTGCTTAAGATGCAAGTCAAAGAATATTTTACCAGCTCTCTCCTCAGCTAAGATCTGGCATTGCATTTGTCATTAGCTTTGAGCAAGCTGATGTGACAGCACTGGTACAAGTGGCTGGGGGTGGCTGGGTTCTAGGAGCCCCTGGCCAAAATGTTGTGAGTTCAATCCTGATGGGAATTCCAGGCTGGCTCAGGCTCAGCCTTCCATCCTTCAGAGGTCACTAAAAGGAGTACCCAGCATGTGGGGGTGGGGGAATGCTAAGTAACTTATGAACTTCCCAGAGAGTGCTATGGGGCTGTAGAGACGTGTAATAGCTATTGCTATGCACACAGAAGCAATTTCAAGAAGGCATCAGGCTTTAGGCACCATCTTTCCCATAATATGGAGATAATTCCTTCCACAAATGAAGGGTCCTTCTCCCCGCAAACTGCATGAGCTATTACACTTGCACAAGAGAGAGCTGTTAAATTGAGAGAAGGGGGCAACCGAGAGCATAAGCTTCAAAGCAAGAGGAATGCCCGGTTCATAAATCCAGGAGCAAAAGTTTTTATGGAATCGAGCAGCGTTGCAGGCTTCCAACATGCACTGGCATTTGTGATGCCTTACTTACAATCCCCTCGCATGGGCCCCCCAAGAGTGCTTGCTTGGGGGGGGGAGCATCCCAGTGCCTAAAACAGAAGAGGAATAGCCCTTCCACACACCCAACAGGAAATGGCTCCTTTGCCAAAATCCCTTATGTCAAGTCATAAAGTTCCTGACATGACTGCAAAGAAACAGGCTTCTAATCTTTGACATAGTTTCACATCACCTCCCAGTGTCACTCTAGAGTCTAGAGCAGGGATTCTCAACCTGTGGCCCAGGGGCAGCCTGCGGCACTGTTTCACGTGCCCCCCACCGCCGCCACAACAGGAAGTGCCATGTGGCAAAGGAAGGGCAAAATGGCCATCCAGCCCCAGAAGCTGTCTGAGGGAGCATGGCCTGGCCCCCAGCTTAAAAAGGTTGAGAACTCCTGGTCTAGATGAGCCTCACCATCTTGTCAAGAGACACCCCCCCACCCACCCCCCAAAAAAAGCCCTCTACCCAGTAAGGCCACATAGGAAACAAGTTTTTAATGCTATATGGCAGTGCAGAGTTGGACCTGTCATGCAGAATAGACACTTCCTCACTTTTTCCCGCCAAGGATTAAATGTACAATGTTAAGTTGCAATGCAATTGCTAAATAAAACCAAGTCATTAAAAAGAGAGCTCACACTAAAACAAGGGGTACACAGAAAAAGCCTCCTTGAAGATTGTGTTCTTTTTGAACTACAAACCTTGTGTTGCCGGCTAATCTTTAAGAAAATAAAAACACTGCAGCACTTAAAAGACTAACTGCTATATTTTTACTGTTAGCTTTCATGGATCAAGTCCATTTCTTCAGACCACGAACGCTAACAGTAAAAATATAGCAGTGAGTTTTTTAAGTGCTGCAGTGTTTTTGTTTTATTATTGTTTTGTTTTCTGATATGCCTGAAGCACAGCTACTATTCCAAAAAAATCAGCTAATGTTTCTCACATTGGGTCAGGCGAAAGGAACTGCAGAATGAACTCCCCAAAGGGTGCTTTCATTTTGGCAGTTTCACGTCTGACCTAAAGTCTGGTTTCAAGGAGGAGGAACAACACTAAAACAAAACCTGTCAATCTCAAAAACAACACAAGAGCTTTCCCCTCTTTGAAAACGTTGACGGTGAATGGGAAGGAATAGTTAATTGAGGCCAAGAGTGTTAAAGAGTTGCTGCGCAGTTTCGGTGGTGCAGCTTCAGCTCTGCACTGACAAGTTCAGTTCCCGGCATTTGCAGGCATGGCTAGGAAAGGATCCTGCCCCCCCCCCCAAAAAAAAAAAAATCTGGTGGAAAGCTGCTGCTGTGGATAAAAGCTGACACCCCCAGCCTAGAGCCTGGATCCAGCCCCCAATGCCAGTTCATCCATCCTGAAAAACCCTTGTCGCTCCCGGAAGTGGAAGCAAAACGCGACCGTATGTCGCATTTTACTTCCACTTCTGGGAGCGACAAAGGCTTTGCGACCCAGATGAACTGGCATTGGGGGCTGGATCCGGCCCCCAGGACCGTAGTGACCGGCTCCCTGAACCACGTCACTGGCCCACAGCCTGAAAAGTTTGGATACCCCTGGTCTAGAGGGTTTCAGATCAGAGCAGCTCCCAGGAACCCTGGTCCTTTCACGAGTACCGAGGAAGATTTAATTTTGGCCCACGACAAAGCCAAGAAAGTGGCTTCCTTTTGACAGTCCAAAGTTTGATCTGGAGACGAAGAAGACCTCTCCCAGTCTGCCAGAGGCAACAATCCAGATTCAACCCCTTTTGATCGCTATAAGCGTACACAAGGATAAACGGGTAAGGAAGCAAGGAGACACCCCACACACACACACACATCACCTTACGCTTTGGCAACGCAAACCCCAAGCGGCGGACTCGGGCGTTAGTCGTTCCCAACTCCTCGCATCGAGGGCCTTAGCCAGGGGATGGCCAGGCCAGCGGGGGGGGGGGGGGATCAGCCCCACCCCAGCTAACAGCCCGCCCCCACCCCGGGATGCCAATGGTGTGTGTGTGTGAGAGAGAGAGAGACTGTTGCTCCTCCTGAAAAAATATTGCCCCCCTCCCCAAATCTAGAATCCTGGCTACAGCCCTGCCCCGAGGAGACTCCACGGCGCTTCTTTCCCAGGAGACCTAAAGGTGGAGGAAAAACTAAAGCAAATGTCCTTCGCTGACCCCTCATCACTATGCCTATAGTCTTGATTCGGAGAAGCCCAGAATAGGGGGGGTGGGGTGGGGCTCCACCCAACACCGTCCCCTCCTGCATAGCCAGGTTTCAACCCCGCCTGTCGCAAACTGGACCGGGATCGAAGCCGCCCACCCGACGGCTCTCCGGGACGGCGCGAGACTAGCCACCCACCTGCCGCCGCCGCCGGCGCCGCCTCCGTCGGGGTTTTGCGGGCGTCCCCGGGCGCGCAGAGCCCTTGGCCGCGCAGCAAGGCGTGCAACGGGGCGCGCTCGCCGGGCCGCGGGACGCAGCGCAAGCCCGGGGCGCAGCCCGCCGTGTAGACGCCGCAGGGCTCGCCCGGCGCCCGAGGGGGGGATCCTCCGCAGCCCTTCTCGCCGTCGCAGGGCGCCTTCCGAGGGTCGCAGCCGGCCGGCGCGGGGCAGGCGGCGCGGGGCTGCCCGTCGGGGCGCGGCGGGGCCTGCCTTGACGGGGCGGCCACGAGGAGGAGGAGGAGCAGCAGCAGCTGCAGCGCCGCTTCCAGCCAGCCCGCCGCCGGCATGGTGTGGTGGGACGCCAGGGAGCCCCGGCGGTGCGTGGCGGACTGAGTTCGGGGCGCGCCGCGGCGGCGCCTTAAGAGCGCCGCCGTCCGGCCCACGACCGACGGACGGCCTCCTTCCGGCCCAGGTGTCGCCGGCCCCGACTGGAGGGTCGCCAGGCGGCAGGGCGTGGTCGACGGCGAGCGGGAGCCCGAGGGGAGACCGCCTTCGCTCCCACGAGAATTAGCAGCCCGAGCCGCTGCTCCAGGAGGTCGCAGGCAGGCGGCACGTTCCCCCCCGGTGGGGTGGAAGGCAGAAGGGTTAACTTACTCGAGCCCCCGCGGACGGACCTCAACGTCTCGGCCTGTTGTGGTTGTTGGGACGTGCGGTCGCGTCGACCTCCCGAGTCATGGCGAACCCAGCACTGAGCGCGCTCTAATCCCTTTTCTTTAAAAATAATAATATTAGAACCTCAACTTCGGTGTCTAGGCATCTCCACGGAAACGTCTGCAAACGCAGACGAAGCTGGCTCTTCCGCTATAAACAGAGATGAGCACCGAACCCTAGAGTCGGATACGACTGGCTTTCGAGCAAGGGTGACCTTTACTTTAACCCGTCCTCTGCTCAGCTCTTGCAAACAAACCCATGGGTTCCTTCACAGAGTCAATCCATCTCATGTTTGGTCTTCCTCGTTTACTGTGCCCTTCTCCACCATTTGTCTTTCCCATAGACTTGCCTTCTTGTCGTGTGCCCAAAGGTGAACAGCCACAGTTTCAACATTGTTTGCTTCCAGAGACAGTTGGGTTGTTGAATTGCTCTCTAGGACCCACCTGTTCAGGTATTTTTTCCCCAGCCCAGGATATCCTCAAAGTTCCCCTCTAGCAGAACGTTTCAAATGAATCATCCCCCCCCCCCCAACACACACTTTAAGCTTTCATTAGTGTCTGGTTTTCAACACCCATATTACATAGTGCTTTGCCATTTTTTTTCGTTCACTTTCAGTAAACGTTTCTAGTCATTGTTGTTTTCTGCCAGTAAAATAGCCATCTACATTTCTTGAATTATTTGTGTTTCTTCCACCAATTTTCACTTCTTCATCTGGATCTCTAGACTGGCTTCCTGTATTATGTGTCTGCATTCAAATTGAACACCTAAGGGGGTAAAATGCATCCTTGTTCGACTCCTTTGCCTATATCAGAGGTCCCAGTAGTGGGGCTCTGCAGGTTCGCTCCAGTTCACCAGAACCGGTAGCAGACATTCTGTCTGGCCCTGCCCATCCAAGTTTTGAAATAACACGGGGTTTCCCCCCAGCCATGCCCACCATACCACACTCAGTACGGAGTAAAAAAGTTTGAATCCCACCACTGAGGGGTCCCAAAACCTTTTAAGCCGGGGCCCAATTTACACTCCCTCAGACTGTTGAGGGGCTGGACTGGTGGTCCTGCTGCCAACACTAGCAGCGGTGACCACTCCAAGCCCCCCACACACACTAGGTTGGGGGAAAGGAATTGCAGGATGAACTCTCCAGAGGTGGCTTCATTTTGGCGTGTCAGAGAGCAAGCAAAACAAAAGGCAAAAAGTTGTGGCACTTGAAAGACTTAACTCTATTTAAAAGTTAGCATTTGTAGGTCAAGTCTCAAGTCCACTTCCTCAGACATTTCTACAGTTTCACATCTCTCTCTCACACACGCTCGTACCCTAGTAACGTCCACCTTGTGTTGTCGGCTACTCTTTCTCACACTAGGTCAGCCAAAGGTGAGTGAGTTCATTTTGGCATATTGGAGAGTAAACAAAAGCTCCCCCCTTCCCTACTTACTGGTCTATTAACAATTTATGCTCTGTAACAAAATCTGCTATTATGTTTTGGCAGAGAGAATACAGCTTGTCTGTCTGCTGCCTCCAATTAAATAATCTATTTGATTTGTGTACTGAACATTTGGTGACATCCATGTGTACTGCCATCTGTTAGGTTGCTTGAAGCATCTACAGTATTTGCAATAAACAGATTGTTGACTTCACAGGATTCTATGAGTCATTCTCCGGCTTCATTTCTGTCCCCAGGACATTTTCCAACAACATTTGGTTCTGCTTTGTTTTCTATTTTTGCATCTTTGTTGTTGTCCAGTCACACAGTCGAGTCCAACCCTTTGCGACCCCATTGACCGTTGCAAACCAGGATCCTCTGATATTTTTGCATCTAGTCACCTATGAATATAAGCATGTCATGTTGTGGGGTGGGATCGATTTTCTGCCTGGATAAAAGCTTTCATTATCTTCTTCAGCATCTGTAGTTGAACCATTGACATGTATAATGGTTATGTTGATAGGTTTTCCCCAGACTCTGATTAAAATTATTTGGTCATACTGTAGCTCCTAATTGTCTGTGCTACATCATGCTATAATATTGGAGCCATTCTATTTCTTCTGCATTGGTCATTTTCAGAATACAGTACTGTAGAACATTTTGTATTTGTTTGACTAAAAATATCTTGCTCCAGTCAACTTTAGACTGCAATGTTTATATGTTCCATTTCTTGCTTTATGTTTCTTGTTTGCTTTGATCCATACCTGTCATGTTCCTTGTTCCAATTGTATATTTTGCACAGTGTCAGACTTTCACTTCTGTGCATACCAGCTACTATATGTCCTTTCTGATTTTATTCTAGTTTCATCATTAGCTACAGCACTATTCATACTTCTTATCTGCTCTTGAGAGCTTTCCCAGACTGAGTTTGCAGTGATTTGCCTTTGAAAAACAATGACATTTCTCTGGTTGCAGGATTGCTATTTTTTGCCCTTTTAAAACTTCCTATATATTAACATAGAAATTAATCAGCAAGAGTTCCCTTTTGAAGTATACAGATTCTGTGAAATTGCAGTGCTCAAACTATGTGGTTGTACAGAACATTGCTGCTTAACTCATTGGCCCTGTTTTCTGAGTTACTTGCATATTAACTAGGAATAAAGTTCCCTGAATATGGAGATGAGGAATGCTTCACCTGTTGGGTTTCTGCCTATCAAATATGTGTTGGGGTGAGGGGTTTGGCAGAAGCCTGATGCCAAAGTTGTGTGCTTCTCTGTGGTTTGCTGTACCACTTAGTGGGAATAAATTGCTGACACTCATGACATTTGAATGCTGCAAGATGATAATTAGATAACACAGAGTAGCTAACCACAGAATTGGGGTTATGGTTTATAGGCTTGAACAAGTTCTTTAAGAGCTTCACTTTATTCCATATTCTTTTCTGTTTCACCTGTAATGCTTTTAACCCCCCCCCCCTTGCTGGGGGAAGAAGCTGCCACTTAAAACCTGCTGCTTCTACAGTTTGTTTGGGGAATTAGAGGTGGTATGAAAGACTTACTGATTAAATTTCTCAATTTCCTTGGTTAATTATAGGCCAGTTTTTTTTAAAAGGTGGCAACTAGGTTTTATAGTGGCTTCCCCTTCATCTATTCCTTCTGCTGCCTAATCCTGCTCCCTAATAGTGGGTCTGTTCTCATTGCACACAAGCTTCCAATTTAGTCTACTTGGTGGAAACAATAGACACGAGGAGAAAAACCTGTTATCCCATAATAATTTAAAGGGGGACTGATTGTTGCATTGTGATTGTGAGCTATTTTACATGCAGCCCAGTCGTGAGCATTTTCACACAGAAACACAGCCGTGTAAATTTATTTAAGCTTTCTCTCATTGGTTGCCTGAGGAAGAATGATAATTATTATTATTATTTCATGTCAGAAATTATTCTGGGTTGAA
Organism: Furcifer pardalis; assembly: GCA_030440675.1. Classification (NCBI taxonomy): domain Eukaryota; kingdom Metazoa; phylum Chordata; class Lepidosauria; order Squamata; family Chamaeleonidae; genus Furcifer; species Furcifer pardalis. The sequence continues at coordinate 26,384,510 of CP126893.1, forward strand.
AGGATTTTTCTTGGAGAAACTCAGCTCAGGGAATTCCCGAATGAGGCTCCTTTCATGTCCCCAAGATCTTTTCCCACCAAAGTGGTCCCTATTTATCTACTTACAACATCTTGTTTTCGAGCTGCCAGGTTGACAGGAGCTGGAACAGAGACGGATCTTGAACTGCTGACTTCCAGTTTTCCAGCTAACAAGGAGAGCTTCTTAACTACTGAGCCACTGCAGAATGATGGACTGAGAGTTTGGCAAATGTGGATTCTGGCCATCACTGACCCATGAAGCCGGCTGGCTGACCCAGGGCCATAGGGTTTGCTGTTAGGATTAAAGCAGAGCACTGGGAAGTCACACACTTCACCTTGAGCTCACTGGAAAAAAAGCAGGGTACAAAGGTGGAAACAGTGGTGGGCTTCAGCAGGTTCGGCCCAGTTCACCAAAACCCGTAGCAGAAATTCCGGCTGGCCCCACCCATCCAAGTTTAGAAATAAAGTCCTAATTCGGGTGCAATGCAGGGCTTTCCCCCTGGCCACACTCACCATACCACACCCATAGAGTAGATAGGAAAATGTTTTGAATCCCACCACTGGGTGGAAAATAAATAAATCAATAACAAGCAAGGATGCATTTGATTGCACCAGTTGTGTGGGTTGCACTGGATCTTCTTTCCAGGCCTGTATGCAAAAGATTGCAAGCTCATTCACTCATGTGTTGGGACCATCCTTCTACTCAACTCAGCAGAATTTGCCTCTGAACTTGCCTGGTTTCACCACCACTGTTTGATGGGTTAAGCCAGTGATGCTGAACCTTTTAGAGACTGAGTGCCCCAACTGCAACCCAAAAAACATTTATCTCAAAGTGCCAACACAGCAACAGGGGAGGAAGTAAACACTCCCATTGGGCTGCTGAGTAGAGGGGTGGGGCAAACTGTGCTGGGGGAGGGAGGAAGCACTCTCATTGGGCTGCTGGGCAGAGGTGTGGGGCAAGCTCTGTGCTGGGGAGAAGAAGCAAACACTCCCAATGGGCTGCTAGGCAGAGGGGTGGGGCAAACTGCTGGGGGAGGGAGGAAGCGCCCTCATTGGGCAGCTGGGCAGAAGTGTGGGGCGAACTCTGTGCTGGGGTGACTGGATGGGAGGGCTCTGAGTGCCATCTCTGGCACGCATGCCATAAGTTCGCCATCACTGGGTTAAGCCATTTCCTCTAAGGACATCAGTGCAGGAAACAAATCAAGGTGCCCTATTTTACTATCGTAGCAATCCTGTGATGTAGGTTAGACTGAGAGTTAGCAATTATTTTGCACTTCTCTCCCTATTCAATCAATCTTCTTCGTGGGGAAATAATTCTGGAATAGATTCATTTATAAACAAACAAAAGCCTGCAATTTGCCAACACTTTCCTTGCCAGGAAACATTCTCCATCTCCCCCCCACCCCCCAGCTTTTCCTTGGGATGTGGAGATCAGGTTGACATTTCTCGATTTCCCCTTCAAGTTTCATTCCATTCAGATCCACGTGTAATGCCTGGAATAGTTCAAGTTTCCAGTGCCTCTTGGCTGTGTAAACCATTTGCTTAGATATTTCTCACATTAGCTATTCCCCAACCCAATTCCATCACTTCTGCTGCTGCATATTTTTTTAAAATGCTGCTTCATGTGCAACTTTGGCATCCCTAAACATCACTGGAGTGGGGACTCAGGACATAAACAGCTGCTATAGTTAACTTATTAGAAGAGGGAATGTTCAGACTGAGTGCATAACATGGATTTTTTTACTTCATGTAATTTACAGGTTAGGTCTGTGATGGCGAACCTTGGCACTCCAGGTCTGTTCTTGGACTTCAAGTCCCAGAAGCCCAAGTCTCTGTGAATCCACATGAATGGGTTTACTGCATGTATGCTCAGTAAACCCATTCGTGAAGATTCACAGAAACTTGGTCTTCTGGGAATTGAAGTCTAAGAACACTTAGAGTGCCAAGGTTCACCATCACGAGGTTAGGTTATTTTGTTTTTTGAGCATGGGATTCTTTTGCAGGGAATATACAGAACCTTGTTTCTTGTGTTTGTTGAATGGGGAAGAATATCAGATACAGTACAGCCTGCTGTTTATCACAATCACCTCTAAGACACAGAGCCTGGCACTACATCTTGGCATGAGCTTTTGGGGCTGTCATTGATAATCATAATTTTTCTACTCTATTTTTCTACCCTATCCACAAGAAATTGATGCATGCCTGAAGAAGTGGTCTTGGAATCACGAAAGCTCACACAACGTTTGAATTTTTTTAGTGATCCAATAAAGATATCACCTTTCTCCTGTATTTGTCATTGACCCAAGTATAAATCGAGTCCCCTGGTTTCTGAAGTACAAAAGGCCTGATTAACTCTAGAGCTGGAACTGAGGAATACTTGGCTTGCATTGCCTGCCTTTTATTATTTAAGTAAATAGGAATTAGATTCCCCCTCCACTTCTGCAGTCATTTTGTATAGATTGCTAACTGAACTTGTAGTTCTTTTTGTGGGCTGGTCTATTGGCCAGGGGATTTGGACTTATGGTGGATTCTTGCTGGACCAAACTAGAGGTCAGTCTAGTTCAGTGATGGCAAACCTTGGTACTCCAGCTGTTCTTGAACTTCAATTCCCAGAAACTCTGATCAGCAGGAGTGCTGACTTGGGTTTCTGGGAATTGAAGTCCAAGAACACCTGGCATGCCAAAGTTTGCGTTCATGGGTCTAGTTCAACATCCTTTTTTTCCTGCAGTGACCAGACGGATGCTTCAAGGCAACAGGACATGAAGGGGTCAGCTTTCTTCTGTTTGTTCATTTGCTTTTATAGTATTGTATACAGTAATACCTCATATAACATTAGTATCGAATAACACGAAAATCGCATAACATTAAGGAATCTGGGGGGAAGAATTGCATCGGATAACATTAAGATCCTATGGGATGCTTCAGATAACAACCGCTAAAGCCTGTGTGGTTACAATGTATCTCTATGGCTCCCATAGGATTTTAACATGCATCGGATAACACTAAAAATCATATAACATCAAGACTTGTGGAACCAGGTTTTAGTGTTATATGAGGTTTGACTGTATATGCCTTTGAGATGTGGTGTTGGAGGAGAGTTTTGAGAATCCCCTGGACAGCAAGGAGAACAAATAGGTCAATCTTAGAAGAAATCAACCCTGACTGCTCCTTAGAAGGGGATTGACATCCTCATCTGTCCCACAACATGGGACTCGAGGCAGCTTGCAAGAAGGTTGAACAAAACACAATTAAAGCAAACATACAATTAAAACATAATTAGATCAAAAGCAATTTAAAGCATAAACACACAACTGAGGAGACGTCCATGTGTTGAAAACAAGCACATACACGATAACAAACCTCTTTCTCAATTACCTGTCAACTTGCAAAATCATCAAAATATAGAAAGAAGTGTTATCAACATCTAATGTATTTGCATATCTATATCACTGAACCTCAGACTAACACAGCTACTATTTTTAAAAAATTGCATATCTAAATGCAGATCAGAAAACAGGGTGTCTTGAAGCAGAGAAGGGGGCTTGCAGCCTTACTCAAGGGTAGCAATAGCAATTATGCACATCAAAAAGCTGGCTTGAGACTCAATATCAAGAAAACCAAGATAATGGCAACAGGCCCTATCAGTCCCTGGAAAATAGATGGGGAAGAAGTAGAAGCAGTGACAGATTTTACTTTCCTAGGATCAAAGCTCACTGCAGATGGCGATTGCAGCCATGAAATAAAAAGGTGACTGATTCTTGGGAGGCAAGCAGTGAGAAACCTGGGGAGCATAGTGAAAAGTAGAGACATCACATTGCAAACAAAAATTCGCATAGTCAAAGCAATGGTATTCCCTGTGGCAATGTATGGTTGTGAGAGCTGGGCCATTAGGAAAGCGGAGCGCAGAAGAATAGACGCCTTTGAGATGTGGTGCTGGATGAGAGTTTTGAGAGTCTCCTGGACAGCGAGGAGAACAAATAGGTCAATCTTAGAAGAAATCACCCCGACTGCTCCTTAGAAGGTCAAATAATAAAGATGAAGCTAAAGTACTTTGGACATCAAATGAGAAGAGAGGATTCACTTGAGAAAGCCTTGATGTTTGGAAGGGTCGAGGGCAAAAGAAGAAGGGGACAGCCCAAGATGAGATGGCTAGATGGTATTGTAGAGACAATGGTCACAGAGCTGAGCGAGTTGAGGGGGATGGTGGAGGACAGGAGTGCCTGGCGGACAGTGGTCCATGGGGTCGCAGAGGGTCGGAATCGACTGTGCGACTGAACAACAGCAAAAAAAATCTCATGCCATAGCGTATGATAATCAAGACATTCTTTCTTGTTATGACCCTTTGACAGTCAATTTTGCCACATACTTTCAATTTATTGTATAATTTTATTCATTTTTTCCTTTTTTATTATTAATCTAAACTGTTTCCAAAGAATTAGTAATTGCACTTATATACCCTATATCGCTTATGACCCTTTCTGGGAAGTTCACAAGGTAATTAGCATTTTGTCCCAACATGCTGGGTATTCAATTTTACTAAGCTTGAAAGGTAGTGTCAATCTTGATGCTGTCAGAATCAAACTCAGATCTTAAGCAGAGATTTAGCTACAATACTGCAACTTCACTGCTGTGCCATGAGGGCTCTTAAGAACAGTGGTGCCCAAACTTTTCAGGCTGTGGGCCGGTCACGTGGTTCGGGGGGCCAGTCACTATGGGCAGTGGGCCATATCCTGCCCCTGACACCAATTCATACAGCCCGTGAGGCCCTCTTTGCTCCCAGAAGCGGAAGTAAAACACGACAGTATGGGCAAATTTTACTTCCCCTTCCGGGAGCAACGAGGGCTTTGGGGGCTGGATAAATTGGCATTGCAGGCAGACCCGGCCCATGGGCTGTAGTTTGGGCACCCCTGCTTAAGAGTAATTACCCCCGGATTCCAGGATTGTAATCAGGGTCAGGATAGCTTCACTTATTTCATTCTCATATGTACAAGCTGTATTGTGTGCAAATAGGATAATTTTAATGCATTTTTAAAAATACCGGTAGTTTGCTACTTTAAAAAAAACTTTTTCAGATGATCCTCCTCCCCTCCCTAATGCTCATTGCCTCTTGAGTAAAAACCACTGCAGTGTGCAAAATACAACATGTTTTACTAATGCTTCTGCTGAGAAAAAGGCCCAGTTTTTCCTGCTCTTTTGCAGTGAGATGCCTCCTAACAGTTGATAAGTTTTTTGACATGGTGTTTCACTGTGTCAGTACGTACATTCTTTTTTGCTGCAGACAATAAAATATCTGAATATTTGCTTTAGCCTTAGTTAGGAGATATGGTTCCATTACTGGATTGGTAACTGTTGGGGTTGGGGTGGAGGGAAGGAAGGAAGGAAGGGTAAAATTCTGCCTGCTGATCTCTAGTTCTGTCAAAAGGCTTCCTCAGCAGATATCAGTAGGTGAAGCTTCTTCAAGCTCAACATGAGCACCTGTTAACTGCCGCTGACAACTAAAGGAGCTGCATCAGAAGCTGGCAGCCTCCTGCCTTTGGTCACACAATCATAGAATCACTGGGTTGGAAGGGGCATTTTAGTCGGTCAAGTACAACCTCATGCTCAATGCAGGAATCCAAATCAAAGCAAATCTGACAGATGGTTGTCCAATTCTCTGTTGAATGCCTCCAGTGTTGGAGTGCCTACCGCCTCTCGAGGCATTTGGTTCCACTGTTGTACTGCTTTAACAGTTAAGAAGTTTTTCCTAATATTCTGCCTATATCAGATCCTGTCCTTCCTCTTTATGATTATTTTTCATGTATTTGAAGAGTGCTATCATCTCCCCCCTCCGGTCTCCTTTTCTCAAGGCTAAACATGCCCAGTTCCTTCAGTCTTTCCTCATATGGCTTGGTTTCCAGTCCTCTGATCATCCTGGTTGCCCTTCTCTGTATCTAATTTGTTTGCATCTTTCTTGAAGTGCATTACCCAGAATTGGACACAATACTCTAGATGCTGTATAACCAGTGCTGAATTGAAGGGGACTGCATAATGTAGACATTGTTTTGGGAAATGCAGGTGGATGCATCATGTAACGGAAAGTGGCCATTGCTGGCACATTCTCTTTTATATACTATATATTTAAAATAAAGGCTAGTGCTTGGATTCATTTGGCTACCCCAGCAAGACACAGCAGGACCTGCCAAGGCTAACTTAAGTGAGCCTTGACAAAACTGCTGTCTTAAACTCAATCATTCCCACTTTTAGACTCCAGTTCTGTCACATGAAGCCCTTGCAAATTCAGAAGAAATGCAGTGACTCCACATGCCCATTTATAGCCTTATAAAACAGGCCTTTGCAGAAGCTGTCTGCCGTCCCCTTGGCATTGTTCCACAGGAATCTACATGCTCGGCTATTTGGCACTAGCTTGCCCTTGGACTATGGAAGAGATGTAGCTCCTGGGATCCTGGAGGAATGCTCCCTGATCTGCAGGAGGATGGACAGGCAAGAGATACTTTTCAGGTACATTTTCCTCCTGGAACTGCTGCTTAGGCACAGGGAGGAGACCACTAGGGAGAAAAGACACATAATGCTGGCACAAGAATTGATGGAGAAGAGGTCTGATCTGGAATTCCAGACTATAATGACTTTGATCTGCTGGTGATGATTGGTCTACTAAAGAGCACTGATGATCCTTTGGAAAGTGAATCGGAGGCTGATGAGTAGGATGGGAGAAGGTAAGGGTGAGAGGTAGAATATGTTGCCAACAGGCAGAAAATGAAAACAATCCAGCCGGGACATTTTCCCCTGCCCTAGGCCAGTTGCCAAAGTATATTTTAAGTGCATAAGAGCCAACAGTTTCATCTTACTGTCAACATTTTATTTATAATTAAGGCTAAGCTAACAAAATTAAAAAACCAGCACCATTATTTTAACTTACAGCAGGGGTTCCTAACCTGTTTACTCTGTGGGCTGGACCACTTCCCCCAGACAGCTGAACGTGGTTTCCCCCAGCTTAAACACTCCTGTAAAATGTGTCTGAGGCTGTCGTAAATGCATTTATGGCAGCAGTTGGTGCATTTACAGCTGTCATAAATGCGTAAAAACACATTTACGACAGCCGTAAATGCGACCACTTCTGGTGCAGCAGTGGTGGTGTCGCAGCCTCGCAGGCCGTAGGTTGGGAACCCCTGACTTACAGCATACTTGAAGTCCATAACCTGCAGCTCAAAGCTTGTTTATACCAATATTTCTGCTCCATTTCACATGTTGCTTATGCCCCATCTCATGCTAGCTAACAGGAAGTTTTTTTGTATAAGCACTCTGGAGTGGTGTCATATCTTCAAACCAGGTCCGAACCAGTTACCAGAAGGTTTGAAATCATAAAAATCTCAATCCCCAAAATTGACTGAATGAGGTGGATTTTTGGTAAGGTTTCCCTCCCTTTACATCACTGACACATGTTGTGCCATAATAACAAAGTGCAATCAAGTAATCTCTCAAGTGTTTTCCAAACATAGAGCATTCAGGAGTAGTTTGCTATTCCCTTCTTTAGGGTGGGGTGGGGGAGAGCTCTGGAACTATACAACTTGCCCAAGGTTACATAGGCTGGTTCTTCTCCTGGGAGACAGACAGGAGAAAGAAACTCTCAACCTCTGGCTCTGTAACCAGATCTCTTAACTTGCCACTGCACTGCAAATGGAGTGACACATTTGCGAAACATGTGTTCTCCACATGCGATGAGGCAGCACCTTAGCTCTGCCCCTTCTATTATTGCTCTCCACATATGAAAACATATTTGAAGCAAGGACCCATGTTTGTATTCATAGAAACATTCTGTGTGAGCCCGAACATCAACAATATCAGGATTCTGTCTTACATGTCAAAGCCTAGACAGATAGAGTGGATGCTGCTTTGTAGGCCAACGTGGGAAATGATATCAGGGTTAGTTCATTGTCCTCTGATGTTTTATTAACTCGCTTTCCTGGATCATCCAAACTCTCAGCCTACCTCATTACGGTATTTTCTGTGTGTTTCTTCTGTGTTTCCATAGATTGGTTTCTTCTTAGTTTTTCCCTATGACAGATTTCAGCAGGGAGTGATCTGTCCTAAAATAGTTGAGATAGTTCAGCTAAACTAGGGGTTCTCAACCTTTTCAAGCCGAGGGCCGGGTCACGCTCCCTCAGAAAGCCTCAGGGGCCGGAAGGCCATTCTGCCCTGCCTGTCACACATGGCACTTCCTGGTGTGGCGAAGGCTGCGGGGGCCCCACATGAAATGGTTTTGTGGGCTGCATCTGGCCCCCAGGCTATAGGTTGAGAACCCCTGAGGTAACATTGAGGCAAAAGTATTCATTTTGTTTCCTTCTGAGAGTACGGGAATGATTAATTACCTCTTCAAATTCTTTATGTCAGTTTCTGTTTCTACACATGTACATACAGGGAGGCTTTGATTGCTGGACTGTGTAAAGTACGTCTGCCTGGATAGCTCAGCAAGTCAGATTACCTGGCAGTGGAGGCAGGTTTTGGGGCTGGGCTTCCCACTGTGCCTCCTTGGAGAAGAGTCAGGTTGTGTAGCCTTTGACAAGCTGCAAATTCCCAGGGTGGCCATAGACGAAGAAGGAAATGGTGCTCCACTTCAGAGTACTTTAGATGAGTGAGGAAAACCTAGCAGGCAAAGGTCAGCACAAATTGGAACAGACTTGACCAGTGCATAAATTAACCGCACACCACATCATCTGACCTTGGTGCTGCTACATTCCCCAAAGGCAGGTGGATTAACACAACAGAGGAAGCAAGTCCCACCACAGTTGCAAACTCAGTGGCAGTCACTCTGTCACATCAATAGGCAAATGCATATGGGAGTATTGGGGTGGGTGGGGTGGGGTAGGCAGGAGATTGTATCAGTTTAACTGTTCTATTTCAGTGTGAGGTTTTGTGGATCACAATCCATCTCCTTTGACAGACGTGTGAAGAATACGCACACCATTACACACAAACACATGTAGTCAGATTTCAGAAACAAGCAGAAGAAATCCCTCCCCCCACTTTCCGCCTTCCGTGTGACTCTCTCTGGCAACAGTTGCTTTATTTTGGAAAGCAGACTCGGTCTGGCAAGCATCACCCGAGCACACTGTCCGTGGGACAAATAACTTGACCTTAGCTCAATGACTAACTCCAAGTGGCGGGAACCAACTCTGAGTTTGGTTCCTCTCATCCAGGGGTTCCCAACCTTTTCAAGCCGGGGCTCGGGTCACGCTCTCTCATTCAGCTTGGAGGGCCATTTCTCCCTGCCTGCATGATGGGGGGGGCCCCCAGCCATTTTGTCCCAACAGCTTCAAAGGGGAGGCCATTTTGCTTCTTGAATGCCCTTGGAGGGGTGAGGGCCACATGAAATGGCACCAGGGGCCAGATCTGGCCCATGGACCTTAGGTTGGAAATCCCTGCTCTCATCAGAGCACGTATCATTTGCTGCTGCTTCTCCCAATGGCCAGTTTCCACTGTCACTCCCAGCTCCTTTCCCCACCTTCTAGCTTCTGTCTCTCTTGATTTCTGCCCATCTCCTCTAAACCTCAGATCTTTGTCCACCTGCTTTAACACTGAGCAGTTGTCTGAGAGAGGGAAGGAGGGGGCTGGATTTATTGGGTGGCCCTCTCTTGCATCAGCCCTTATTTAAACTCACAGCATAGCAAACGATGAGAAGAGTTACAATTGTCATTCCCAGATTACATTGGGCATCGTGGAGATTCAGTGTAGCTTGCATTATTGGAGTTGCAGTACAAAGAAAAGAACATCTGATTTCTGATCAAGTTATCTTGTGTAGCTGTCACTAGGGGTCATCCCTACCCCGCCCCACCCCCAGAGATCTTAGTTCCTGCCTCCCTCACAACCATGATTAAAGAGACTGGATGTTAATGTTTATTAAAAATGGGAAAAAATTCTAATATTATACAGTACAGTAATACCTCGGATAATGATTGCAGTAATACCTCGGATAATGCTAGAATCAGATAATGATGCAGATTTTTTTTAAAAAAAATTGCATCAGATAACCATCTGTTAGCTTTAGCGTTATCCGATGCAGTTGTTTGTAGCAGCACGGTGGCTGGAAAGCTGGACGGGGGCTCCCCCGTCGGCTTCCCCAGCCACCCTGCAGCTGGGGATCAGGTCCCCCGACCTCCCAGGAGCCGGCAGGGGTGCTGGGGAGCCCAAAATGGGTGAAAAAAATGAAAGCCCCCCCCCATCCATTTTGAGCTCTCTAGCACCCTTGCCATGTCTGGGGAGGTCGGGGGACCCAATCCGTGCTGTTCCCAACCTCCCCAGGCCTACCCAGGCGCTGCAATCACAGCATGCGATCGGTACTTGAGTTGGGGGGTTGAACTGCCCTTTCCAAAGAAGCAGGCGGATCGCCCCCCTGTTCCCTTTCCTCTTCGGAAAGGGAACAGGGCTTTTTTAAAATGTGTGATCAATGCATCACACAACGTTAAAAACTGGATAACGACGAGATTTGTGGAACCAAGTCTCACCGTTATCCAAGGTACTAGTGTAGTTTGAGTATAGCAGGGATGTATTGATCTCCTTTTGTCTTCAGGAATTTTAGTATGGCAAAGGTGGATCTCTGGGCTGTAAAAACAGTGTGTGTGGTATGGGCATTCCTTAAGCCTGAAGCTTGAAAGACTACTCCCAAGTACAGTATTTAAAAGTTGGTAACCTGTTCTATCTTGTGACCATTTATTCTCCAGGTATGTTTCTTAGGCCTTTTAGCAAAGGTTATCACTTTGACTTTCTGATAGTTGATCTCTAATTGGTTGCTGTTACAGTAGTGACCCAGAGATGCCAGTGAGGCCTATTGGGGTCCCAGAAAGAATTATGGCATCATCAGCATACAGGAGCATGTGTATTAGGAGTTGGTCAGCAAGCTTGGGGAGTGGGTGGAAGGCAGGGCTTCTTAAATGGTCAACCATGTTGTTGATGAAGAAGTTGAATAGAAGTGGGACCAGCAGACATCTTTGCTTGACACTCTTCTGTGTAGGTACTGGTTCCGTGAGGTGACCCTGCTGGGAACAACTGACCTTGAGGTCTGTGTTAGTGTGGAGAGCGTGAATCAGGTGGAGCAGCCTGCGATCAATGGAGGATTTTCCTAGATTCTCCCCACAGCTTGATCCTGGAGATTGAGTCAAAGGCAGCCTTTAGGTCAATGAAAACAGCATACAGAGATACTGGGCTCTTGGAAGAGTATTTCTCAATGAGATGTTGGAAGACTAGGCAGTGGTCTATTGTGGAACTATTTTGCCTATAGCCTGTTTGTTTTGAGTTTCTTGACTGATGACTGGCATAGAGTTTATTGATGATGTTGATTAGACTGATTGCCCTGTAGTTCCCAGGGACATACTTGTTTACTTTCTTGAATATGGGAGCAATGACTGCTGAACTCCAGTCTTTGGGAATTCATCCAGTGCTGTCAATGTAGGTTAACAATAGGGCAAAAGTGGGGACACCATTCTTTGTTTTTTTTAGCATTTCTGGGGAAATGAGGTCCTCCCATAGGGCCTTGCCTCAGTGGAGTTGGGTAATGAGGGAGTCAATTTCAGACTTTGATACTAGAGGACAGTTGGGGAAGCTTTCTCCGTTGGCAGTCGGACAATCTGTTTCAGTGGCTACGTCTTGGTACAGTAGCCTGTTGTAGTTCTTCTGTGCTTCTGGAGGGGATGTGGGCACTTAACCTTGATGCGATTGAGTTGGTGCTGATATTGGTGATACACCAGAACAGGGCTGAATCATCTGATCTGGCTGTCTGGACAAGCTGAAACCAGGTGGCTCTCATTGCCTCTTTTTTATTGCAAGTTAATAACTATTTGTAGTCCTTTTTGAGATTTAGGAAGCAGTGGAGGGACTGTGTGGTGGAAGGGCCAACTTTGTCTCTGTATGAGAGATAAGCATTGGTAAGCTTTTTCTTGGCCTCCATGCATTCCTTGTCAAACCATGACTTGGAGGTGTGTGTGATTGCCTTGATATGGGGGTTGATCTTGTTGTTTAGAAGTTGCTGGCATTCCTGGATTATGTTTTCATAGGTTGTCAGTAGGTCCTGGATGGTGTCGGCGGATAATAGGTCCTGTGGCCAGGTGGTATGCTGGCTGGCGTGGCTGGCTGGTGTAGACAGCTGCTGTGGTCGGCCAACTCTGAGTGGTTTACATCATTAAAACCAGGAAACAATACAAAAGGGAGAATTCCTTTACCTAAGACAGCAGCGAATCAATCTAATAATTAACTAAGCATAATACACTATATATTGTGCCACATCTTTCTGGCTTCATTTGTCAACACCTGGAGCTGCATCATTTGAGAGGATCAGGTGATATAGGTAGATGTTCATTGGGAGAGACATTCTGAAACAAAGTAAGACCCTAAACCATATAGCTCTTTGTATGTGAGCATCAATACCTTGTGCCTGATGTGGAATGGAACAGGTAACCAGTGTAACTGGACCAGGGCTGGGGTGATATGATCAAATTTCTTCACCCCAGTAATCAATCTGGATGTTGCATATACACTAACTGTATTTTCTATAAGCATTTTACAGCTGCTTGAGATGGCTACCTCACTCTGCCTAATGTCAGGACTGTATGCATCGTACTGTATACCATTTATAGGTTACTGTACTTTGTGTGGGTCCATGGGTTCGGTAGAGCTCCAATCCAAACACAGACATTAGAAGACCTAAGGAAGTCACTGTCTCCTCCTAAAACTACACACAAGGAAAAGGTATTAAGAAAGAAACAGCCTTTCTTTCCAAGAGCCTTTTCCCTCATATCACTTTGAAGTTATGGGGCAACGTGGATCAGTAGGGACAGTCTTCAAGAAAGCACCCAATCAGCCCCAGATCTTGCCTTCCACAACATTGGTTGGCTCTTTCCCCAAAAGATACAGTGAGGAATGAAACTCCTAATCTGTGGGCTTCACAGATATCTAAAACACAGGTGTTACTGCTAAGCAAGGGTAAAAATGTGCTTGTAGGATTTTCTGCCTCAGGTGTCAAAATAACCTGACTAACTCTGGGTACTGCACATTTTGATTTGGTGTGAGGGGTCATCACTTTGCTATTTTACCTCAGGCAACAAAATGTGTTGAGTTGTCCTCAGCCTAGAAAAGCCGTCTCAGGAGTAGAATCCAATAGTTACAGCCGCTCATCTCTCTTCCAAAGTCATTATGGACTGTGCATTTGGTCCTTTCTGTTGACAGGTAACATGTGACAAGGTATATGAAGTAAGTTTTAGCACTGCTGCTGCTACACACACCTTGACTGGGTGGGAATGCAACATTTGCTCCCCTGCCTGGGGCAGTTAAATATCTTGGGTCAGCCTTAACTGCCACCCACAAACTTCACTGCTGGACCAGATTATTGGCAGTGTGGAGAGAAGATATGAGCAAATGTCAATGCTGAGCTCAGTTTCAGAATGTTTACTTAGGACACCACATGAATTCTCACCCATGGTAAAAGCTAGCCTACTGCACGGCTCATCTTCCAAACCCGTGATGTTATTTCCCTCTGCCGAATGTTTATCCTCCGTTTGCTACTGATACTTGTTTTGTTTTACTTGTGTTTTGGCCACCTTGCCAACTAATCAAAGCCATTCCTAACAAAATAGAAATTTAAATATGGTTTAAAAACAAGAACAACAGTGGCCAGGGCTTAACCAAACTGTCTAAAAGGAAATGTTGAGTAGAGCTAGAAACCCTTGATTTCTAGAAGTTCCTTCTACTCAGGGATGGGGGGAAATATCCCTATCCCAGATACTGCTGGCCTGGAACACTGAGAATATGAATGTTTCAGACTGGCAACATTTGGAGGGCTGCATCTTGCCCAGCCCTGATTTTTTCCCCTCCAATCGCTGTGTTTCTGGGAAAATCCAAAGCAGGGCATAATATCAGCAACCTTTCCTTGTATGATCGAGTTGTGTAGGAAAACATTGACATGGAAGATCCAGTAAATTCAGGCACAATTTCACAAGGGTTGAAAAATCCTGGACTGAGCCATTGTGGCATCTCTCTAGTCCCTGCTAAAAGAATGGGTAACATTATTGCCATATATCAAGTTATTATCCAAAACATCTATTGCATGGCAGAGACTTGATCCTATGGTAAACTGTGTTATCTTTGCTCATGACTCTGCCATCAAATCCTGTCATCTTGGGATCTAGCTAGCAGCTGTTCTAGTGTCGCTTAGATAAAGGTAAAGGTCACCCTTGCATGAGAGCCAGTCTAGGGTTCAGTGCTCATCTGTTTACAGCTGAAGAGCCAGTGCTGTCTGCATTTGCAGACGTTTCCGTGGACATGTGACAGACATGCCTAGACACCAAAGTGCATGGAACGCTGTTTACCTTCCCACCGAAGTGGTCTCTATTTATCGACTTGCAATTTCTTGCTTTTGAACTGCTAGGTTGGCAGAAGCTGGGACAGAGACAGGCGTTCATTTCTCCAAGCAGTACTCAGGTTTTGAACTGTTGACCTTTCACCTCCCAGTCAGTGTCTTAACCATTTGAGCCACTGCATTCCCATGTCTTTTACATCACCACCATAATGGTTGTATATGAGCAAGGTCACTGACTGCCAAACTATCTTCTTAAAGGAGCTGTTTCCATCCAGGCTCTTGTTCCAGCATCCCTCTGGACTTTTGGAAGAGGTGCAGTTAATGAACATTAAAGTGCTTATTGATCGGGCTTTTATTGAATGAATCCCAGTTATTACACTCGGGGGACTGAGTTCTCTGACTTCAAAAAAGATGCTTCCCCCCCCCTTTTTTTTTCCCCCTGGGTTTTACTGCAAGGTGGTGGCTGGCTACTATCTTGGCTTTAGACCTGAACATCTTTGGCTCCTTGTAGAGTAATTTGGCTTTTCTAGTCTTCCACTTCCTGAAGCTTAGCAAATTAAAGGGTGCTGCTGAAGTTCTGTATTCTCATTGTTCAGAGTCGGGTCCTCCCGATTGGGGCGGGGTATCAATTTTAATAAATAAATAATAATAATAGACTACTTCCCCTGCTATTCAGATTCCTCTTTGCGGGAGGGGAAGAGTTTCAAGCATATTCAATGGACTGTTCCTGTCTCCCCATATCATAATCTAATTTTCTCTTTCCCTAGTTAGACATATTCAGCTGTGGAATGCACATCGTGACTCCATCCGGCTGCAGGCACAAGGCTATGGGAAGCTGTAGTAATGTATTCTACCTAGCCTACTGTCCCAGCTAAGCCTTCCTCTAAGCTACTGTCTGGCTTTCCTGAAGCAAGCCGGATTAACTATCTATATCACACTGAAAAGAGAACTTTGGCAAGGCCCAGCATGGGTCATTATGTTCTTAGTAGCATCTTTGCATGGATTAGAAATTCTTCAGTCTCCTGCTTCATATCCTGATACCCCTTCACTTTCCCTGATCTTCTCTCCATTCACTTTTCTATCTTGTGGAGTTCTTTCTTCTTCAGCCCCATGCTTGCTCATGCTGCTGATTCTCCCTCTCCCTGTATATCAGACAACAAGGGTACACAGAAAGAGCCTCCTCGAAGATTGTGTTATTTTTGACCCACAATCAGGCATAGCCCGGGCAACAGCAACCTTGTTGTGCCGGCTAATCTTTCTCATGCTAGGTTAGGCGAAAGGAACTATGGAATGTGGCTTCATTTTGGCAGTTTAATGTCTAGCCTAGACAAAAAAGAAAGAAGAAAACTCAGACAATAGGATTTTTTCTCTCTTTGAATCACTGGAAGATTGTGGGAAGATAAACACTGTGCAGAGCTGCTTTGGGGATCCTGTGAAGAAATACATTTCCTGGGGTGCCTCCAGTTTTATGTGTAGGACAGGTGTAAGTCTGACACCTAGCAACTGGAAATGATACTGTAGACAGATTTAATTGACTAAAAATTAAGCAATGCATATTTCTCTTATAATTTCATTAGATCAATAGAATATAGATGCAGAGGTTCATTAGACAGGGCCATGAATACAAAACCAGGATGCTTCTGAGTTGCAGGTAGTTGGTGGAAATAACCAGTGGTGGGATGTCAAAATTTTTACTACCCCACCGTGATGTCATCACAGTGTGGGTGGAGTTAATGTCATGACATCATGATGTCATGGGCGGAGCCGACATCATGACATTGTGGGCGGGGCCAAAGAAAAAATAAAAATAAAATAAAAATAAGCATATACACACACACCCCACAAACCCTGCCGGCCACCAGGCCTTTTTGGGAACTGTGGTAGTACGTCAATATAGGTAAAGGTATTAAATACATATTAAAATACACACAGACACACCACATCCAAAGGTGAGTCACTTACCCTAGGAAGCAGGCTATAGGGAGCTTCAGGCTAGAAGCTTCTCTTCCTCCTCCCTGCTTGGGAGGACAGCAAGGAGGCCGTGCATACGCGCCAAGCACTGTAGGGGTGCATGCACACCAAGTGCTTGGCATGCAGGCTCAGTGAAACCGGTGAAAAGGTAAGCCCTGAAGGTGGTTCCCCCCAAAAGATGCTACCGGTTCTCCGGGACACTGGGGAAAGTTACTACCGGTTCTGGCGAACTGGTGCGAACCTGTTACATCCCATCACTGGAAATAACCCCCTTTTAGGACAAGATTGAAGATTCAAATATTGTGCACCTTCGTGAGGAAAAAACAACAACACATTTCAATCCTGGGTGTTTAGGTCACTGTGTGTATACTAAATGTATTTAAGTCTGTAGCCCAAAGCACAGTTAGCGAGTCTGCTGAATATAGATGCTCTTCTTCCCTACCTGAGGTAAAGGTAAAGGTCACCCTTGCTCAAAAGCCAGTCATATCGAACTCTAGAGTATGGTGCTCATCTCTGTTTATTACAGCCAAAGAACCAAGGCTGTCTGCGTCTGCAGACGTTTGTGGTCATGTGGCAGGCATGAATAGATGCCAAAGTGCATGGATCACTGTTACCTTTCCCACTGAAGCAGTACCTATTTATCTACTTGCAATTTCTTGCTTTCAAACTGCTAGGTTGGCAGGAGCTGGGACAGAGACAGAAGCTTATCCCATCTCGCGGCCACTTGGGTCTTGAACTACTGACCTGTTGACCTTCCAGTCGTCAAACTCAATGTCTTAACCACTAAGTCACCCCGTGTGGAGTTTCTCTAGCAAAAAATCCTTTCAACCTACAGTAACCTCTCACACAAAATTGTTGTTGTTGTTGTTGTTGTTGTTGTTGTTGTTGTTGTTGTTGTTGTTGTTGTTATTATTGGATACAAATCAGGTGTTTAATTCACAGTGGAGGAGTGGAATAAGATTAACAGTTCAAGCCCTAGCCAAGGACCTAAGAAGTGTTAAGATAATGTCTGAGTATATATGTAGTTCCTAGTCGTTTTTTGGGGAGATAGAATGTTCATGTGTGATAAGAACAAAATGTCCAAATACTGTATCTGAGAAGTCCTTTGTTCCAAAGGCTCAGATCACTATGGGTACAGCAGTAGATTTCTTCCTCCATAGACATTGAACTTCAATTTGCAAATCACAATATTTTGTGATTTTCTCCAGTTGTTTGTCTTCAATTCATGCGTCTCCTGGCATAGCAATATCAATAAACTAGACTTTCTTCTTTTCCATAGCAGTTATATCAGGGTCTTGACTCTATCTCATCATTATTATCATTATCATTTTCATTATAAATACAAATCAAATATTTGGTTCACAGTGGAGGACTGCGAGTAGGGTAGAATATAAAATCAATTAAATAAATAAAATAAAATTAACAGTTCAAGCCATGTGGAGTTTCTCTAGCAAAAAATCCTTTCAACCTACAGTAATCTCTCACACAAAATAATAATAATAATAATAATAATAATAATAATAATAATAATAATAATAATAATAATAATAATAATAATAATAATAATAATAATTTTGTGATTTTCTCCAGTTGTTTGTCTTAAATTCATGCGTCTCCTGGTATAGCAATATCAATAAACTAGACTTTCTTCTTTTCCATAGCAGTTATATCAGGGTCTTGACTCTATCTCATCATTATTATCATCATCATCATCATCATCATCATCATCATCATCATCATCATTATTATTATTATTATTATTATTATTATTATTATTATACCGCAGCGTTTCGGAGTCTTTTATACAACTTTGCAAAAAAAGGAACAAGAACCCATCTGGGAGTGGGGCGGTATACAAATTGTAAAAATTAAATTAAATTAAATTAACCCAACAAACTCAGGACAGAGAGACTTGGGGTAAGACAGAGCGTACATTTAAAAACAACAACATTTATCCCCTCTTGAAGCTCAGTAGGCTTGGACAGTATATCTTCTTAACCTTCCCGTCGTGGCGTCACAGTCGCGGAATGCCGTCCGAAAACCCCCTCTACAATGACGTCACTCACCTTCCTCCCCATTCATTCATCTCCTGGACGCGAAGTCCCACTTCC
Source organism: Furcifer pardalis (assembly GCA_030440675.1). Classification (NCBI taxonomy): domain Eukaryota; kingdom Metazoa; phylum Chordata; class Lepidosauria; order Squamata; family Chamaeleonidae; genus Furcifer; species Furcifer pardalis. The sequence goes on from CP126893.1 coordinate 26,402,950, forward strand.
CCCATTCACATTTTTCCTGGAGGTCTCCAGCAAAGCCCCGCCCCGCTCGCCTTCTCATTGGCTGGCTGCGCCTTTTGCGACGTGGATCCTCCGCCTAGAAGAGAAGCAGCGGGAATGGGCGGGGAGGAAGGAGGGAGGGGGGGGGCCCCCGAGCGCCAGTTGCCCGGATGTGAGCGGGCCGGCGGCAGGCTGAGCCCTACCTTGGAGGCGATCGGGGCTGCGGAGGGGCGGGGCCCATGGAGGGAGAGCGGGGGCCTCTGAGGGTAATTAAACGGGGGTTGGGGGGGGTTGGGATGGAGGCGAGGAAAGGGGGGGGAGAGAGAGAGGGAAGCGGCCAGGGTCGCTCTACATTTGCAATATGGGGTGTTCAGACGTGCAAATGAATTGGAGGTGGGGGTGTGAGCGAGATCCAGCTGTTTTTCTGGGGGGAAAAAAGGGGGGACCGTGTATGGCGCTCTGCACGTGCTCAGGAGCACTGCCGTCCTTGCCCCCCCCCCCAACCCGCACATTCCATCCCTCCATGGGAGTAGGACCCTCGTATTTTTTACCCTGTGGGATACAAGGAGCCTGGACGAAATACAGCTGCTTCCTTTCCATTCCTGCCATTGGGGTCTCTGGTTTTACAACCGCCCTGTGGGGTAGATTAAGAGAAGGAGAGACTCTGTGTAGGAAGTGTCCAGTGCTTGCTGGCGAACGTCATAGTAATAGTAATAATACAGTAATATTGTGTCAGAAATTATTCTGGGTTGAAAGGATTCTTTTTTTTTTGCAGAAGAAGCTCCTTTCATGTCCTCAATAGCTGGGGCAGAGATGGGAGCTCAATCCGTCATGCAGTACCCGGGTCTCGAACTGCCAACTTGCCAGCCTTCCAGCTGACACGACAAACTTCTTAACCACCGAGCCACCACAGGCCCTCATGTCATAGCCATGAGGGTTTTCTTTGAAAACGAATCTAAGGGGGGGGGGGTTAATTGTGAATCTTGTGCCTATGTTAATTGTAGCAACAACTTGCAGTGTAAGTTATTGTGACCCCCTTAGTGCACAATGGCTGGAGCCAGCTGACCCTCCCAGTCCTGGTGTTTTGGAGGGCACAGTATTGAGAATGCCACTGTCTTTGGTAGAGGCATCTACAAGATGGGGAAGGAGGAATGTACCAATTGTAAGGTAGAGTATTCAGCATGACCGAGAGGATCAGAAAATCAAGGTGGGAAGAGTTTTGGTCTCTGTTGTGGTCATATGAGAGGGCCCAATGTTAAAGACTGAGTAACGCTTCGGATTGAGACAGCAAATGAGAGAAAGAAGTGGCAGGAAGTTAAGAAACAAGCTGAGTGGGGTGGCAAAGAGGGAAAGCTCAGAAGGCCAATGTCTGTAGCAGGCATGATGTTAAGCTTGGATAGGGAAGAAGGGATTAAAATGGGTGCCCAAACATGGCCTCTTGGGCTGGGTCCGGCCCACGGGCCATAGTGACCGGCCCCTTGAACCTTGTGTCTAGCCCCTTGGTCTCCAAATGTGGCTCTCCAGATGTTCTTGGACTTCAATTCCCAGAAGCCCCAATCAGCAGGAGTGCTGACTTGGGCTCCTGGTAATTCAAGTCCAAGAACATCTGGAGAGCCACATTTGCAGGCCACTGGTCTAGCCCATGGGCCGAAAAGCTTGGGCACCCCTGGATTAAAATCTTTACTCTGCAATGAATTGGACAGCCCTCTGTCAGATCTGCTTTGATTTGGATTCCTGCATTGAGCTTCATTCAGTATGTTTCTTTTAAAAAATGGACCTCTCCCATAGGTAGATCCTTACAGCCAAAATGGATGATCTAAACTTGCACTACAGATTTCTCAACTGGAGGAGGAGAATCAGAGAGATCCGAGAAGTACGAGCTGTCCGCTATCAAGAGAGATTCAAACACATCCTTGTTGATGGAGACATACTGAGGTAATTTGAGATATTGGGGAACTGGGACTTTAAGAGGGTCCAGGAGGTGTTTATCAAAAGTTTAAAAGAAGCACACGCTCCCATCTATTGCAAGGCTTGACCCCTTTTTCTTATTGTATTAATAAAATAATGTTCTGTATTCAAAGTTTCAGCCGTTCTAGAAGTCTTTTTGTCCCACTTTTGAAAAGATTTGTGGTGTCCGTCCATCCATCCATCCATCCATCCATCCATCCATCCATCCATCCATCCATGCATTTACTTCTAATGGTGCCGATTTTGTCACAGAGTTCAAATGCTTGCGAAGGGGTGGTCATGTGTTACAAAATATGCTTGGCAGCAATCTGAAGAAAACTTCCCATCCTATGTTTACATTGTCTAGGATAAGGAAAAAGATTGACTGTTCTCAGATCCTTAACTTTTCCTCCCTCCTTACACTTATTTAATAAACCAATTGAAGGTTAAATTGAGTGCAGGGCTATTTAATCCAGTGTGTTAGTTTTACATACACATTTTGTTGTTATGTCGCACAGTCAATTCCGACCCTCTGCGACCCCATGGACCACTGTCCGCCAGGCATTCCTGTCCTCCACCATCCCCCTCAACTCGCTCAGTTCTGTGCCCATTGGCTCCACAATACCATTTAGCCATCTCATCTTGGGCCGTCCCCTTCTTCTTTTGCCCTTGACCCTTCCAAGCATCAAGGCTAAGGAGCAGTCAGGGGTGATTTCTTCTAAGATTGACCTATTTGTTCTCCTCACTGTCCAGGGGACTCTCAAAACACTCCTCCAACACCACATCTCAAAGGCGTCTATTCTTCTGCGCTCAGCTTTCCTAATGGTCTAGCTCTCACAACCATACATTGCCACAGGGAATACCATTGCTTTGACTATGCGAATTTTTATTTGCAATGTGATGTCTCTACTTTTCACTATGTTCCCCAGGTTTCTCATCGCTTGCCTAGCGAATCAGTCACCTTTTTATTTCATGGCTGCAATCACCATCTGCAGTGAGCGTAGATCCTAAGAAAGTAAAATCTGTCACTGCTTCTACTTCTTCCCCATCTATTTTCCAGGGACTGATAGGGCCTGTTGCCATTATCTTGGTTTTCTTGATATTGAGTCTCAAGCCAGCTTTTTCACTCTCTTCTTTCAACCTAATCAGGAGCTTCTTTAGGTCGTCCTCACTTTCTGCCATTAGGGTGGTATCATCTGCATATCTCAAATTGTTGATGTTTCTTCCAGCAATTTTGATCCCAAATTGTGATTCCTCCATCCCTGCATTGAGCATTATGTGTTCTGTGTATAAGTTGAATAAGCAGGGTGACAAAATGCAGCCTTGTCTTACTCCTTTTCCTATTCCAAACCACTCCGTCATTCCATTTTCTGTCCTAACTGTTTCCTCTTGATTCATGTACAGATTTCTCATGAGGCATATAAGGTGTTCCGGTATTCCCATCTCTTTAATTACTTGCTACATTTTGTTGTGGTCGACACAGTCAAAAGCCTTAGTGTAATCAATGAAACAGAAGTAGACTTGTTTCTGATATTCCTTTGTTTTTTCCATGATTCATCTTATGTTGGCAATGTGATCTCTAGTCCCCCTGCCTCTTCTGAAACCCGCCTGCACTTCTGGTAATTCTCTCTCCACATACTGTTGCAGTCTATCCTGTATTATCTTGAGCATCACCTTGCTAGCGTGAGGGGTGAGCGCAATTGTTCGATAATTTGAACATTCTTTGGCATTACCCTTTTTAGGGAGTGGAACGTATACAGATCTTTTCCAATCCTGTGGCCATTGTTTTATTTTCTAAATCTGCTGGCATATAGAATGCAATAATTTGATTCCATCATCTTGTAGGGCTTTGAAAAGTTCAACTTGGATACCATCAACTCCACTGACTTTGTTGTTTGTAGTTTTTTTAAAGGCCTTTCTGACTTCACTCTCTAGAATGTCTGGCTCATGTTCAATGTTCTCATCATTGTGATTATCAGGGGTGTTGAGGTCCTTTTTGTAGAGTTCCTCTGGGTACTTTTTCCATCTTTTCTTAATCTCTTCTGCATCTGCTAACTCCTTGCCATCTTTGTCTTTTATCATGGTCATTTTTGCTTTAAATGTTCCCTTGAGTTCCCCAATTTTTTTGAAAAGATCTCTAGTCCTACCCCTGATATTGTTTTCCTCTATTTCTTTGCACTGTTCGTTCAGGTAGGTTTCCTTATCTCTCCTTGCTTTTCTTTGAAATTCTGTATTCAAGTGACTGTATTTTTTCCTTTCTCCAATGCATTTTGCATTCCTTCTGTCCTCTGCTATTTTAAGAGCCTCCTCGGACAGCCACTTAGCTTTCTTACGTTTCTTTTCTTTTGGTATGGTTTTCCTTGCTGCCTCCTGCATGATGTCCCGCATCTCTGTAGATAATTCTTCTGGCACTCTGTCTATCTGGTCCAAGCCATTAAATCTGTTCCACACCTCCACTGTGTATTCCCAAGAAATGTTTTCTAGGTCATATCTTTCCCGCCTAATTGTTTTCCCTATTTTCTTTAGTCTAAGCCTGAATTTTGCAATCAGTAGGTTGTGATCTGAGCCACAATCTGCTCCTGGTCTTGTTTTTGCTGACTGTACATACACATACTCTGCAAATAAAACATTGAGGTTCTCTAAAGCGCTGGATCCTGCTCACGAAGGGCAGTAATTCTGTGCTGAAGTTCTCGTTGGCCAGCTTAAATGTCATGGGGAAAAACATGCATGAGTATAATAAGGAGGTGATCCTTTCCTCCACTGTGTCCACTGATCCATCCTTTCCTTGTTTGTTCTTTCATATAAATGTGTTAGTTGGTGTGGTTGGAGGAGTAGAATAACTTGGCTTCATATCTTTTCTGCAGCTACCATGGGAACTCTGGTGAGGTTGGATGCTACGTTGCTCCTCGCCCACTGACCAAAGACAACCATTATTTTGAGGTAACTTGTTTGGCTTCCTATTGTTTCTGAATCTCCCTTAAGAGCGGATTTGGAGCAATAGTCAAAATACTGTTGTCAATGCATGAAAGATACCTTTAGTTCCTTAGGACAATCCATATTGCTCCTTTGGACTGCAAAGAGTAGGGTTAGAAGTACAAGAGGAATTTTCTTAAGGTGATACCCGTTCAGCAGAGGAATGGGTTATCTTGGAAAGATTTCTTCACTGAAGCTGTTTAAGCCTAGGGTGGTTTTCTATTGGGGTGCTGGAGTTGAAAACTCCCTGTACTGAGAAAAATCTTGGACCAGAGGTTAAGTGGCAACTGGCTGTTATGCCTAATTCAAAGGAGTGTCCCCATCCCCATGATCAGTAATGTGTTAGTAGTTGAATCACAGAGCCATCTCCTATAGCACGTATGAAATGACATGTAGGATTTAACACTGGGACTGCCCCCACCTTGATGATCTTGACAAGGTGTGCCTTCACAGCCAGTCCATCGAGCATGGCCTCTTCCGCCTCCATGACCATTGGGAATCATAGTTCCTCCTCCGCTCATTTTGCTGTTGGGCCCAATTTGATGGTTTCCAGTGGCATTTCCTCTACTGAGGGGGACCATCACCCCACCTAAAGGGGCTCATCCATCCGTAGCCACTGGCCCGTTTAGGGAGTCAGGTTATTTACCGCTGCCCAACAATTGGTGTTGAGTTGCTGTAGTGAGTCAGCAAAGTCCTGGCAACGTTGTAATAATTCTTCCATCATTCTGTGTTGAATAGTTTGAGCCTATGGCTGGGAGACTGAAATGAATCTACCCCGTTCAGTTTTCATGTTGGAATCATGCTGGCAAATGTGATGCTCAAATTGCATTTGCCCTAGCAACCTTTGGCTTGCAGTTGTGCAAGCTGGACATCATCCCCATTGAAAACAAGGGGATCTTCTACTCTTGCAATGTGTTAATGGCTATCCCATTATATGACCTGATGTTGGCTGTATGTTTTTGTGTCCCTAAGAAGAAATTCTGCAAAGAGCAGCTGGTTGTTTTGGTACACAACTCAGTACTTAAGATCAATCCTTAGTACAACAAGAAGGATCACTTAGATATGTGATGTTAGAGAACGGTGCATGATGTGATGAAGTAGAAGAACAGTGAGATAACATTTATGTTTAGAAAGACATACATATAGACACATATCTAATATAAACATTGAACTTATTTTCAAGTTATAGATGTTTATGTAGCCAAACAGTTGCCCATAATCTTATATACAGTATAGGAGAACTCAGTGGTCCAACATTATTTCATGGCACTTGCATGTAGTAATAAATAGTTATTGGGTCACTTCTCCAGATGTTTGTGATGGAGAGTTTTGCGTGTAGAGGTTGTGGACAGTTGAGAAAGTTTGGAAAGGGAACACTGGAAGTTACATATTCTGTAATAATGCATAAGGGCCATGGTGGCTTAGTGGTTAAGACCCTGAACTTGACAACCAGAAGGTTGGCAGGTCAGCAGTTCGAGACCTGTGTGCTGCACGATGGAGTGAGTTCTCATTGTCTGCCCCAGCTCCTGCCGACCTAGCAGTTCGAAAGCAAGAAATTGCAGATAGATAAATAGGTACTGCTTTAGCGGGAAAGGTAACAGCATTTCTTGTGCTCTGGTGTTCAGTCATGCCTGCCACACGACCACGGAAATGTCTGCTTTGGCTTTATAGCAGGCTTCCCCAATCTACTTTCTTCCCATTGTCCCCAGCCAGTCTGACCAGTCGTGGGACATTGGTTGTGTAAGGTTTCTCTATTGTCGAATGGTTATTAAAGCACTTCTTGTGCTTTATGCCATTCTTACAACAAAACATATGGTAAACCAGTCCTGTAGACAAACTCTCAGTGGAAAGAAAGACTTAAGAGATTTTTTAAAATCTTAACTACCTCCACAATTCATAGCATGGGTTAATCTTGTATGGGACATTTCATAGAATCATAGAACCACTGAGTTGGAAGGGGCCTTTTATGCCACCTGGTCCTTTTTTAGGCCATCGAGTCTCTGATCAATGCCAGAACCCAGAATCAAAGCAGATTTGACAGTCATGTCTATTAATCACTGTGCTAAAGTAAATTTCCTATCTTAGTTGAATAAATGACATTTTCTTCTCTTCCACTGTTTATCCTTGGCTTCTGTTTAGGGCCAGGTGTTGTTCCTATAACTGCACATAAGTAATACCCTTCTTACGCTGTTTAGCAAATCAGCTCTATTTGCTGAATGTCACTGGCAATAATGCCTGTAGCAAATGCTATTACAGTACAGTGATACCTGGAGATATGAAATTAATTTGTTCTTTGGGGTTTTTGATATCCTGAAAAATTCATATTTTGAAGCACAGTTTCTCATAAGAATGCATTGAAAACCAAATAATGTGTTCCAGAGGTCAGAAAAAAGCCAAAATAATGTATTTTAGCTGTTCAAAACTTTCTAAAGTGGTGAAAACACAGCAAAAAATTTCAAAGTGCACTTTAGTTTTGAACAGATAAAAGACTTTCCCCCACTTTTTTCTGACTTCCAGAATTGTTCTTAATGTATATTCGGCACATTTCCAACAGCGGTCTCTAGTGGCCAGATCTGGTAATTGCAGGACCAGTCCCCGACAATCAGCTGTTGAAGGGAAGGGGGAATTTTTGGCACTTCCTGGTGGCGGGGAGAGCTTCTGGCGGTGCCAAAATGTGACAAAAATTCCAAAAATGGACCGGAAATGCTCCGAACGCCCTCCTGCCACTGTGGGAAGCATCAGAAGACCCAAAAAAACTTTTTGTATCTCAGAAAAATTCATATCTCAAAGCATAATTTTACAGGATTTCCTTTTGTATCATGAGTTTGTCATTAGTCAAGGCATTCATAACTCAAACTTTTACTGTATATCTCAGTTCCTTCATTTTTCTCATTTTTTGATCTAGGTATCCATTGTGGACAGCGGTGTGCGGGGGACCATTGCTGTGGGGCTTGTGCCTCAGTACTATAGCCTGGACCATCAGCCTGGATGGCTACCAGATTCAGTTGCCTACCATGCTGATGACGGCAAGTGAGTTAACAGGTTATCTTGCACAGTCTTGACAGCCATCTTCACACATGTCACTTTTTCTAGATGACTGTGTGGGATTAAAGTGGAACTACCCACCCGTCAGAGAAATGTTGGTTGATGTATGTAGCCTGATGCATGAATAAATGCTACTCCTGAAGGAGAGGGCAATAATACAGGTTCTTGGGCCTTAGGTCAGTGATTCTCTGCCTTTATGTCTTAGGTGTTAGACTGCAAATCCCTTCCTCCAATTGCTGGAAATTATTGGTGCTTTAGTTTAGCATCTTCTGAGGACTTGAGAATGGGCACTGTTGTTTCAAATAATGCTCCCAATGATGTCTCTGTTGCTCTTTTATAGGTGAAGAAGAAGAGATGGTATACGTTTTAAAAGCAAAAAAGCTAACCATTAAAAAAAACACTGCTGTTTCATTCCTTGTGTGCTGCGGCTCAGAACCCTTTTAATTCAGTCATCTTGCCAATTAATTGACTAAATATTGTAGCCTAGAAAGAATTCATTGTGTTTTTATCATGTAGAAAGACAATAGGCATCTGTTTGACATGTATGTCTGTGTTAGTTGGTTCAGTGGAAGAAAGAGATGTTCCCACTGAGAAACTGCCCCAGGTTTTCACCACATACACTAAGCTATGCATATTTGCAATGTTCTGCTTTCCCACTGGCTCCTCTACATTTGAGGGCACCATCATCACCATTTTGTGTCAGAAATCATTCTAGATTGAAAGGATTTTTGCTGGAGAAACTCTGCTCAGGGGACACCCAAATTAGGCTCCTTTCATGTCCCCAAGAGCTGGGACAGAGACAGGCGCTCAATCTGTCATGCAGTACCTGGGTCTCGAACTGCTGACTTGCTGGCCTTCCAGCTAACAAGGTGAGCTTCTTAACCAGTGACCCACTTCATCTTACTACAGGGAAGTTGCTTTATACATAAAGTGATTGATTGTGTAGCTCAGTAGAGCCTGTATAGACCAGTGGTGGCTCTTCAAGGTTTTAGAGGCATTAATGCTTCACAGTCTACCTGGAGATGCTGGAAATTGAACCTTGCATCATCTTCAGGGAAACCAAGTGTGGCTACCAAGTGGAGAGTGACAACTTTGGTGTCTTTTTTGCATGATACAATTAAAACCATCCTTAACTATTCAGCATTAGAAACTTTTTTAAAAAGTTAGGTATACCTGAGAGATGGTCTGAGGAAGATATTGTCAAGGTCTGATGATAAGTAACTCTTTACCAACTTTACTCTGTCAGAGTATTTCATTAGTAGAATTGCTCTGAGAGGCAGCAGGTCAAAAGGGGGTAGAGTGGCTCCCTTGCCCTTCCACCATCTTCTGTTCTCGCTTGATTTATTTCCATGTGTTGCTGTAAAGAGAGTTGTTCTTACTAGCTTCTAAAACCAAGGGGTTTCCTCCTATAGTGGATTGCCATAGAGCACTGGTGGTGAACCTATTGCGCATTTGCCAGCAGGGGCACTCAAAGCCCTCTCTGTGGGCATGCGTGCTATCGCCGCAGCTCAGAGTTTGCCCCGCCCCTCTACCTAGCAGCCCAATGGAAGTGCTTTCTCCCTCCCTCCAGCAAAGAGTTTGCTCTGCCCAGCAGCCCAATGGGAGCACGTCTTCCCTCCCCCCAGCACAGGGTTCACCCCAACCCTCTGCCCAACAGCCCAGTGGGAGCGCTTCCTCGCTCATTTATGAGATTTATGGCAGCATTTTGCACATGCGGACCTCAGTGGCTCAAGTGGCTAAGACGTTGGCTGGAAGGCATCAGGTCAGCAGTTCGATACATGAACACTGCAGGATGGAATGAGCTCCTGTCTTTATCCCAGCTCCTGCCAACCTAGCAGTTTGAAAGCAAGAAATTGCAAGTACTGTACTGTAGATAAATAGGGACCACTTCAGTGGGAAGCGTTCCATGTGCTCTAGTCATGCCTGCTACACAACCACGGAAACCTCTGCAGAAGCAGATAGTGCTGGCTCTTTGGCTATGAAACAGATGAGCACTGAACCCTAGAGTCAGATACAGCTGGCTTTCGAATAAGAGTTACCTTTACCTTTTGTGCATGTGCAGGCTTGTTTTATTTCTGCTTCCGGTGGGAGGAATCACGTGACTGGCCTGCTGAACCACGTGACTGGCCCATGGTGCGAAAAGTTTGGGGACCCCTGCTATAAAGTGGCTGAGAACATCGCCCCCTCCTCTGGGCCCACAACAACGGCCTGAGGAGGAAGATCCGAAGGCCTAACAGTGGCTGAGAACATCACCCCCTCCTCTGGGCCCACAACAATGGCCTGACAGGAGTTAGTTTGTGTTCTGGTTTGGTTGTTTTATGTGGTTGCATTTTATAATTTTTATTGTACTGTTGTTGTTTTGACTGTAAGCCGCCCTGAGTCGCCTCGGCGAGTGGGTGGCAATATAAATACAAATAAATAAATAAATAAAGGGGTCACCATCACTGCCATAGAGACAGTCACTGAGAGCTGTCTGCCTGCTCTGCTTTTCTGATGCCATTGGAGGCATTCCAGGTCTGGGATCCTAACTGAGCTGGGATTCAGGCCGTGCCGTTTTGTGAACAGCGAAGCATCATTTGTACCTTTTTTGGTCTCTCCTACTTTAGTAAGGAAATAGACGTGCTCAGCTGTAGAAGTTCAAGTTGCCAGTTTTTCAACATCAGAATGTTTTCTTTTTATAGATCCCTTTATTGTCACATTCTTAGGCATATTGTGCACCCCACCAAGTCTGACAGTATTGTTTTGGCTGGTCTCTTGGCACTTTGTAGCCACTGAAAATTCTGTACGTTCTCTACCCATGTCAAGTTCTTTTTGAGACCAACCTGTGCATTTTGCTCTTTTTCAGACTTTACAATGGCCGGCCCAAGGGTCGTCAGTTTGGGACAAAATGCAGCTCTGGGGACCGGATTGGCTGTGGAATTGAGCCAGTGTCTTTTGAAGTTCAGACAGCCCAGATATTCTTCACCAAAAATGGAAAGAGAGTGAGTTCTAACCCTTTTTCATTTGGAAGTAAAAGAAGAGATTATCTGCATGGATCTGGGTGCAGTGGTTTTGCTGAAGTTTAGCATGTTTTTTTTTTTTTTTAGTGTCAGAATGAAGGAGATGTGGGACTGCAGACGTTACTGGATGACAGATACCCTCATCCTTAGGTAGTTTAGGCACTGGTGAACATTGATAGGAGTTGTAATCAAATACTCTCTGGAAGATCACATTTTTTCTCATCCCTGTGTTAATCCTTTGGTAGCATGATGGTTTGAGTGTCACAACTTTGCTACTTAAATTCCAAGGAAGGAACAAAGAGGATCAGGGAGAGGAATAATTTCCTATGGGCAGCTTGCCATTCATGACTGTGGAGGAGTTTAGGTGGGTAGAGGACAGAAATTGTCCTGTTTCAAAATCTGCAAACATTTCATGAGAATTTAAGTAGGACATCGTGACAGTATTTCAGGTGATGACAATTTGGACTGCAAGTTGGAGAACTTTTTTTTGCAATTCTTCTCCACTTGGAAGAACCGCATGGCTGTAGATCAGGGGTTACCAACCTTTTCCTGCCAGGTGCCTGATCATACCTCCTCTGTCAGCTGAGGGGCCGGGCACATGGTTCTTCCCAGTGGTAGTGATGCATGCATTTGCGCTGCATTTCCGGGGTTTCCCCCCCACCTCTGCCACTTCCCTTGGAGGAGGGGGAGTGAGTGAGTGAGAAACATTTCCCCACCATTTTTATTTTTTTGCCACGTTTTCGCAGTGTTTCTGTGTGAAAATGCAGGGATGTTGGCACTTCCAGTGATGTCGGGGCACTTCTAGCGTCAGCTGCAATTTGGCCCATGGACTGGATCTGGCCCGTGGGCCATAGGTTGGGAACCCTTGCTATAGATATTTCATGTAGCATTTTGGGGGAGGGGGGGGAGAACTGTGGTGTAATATGTGCCTAATATTGCTAGTGCTCTAAATGCAGTGATTCTCTCCCCCCACCATTGAATCCCTACCTGCAATTTGAAATAATACAGCCACGAAATTGAACCAGCTCATTCTGCCACTTCATTCTGTCAACCTATGACCTGCAGTGCCAAATAATCCACCCCTGACCTCACTCCAGCTGTGGACTCATTTACGGCCATTGTAAATGCGTTTACGACAACCGTAAAAGAGTCTGTGGCTGTCGTAAATGGTTTTACTACAGCCGTAAATGAGTCTGTGGCTGTCGTAAATGTGTTGATGACAGCCACGGATGTGTTTTATGGCAGCATTTATGGCAGGGGGATCCACCAGTCGTGCCCACTCAGCTGTCTGAGGGGACGTGGTCTGGCCAATGGCTGAAAAAGCTTGAGAGCACCTGGTCGGATCAGTTACTTGGATAACGAATGCTCCCCTCTTTTGAGGCGCTGCTCTTCCCACATAGAAGAGTAACAGCATAGGGAATGGAACTGTGTTGCAACCTTTCTCTTTCCACAAACCCTTGGGTGCAGCCCTAAGGATGATATGTCTTGGCTTTCTTCCTCAGGTGGGCTCAACTATAATGCCGCTCTCTCCTGAGGGGCTCTTCCCAGCAGTGGGGATGCATTCGCTGGGGGAAGAGGTCCGGCTCCATCTGCACGCAGAGCTGGGTAATGAAGAGGAGGACGACAGCATCATGATGGTGGACAGCTACGAGGATGAATGGGGCCGGCTGCACGATGTAAAAGTCTGCGGCACAGTGAGTGAGCATCTCTTGGAAGGGTGGCACATGCCAGATGCCCTTGGGAGGGCATTGCTGCTTTGGAGAAGGCCTAAACCAGGGGTTCCCAACCTAAAGCCTGTGGGCTAGATCCGGCCTGCAGTGCCATTTCATGTGGACCCCCACCCCTCCAAGGGCATTCGAGAAACAAAATCACAACTCCTTTGAAGCTGTTGGGACAAAATAGTCACACCTATCATGCAGGCAGGGCAAAATGGCCATCCGGCCCTTGAAGCTGACTGGGAGAGCATGACCCGGCCCCTGGTTTGAAAAGGTTGGAAACCCCTGGCCTAAACTGAAGGCCAACGGGGAGGATGGCTCTTAAACTGCCAAGCCTGTATAAGCAAGTGAGTAATAAAGCTGGCTTCCTTCTAATAATAATACAGTAAAATACCAGATAACGATTGGATCAGATAACGCTAAAATCGCATAACGTTAAGTAATCTGGGGAGGAGAATTGGATCGAATAACGTTAAGGTCCTATGGGATGGATCAGATAACAACCGCTAAAGCCTGTGAGGTTACAATGTATCTCTATGGAGCTTTAACGTTATCCGATTCATCCCATAGGATTTTAACATGCATCGGATAACGCTAAAAATCGGATAACACCAAGACTTGTGGAACCAAGTCTTAGCATTATCCGAGGTATTACTGTATTTTTTTTTCCTCTAAGGGAGAATTGGGTGGTCCTTTGACTATTTGCTTGGAAGTAAAATGAGTCTAACTTATCTATCATTAGCATTTATATATCACTCATTTTAGTGGCAAACACTATTCTGGGTGGTAGAATGCAAACAGTAATCCCAACAGCCAAACGTAAAAATGGTTCCACCAACCCACAACATTAACAATACAATGGCAACAAGCAGGTAGTGAACAATAGGTGGTTTCTACATTTTTATGGTAAGTCCCTAGGTAAAGATCTCACTGCTGATCTGCCGACCTTCCATTCATCAAGTTCAGCATCATAACTATTAAGCCACTGCAGTCAGTACATATAAATGTACAGTAAACACTCGCTTAACAAGTATAATGTGTTCCACGGGGCCGCTCTTTAAGTGACTTGCCCTTTAAGCAAAATGCAATTTCCCATAGGAATACATTGAAAACCAAATATTCCATTCCAGACCATAGGAAAAAAGCCCCAAAACCATTTTTTATGTTTAAAATTCTTTATAAAGTGGCTTTTAACTGCATAAAAATGCTTAACAGCCACAGCACAGCTCTCCATTCCAAGAGCACCAGGTCTATCCACACAAGCTATGAAAATCCCAAAAACCTCTCCACACAGTAAAATCTGTCCACACCAGAAATAACATAGTATGCACAGATGTACAAGAAGCCAAACACAGAGTAAAATGCATGCTAAGGGCATGTAGAAACCAACATAGAAACACCCCACCAACACACACACAAAGCATAATGGTGATTAAAAGCCATGCAAAAATGCAAGATATACAAATGCCTCTCTAAAATTTCAAGCTAAAAATGCTCCAAGAACAAACAGAAAATGGCTTCCACACTCCATTTTAATACAGTAACCCCCCCAACACCATTTTAAAAAACCTGCAACTCTCCTACAAATCCCCACAAACGTTGAATCAAATATTCCCTACCATTGCACTGCTTGAAAAAGCCAAAACTACTCCAAAAAAATCCAGTAATGGAACTCCAAAAATTGCTTCAAAAAAGCTCCTTTTCCACAATCTCTGCTGTGTACAACTCACAGACTCCCCTCCCAGGCACCTGGTGAATATTCTTGAGCCATTTAAAAGTGTGGAATATTGGGGAGAAGATGAGGGTTGGGTCTGGGAGGGTTTGAGAATGAAACTGGATAGGAGGATGGAAGAGGCAAACCTGCTCAAGTGAGGTGTATAAGCGGTCAGGCTTGGTGAATTGTTGGCTAGGGAAGGCAGTTTGTGTTGGGAACCTTACCATGTGAGAGGAACTGGTGAGGGCTATAACATCACATCTGGGTATATTATTGGACAGTTATGGTGAAAGCCCTTGAGTATTTGCTATCCCTTATCTCAGGGTTTCTCAACCTTGGACTCCCCCAGATGTTTAATTTAATTTTAATTTTTAGACTTGTATGCCGCCCCACTCGCAGAGCGACTCTGGGGGGCTAACAGAGATACAAAATATATAATTAGAAGTGCCACACAGTCATAATAAACGTATCAAATACAGGTTCCACAGTCATAATAAACACATTATCACAAACCATAACAGTTTCAGAAGATAACAATAGAACATAACAAAGCAATGGGATAGAACGCCATACAGTCAAACCTCACATAAAGAGTGCCTCGCTTAAAGAACAGAATTTTCTCTGAATGTTCACTTCGCTTAGCAAATAAAACCAACCAAAAACTCGCTTAACAAATAAATCGGGGTTCGCAATCCCCCCCCCCCCACCAGAAGTCACAGTTGGTCACTTACAATGTTTCGCTTAAAGAGCAAACTCGCTTAAAGAGCAATCCTGTGGAACACATTATGCTCTTTAAGCGAGGTACAACTTTATTGTGCTTCTCTGGCTGTGTTTATTGTAGTTGGTTCAAAATCAGAATTTCTGCTTGCTTGCTTACTCTGCTGTTACATGATGTCTTGGCTAACCCTTTGAACTTTGGAGAGGCTCAGATTTAGTGATCCCATTCCCTGGGGGACTTGGGCCAATGTTGTTCATTCTTGCAGGAGTGATATGAGGATTAAACTTGGGTTAAAAGACTGTGTTTGTTCCTCTGAAGCCCTATGAGAGAGGACAGGGAAAAGAACCTCCCATGTGATCAGTTTTGGTTGTTATTTGAATGCTGAAGTTTCCCAGATGCAGGATCAGTTATCTACTGGAAACCATGAGTTGTATTACTTTATTCCCTAACTTGATGACCTTCTGAGATATTTTAGACTTGGAATTACAACTCCACTGAGGGGAAATGTAGTTCAACCTCATTTCAGTCTTACTGCAAACCACTCAGAGATATGGTCAAAGAATGTCATCTATATTCTGCATGTGACCATCTTAAGAAATATTAATTTGTTTGTGTATTCTGTGACAAGCGTGATCCATAGCAGTACCCATGTGTGTACACACTGGCAAAATGATCAGTCATGTTCATCTGGCAATTCTTCTCTGAACATATCCCCAATCAGTGTATGTCAGTGATGGTTAACCTTGGCACTCCTAGTGTTCTGGAACGTCAATTCCCAGAAGCCCTGATCAACAGAAGTGCTGGCTTGGGTTTCTGGGAATTGAAGTCCAAGAACACCTGGAGTGCCAAGATTTGCCATTACTGGTGTAAGTGAAACTATGGCATGCATGCCAGAGATGGCATGCATAGCACTCTCTGTGGGCATGCGGCTGTTGCAGGCAAGCACTGTGCCACTGGTGCCAATGGCAGCGCCGCTTCCCCACCTTCCTCTCTTCCTCTGCCAATGGGGAGGCAAGAAGGGAGCCTGAAATCTCATCTGGGAGGCAGCAGCAGGGACAAGGTGAGGTTACTAGATACCACCACCCACCCCTCCTAGAAGGTGGCGGTGGCGGACCCAAGGGGGGGGGGAACCGCATGTGCACCCACAGAGGGGAAGCCTGTGCCCACAACCACATGACATGGCCGGAGGCACTCTGGTGACATCTCATGGGCATGTGGGCACATGTGGTACCTGCCCACGTGCCTGCTCCTCCTTGGGTACTCGGTTTATAAAAAGTTCACCATCACTGCCCTAGGAGATTCTTGCCAGTATTGTCAATGTACTTCCGAAGATATTTTTACAGTTGCAGAAATGCACTTGAAATAATAGGAAGAGAAAGCTGAGTTGACTCTTGGGGTCCAATAATGCACAATATCTTCCTTTTTCTATGTTCTTATGGAATTGTGGTACTCTTGGGGTTCTGGGTATTATGGTTTGAAAAGTTAGAGTGAGATAAAAGGGACTGAAGAAAGTAAAAAGCCATCCAGCATATGAATATTTCAGATAATGCTATTGTAGTCAGATGTCCCCCCCCCCCGACACACATATGAGAGTTGTACAGATAGTTTCTTTTCTACTGGAGAGCACAAGTGGTGAATCTCAGGGATTTGGTAGAGTGACAGTCCGCTGGAAGCCAGCTTCTGTATTTTATGAAGATGCAAAGAGCCATTGTCTTTTCTGTAGAAACATTTTTTTTCACAGATGTTTATGTTGATCCTAATCTCTCCTGGCCAGAGAACATCTGGGCCAGATGTTAATCCAGCTTCATTTGCAAAGGCGTCCATTGACAAAATCTCAGTGATCTTGCACGCTAAAGTTGCCTGATGTCATGGTTAAGAGAACACAATTGGAAGTGGAGTGTGACAGAGGGAACATTCTACGTTCTAACATTGTTCTTATTTTGTCCTTCCCACCGCAGCCTTTTGGCACCCGTTCTCATTACAATGAGCAGTAAGTTGTGTACCGGCAAATCTTGCAGGTTTCTCTGCATTAAGAACGCCAAGTTCTTTTGAACTTTCTTGGCAAAGACCAATTTTTGCCCTTGGGAATAGTAAATTACATTTGGGAGCTGGCTATTGAATTATTTCTTTTAATAAAAGGATGTCTTGCCACATAGCAAACATGTTAAGGATATCAGAAAATCAAAATGGCAATACGCATAAAATGATGCAAGCCATAAAGCTGGATTTAGAGGCAGCTCCCCCAGTGGCTCTATGGTTAAGGTGCTGAGCTAGAGACTGGAAGGTCAGGTTTCAATACCGAAGAGTTGAACTTGGGAACATGAAAGGAGCCTCATTTGGGCCTCTCCTAAAAATCCTTTCAACCCAGAGTAATCTCTGACACAAAATTATTATTATTAAGAGAAATTTTGCAGAAGAACTGTAGAAACACAGAATCAGCGGCTGCGGCAGCTGCAATTCGTTTCTAAGAATGCATATTTTCCTGAAGTAGCAAAAATGCCATTGGTGCGAATTTGTTTAAGGTGGATCCCAGCTTGCCATGAAGTGACCCACACACTATGATTACAGAGCCATCTCTTGCGGCACATATGAAATGAGACATGCAGGATTTAAAACCGGGACTGCAATGGACTGCCACAGCCTTGAGGATATGGACAAGGTGCGCCTTCACAGCCAGTCCATCTGGCATGGCCTCTTCTGCCTCCGTGACCGTTGGGAATCAGAGTTCCTCTTCTGCTCATTTTGCCATTGGGCCCAATATGATGGTTTCCAGTGGCATTTCCGGACCATCACCCCACCTAAAGGGGCTCATCTACCCATACCTGTTGGACCCTTTATCGACTCAGGTTTTTTACCACCGCCCAACACTTGGCATTGAGTTCCTAGCTGTATGGTCTACTCCATTACTGTAGTGGGATGTCTGGCCGGACATTAGGAACACAAAATAGAATTCATATATTCCCACTATGTATTAATAATTATAATGTAGTGCAGCCTCTATAAATTTGGGCAGTATGAAATTTCCTGCATATTTATGGCATGTTCATAGAAAACATATCTGCATGTGAAAATCATACTCCGCAGCTAGGAATTAGTAAGAGAAATGAACTCATGAAAATGATTAGTAAGTTTCTGCATAATAGGAAGATCCCAGAGTTTGGACAGCTTTTCTCATTTTATGCAGAGAGCACTTATGTGTCAAAAATGCATTGAACGAGTGGTAGGACTAACACAAATTATAAACTGGCCAATGGGAAGAAAATAATAAGAATGTTTTCTTAAATAAAAAGCTCAGGAGTTTGAGTGCATGTGTGTGTAGGGATACTGTTGTTGTGAACCCTTTGAAGCATTAGGCAAGGTGTTCTCCATCCTTAGATTACTTACTCACCCAGCAGAGGGATTGTTCTGCCTTGAACCCACTTATTGCCTCAGACTGAATAGCTCTCCTGAAATTAGGAAGTTTCTGTTTTTATAGAATTCTGTTTTATAGTCACCTGGCTAATGGAAAGGAAGGACATAGATTGCAGCCTAGCAACATTTTGAAGTTATAAACAGGTTTCCTTTAAATTGCAATGCTAGATACACACTTAACCTGAGAGAGTAATGCTCAGTTTCCAACTTAGTGATGCTTCTGAAGCCTGTATGGAGTTATTGAATATTTGTTAGAAATACAAATATCTAAATGTTGTTGTGGGCTGCTAAGAGTCAGAAAAGGAAGATTTTCCTCTCAACATTGTAGTTAATGTAGCAATAGCAATTACACATGGGGTCGCAGAGGGTCGGAATCGACTATGCGACTGAACAACAAAAGTCCTTAGTACACTCTCTGGGTGGTTCACAAGTTAATTAGCATTTTGCTCCCCTGACACGCTGGGTACTCACTTGGAAGGATGAAAGGCTGGCTCAACTTTGATACCCATCTGGATCAAACTGACAACGTTTTGGCTGCAGTACCGCAGTTTAACCACTGCACCAACAGGGCTCTTAGAGGTGATGTGATGGGCAAGGAAGCACAGGCTGAAAATGGGGAGCCTGGGGCGCTGCACAGCCCCTTTAATAGTTTTATTGGGCTTGTGAGAAGCCTGTGTTCCTCAGACAGCCAAACTCTATGGTAAGGTCTTGCAGTACATCATTCATGCCCTGGTGTGTCCAGGGTGTGTCCCATTGAAACACTGATTGGCATGTGAAAAGCACCCCTTGCAATGGAAAAATTAGCATTCCATATTTCTGTTCATTTTTATCTTTGCTTGGCCAGTCTTCTAGTCACAGCCAGAGTTGGTATTTATCTAACAGACTTAATGCATGCTACGGTTGGTGGGGGATGTGTCCAGAAAAGGGTTCTGTTGTGTGGTGAAATACTGCCAGATATACCACAGGTTTGCCACATGGGTTGGTACTTGAAGACCTTCATGCTCCCTTCCATGGCTGCCCAGAATACACAGGTGAGAAGATGATCCTTACTGTAGAGATAAGAAGGCAGGGGCCTGCAAACTCGGTATCTATTAACGTTTCAACTGGGATGGGACTGTCTCAACGCATAGGGAACTCTATACCAGGGGTTCCCAACTTCAGGTCTGCGGGCCAGGTCTGGCCCACAGCACCATTTCACGTGCCTCCCCCTCCAAGGGCATTCAAGAAACAAAATGGCCACCCC
Source organism: Furcifer pardalis (assembly GCA_030440675.1). NCBI lineage: Eukaryota > Metazoa > Chordata > Lepidosauria > Squamata > Chamaeleonidae > Furcifer > Furcifer pardalis. Next base: position 26,422,712 of record CP126893.1, read on the forward strand.
CATCGTGCAGGCAGGGCAAAATGGCCATCAGGGCCCTCGAAGCTGACTGTGAGAACGTGACCCGGCCCCTGGCTTGAAAAGCTTGGGAACCCTTGCTCTATATAGTGATATTGGCATGTGCTCTGACTTTGAGGCCGAGGCTTTCAGAAGCTGCTTAGGCTGTTTTTCTGGGAACAGATCAGCTTCCGCATTGCAGCCCTTTCCATCACAAACTTTACTGAGGTTGGCCCAGTCTGGCTCAGCTGGTGTTTTGCAGGAGAGAATATCTGTACAGCTAAGCTGGAGGAACTGCCAGGCAGACATTCCAGACCTTTTCTTGAGAGCTGGTTGTTCCACCAGACTTAAGTGGTGACCGGAGGTCAGCCTTGAAGCCAAGAAGTGCTTCTGTTGATGTATTTGTCCTGACCAAGACTGAGTTGTCTGCTCTTGCCAGCTCTGTCTTGTATACCATGTGGCAGCTGCATTATCCCGTTAAAGCATGAACAAGAAATGGCTGGGTGAGGTTCTGTGAAAGTGGTCTCTTGTCCTTGACATTCTTCATGTTTCTAGTCTTTATTCTACTCCACTATTGCTATCCAGTCCCCTGAAAGAGAAGCAGCTCTCCCGGTGGCTTAGTGGTTAAGGCTTAGTGGTTAAGGCGGTAGGCTTGGAGACTGGAAAGGCAGGTTCAGTACCTGAGAGCTGCACGAAGGGGGACATGAAAGGATCCTCATTTGGGTGTCCCCTGTAAAAATCCTTTCAACCCAGAGTAATCTCTGAAATGAAAATGAATAAACCCTGAAAGAGATGAGTACACACAGATAGCAATGGTATGTTAGAAATGTTGTCAGGCATGACTACTTACCTGTACATACTTGAATATAAGCCAACCCAAATATAAACTGAGGTGCCTAATTTTGACCGGAGAAACCAGGAAAATAGATTGACCCAAATATAAGCCAAGGGTGGCAAATGCAGTAGCTGCTAGTGAGTTTCAATAATCAAAATATGGTACATGAAAATAAGATGCAGCAGGAAGGAGTTTTCTCCATGCTGATTGAGATGCACTGACGACAGAATGGGAGAAATGGGTGGTGAAGGCTATTAGCCGCCGCTGCCCTTTTCCATCGCACTCAGTGACCCGAGTATAAGCCGAGTCCACTTTTTTGACCTCATTTTTAGGACTGAAAAACTAGGCTTATTCTTGAGTATATGCAGTATTTTTCTACCAATATTTTGTTCTTTAGTCCTCTAAGAATTTATTTTACAATGCATATTTAACATATTTGCACTGGTCATCGACCATAATAAAGTTTGATTGATTGAACATATAAACAAACTGGAAACTTGTAAACAGTAGTGAGATGGATACTGAAGCAACTTAGTATATCAAAACAACAGTAACATCAATAAGCATCGGATAGAAGTAAGAAACTCTTTCAGGCCCAGGAAAATGAAAAAGAATTTCATCTGGTGTTCTCTAGGGTTTACAAACTTGGTACCATGTAAGATATGTTTGTGATGCTACAACTAAGAAGGCCACCCCTTCCAGGTATCTTCACTTCTTGAACAGTTAAAGGGTGAAAAACTGCTGCTAATATGACAAAGAGCAGGAGGATTGGGCTATAGGATTGTACTTCTTGTACAAATCAAAGTGGCTTTTGACTTCTGTAGCTCATCTGCAAACCTAGCATATGACCGATCTACTTTGTGTTTTGATGTATTTCCAACTTGACTTTCTGCTAAAGATCTCAAGAATTATTGTGAGTATGGCTGTGATAACTGTATGCAAATTAATATTTTCTGGATATATCCAGATAGTATGCTTGTTGCACACTGTCCCCTGCCTTTGTTCTCCCCTCTTAAGCATTATGCAGACATTACTTAAACCTGCCACACAACCATCTCAAGATGGGCACAACTGGAAAATGTATCCATATAGCAGTATGCTGAGTGGTTGGCAGACGCTGATTCCTGATATTGTTTTGGAGCATTTTCTGTTGGAGTTTCAGTGCTGCTTGCAAGATTTAAATAGTTCTATGTATTTCAGAGCCTTAAATTTTTGACGAAATATTCATTTAGAATTTTAGATAATGCACCATCTAACAAGTTATGCATTTACTGGGAGCTGGGACTGGGTCTACTCAAGATCCTTTGCTTTTATTATCTTCACAAATGGCTTTCTAAGCATGGTTAAGATAATTTATTTCATTTTTGCTCATACCACCATGTACACTTTCCTTTGCCTAAATCTGGATGTGTTGCCAGTTTTAGATTTCTTTGGCTGTGCTGGCGGCCCATATGGCTCATGTGAACAACACAAAGAGCAAGGCCTGTGTCTGCTTATCTAGGAGGTTCACCTGTTTGTCTTGGCCCCAGTCTTGCTTGGCCAGAATGTTCTTGCCTTCATTCTTTGGAAGCTTCCCCTTATAAAGTATGGTTTGAAGTGAGAGCCATCACGAAGGGCTCGGGGTGGATTTTCTTTTTCATAATTGTGAGCCTGACTCTGGCCTGGTTAGCGGCACGGCTTTGAGTTAAACAGTGGTGGGGAAATAGAAGCCTTTTCCTTGCATCGAGCTTTGAAGGTTGTCAAGACAGCAAAACATCAATTCTCCATGTTCAGAAGGCAGTATATCTTCCACCAGAAACTAGAAGGAATGAAGGGATGCTGGTTCCTATTATTACTTAGTATAGTAATACCCCGGATAACGATTGTACCGTATAGCGCTAAAACCACATAACGTTACAAGATTTTCGGAAAAATCTTGTATCGAATAACGCGATTTTTAGCGTTATCCGGTACAAGCGTGTGCGTGGGGGGGAGTTGGATTGGGTAGAACATCTACCCAATCCAACCCCCCCAGCGCCCGCCCCCACGATGTTTGGAAAGGGTACGGGGATCCGTACGCTTTCAAAACATCGGGCGGGGCGGCGCGCATCAGTGGGGGTTAGGGCAGGATACGGGGAAGACCTCCGTATCCTGCCCTAACCCCCACCGACGCGCACGCACGCCTGCACGCCACCCAATGTTCCAAAAGGGTAAGGATCCTCTTGGCCACTTTCCTGGGCTCGCTATGGCAACGAGGATCGCACGTCAAGGCAATGGATCAAAGTGGGGGGTGGTGGCTCCCCCCGCTTTGATCCATTGCCTTGACGTGCGATCCACGTTTCGCTTGCCTAAACGAGGGTCAGCTTTTCCGAATTTCCCCCTCCCCCGGGGAGGGGGGAATTTGGAAAAGCCGACCCTTGCCCAGGTGCGCGAAACTGGGATCGCACGTTAAGGTAAGGGATCAAAGTGGGGGCGGTGGCACCCCCCCGCTTTGATCCCTTGCCTTGACGTGCGATCCCCGTTGCTATACCCGTTTGGTAGAAGAGGCTCCCGCTGGCGCGCCTTTTCGTGCGCGTGCGAGCGCTTCTCAGGTTTTTTTTAGCATTGTTCGATGTATACCCCGGACAACGCTAAAAACCGGATAACGTCATGACTTGTGGAACCATGTCATAACGTTATCCGGGGTATTAGTGTACTGAGCTTTTTAGAGGGGTTCCCAACTTAAGTCCTGTGGGCCAGATCTGACCCATGGCACAATTTCATGTGCCTCCACCCCACCCCTTCAAGGGCATTTGAGAAACAAAATGGCCACCCCCTTTGCAGCCGCTGGGACAAAATGACCCCCTCCATCATGTAGGCAGGGCAAAATGGTCATCTGGTCCTCAAAGCTGACTGAGAGAGCGTGATCTGGCCCCCGACTTGATAAGGTTGGGAAAACCTGTTGTGGAGAATTTCTGGATGGCTGCTGCTAGACAAAGAATACTGAGCTTCGAAGGACGTATGGATGGTCTATTCCACTAGGGCAGATTTCATCTCCATTCCTTAAAGGCCCTTTTGATCATTTCTCTTTTATTCATCTCTCCACCCTACCTCTGAGACATCTACCAGCTGTGGCCACCGGGACATGGAAACTCATGATCTTAGGTCCCTCTTATTTCGAAAGCTCCACCTTCTGTTCCAAACTCTGCACAACTGCTTTCAATTGTTATTTCTCCAGTCAAGTTCCAGTCTTGTTCTTAAAGAGAAGTCAAAAAGTCCTGTGGCTTTCTTAAGGCTAACAGATTTATTATAGCTTGCCCAGGGACAGTTACATTAGCACAGATAGGCATTCTGGCACTTTGCTGGTACTGCCTGGTGTTAGGAGCAGCAGTTACACTTATATATTGCCTCTTAGCACTTAGTGCACTCTCTGGGTGGTTCACAAGGTAATAGCTGATGCTGTTCTGGTGAGAACCTGCTCTTCATGTAATTATCACTACTGATGTAATCTTTAGTTGCATTCCCTGGTGTAAACCTCATTGCTAGCCATATGTTCTATCTCTATTCTGCCCCCAGCCATATGTCCTATAAGGGCAAGTGAAGTTTAGACATTTATTTGACGGGTATATAGAATCAGAGCTGGTTGAACTCTTCTAAAGCCGCTGCTTTCCTCCTGTCCTACAAATAACAGTGTCACCCACATGAACTTCCTTTCTCTCCTTCCTCGCTTTGCCTGGCCTGATGGAAAAAAAATAAAATGCATAGCTAGCATTCTTCTCCTGGACATTTTTAATATTTTGTTTATTAAAGGACCGCTCTTCAAAGACTGGGCATGGATTTTTAGCACACTGGCAGAGTGGAGAGGCAGGCCCAGATTTGCCGTACGTCTCTTGAAAGCAAGTGTTTGTCTGTTCCTGCAAAGCTGGTTGTCTTGGAATTTGTCTGGGTTGCAGTAGCCTCAAGGCATCTCCTTTCCTCTGTGGTCATCCTGTTTGTAGACTTGAAAGTCTCTCTCTTCCTCTTTTTCCTTTACCAGCTTTCATGTTTGAACTTGGCCAGATCACACAGGATATTGTGTCGTTTTCTTCAGGTGGGACTTTCTACCCAGGAGTTATTCTCAGCATCACCATTGCGTTAATCCCTACTTCAACCTGTGTCTGAGTAATTTTGAAAATGCAGTAGCATTTGGTTCTTGGAGGGCTTGGTTTGGCACAATCCAGTTGTAGCAACAGTTAGGACTGAATATGGAATGACTGAGTGGTTTGGAATAGGAAAAGGAGTAAGACAAGGCTGCATTTTGTCTCCCTGCTTATTCAACATACACAGAGCACATAATGCGCAATGCAGGGATGGAGGAATCACAAATTGGGATCAAAATTGCTGGGAGAAACATTAACAATTTGAGATATGCAGATGATACCACCCTAATGGCAGAAAGTGAGGAGGACCTAAAGAAGCTCCTGATTAGGTTGAAAGAAGAAAGTGAAAAAGTTGGCTTGAGACTCAATATCAAGAAAACCAAGATAATGGCAACAGGCCCTGTCAGTCCCTGGAAAATAGATGGGAGAGAAGTAGAAGCAGTGACAGATTTTACTTTCTTAGGATCAAAGCTGACTGCAGATGGTGATTGCAGCCACGAAATAAAAAGACGACTGATTCTTGGGAGGCAAGCGATGAGAAACCAGGGGAACATAGTGAAAAGTAGAGACATCACATTGCAAACAAAAATTTGCATGGTCAAAGCAATGGTATTCCTTGTGGCAATATATGGTTGTGAGAGCTGGACCATTAGGAAATCTGAACGCAGAAGAATAGATGCCTTTGAGATGTGGTGTTGGAGGAGAGTTTTGAGAGTCCCCTGGACAGCGAGGCGAACAAATAGGTCAATCTTAGAAGAAATCAACCCTGGTTGCTCCCTAGAAGGTCAAATAGTAAAGATGAAGCTGAAGTACTTTGGACATCAAATGAGAAGAGAGGATTCGCTTGAGAAAGCCTTGATGCTGGGAAGGGTGGAGGGCAAAAGAAAAAGGGGACGGCCCAAGATGAGATGGCTAGATGATATTGTAGACACAATGGGCACAAAGCTGAGCGAGTTGAGGAGGATGGTGGAGGACAGAAGTGCCTGGCGGTCAGTGGTCCATGGGGTCGCAGAGGGTCGGAATCGACTGTGCGACTGAACAAAAAAAAAATGAAGCCCCCCTTCTTGGCTTTGTTGTTGGCAAAACTTAAGTTCTCATCGGCATATGTTTCTGGCAGTAATTGGCAGACCAGTAAATGAGCTGGATTCTGTAATTTCTCCACATTTACAGTGTGTTGTTGTCTGCCAACAGCCCCCACTTGAGCATGTTGGTCTTACGTTTAGGGACTCCGACCCTCAGCCTGTTTAGGGTCCTCCAAGTGATGTAGGGGAGGTTGAGTTCCTCAGCTATATCCTCCTTTAATGATGGTCTTTGTCCAGTGAGCTCCTTCGTCCATCTTCTAATTTGCTTCCAGCTTCTAATGGCCTGCTAGCGACCAGGCTCTGTACTAAAGTGTTCAGATAAGATTTGCCAGGTCCTGACAGAAGTGACAGAAGTGAGAAAGAGGGCCAAAAAGTCAGGCTGTGATTTTTAGCCCATTGGTGTAATTGCTATTGCAGCCTTCGTTTGTGTAGAGGTGTTTACTGTCTGCATTGTTATGCCCTGCTAGGCAGGCAAGACGTGGCAACTGACAGCTTTTGGTGACAGCACCACAACCATCTCTTCTCTCCCCTCCTGCACTTTAAATTAAAAGGCTGCATAACAAAAACATCTGCAGGTTTAAGGCAAAGGTCGCCCTTGCTTGAAAGCCAGTCATTTCCAACTCTAGGGTTCAGTGCTCATTTCGGTTCATAGCCGAAGAGCCAGCGCTGTCTGTGTCTGCAGACGTTTACGTGAACATGTGGCAGGCATGCCTAGACACTGGAGTGCACGGAATGCTGTTTACCTTCCCACCGAAGTGGTCACTATTTATCTACTTGCAATTTCTTGCTTTCGAACTGCTACGTTGGCAGGCGCTGGGATAGAGATGGGGGCTCATTCCGTCGTGCAGTACTTGGGTATTGAACTGCTGACCTGCTGCCTTCCAGTCAGCATCTTAACCATTTGAGTCACTGCAGGTTTAAGTTTTCACTAAAAATTGCTGCCTGTTGAATTTCTGCTTTTGTTGCAAGATGAGAGACTTCGTAGTCTTGCACAATTGCCTGTTCTTTTTCAGTCCAAAGGGAAACTGATGGTTGGTTTCATCCAGTTTGTTGACATATTATTCAAATCCTTCACCTCACATGCCACTGTGGAATTGAAATCCCCCCCCCCCCTGCAAAATCCTTATGCTTGCCAGGACAATAAAGTGCTATGATCTGAAGAGATTAGGTAGATTCACTATAGAGTTCTGGCTCAGAAGATAATTAAAGAAAATCAAGAGGCTATGCAAAGACTGAATCATCGTACAGTATATGTTCACAGGGGTATCTTCTGATTACAGACATGATATGTGTTCACATTTTGTCTTCAGAACTGTAGATTGAAACTTTGTCTGTTAATGAAAACTAAAATCTCCAAGATGTCTTAACTGGCCTAGATCACTTTCCTAGACAATTTATATTCCTTTTCATCCATGTACAGTTGTACATCGCTTAAAAAGCATAATGTGTTCCACAGGATTGCTCTTTAAGCGAGCTTGTTCTTTAAGTGAAACACCATTGTAAGTGGCCAATTGTGACTTCGGGTGGGGGGGGGATTGTGAACCCCAATTTATTTGTTAAGCGAGTTTTTAGTTGGTTTTACTTGTTAAGCAAAGCAAACATTCAAAGAAAATTCTGCTCTTTAAGCGAGTTACTCTTTTAGCGAGGTTTGACTTGTATGTAGGTTTTCCTTCAAAAGGCAATACAGTACAAGGTCTTGTTTGAAGATAGGAAAGTCAGATTCACATAAGTGTTTGATATTAATATCTGTTCTCTTTTTGGGTTGGGAGAAGCAAGGTATACAGTCATGATTATGACCCCAGCATTGCCCACTTCAGAAAGATGAATTCAGTATGGACGTGGGGAACAGTGATGATACATTGGATGTACATTGAGAAGATCAACTCGCATGTAAAAACACTGGGATATCAAACCTCCTTTTGCTAGAAATAGTGGAAGATGATGAGAAATATGGCACTGCAGCTCAAAACTGAATTTTTGGTCCTAGAGCTTGTAAACATTACTCTTGGAGACTACAACTTCCAGATTACCTCAACTGTCATAGCTACTTTCCATCCTGTCTAGGGTGGGGGTTCTCAACCTTTTCAAGTCGAAGGCCGAGTCACGCTCCCTCAAACAGTTTGTGATGTTTATAATGACTGCAGGATCATATACAGCTGTTATAAACACGTTTACGAAGGCTTCAGCCTCATTTACAGCTGTCATAAGCATGTTTATGAAGGTCAAGCCTCATTTACTAAGACTGTCGCAAATGTGTTTACGAAGGCTGTGGACTAATTTATGGTTGTCGTAAATACGTTTACGATGGCCGTAAATGACTTCGCTGCCTATTCTGGTGGCTGCTGCTGCTGGATCGAAGGGGGGGGGGCAGATTATTTGGCGCCACAGGCCGTAAATTGAAAACCTCTGGTTTAGGGGTACCATTTTTGTGTAGTGGGTAGACTAATAGAGACCTGAGTCCATACCTGGGCGGTATGCATATGCTTCACTGCTGCTCAGGGAGCTGCACTGGTTGCCAGTATGTCTCCGGGTGCAATTCAAGGTGCTGGTTATTACATTTAAAGCCCTACATGGTAGTGGGCCAGGATACTTAAGATACTGCCTCACCCCAAGAACATCTATCTGTCCCACCAGAGCGGACTGGAGAGGCTCTCTAGTTGTTCCATTGGCCAGAGAGGCACATCTCTATGGCACCAGAAGGAGGGCCTTCTCTGTGTCTGCCCCGGCCCTATGGAACATCGTGCCAATGCAGCTATGTTTCTAGAAAGAGCTGCTACCCTTTAGGAAGAATCTAAAAATGTGGCTGGCGGGGTAGGTATGGGGTATGGGATGCACAATGACTCCAGCTCGCTGAGTGATTTAAGCCCCTCTCTCCCCCTACTTTTTAATCAGTAAGATTAGTAAAATGTATCAATTTGGTGTGCTTTTAATCTTTTTACATGTAAATTTTAAATTTTAATTTTAACAGTTTTATATTTAGGTTTTTAGGTAGTGTTTCTATTTTTATTGTGATGTCTTTTATTACTTGTAAACTGCCGTGAGTCACTTCGGTGAGAAGGGCAGTGGATAAATATGAACAAATAATAAATAAATAAATTTACCCTGGCTCTGCCTCGGAGTACAGTAGGATGTGTGTGTAACTGGCAAAGCCACTCGTTTAATCCCTCACTCATCTTGGGTTGCTGTAACACACAATGACAATAGCAATTCCCCATCCAACTTTTGCAAGCTCTGCTTGATAATGCATTGTGTGTGGTGCAGGCATGTTTTCATTTCAGGCATTTATTATTCCTGATAACAGGAGGGTTTTTAATAGCAGACTGTTAAGATATTCCCACCTCCCCTCAAGCTCTAAGTTCTATTTATAGATATACATATAATAAACACACAGAGTCTTAAGACTTTTTTTGCAGAAAGTAAAACTGGCGCACTCAAATGTGATACATCATCATCACAATTAAATAACTGTTCTTAAATGGTATTTCAAAAATTCCCGTCTGGGGAAAGAACACCCCATAGTGCTTTGTGAGCCAGTTCTCAATCAGGTAGAGATAGAACCAGAGAAGAACAGCATAGGAGGGAATGAGCCACACATCAGTTTGACAAAAAGGAGAGCCCCTTTTGTCTATACCAGTGTTTCCCAACCTTTGTTTTTTGGACTTCAATTCCCAGAAACATAAGTTATTCCCCAAAGCACTGATCAGCCAATGTACTGACTTAGGTGTCTGTGAATTGAAGTCCCCCTGTGGGGTGTGGACCTGACATTGAGAACCACTGTTCTATACAGAAGAAAACCTTGCTCCATCAGGCTGCAAATAGCAAGATAGTGATAAACGACTCGCTATGGTCTCCCATACTGGCTGGTTATTGGGCGAAAACCTAAGTAGTCTTCATAGTTGAGTTGTGAGCACCAGAATCATTATTCATTTTGGTATAAGAGTACAGTGGAACCTCACTTAACAGATGCCTCGGTTAAGATAAAAATTGCACAACAAAAGGAAACCCATAGAAAATAGTGGCTCGGTTTACAGATTTTACTTTTGGAACGGATTAATTGGGTTTTCAGTGCATTCTTTTGGGAAATTGCATTCAATGCATTCCTATAGGAAAATTGGTTAAAGTAATTTTCACTGTAAGAAAAGTCCCAGAGAATGCATTAATTATGTTAACCAAGGTTCCACTGTAATGTGTTCCATGTTGCTGGCCACCTTTGTGAAATGGTGCACAATGCATTGACTTGTTCACTAGAGTCAGGGAACTGATTTAGAAGTACAGCTTGGGTAATTGCATATTACATAGAAGGCTGCAATTTTGGCGCTTTTAATATAAAAGATTGTATAAATATATATTTCATTGTCACTTTTTTGTAATCTTTATGCTTGTAATTATGCTCCTAGATTATTTTGAAAATACTCAAACAACCTCTTGAACTTCTTTATCAAGTATTTCATTTGTCCCAAAATAGCGTTCCCATCCCTACAGGCAAGTACAATGTTACCTCGGATAACGTTTGCATCGGATAAGGCTAAAATCGGATAACGATTTAACAACAATAACAACAACAATTATTTGAGGCAAACATTTGCATTGCAAAACGTTCAGATAAAGTTGTGCAATGCAAATGTTTGCCTCAAATCCCCCAACTTTGATCTCTGCTCCAAAGCCTGCAGGGCTGGGCCCTGCAGGCTTTGGGGCAGAGATCTCCACAAAGGCGAGATATTCTCCCTGCATCCCCTGCTGAAACAACAGGGTGGGCAAGATGAATCCCTATAGGAATGCACTGTTAGCCTTTCAGTGAGGGATTTGTCTAACAGTGAGGGATTCGTCTTACCCACCCTATTTTTCAGCAGGGGAGGCAGGGAGAATCTCTCTGCCTTTGCCTTTTGCCTTTGGGTTGGGGGCTGAACCGGAGCCCGCACTCCCTCTGCAACCCAAAGCCAAAGGTAGATAACGTTGTGGAACCAAGTCTTAACGTTATCCAAGGGACTAGGCAGTGTTTCCCAACTGTTGGTTCTTGGACTTCAATTCCCAGAAGCCTAAGTCAATTCCCAAAAGCACTAATCAGCCAATGTACTACCTTAGGCTTCTGGGAATTGAAGTCCAAGAACCAACAGTTGGGAAACACTGGACTAGTGTAATCTGTCTAAAAAATGGCTCTGCAAAAAATTAATGTTTTTGTTAGCCTTGCTTCACTTAATTAGTCCAGTTGAAGTAAGGTAGAGTTAAAATATGTAACTTCCAGATTGTCTCTTTATTTTGTTTTTAATACCTACACTTCCAAAACTCACCAAGAGCAGCTGATAATCTGAAATTATTAGCTCAAATCATCTACTGTAGGTGTCTTGACTAACACAATGTTGTACCCACCTACTGGTTGTATAGTCACTAAGTGACTTAACTCCTCTGCCAAGGTTTTGTACCATTATGGGAAGAATCATGTAAACCAATGAATGTCATGTTAGAGATTTCACTAGCATTGATGCCAGTATCTGTGATATTTGGGACATGGTCTTAAACATGGGCTGTAAATGCAGGCACCATTTTGTAGTTAAGGTGTCCACTGCTTTTTATTAGGAGTCTGTTTCTCCCTTCTTAGAATATTTTAATGTTGACCTGAAATTAACCCATTGTTTGGAGCAAGGTCAGTTTTCTTTAATTGAAAGACTGCAAGTTATATAAAGAAAAAAAAAGGTTGTATCCACTAGAGATCGTTTCTAGATAACCAAGTAAAGTAACTGTGACTAGAAAGGAAAATGCGGTGACAAGGATGTTAATACACCATTAATAGAACATGTGGTAAACACTCTTGTCTTCCCCAACCTCTTGTCTCAGTTCGTATCCTCCATTCTAGTTCAACTGTTGTTTTTATTATTAAAAAAGTATTCTTTTAAGTTGTATAATTAAACTATTAATGAGAAATATTTTCAAAACACAGAAACTTCCATGATAACATCATTTTGAAGTTGTTTTCTCTCCTTCCAAATGATAGATCCTTGTCAGGGTAGGTCACTCCTTGTTTGCTGCTTCCTGTTCCAGCTGTTCAAAATGTTTTCTTTTCGGTTTAGATAAATTACCAGTTCTGGGAATCCTGTGGTAGTGAGAAAGAGGACAGCCAGTGGATTTGCCCCCCACCCCCTTTTAAGGCTGTAGAAGCCAGGAAAAATTGGCTGCTCTCAACAAGAGGTCTATGTGTGCATGCACACATGATGAATATGCTCTCTACTGATTGTAGCACATTTGTAGTGGCTATTTACCTTACCTCTTTGTTATTACAGCAGGAATTCTGGCTGACCGTCATTGGTTTAGTGCAGGGATTCTCAACCTTTTCGAGTTTGCGGCTGGGTTATGCTCCCTCAAACAGTTAAGGGGGCTGGATTGGTTGTCCCCCCACTGTTTACGGCCGTCATAAACGTGTTTACGAAGGCCGCAGACTCATTTACGGCTGTCAAAGACACATTTACAAAGGCCGCGGACTCATTTGCAGCTGCCATAAATGCTTTTACGAAGGCCACGGACTCATTTACGGCTGTCATTAACACATTTACGACAGTTGTAAATGAGTCCACAGCCGATTCTAGCAGCAATGGTGGTGACAGCAGCTGGAGCGAGGCTGGGGGCCGGATTATTTGGCACTGTGGGCCATAGGTTGAGAACCGCTGGTTTAGTAATCTAAGACTATGTTGCAGCTCTTTCGGGGGAAATGTATTATTCCGCATTTGAAGCAACTGTTTATTTCTTCCATCTAACTCTTAATTTATTTTTCTCTTTAAATGAACAGCAGCAGCAAAAGATGTCTAGTCATCATGGTTGCAAATGCGGTACATTTTTCCGTGGTTACTTTGTCTGACTCTCAGACGTTAAGCAATGGCACTTAAAATTGCCTACCTCACCGGGCACAAGCTCAGGAGAAATGCACATGTAACTCCTTTTGAAAAGGTGTGCAGAACAGTACTGTGAACAGTGAACAGATAGTAAGTGCTATGTATCTTGAAGACAAGGAGCACAGTCAGGCCTCTCTTTAAATTGGGTGGGGAATATGTTGTTTATACAAGGGACTGTAGTGGTTCAATGGTTAAGACGCTGACTGGAAGGCGGCAGATCAGCAGTTTGATACCCGAGTACTGCACAATGGAATGAGCCTCTGTCTCAGTCCCAGCTCCTGCCAACCTAGTACAGTAAAACCTCGCATAAAGAGTGCCTCGCTTAGAGAGTAACTCGCTTAAAGAGCAGAATTTTCTCTGAATGGTTGCCTCACTTAACAAATACAGTAAAACCAATCAAAAACTCGCTTAACAAATAAATCGGGTTTCACAATCCCCACCCTGCCCAGAAGTCACAATTGGTCACTTACAATGGTGTTTCGCTTAATGAACAATCCCGTGGAACGCGTGATGCTCCTTAAGGTACCACTGTAGTTTAAAAGCAAGTAAATAAATAGGGACCACTTTGGTGGGAAGGCAAACAGCGTTCCATGCACTCCGGTGTCTAGGCACGCCTGCCACATGTCCACGGAAATGTCTGCAGATGCAGACAGTGCTGGCTGTTCAGCTATAAACAGAAATGAGCACTGAATCCTAAGAGTCAGATGCGACTGGCTTTCAAGCAAGGGTGACCTTTACCTATATTGTTCATTTGCACAGTCGAATCTGACCCAGGGCCCTCTGTCATCCTCCAGAGTGCCCAGATCTACGCCCACTGTATCAACGATGCTGTCTAACCATCTCATCCTCTGCTACCCCTTTCTCCATGAGGCCTTCTCCAGTGAGTCCTCTCTTCTCATTTGGTGGCCAAAGTACTTGAGCTTCAGTTTCAGTATTTGTCTTTCCAAGGAGCAATCAGGGTTGATTTTCTTTAGGATTGGCTGATTTGATCTCCTTGGGACTCTCAAACGTCTACTCCAGCACCACAGTTGAAAGGCATCTGTCCTTCTGTGCTCAGCGCTCACAGCCACACTTTACTACTGGGAAGACCATCACTTTAACTTTGTGGACTTATGTTGGCAGGATGATGTCTCTACTTTTTATTCTGCTGCCTAGGTTTGGCACAGCTTGCCTCCCAATAAGTAAGTGTCTTTTTATTTCATAGCTGCAGTTACCGTCTGCAGTGATCTTAGATCCCAAGGAGGTAAAATCTGTCACTGCTTCCATTTCTTTCCCTTATGTTTGCCAGGGAGTGATGGGGACAGATGGGTTTTTTTTATGTTGAGTCTCAAGCCAGATTTTGCACTCTCCTCTTTTACCCTCATCAAGAGGCTCTTTAGATCCTCATCACTTTCTGCCATTAGGGCAGAGTAGGTTTCCCTTGCTCAAAAGCCAGTCATATCTGACTCTAGGGGTCAGTGCTCATCTCTGTTTCAAAGCCGAAGAGCCAGTGTTGTCTGCTTCTGCAGACATTTCCGTGGTCATGTGGCAGGCATGACGAGACACCAGAGCACATGGAACGCTGTTACCTTCCCACCGAAGTGTTCCCTATTTATCTACTTCCAATTTCTTGCTTTCAAACTGCTAGGTTGGCAGGAGCTGGGACAAAGACGGGAGCTCATTCCGTCCTGCAGTACTCGGGAATTGAACTGGTGATCTTCTGCCTCCCAGTCAGCATCTTAACCATATGACCCAACAAATTCTGGATTACAATTTGCATAAACTCATGCCAGCATAACAGGAGATGATGGAAGTTGCAGTCTTTTATTTGGAGAGTCACATGCTACTCATCCCTGTTCTAATTTAGAACAAACACACACATGCACAGAATTGGAAGTACAGTACTGGTTGTTGCCCATATCTGTGCAGCTCACCACTAGAGGCCACTGTCTGCGATGTAAAATATAGGGCTCATTGTTATACGTGGTTTCAGGTATTCACACTAGGTCTCAGAATGTATTCCCCACGGATACACTGCAGAGACTTGTATAGATTAGTATTTCATATAATTTTTTTGGAATAGTAGCCATGTTAGTCTGCGTTTCAGGCATATCAGAGAATAAACAAAACAAAAACAAAAATACTGTATAGCAGTTAGTTTTTAAAGTGCTACAGTGTTTTTGGTTTGTTTATTCTCTGATATTTCATATAAATACATTATATATTGCAGAATAAATATCAAGGCAAAACAGACATGGACTTTAAGTTCTTGTGCTTCTTCTACTGGAGGTTTAGTGTCAACATCAGTAGTTTGACTTGGAATTTGGCACTCTCAACCATGATGTTGTTTTCCATCCAAACAAATTTTCAAGGTTCCTTAGCTGATAAATTCTTCTCTGACCAAGATACCTAGTAGTATATAATGGGAAAAAAATACAGAGTGTTACAGCTGATCATCCAGGGTAAAATAAATGCAGGGGAAATTGCAGGAATAATAATAATATATTGGCTAAAGATCTAGTGTTGTTTCAAACCTCTAACATTTTTTCAGCTAAAAAATTCTTTCTTGTTCCTATATTTATTTTATCATGTATAATGAGTGGTAACAATTTGTATTTTTGTTTCTAATTCTATGAACAATATATTTCAGCTTTCTCCATTTCTATATTCTATCATTTCTTGATCTTTATTCATTTATCTTAGTACTTTGTTTGTCACCCTCTCACTCCACAAAATTCTTAGCACACAGTGGTAAACCCACAGTTGATGCTAACCCAGTGATTTGGGTACAGTATCTGGTTATGGAATCAGAAGCCAGGAGTTTGAGTCTTCTCTGTATTTTCTGAGGGGAAAGCAAGCCTGCAAGTCCTATAGAACAGGGGTTCCCAACCTACGGCCCATGGGTCGGATCCGGCCCATGGCACCATTTCATGTGGCTTGCCGCCACATCCGGAACTGGAAGTGGGCACATTTATGACAGCCATAAAATGCGGCTGTGCATGCGTAAATGCATTTAAGTTAGCCGTAAATGTGCCCATGGCTGTCATAAACGTGGAAGCAGGCGCATTTACTTCCACTTCTTGGGGGCAAGGTTTGGCCCGCTCAGCTGTCAGGCCCATGGCATAAAAGGATTGGGAACCCTTGCTCTAGAAAAAGGAAACGGGAAACCATTCCTGTGTTTTCTCTGCCTAGAAGACTTTGGAAAGGGTAATCATAAGCCAGAAATGACCTGATACATACAATTATTATCATTATTAACAATATGATATTTTTGTTTGTTGTATGTCATAATTCAAGGGAGACTGGGCAGCTAGCTTGTTCATAATACAATATTAAAGAAGTTAAGTTCATTAAGTTGTTGCCTTGAAAATTATAGCTATTTCAGATACTGTATAGTAAAATTGCTGATCCACGAAACACTGGAAGATTTAAATAGCTGGAAACCTGCATACAGGTTTAGAATTCCCATGCAACCGATTTTAAAATATGAGACAAAAATGCTTAGGGAAATGCAAAATATATAATTCCTACCTTTGTGGAATACATTCCCTCTTGTTGAGAAGTAGGCTTGCATATCCATCCCAGTGGAAATGTGATATTTGCAAGGACAGGATTTTTGAGATTGGGATTTGACCGCTGTTTACTGTTCCTAATTTTGGAACACGTTGCCTTGTGATCTTTGCAGCTACTTTCTCTCCACAGAGTTCCCTCTATTGCTGACCAACTTGCTGTTGTATTTGTTCCTCCACTGTAAGAAATTACTTTGCAATATCCCTTCTCCTTTCCTTCTGTTTTCTCCTACTTTTCATTCTTTTCTCATGCTAGCATAGCGCCTTGGTAGTGATCACTCTGGAAGCCAAAAGGAGACTAAATGTTTGCTTAGTCTGACTCAGTGTGATCCTTGGTGTGTGTCATCTTTTCTCTCCCTTAGCTCTTGGAATATGTGGGGAAGGGGAAGAGCATCATTGACGTCGGCCTAGCACAAGCTCGACAACCCCTGAGCACCAGGAGTCACTACTTTGAGGTGGAAATTGTAGATCCAGGAGAAAAATGCTACATCGCGCTGGGCCTGGCACGCAAGGTAAACAAATAAACTTGAGCAAGAGCATTGTTCCTCTCCACCCTAGTCCCACTCACGTTACAGTCTCCCCTCAGGAGCATTTCTTCCTGTAGTGCTGACCCAGAAGGCTGAGTAAGGATGACAAAACTGTGAATCTGAGAGAGACTTCTTGGGGTCTTCTCCAGGTCCTTGGTACTCTGACTTTTGAGGGTTACACTTGAATATGCGTCTATCTTTTCTTTTTACATATGAAAATAAAGGAGAGGACTTGTTGCTGAAATTTTTAAGATGGTAGCAAACCTTCTCCTCGTCTTCCTTCAAGTGCTGTATCTGATTCTGAATACAGTATTGCCTATCATCATGGCATCCTTCAGCCATGAAGATTGTCCTTGGGAACCATATGATGCAGTGGCCTTCCGTTTGCCTTCTGCATCGGTGCGTGACACCCATACCACTTTCTGGCCCTGAGCCCTTGTGGCACACAAAAGTCCTCCTCAGTCCCAGGCTGATGAAGCTACTGCTCTCCATCAAGATGGATTCAAGTGGGATTTCATCCACTTGGGGACCATCTCTCTTCTCTGTGGACTTCACCACCCAAGGCTGGTGGTTAGGTTAGTTAATTGCAGCCTGACAATTAGTGTTGAGTCGCTAGCTGTATGGTCTATTCCGTTACCTGGCAGACTCCCCATAAAAACATATGAACAAGTTGCGTAGAGAGCTCATGCTTTGATATTAAATAAAGCCATAGTTTTCAAAGGCTTCTAGTTATCTGGCACCCATACTGATGTTGCAGCTGTCACCATCATATTGAATTTAACAGTGGAGGTCTGTAGAAGTTCATTGTTGTTTCCAAAAGCAGTTCAGAGGCCTTACACACAGCAGACAACCCATTGCCAGTCCTTGCCTTCTATGTTCCAGGTGCTTCATAGGATCCATTGCAAGTAGGTTCCATGAGGTGGTTGTAAGATCTAGGATAACCCTAAGCTTAACCAGTGATAATTCATTGGACGGCTTAATGTTTATCTCACTTCGGGACAATTGGGTCAACTTTTCATTAGGGTGTCTGTCACTGTGGAATGCCACTATTAACCAGTTCTCTGGTTACTGCTGTGGTTGCATCACTCTACATTGGATCCTTCTGTTGGGGGCAGGCAAGATAGAAATAAAAACATAAACAGATAAACGTCCATCCTCGAGTGGTAAAACTGAAGTTTGACCATAGGACTAGTTACTAAAAATCAGTATTACCTTTCAGGGGTTATTCCTGAGTTCCTCTCCTCTTTGGGATGTTACTTTTAACAACATGTAACATCCAATAATTGATGAGGAAGTAATTTTACTTTTACATTTCCCTGTGAATGTATCCATATAGCAATGGAATATACTCAAATACAAGCTGACCCAAATATAAGCCGAGGTACCTATTTGACCCGAAAACCCAGGAAGACAAATTGATCCGAATATAAGCCGAGGGTGGGAAATTCAGCAGCTGCTAGTGAGTTTCGATAATCAAAATACATGAAAATATGGTATAATGAATTAAATTGTTGGTGTGTCTCAATCCAACGCGGTCCTGGGATCCTTATGGTTACTGACCCAAGTATAAGCCATTTCCCCTTTTGGGGGCTCATTTTTGGGACTAAAAAACTAGGCTTATACTTGAGTATATACAGTATGTCTCCAAAAGAGAGCTTTAACTCTCTTTGCTGTAAACAAAGTTCTTATATGTAACTTTGGTAAAGAGTTTGGGGTAGATATTTCCAGGATAGTTGAAGGTCAACACCTGTCAAGAAGCCCAAGTCAAGAATATCTTCGGGTCTATCCCAACCTTAGGAATTTAGTCTCTTGTTAGCCACATCCATGCTTCATTGTTCCACGTTCACATTCTACCCTGATTTTTTTCTGAGCCTGGCTTGTTTATTATTGCTAAATTCCAGATAACAAATTAGAAACAGGCAGGGCTGTACATTTGATCTGGATTGGCGTCTGTCCTTCTTCCTTCCCTGTCAGCTGCAGACATCTGGTTTGGTTGCTTGCCTCCACATATGGCCTGGATCCACGTGGCCTTGAGACAAGTCCAGTCTGTTTCCTCTTCCCAGCAGTCGCATGGGATCCTATAAACAAACAAACAAACAAACAACAACCCTCAGATTAACCTCCTTTCACCCCTCCTTCAAGGTTCTGTTGTTGCTGGAGGAAAACCTGTCCCTAAATGATTTGGTGGTTTTTTTATTTGGGGGTGGAGAGGTTTGTCAGTGAGAAAGGCATGCCTTATGACCGTGATGGTGAACGTTGGCACTTTAGGTGTTCTTGGACTTCAGTTCCCAGAAGTCCAAGCCAGCATTTTTACTGATCAGGGTTTCTGGGAATTGAAGTTCAAGAACAGCTGGGATGCCAAGGTTCGCCATCACTGCCCTGTGAGAAATTGCTTTATAAGGTGACTAGTTCCCACACTGAGTATGGGTTGTAGACCACAGTGTGCAGTGACAGACAAATAAATGCACTTGAACCTGGGCTGTTGTTTAAACTGAGCTAAATTTATCTTCCTGAATTAAAACTCGGGCTGCACCATTCCTGCCTCAGGAAAGGCTTAGATCAGAGTGCCGAGAGTTAATCCTACACACAGAGGAAAGCGTTGCTCTCTCCCTGCCTTTGCCCATGGCTGTCCTGTCTGAGCCTGCTGTCTTATTTGAAGGAAGTCAGCCCCAGAGCAGTGACTCATGCAGAGATATAACAGCCAGCCAATTCTGCAACATTTCTGTATTAGGAACAATAAAAGGATCAATAAAAAGGCTCTGGTTGCAGTAAATACAGCTCGATACTCAAGTGGAGAATCTTGAAAAGAACTGAAGTTTGGGCAGGCTGTTACACATGTAGAGGCTTCTACCTTTGGCAGTTTTATTCTCCTTTATGAACACAAGGGTGTTCTGGCTCCATTGACGAATTAATGCCCTAAATCAGTGGTGGTGAACTTTTTAGAGACCGAGTGACCAAACTGCAACCCAAAACCCAGTTACTTATCGCAAAATGGCAACATGCAGGGTTAACTCTGGGTGGGGGGGGGGAGGAAGTGCTCCCATTGGGCAGCTGGGCAGAGGAGCAGGATGAATTCTGTGCTGGGGGGAGGGAGAAAGTGTTCCCATTGGGCAGTGGGGTGAATTCCCTGCTGGGGGAAGGAGGAAGTGCTTTCATTGGGCTGATAGGCAGAGGGGCGGGGCAAAGTCTGCTGGAGCAATGACATGTGTGCCCACGGAGAGGGCTTTGAGTGCCCCCTCAGGCACGCGTGCCATAGGTTCACCACCAGTGCCTTAAATTAATAAATGTCAGCTTTATAGCTGTTGTATGTTTTAAAACTGTGGTTATGATGCTGAACTTGATGACTGGAAGGTCGGCAGGTCAGCAGTTTGAGACCTGAGTGCTGTATGACGGAGTGAGCTTCCGTCTCTGTCCCAGCTCCTGCCATCCTAGCAGTTCGAAAGCAAGAAATTGCAAGTAGATAAATAGGGACCACTTTGGTGGGAAGGTAAACAGCATTCCGTGCAATCCGGTGTCTAGTCGTGCCTGCCACCTGTTCATGAAAATGTTTACAGATGCAGACAATGCTGGCTCTTTGGCTATAAACAGAGATGAGCACTGAACTCTAGAGTTGGTATATGACTGGCTTTCGAGCAAAGGCAAGCTATGTTTTAAAATATATTCAATATATAAATATATATTTTAATATTTAATATATATAAAACATAATATTGATTGACCGGAACATGTTTTTTTAAGTTAGGCTCCCTAAATCTGCCAGTATTGCACATCCTTCACTTCTTTAACACTCCCTGTTTCTAGGGCAGTGAGAAGCGGGAGTACCAGAGCCAGCAGGAGAAAGTTGCTCTGTATTTCTAGGAACTCGAGAAAGCATGGCTGAGTCATCCTAGTTGAGTGCCCGGCTGGCTGGCTGGCTCCTAGTGTGCTTTGACAGCTTGTAAAAGCCTTTCCCTCCCCCCCTCCTCCTCTTCCCACATCTGGACTGGGGATTTGTGGCATTTAATCCCTGGGGAGTTAACCGTCTCTTCCTCAATCAAAGTTCCCCAAACCATGGGCTCCCATCCATTTAAACCTCACAGCCTTTTCCAGTGATCACGTGGGAAGAGAAGGGGAAACAATTTGTCACAGCTCCAGGTGCCGAACTTTAACTAGAAATAGAGCCTTCTCGGTGGTGGCACCAACACTGTGGAACAACTCTACCAGTGGAGTTGCGCCAGGCTTTATCACTGGCTATCTTTAAATTAAAGAGAAAACTCTCTTGTTCAAGGAGGCCTTTCAGGATGTTGTCCCTTTAGCTATAAATTAGTCAGGCAAGTTGATCCCCTATGCTTGGGGTGCCCAGACTATGCCCAGATCCCGGATGCGGCCCCCGATACCAATTCATCTGGCCCACGAAGCCCCCGTTGCTCCTGGAAGCGGAAGTAAAGTGCGTCTGTATGGGTGCATTTTACGCCCACTTCCAGGAGCGACGAAGGCTTCATGGGCCAGATGAATTGGTATCAGGGGCTGCATCCAGCTCCCGGGTTGTAGTGACCAGCTCCCTGAACCATGTGACTGGCCTGCGGCCTGAAATGTTTGAGCCCTATGCCCTATGCCCTCAGACGCCAGTTACTGTATTTATTTATTTATTTATTTATTTTATTTTGAGTTGTTGTTGTTGTTGTTGTTGTTGTTGTTGTTGTTGTTGTTGTTGTTGTTGTTGTTGTTGTTGTTCTTCTTCTTCTTCTTCTTCTTCTTCTTCTTCTTCTTCTTCTTCTTCTTATTATTATTATTATTATTATTATTATTATTATTATTATTATTATTATTATTATTATTATTATTATTATTATTATTGCTGCCCCCTCGCTGAAGCGACACTGGGCGGCTCACAATCACAATAAAACATCCAAATATAAAAACATCCCCTAAACAGTAAAACCACAACATTTTATGTTTTAAAAACCCATTAAAATACCCTCCCAGAAATCCCCGTAAGTTAAAACTGAAAGACCCGGACGACCATCGTCTTTGTCGGTTGTCTGTTTTGATTTGTTGTGCGTTCTGTCATGTTAATAGATACAGTATCTGCTTGTACACTGCTCAGAGTGGAATAGAAATGGAATAAACAAACAAATAAAATCTCCGCATTTGGTAGCTTGAGAGTGAACTTTGTCGCTTCAGAATAGGAAACATACCCTCTTCAGTAGAAATTCCTTTTAAAACAATAGTTACAGCTTGGCACTTTTCTGTCACAAGGAGGGCAGGTGATTGAACAATGGTGCTGTAAGATCTACTTTCTTCTCTTTTTCTTTTTGACCCAGGACTATCCGAAAAACCGACATCCTGGCTGGAGCCGGGGATCTGTGGCCTACCATGCAGGTGAGTTACCCAAAAGTTATGCCTAGGGCAAAGTAGGGGGAGGAAACCCCATTTGTTGTGTTCTGTGTATAGACCATAGGGCTTTTCCTTTTTGTTCACATAGTTAAATTAATATGATTTTGATTCCCAATGTGAGGTATGGAAGGAAATTTATCGACAGTCCTGGTTGAAATTGCCAAGGTTTAGGAGATGGTCTTGGACTCCCAGGTAGACTGGCTTCACAGCCAAGGTTTTTGCAGGTCTAAAGAAAACCAGTCATAGCTGAAGAGTGTAGTGTTGGGGAAAAGATCTTCAGCTGCTGTATCCATTCCTTTTGTATTTGTGATTGGAATGGTTGAAGTGTAGATTTCTGTTCTTATCGTTTTCAGTGTACACTTTATGGGTGGAGATAGAATCTGGATCTGAGTTAATTATTGTCGATGCCAGGGTGAGATGTATATATCCCTGATCCTAGCAAGATGGGGGGATGGCTATAGTGGCAATGAGTTGTTTGCGTATGTTTGTGGAGGGGGTGAAATCCAAAGATGCTGGTAAAACGTTTTTTAAATCCAGTGCTTTTTGAACCTTATAGATGCTTCCTAAAGAGAATGTTGTGTAACATATCACAAATGTGTTTTCTAAGACTTTTGCACTACATAACTTAATCGTGGCTTGATTTCTTTGAACAGATTTTGAAATGCTTATTGCATTTAAAAGTAGTACTGTACAACCGTCTTCTAGTAAAACATTGGTTTTGCAAAGTATGCTAAATTTGAAATGATAAATTTCTTTGCAAACCAAGATTATCCATTCTGTCTGCATTTGACCAGTAACAAAATGTCACAGTGCGAGGTCCCCTGTCCCGCAGACAAGACAACTGTTACCCTGTTATGGTTCCCCCGCTTGGATTTTCCACCCTATCTAGCCCCACCTTGGTAGCTTGACTTCTGTGCTTAATGCGCAGGTTGGGTCTTACTGGACTGTTTCCACTGACAGCTTGATTTGTTAAGCTTTCCTCCCCCAGTTTTGTCTCTATATATTTTGTGAGGTTTTTAATTTTGCAGACTTTGGGATTCTGTCCTGCTGCAGCTTGTTAATGTCTGCCACTCTTCAGAAGGTTGACACTGGTGGTGCAGTGGTTAAATTGCTGTACTGTAGCCCAAAGGTTTTGAGTCCGATCCTGACAGGGATCAAAGTTGACTCACCCTTCCATTCTTCCAAGGTTGGTAAAATGAGTACCCTGCATGTTGGGGGCAAAAATGCCAATTACCTTGTAAACCGCCCAGAGAGTGCACTAAGAACTATTGGGCAGTACTGTATATAAGTGTCAGTGTAATTACTGTTGCTACTAGGAGGGATTTGCTGTTAATATATAACCAGAGGTAAGGAATGTGTATAAAGCAAAGTAAAAAACTACATTTTGAATAGAGTTAGCAAATCATGAATTGTACTGACCATCTACACCAGGCATGTCCAAACTATTCCCCATGGGCCAGATATTGCTCCCAAAGGCATTCAATTAGGCCCATGACACCCTTGCCAAACCAGGAAGTAAATATGGATGCTTCTGTGCATCCACGAAAAGTGGCCATTTTACTTCCTGGTTTGGCATGGATGCTTCTGTGAAGTAAAATGGCTGCTTTCAAGCATGCGCAGAAGCATCCGCACCAAACCAGGAAGTAAAATGGCCATGCATGTGCAAACATGCCCTGTTCCAGGGCGTGGTCTGGCCTGCTCAGCTGTTCTGGGGGCAAAATGTTGCTAAGGTAATTGATTCACCTCACCATCCTCTTGGCTTGCAGATGAGAGGAGTAATTAGACTCATTACAATGAAATGTTGTTTGCCTTTTAATAGGAAAGAAGGTCCCCAAGGAAGAGTCTCTGTTACTAGAAGTGCTCAAGATGCATAGGAGTATAGGACATTGTTTCTTTAAACTTCTTATCCTCAAGGCATTCTTTCAATGTCAACTGTGAGTTATGTCCTATGTTGCACTTTCAGTTCACAGGGAGTTCAGGCGCAAGCCTACGTATTACCTTACATGAACTGAGGCCATGCGCTGGCTAGAACATGTCTTATCCCTCCTTCACATCAGCACCTCGCACGAGACAGAACAAAAGTGGTGATGGCTGTAAAAGCTGTCTTTAACTTGGCCAGTATGCTGTTCTCAGTCTTCCCTCTTGAAAGATCTTCTTGAAAATCTTGGTTAGGAATCCCATTTTAAAAGCTTCCTGATTAATGGAAATATTTTCCATCAACATTTCAGATTTTTCCCAACCTTTTGTTTCAACCTTATTCTTGGCCAGGCTTCAGCACAGCTGGGAGTGTCTTTTACCCCACCATCACTTTCAGTTCCATTCCGCACCATGCCCTCCTCGTGACTGTTCCCGTCCTCTTGACTTGGCACTTTTCCTCTCTGGCGAGGTTAGTCTGGCTCTTTCCAGAGCTCAATGCCAAAAGAAGTTTGGGAGATGTGTTGAGAGTTTAGTCCAAGCGTCGGCTGGTTCCCAAGATGGCCTCCTCCTTATCTTACTGTTTTTGTGTTGACATCTCTTGAAGTAACTGGGATGCTAGGCCAGCGTTACTGGTTGGATGTGCTTGTCAACAACTGGTGCCATGTCAGCAAAGAAATGAGTAGCGGGGCATTGGAGCTGGCATTAGACACACTTTTGTCCATGCATAGTACTTTCCCTGAGGCATTTGGGAAGTAATTTTAAAAAAGGCAACTACAGTAATACCTTGGATAACATTTGCATCAGATAACACTACAACCACATAACGTTAAGCAGTCTGGAGAAAAAAATTGCATAACGTTAAATCCAATGGGATGCACTAAAGCCTGTGCCAGTTACAATGTATCTCTATGGAGTTTTAACATTATCCGATGCATCCCATAGGATTTTAACGTTATCCGATGCATACATCGGATAACATTAAAAATCGGATAACACTAAGACTTGTGGAACCAAGTTTTAGCGTTATCCGAGGTTTTACTGTACCTGTATTCTGTTAGGTGTTGCAGCACACCAGCATTGAACAGACCATGGTTAGAAGTTTCCCTGACTCTCCACTTCTTGGTAACACGCGGACATCATTGCTGCCATCCTCTACATATCCTTCAAGGATATGTCTCAGGCTGCTAAAGATCCATATGAGATCTTTAACAGAACTTAAGCCAGGGGTTCCCAACCTTTTCAAGTCAGGGCCCCGGTCACACCCTTTGAGTCAGCTTCGAGGACCAGATGGACATTTTGCACTGCCTGCATGATGGGGGTGGCCATTTTGTACCAACATCTTCAAAGGGGTGGCCATTTTGTTTTTCAAATGCCCTTGGAAGGGAAGGGAGGCAACATGAAATGGTGCCGCAGGCTGGATCCGGCCCGCAGGCCTTAGGTTGGGAACCCCTGACTTAAGCAAACTGGTGAAGTGCCGTGTTTGGAATGAACTTGTGGGTGCTTTTACCTAAAGAATAATTTATAGACTCTGAAAAAAACAGTGGATTAAAAAAACTGATATTGGAAAGGAGCAAATAAATAAATAAATAGTTAAAACCTACACGAGACACTAAGACTCCACCTATCATATACACATTTAATTCAGTGCTTTTAATACTAAAGGCTTGAAACCCAAAATAAAAACTTTTAAAATAAAAAGGGGCAAATCCTTGCTGTTGGTCTTCTTAGATCTCGTTGATATTGTCGACCACTGTATCCTCCTGGACAGACTTTTGGGAATTGGGTATTAATGACCGGGCATTGTCTTGGCTCCAGTCCTTTCTTGGGGGATTTGTCCAGAGGATACAGCTAGGGGAGGAGTTCTTGTATCCCTGGGTACCACAATATGGAGTGCCCCAGGATTCAGTGTCCATGTTAGACAACTGGGAGACGTTATCAGGAGATTTGGAGTTCACTGTCATCAATATTCGGATGATATGCACCTCTGTCTCTCCTGAAGAGTGGCCTGGAGGAGTCAGGGAATAGATGGAGAGCAATAAGCTGAATCCTGACAAGATGAAGGTCATGCTTCTTGAGGGTATCTAATCACAGGTTGGGAGAACTTCCCTCAAACTGAAGGGTGTTGCTCTGCCATTAAAGGAGAGAGGGCATTTGTAATATGGGTGTTCTACTTCATCCAACTCTTATCCATGGAGGATTAGGTTTCATCAGTGGTCAAGTCCACTTTTTACCAATTGTGACGCTTTGCCCAGATCCACCCATTCCTGGATAGGTGGTCCCTGATAACACCGACTTATGCAATGGTAATCTCCAAGAATGACTACTGCAATGCTTTTTACCTGAGGCTATCCTCAAGGTTGGTATTGAGACTTCAGAGGAAACTATGCAGCTGCCAGACTGAACACAAGCTTAGGTCTTTATGGCCACATTAACCCAGTTCTGGCTAGTTTGCATTAGTTACCCATTGTCTACCATATCAGATTGAAGGTGTTGGTTATAACTCATAAAGCCCTAAATCAGGTGTTCACAACCTTTTCAAGCTGGGGGCTGGGTCACGCTCTCTCAGTCAGCTATGAGGCCATTTTGCGTTGCCTGCATGATGGGAATGGTCATTTTGTCCCAACAGCTTCAAATGGATCACCATTTTGTTTCTCGAATGCCCTTGGAAGGGTGGGGGCCCACATGAAATGGCCAGCGGGCCTTAGGTTGGGAACTCGTACCCTAAATAGTTTAGGAATATGCTACCCAGAGCACTCATCAGCTTACATTATAAATAGTCACTTATAAAGATGTAAACAAATATGTGACTATGGAAGAGTGTTTTCTGCTATAGCCCCCCCCCCCCTTATAAAATACTTTATTGTATGAAATAAGATCAACTACTTCTTTAACTGCCTTTAGGAAACAACTAAAAATTATCTTTTCCATCAAACTTTTTCATCTGATTACTCTCATTAATAAATAACTTCTATAATATTGGTCTTTACTGTTAAATAGACATTTTGTAATATCCCATTAAATAGACATTTTTAACATTTTTAAATATTTGGGTAATTTGAACATACAGTAGCCATCTGGGTGGGTATATTTATTTAATTGCTTGTGCAGGTATTTGTTAATTTTTTTTGGATTTATTGTATAGTTATGTTTGTTATTTGTTTATTATTTAATGTTTGTTGTTTTTTTGTATACTTTTGCTGGTTTTTGTAA
Source organism: Furcifer pardalis (assembly GCA_030440675.1). Classification (NCBI taxonomy): domain Eukaryota; kingdom Metazoa; phylum Chordata; class Lepidosauria; order Squamata; family Chamaeleonidae; genus Furcifer; species Furcifer pardalis. Next base: position 26,450,179 of record CP126893.1, read on the forward strand.
TGTTGTGAGCTACCTTTTTTGTTGTTCAGTCGCACAGTCGATTTCGACCCTTTGCCACTCCATGGACCATTGTCCTCCAGGCATCGCTGTCCTCCACCATCCTCCTCAACCTGCCCAGCTTTGTGCCCATTGTGTCTACAATACCATCTAACCATCTCATATTTGGCTGTCCCCTTCTTCTTTTGCCTAATTGTGGTGGCATACAAATTCAATGAATGAATGAATTGATGAATGAATGAAAACAGTATCCAAAAGCTACATCTTTTACAACAGGGGTTCTCAAGGTTTCTATGCCACAGGGCAGACAACTCCCCCTCAGACAGCTGAGCTGGCTGGACATATGGTTCCCCCCTGCTGGCGTGTGTGTTTGCACATGTGCGTGCGCTTCTGCTTCTGGGGTTGTTGCCGCGGGCTGGATGGAACTGCATCGGGCTGGGGCCAGCCCACAGGCCATAGGTTGTGAACCCCTGTTTTAGGATGTTGAATTCTCCACTTTTAACATTTCCTGTACAGGTACTTTCAAAGAGTGGTAGATTGCTTACAATTCTCACAATCAGAAAGAATGTGAAAGGTATAAGTGGCATAGTCCCATTTTCCCAGTCTTTTTGTGTGTGGACCCCCCCCCCTTGAAATCAAGAGGGGTGAGGATGAGGAAAGATATATGTAATATAAAATCTAAACATACTGTTTTAGCCAGAATCTAGTTAGAAGTTTTCTATGAGTATAAGGCCATTTGTATTTTCTTGACTTCCTGTTGCACAGCTAGTCACACAATCAGTTGCAAAACCAAATGATGTGTGATGGACTGCTGGGAAAACAGCTCATGTCTTTAGCGAGATGAGATTGTCCTTAAATGGTCAGGTAAGCCAACCTGTTTCAACAAGTTCTGGCCATAAAAATGCGGCATTTGTAATTTATCATATAAGATTTTAGTACTTTGCACATATACAAAACTGAAAAATTGACTATCATTAGCAGTAATAGCAATCACTCTTACATAACACAGCACAGTGCTTAAAGCACTCTTTGGATAGGTCACAAGATAATTTTAGCATTTTGCCCCCAGCCCAGCATGCTTGGTATTCATTGTCTGTACTTTGAAAAGATGGAAGGCTGAGTCAACCTTGAGCCTGTCAGAATCAAACTCATATTGTGAGCAGAGTTTGGGCAGCCTGTTTACTGCACTATGAGGTCTCTGTTGTCTGATACGTGTGAGATTCTGAATATACCCTGTACTACAGAGGGTGCCAGATTGCTGTATCCTGTGACATATAAGCACATGTTTTGCTGTTCTGGTGAAATGGATAGTGTGACAGGCTAGACCACAGTTCAAATCCCCACTGTGCCATGGAAACTTGTTGGAGAAGAGTTGCTGGTAAAACTACTCCTTAACTATCTCAGGACTTTCAAGGTAAGTGAGATATCTAAGGAGTAGTTATACCAGTTCCAAAGTCCAATAAGGGTAGCTATAAATCAGTTCCAACCTAACAGCACATAACTACATAACCTTTTAGTTTTAGCCACCTGAGAAAAATGAATTCCAAGATCACAAATGTTGCAATATACAGTCTTCTTCTTTGCTTCCTCTTCTACCCCATCTGGTGACAAGGAAGTAAATATACAACATAAAGTTTATTACAATTTGGACAAACAGCTTTCTTTTGTTACTGTCTCTACCACATAGAAACAAAAGTTACCAAAGGAAACTTAAGGAAACATTTCCTCTGATATTTTCACAAGACCCACTGGAGAACTTGAAAATTTATCATGGGGGAAATAAGGAGAAGAGTCTTGTTCCTAACTTTCTTTGTCCCTCCCCAGACCTTCACATATCTACGCACAATGTTGTTTGTGCTTGCTATAAAAATGAGACAAAACAGATAAAGGCCTGGTACTTTGGCAGCTATACGCATTTCCATGGGAAGCCTGCCTTACCATTTAAGATCCACTGCTGTAAGCCAAAATCAAAACAGTTGCTTTTTACCTTAGATATGAGCGGAGGTAAAGAATATTCTGACCTTACTGCATGGCCTCAGCTGACATTGTTTTATTTTTTTTATTTCAAACATTTATATTCTGCCCCACTGGGCACCATACTACCATAAAAACATGAAACAGTAGTGAATCAATACATCGAGCATAGTCCACAGGTGTCAGAGCAGCATTAAAACAGTTAGGAGAGGTACCCAATCCACCAATCCATCTCCACAAAAATGTGCAGCAATTAAATAGAGTGATAATGTACATATTAAGAGAGGAAGGCTACACGAAACAACGTTTTCAAGGCTTTCCAAAATGCCAGCAAATTTGAGCTAGATCTACTTGCTGCTGGCAATTCCTTCCAAAGCCTAGAGGCTACAGCAGAAAGTGCTCTGGATCTGGTCACCTGCTTTCTTGCCTCCTTAGGGGTGACCAACCGAAATTTAAACATTTGGGTCAGTGGTGGGATGTCAAAATTTTTACTACCCCGGCATGATGTCATCACAGTGTGGGCGGAGCTAACGTCATGATGTCGTGGGCAGAGCCAAAGAAAAATAATAATTTAAAAATAAAATAAAAATAAGCGCGCACACACACACCCCTCAACCCACCTACCCCCACCCCACACAACACAAACCAGTAAAATAAATAAATAAATAAATAAATAAATAAAATTAAAATTAAAATAAAATTAAATAAATAAATAAATAAATAAATAAATAAATAAAATTAAAATACACCCACCCACCCACCCCAAACACAAATCAACCAGAGCTTTTAAACCAGAGCTTAAAGCTTATTCTGGATAATCTTTCTCACACTAGGTCAGATGGAAGGAACTACAGGATGAACTCACCACAAGATGGCTTCATTTTGCCTTTTTTCAACTTTTCAACAGTTAAAGAAGTTAGGTACTAAGTCTTTGCCTAACCAGTTCTCTAGGATAATATGCCTTAATGTAAATATAAAACAGCTGTACCTCCTTAAGGGTTCCCCAATTGGAACAGCAATTGGAACAGCACAGGTGTAGCTTATTGATGAAGTAACTCCAAGACTTTGCTTAAAAACCCCAAGCCAGGCCTTTTTAGGAACTGTGGTAGTATATCAATATAGGTAAAAGTATTACATACACAATAAATTACACACAGACACACCACATCCAAAGGTGAGTCACTTACCCTGGGGAGCAGGCTATAGGGAGCTTCAGGCTAGCAGCTTCTCTTCCTCCTCCCCACTTGGGAGGACAGCAAGGAGGTCGTGCATACGTGCCAAGCACTGTAGGCATGCATGCACACAAAGTGCTTGGCACGCATGCGCAGTGGGGGAACCAGTGAAAAGGTAAGTCCCAAAGGTGCCCCCCCCCCAAAAAAAGCTGCTACCGGTTCTCCATGACACTGGGAGAAGTTACTACCGGTTCTGGCGAACTGGTGAGAACCTGTTACATCCCATCACTGATTTGAGTAGAACAAGTCAAGTCTAGCCAGGTTATCCTGCTATGGCAATGGCGTAGCATGGGTTTCAGCCGCCTGGGGCCCAGGACATGGGTTTCAGCCACCCGGGTTATAAGCCATCTTTGCTGGCCCCTGGGTGGGGGCCAAGACGCCAGCGTCCATCCCCACAGCAGTCTCTAGGGCTTCTGGGAATTGAAGTCCAAGAACACTCATATGCCCACTTGATATTTTGCTACCCCAAAAAAGTGCCGCCCGGGGTGCCCCTCCGCCCCCCCCACTATGCCACTGTGCTATGGTAATAGAGTAAACCAGACTGCCAGCGACTCAGTCAGACAGAGTTTACTAACCTTACAACCCTGAGCACTAACAGCATTGGGTGCCGAAGTCCTGGGGAAGGTTGATGGTCCCCAAGTGGATTAAATCTCACTTGAAAACATCTTGATGGAGTGTCAGCTTCATCAATACTGCCTTAGTGTTGAGGAGGACTTTATGTGCCAAAAATGGTTCAGGATCAGAAAGTGACTCGTGGAACCCCATTAAGGCAGGGGTTCCCAAACTAAGGCCCATGGGCTAGATCCAGCCCACGGCACCATTTCATGTGCCCCCACCCCTCCAAGGGCATTTGAGAAACAAAATGGGCACTACTTTGAAGCTGTTGGGACAAAATGGCCACCCCCATCATGCAGAATGGCCGTTCGGTCCTCAAAGCTGACAGAGAGCATGATCCGGCCCCCAGCTTGAAAAGGTTGGGAACTCCTGCATTAAGGGCTTTATAGGTGATAACCAACACCCTGAATTGTTCTGTAGTTTGTGGTGAAAACCCCTGAAAATGGTTGGTGCTTGGGGACTTTAGTATGGAATGAGTTTATGAAGTAAAAGAAGAGCTGGGCCTCAGGCAGGGGATCCCAAACAGCAATATACATCTTACAGATGTGTGTTTGCTTAAATTTTAAGTTTTTCTTGGCTGCAAATAATGTTCTAGTACAATAAATTAGCTTGCTCAGGAGTGTGCTAAGTATATTTATTTATTTATTTATTTTCTAATTTGTATTGCTGTCCAACTCTGAAGAATCTGAGTGCAGTGGCGTAGCGTGGGTTTCAGCTGCCCGGGGCGTAAGTCACATTCGATGCCCCCTTATTTAGGTATTTAAATCTAAAAGGCTTGGATTTGGCGTTGGGGATTGGAGGGTTGGAAGGGGGGCAGGTGGGAGAGAGACTTTCCAGTCACCCCAGAAGAGCAAGGCGTCCCCCCCCCAGGACCCAGTACTTTCCCAGAAACTCATCTAGGGCTCCCCGCCGCCATGCCCTCCCAGGCCCCTTTCTCACCCATGGTCCCCCAGCAGAGAAGGAGCCCCAGCTAGACTGGCCTCCCCATCATCCTCGCCACTACAGCCTCCAGAGGAGTGGGAGGGGAGGGGGCCCCTGCAAGGAGGTTATTTTGAGGAGGTTGCTTCCCCATGAAAAACACGGAGAGCGAGCGGGCAGGAGAAATGTCAGTTTGCCGCCGCCGCCGCCGCCGCCCCCCCCTCCCCAAGTCCAGACCACCCTCGCCACGTTACGCCTTTCTCTGGGCGGCTCACAGAAAATATTATCAAATAAACCTTTTTCCCCCTGCAAAAGCAGACAGGAATATTTTTCACTCCAGAGATAAACTATGGTCAAAATCCATTTGTCTTTGTTCCTAAAATTAATTGCTCATTTCTCCTGCTAACAGAAAGAGACCTTTCTTCCTTATTCAATTTTTGTTTTGACCTTGAAACTCACAATTTCGCAAACAATGTGAGGCTGTCTTGGTACATGTTTTAGCTAACAAACCATTCTGGTCATGTGTTGTATCCAGTATTTTATTCAGTTTGCATAGGACAGGTTTAGCAACAGAGGAATCTGAAACTTTACAGCTGGTGGAGGCTGTTAACTGGAGGAAGCCCAGATGTCCAGTAGTTTATTCCTTTCAGACCCTGTTTGGGAAGGGCCAGCCCCTTGAGGCTGATGGATGTCCTACTGATGGGTGACCTCTTGTGAATGAGTGTTGTTTAGTCTGTATGGGCAAGAAGAAATACTAGTTAGGATTTCACCTCCACTTAGTTCATTGGCAGTCCCCAGGTTTCTTTAAGATTACTGCATGGCATATTTTAATAGCTGCTGAGAAAAGTCTGATGATGATTACATTAGTGCCTGCTTGAAGAAGTGGGCGACTATTTGTGCCCCCCCTCCAGGTAATGTTGGATTTCAGCTACCATTGGTGGTTTCCTAGTATAAGGTCAAGGTCATCCTTGCTCTAAAGGCAGTCATATCTGACTCTAAGGAGGTGCTCATCTTGGTTTATAGCCAAAGAACTAGCACTGTCTGTGTCTACAGACTTTTCTGTGGTCATGTGGCAGGCATGACTAGATGTTGGAGCACACGGAACACTGTTGCCTTCCCTGATGAGGTGGTGCCTATTTATCTACAGTTGTATCTCGCTTAAAGAGCATAATGCGTTCCACAGGATTGCTCTTTAAGCGAGTTTGCTCTTTGAGCGAAACACCATTGTAAGTGACCAATTTGGGGGGGGGGGGGAATTGCGAACCCTGATTTATTTGTTAAGCGAGTTTTTGGTTGGTTTTATTTGTTAAGCAAAGCGAACATTCAGAGAAAATTCTGCTCTTTAAGTGAGTTACTCTTTAAGCGAAGCACTCTTTATGCGAGGTTTGACTGTACTTGCAATTTCTTGCTTTCGACCTGCTATGCTGAGGCAGACGATGGGAACTCACTCCATCATGCAGCACCTGGATCTTGAACTGCTGACCTGCTGACTTTCCAGTCGTCAAGTTTAGTGTCTTAACCACTAAGCTGCCACAGTCCCTAGCCAGTAATAAGGACCAATATGTGTTATCGTCAGTACAGTTTACATGGCTACAGCCTCACCATCCATTAAATTATCTGTGTGTACCAGATGTTAGGAAAATACTGCAGTTTTATTTTATTTTATTTTTTGCTTTTGGGCCAGTGCTCCATATTGATCACTGAACCCTAGAGTCGGATACGACTGGCTGTCGAGCAAGGGAAACCTATTTTAAAAATAAGCACATGTCCCTGAAAGTATATGATTAGTGTTGCAGAAAATGAACTAAGTTAGTTAGAACTAGGTACATCTCTGCATTGAATTTGTTATAAGCTCATTAGGGGAACTTGACCTTCCCTGTGTTACTTGGAGGACCCTGAACAGGCTGAGGGGTGGAGTGCCTAAATGCGAGACCAACATGCTCAAGTGGGGGCTGCTGGCAGACAAGAACATGTTGTGTGATACAGAATCCGGCTCATTTACCGGTCCGCCAATTACTGCCAGAAACGTGAAACAAAGAGGATGCAGTTGTGGCCAACGACAAAGCCATGGAAGTGGCTTCATTTTGACAGTTCAAAGTTTGATCTGGACACAAAAGAAGGGAAAGATATCTGAGGGCTCATTGTTGTAATCAGAAATCCACATGGCCATTCTAGTATTCCCATGCTTTCTTCTGCTAGAGATGTAGAATAGATCGCCTGTGCTTCTCTTCTGAAACCTTTCAAGAAATCAGAGACTGCAGCTTCCGGGAGGGGAGATGCATGATAAATCCGATAGTTCCAGAGCCAGCCTTCTTCCCCCAACTCCTTCCTATGCCTCCTCATCCTCGCTGCTGTATTGAGACCTTTTCCCTGTGCCTGTTGAGCAAGAGGGGATTCCCTAAAAGGCACACTGGCCTATTGGCCAGCCTTCGTTATTTTAGAGTCATTCTGGAATGTTTACACAACATTATCCCCAAAGTTTCCTTGGCAACAGGAGAAATATTTACTGCCCTTTCCTCAAGAAAACCTTTCTTCTTTGTGGAGACAAAGGAGTCTTGGCTCAGCACCTTGTGTTCCGGGCGCCCGCATCCGCCCCGCATAGCTGAACTTGTTGGAGGGACGCAGCAAAGTGCCAAGGCCTTTCAAGTGGTTTGTGGCCTCCCCGCTCCACTCCCTTCTGCCTTTTGTTCTTCTGTGTCCAAAGGCAAGGAACTGCTCTAGGACCACCGCCCAATTCCCAAACTTGTTTGACTTTGATCATGGATGGTGGTGGTGGCCAATGGCATTCTCCTCCCCCCCTCCCACCGCCCCCATTTCTCTTTGGCCTGAAATGGCAACAGAACTAGTTGGCTGAAGCAACTTGTTTAGCCCTGAAGGGGACTGCATGGTAAGTGGGCATGAGGGGAAACGTCTGTTAGCTGTTTCAGTCTTAGAGAGGCATCTTTCCCCCCCAAATTGCCAAGGCTGCTGTAGGAATCAAAACCAGGTCTGCCAGAAATGAGGGCTGTTTTCAGACCAGGATTCAGAGATGCTGTGACACTGAGATAAACAAACTTTCTCTAAATGACCGAGAAATCCCATGTTCTTGCTGGGGTTCTCTGGAACCATTTACATACTAGTCATGATGATGATGATGCCTAAGAGCAGAGGTTGAAGATGTTTCTCCCTCTCTCTCTTTTTTGGTGTGTGTGTGTTGTGTTCCAAAAATACAACTTTTCAAACCTTTGGAATGCTGAATATTTTTTAGGAATTACTGTTGAGTGGAGAATTCTCACCATCCTACGCAGTTTCTAGTTTTGTAGTGATTCACCATTTAGGCTAGCTGAAAGGCTATGTTACCTTCGCTTGAGTCAGCTCAACATTTTTTGCTTGTCATATGTTGGGATAGCCTGGTATTTGCACGCTGGATGAGGGAAGAATGATTCTTTTAATAGGGGGAGATGTGTTTCTGCTTTTGTCCAAACTCTGGAAGAACTGTGCAGAAGATTCTGAAGTCATATCTGTGAGCCTCCAGACAGCTCTGCAGGCCCTGTGTATTTAGTCTTCACTTCATAGCTCAGGGAAGCTCTCATATTTGGGACCCATAGTGGGGGTTCCTGACCTTGACTGAAGAAACACTTAGAAGCTTCCCAGTACAAGGCCACTGAAACATTGGCAGAGTCCCTGCACAGTCTTTATACATTTTTATTCCCATTTGAGCTTAGATGGATAGTAGAGTTGACAGAGTGCCTATACCAGTGATGGTGAACCTTTTAGAGACCGAGTGCCCAAACTGCAACCCAAAACCCACTTATTTTATCGCAAAGTGCCAACATAGCAACAGGGGAGGAAGGAAACTCTCCCATTGGGCTACGGGGCAGAGGGGTGGGACAAACTGCTGGAGTGACTACACGGGTGCCCACAGAGAGGGCTCCCGAGTGCTACCTCTGGCACATGTGCCATAGGTTCACCACCACTGACCAATACGGTCTGCGTGTGGGCTTCTTTACTGCTCCTGTTTTGCTTTGCTGAAGGCTGCTTGGGTCATACAGGAATCACACATGCCAATTTACTTGACTGTTTTCTTCCAGCTTTTTTGGCTGTAGCATGTTTTCTGTTTTACAGATGATGGCAAAATCTTCCATGGGAGTGGAGTGGGGGACCCCTTTGGTCCACGCTGCTACAAAGGAGACATAATGGGCTGTGGGATCATGTTCCCACGTGACTATATCCTTGACAGTGAAGGTAGGTATCTGGAAATCCATTCATTATAATATCAGGCAAAACAGCGGATAGGCACTGCAGTGTAATGGCTCTGGGACTTGGCCTATGGGTGTAAATTAGGACTGTGGGTATAAATTAGGACTTCTGTCATCATTGCCTATGACCAGGGCTCATAGGGCATTAATGAGTTAAAGGTTTCTTTCTAAGAAATATTTAAAAGGAAGCTGCAGAATGCTTAGTGGCCGGATGCTGTACTGTCTTTTAAAACTTTTCTCTTTCTAATTTATATTTTTTTTAACCAGAATAGGTGATATCCATCTATAAATAGCTCCACATCATGCATTAGCAAACTGAAGTGTTTGCTAGCCCAGTGAATCTTGGCACCTTCTGCCATCATGTTTTAACATTGGATATTTATAAGTCTAAAAGAGTATATGTCTAAAACCAACTTCTGTAAAGCTGTACTGTGCACTGTTTGAATAACCTGGGCAATGGGACTATTTTATAAGCCTCTAGTTAACTTGTGTAAATGGTATGGAGGTGCTTCATCTTCATACATTTGTTCTCTGCTGTTACGTTTGGTGTCTAGTGTTGGTTGGCTTCTGAATCCCTCGGTCTCTCTTAGCTGTCCTCCTTGATTGAGGGTTCTGTAAAGGACAGGCAAGTCTGATAGGAAAGGGAGAAAACCCTTAGTTAGATATTGAGGAGTGGGAGAGCAGAAGTACTCTTTGAGTTGAGGAACCAGAAGCGCTCTTTGAGTTGGGGGAGATCAATGTATATTTGATTAGTAGTGATTTTATGGACGGCCTATAGGTGACAGTGATGACAGCTGTGACACAGTAGCTATCAAGGCCAAACCCAGAGGTGTCAGAAATGTCCTGTACCTGCACCAGGAGGCTGAGGAGGACGATGAGGAAGAAGAAGATGGGGAAGATATGGAACAGGAACAAGAAGGCAGAAAAATAGTGGTAAGTAAAGCTTGCTGCTAAGCCATTGGCATTCTTGGGGGAAGGCTTGCAATCGAACTTGAAACAATTAGAACAGGAGTTCTCAACTTTTTAAAGCCGCAGACGGGTCATGCTCCCTCAGACAGCTTCAGGACTGGGTGGCCATTTTGCCCTTCCTCCACTACATGGCACTTCTTGGTGTGGTGGAGGTGGTGCCATATGAAATGGGGCGACAGGCTGCATCCAGCCCACAGACCGCAGGTTGAGAATCTCTAAATTAGAAGTTCAAGGGGGTGGGTGGGGGGAAGAAACAAATTAAGAAAATCCAATTTTAAAATAAGAAGAACCTTAAAAAGTGGAGACTTCCTCTTCTTAGCTTGAAAAAATTGAATGGCTTCTAGTTGTATTTGGAAAAACGTGGTGTGATGGTGGTGGCGGCAGCGGAAGTGACAACGTTAAGATCCCTAGAAAGGTTGGTCCATAATGGACGACGTGTTTAGCAAGGATCTGCATTATTCCCCTTTCATAGAATCATAGAATAAGCATAGAATCGCTGAGTCTAACCCTCTACTCAGTGCAGGAAGCCTAATCAAAGTAGATATGACAGATGATTGCCCAATTTTCTTTTGAATACTCCCATTGTTGGGGCATCCTCTTTTTCTTGGAGAGAACAGGGCAGTGATGGTGAACCTTGGCACTCCAGCTGTTCTTGAACTTCAATTCCCAGAAGCCCTGATCAGCAGGAGTGCTGACATAGGCTTCTGGGAATTGAAGTCCAAGGACACCTGGCGTGCCAAGGTTGGCCATCACTGGAATAGGGGCTCCAGTGACCTCTTTAAGGACAGTTCAAGACCCAGGTATGTGGGGTCCCATGTTGGGTGGCTGATCTGATAAGACAGCCACCCTTCTCGCTGTTTTAAACTTTTAACTTTAACTTTTTAAATCTGTTTTTTAGTATTTTGCTAACTATTATTAATTTTTTAATTTTAATTTTTGAAAAATTTTAAAGTTTTAAAGTTTTAAATTTTTTAGTATTTTATCAGTTACAGTCTCCACTATCTGAATTTTTAAGTGTATTTTTTCTGTATGTAGACGGTATGATGGGACTGTTAGTAGGTTACACTTAATGGGGAATTGATTGATTAACTATGTATTTTTTAATATATGTTGTAAGCCGCCCAGAGTTGGGTTTACCTGATTGGGGCGGGATATTAAATTGGAATAAATAAATAAATCAATAAATCAATCAATAAATAAAATGACAGACTGAGAGCCCATCTCTGCCCCAGCTCTTGGGGACATAAAAGGAGGCTTGTTTGTGCATTCCCTGAGTGGAGTTTCTTCCACAAAAATCCTTTCAACCCAGAATAATTTCTGACACAAAATTATTATTATCATAGCTGGTGCTGGATGCATTTTCTAAAAGCACAGTTTAAGGCACAGGAATCTCACTGTTGAACTTGGAATTCTGCATTGTGGAAACATGGCTTTCTTTTGAGACTAGTTTTCTTTCCTATTTCTAATCCTGATATGCTGTTTACACAAGTTTGTTTAATGTCTGATGTAATTCTAGAAGGCAAAGAGAATGGAGGTGGAAAAATGGGCTTTCATAGTTTGAGGTAGTTGCTTCATGCATATGCAGAAAATGAGTTTATATGCTTAATCTGCATAATTTAGTTTTGTAATATGAATGAGGCTTCTTGTAATTCTACTGCCGGTACTACCCTTTGAGATTTGAGCTGGCAATGTCTGTATACAGTGTCAGTGTATACAGATGATTCTACAACAGTATGAATTCTATGGCCATTGGCAAATTAATTTCATTAGCCTAAATCCATCCGTTAATCTCAAGCAGAGTATTACACCTCCCACCATCATTTATTAACACTTGTGTAAATTCAGTTGATTATGTGGGTCTTCTTTAGTTTGTTGGATTTAGGCCTTTATTTTGAAGGTACCATTTTCTAAACTGCTAGATGACATTAGATAGAACACTGTTTTTTTAAATCTCGACCAGCTGTTAAGGATGGGTGACAGTCTTTTCTAAGGCAACTGGTTTGCTTTTGATCCTTCAGGGATTCCCACTTCTCATTTTCCACTGTGCACCATACAGAAGAAAAGTTGCAATCTTCCTGGCTAACCTTCTGTTTGTCAATAGGATGATTCCTGGGTTTTTCTTACTAGGTTTAGGCTGCTTCCTAGTGGCTGTTATGAGCAGTGTTGTGTTTTGAAATGTTACTGCCATTTTTCAAAGCATATAGCATATTTGCTGGCATATAAGACGCATCGGAATATAAGATGCACCCCGGGTTTTACCGGTATATACATATATATATATATATTAAGGGGGAAATTTTCTACATTTTTTCATGAATTTCCAAGATTAAGTCCAGGAGCTGAGGAGAGTGGAAGGGGCTGGGGTGGGGGAAGGATTCTTTAAAGCCCACCCCATCCCACCAAGGCTGGCCACCAGGAGCCAAATAGATGGGTGGAAAAGAAGGATCCTTTAAAGCCCTTTTCCACCCCACCTCCCCCCGCTGGCCATCAGGAGCTGGGGAGGGCAGATTCATATGGGCAAGAGAGCTCCTTTGGAAGCCGCCCTTCATCCAGCTTCTAGTGGTCAGTGGCGACCAGCATTTGTGTGTGTGTGTGTGTGTGTGTGTGTGTGTGTGTAAAGGCAGCTTTAAAAATAGCCCTTTCCTGTCTCCATCTGCCAATCCTCTCTAGCCACTGAACCGCACCAGCCCCCCCCAAAAAAGGGGGGGCTGTTACCGGCATATAAGCCATACTCCAGTTTTCCCAGTACATTTTAAAGGGGAAAGTGTGTCTTATACGCCAGTAAATATGGTAATAAAAAATATTTTTGAAGATGGTAGAAAGAGCAGTTGTTGGACCAGGGATTTAGATGTTTTGTGTGCCTTCTGTTAAGCGCTGAAGCAACACATCATTTTGCCTCTGGAGTTTCAGGTCCCCATTGGCCTCTTTCCAGGCCTCTTGCTTGTCAAGAAATAAACAATGTGCCAAACTGAGCAGCTGGGAGCTCTGTCTAATTTTATTTCTTGCAGGACTTGTGAGATGTCTAGCATGCAGGTAGTGGGACTTAGATTTCTACATGCTCATTTCCTGCATAATATCAAAAGTGACATTCAGGGTGAGCGTTCAGAACGTTGAGTCTTCCCACTTGCAGTCTGAAATGACACAGTCCAGCAAAAGAATCTGCACATGCCTCTTGTATGTTTGGGCACACACTTACTATATTAGAATTGGCTTCTTTGCCCAGCATGGTTATGATTTGCTAAAATGCAGTTTCCCCCAACCTTGATGCCCTTCAGATGTTCTAGGCTGGGCTTCCAGTGACCCTAATTGACATGGTCTGTGGTTGTGACCATTCGAGTTGTGGTTCAAAACACCTGGGGACCAACCAGGTTGCTCTAACACTGGTTTTGAAAAGTGGCACCACTAAGATGACTCATGGGAATAGCCCCTATACCCTGGATACCAGGAAAATTCACTAGAGCAGGGAAGAACTTAAAATCCTATACTATTTAAATTAAGAATGCTATTTCTAACTTCTTGAAGCTTGGTGAGGCTGAGTTGGCACAAACTAGTCTGTTTCTTGCACACAGTTCTTAATGTATGCTGACTTGGCAAATCAGTTCACTTTTTGGAAAATTTCTCTACATTTGGATTGAGCAGATAGCAGATTCAACAGCAGAGTCTGAACTGCACTAATCTTCTCTAAATCACTGCCTTTCTTTTCTCTGTCTCCCACCCCCACCCCCACCCCCACCCCCACCCCCAGGTGTTCTTCACACGCAACGGGAAGATTATTGGCAAGAAAGATGCTGTGGTCCCGTCTGGGGGCTTTTACCCCACCATTGGGATGTTGAGTAGCGGGGAGAAGGTCAAAGTGGATCTGCACCCCTTGAGCGGCTGAGGATCTAAGGGGCCATTCCATGGGACTGCCGGGTCGTCCGGGCTGCTCTTCGTTCCACTTCCAGCGCCTCCTTCTCTCTCTCTTTGTGGCACAGCGTTTTCTCTGTGGGGCCATATTGATGTCTTTCTGTTTAACACACCACCTGAGCCGCTGTTCTTGTCTCTCTCCTGCTTGATTGCAGCTACTGGAAAAACAAATTCAAAGCCATTGGTCCCAAGCAGATTTGGGATTAGCTGTTAAGGGCAGATGCCTAATCTGTTCCCACTCATCATGGCCTCTCAGCCCTGCCTCAAATTGCAGTGCAGTCCCTTTGAACAAAAAGATGAGATGCATCTTGTCATAGTTCCATGCTCAAAGGGTGTGGGCCATCTTCTGCAAGGAGCAGGTGCAGTGGCAGGTCGAAGAGTGCAGTGTCTCTACCATATATGTGGACATTGTTGCAGTACCATATAGCACACTGAAAGCATGTTCTTCCCCAGTTTTAGCTGCAGGCCAGCCCCATGGAGTCATATCTTGAACCTGTTTGTTTCAGCAGATTCCTTTGCCACCTTTTCAGGTCCAGCCCTGCCATCAGGCAGCAAATCACAACTTCGCAGCATTTCCTTCTGAGCTCTCCAGCTGTTTTCCCTCTGTTGTGGAACAGAGAAATGTGCCACACACACTCTTTTGGGGCCTCTAAAAGTGGCATGGAGTTTGCTTCCACTCCAGTCATCATCTGCATGTGGACTTGGGGAGAGGCTGTCGTCGTCTCGTCCTTCAGGCATCAGACTGTCACGAGACAGCCTTGCACTTTCTGCTTAGCCCTCTGCTCTTCTTACGTAAAATGGAGCATGTGGCCTTGTGGGTGCTGCACACTGCTGGGAGCCAGCCTTCTCTCCTGGAACAGAACTCATTGATAGTTGTCAGGATGGTATGAGAATATATCATAGAAAGCAGAAGGAGAGCTTCCTGGGACCCTAAGCCATGCGTGGTAAACTAAGGTCCTATGTCAGGGGTGCCCAATCTTTTTGGGCCGTGGGCCAGTCACGTGGTTCAGGGAGCTGGTCACTATTGCCTGGGGGGCCATATCCAGCCCTTGACACCAATTCATCCAGCCTGCTAAGCTCTCATCGCTCCTAGAAGCGAAAGTAAAACACGCCCATATGGGTGCGTTTTATTTCTGCTTCCCGGAGAGACGAGGACTTCGTGGGCTGGATGAATTGACATCATGGGCCGGATCGGGCCCCAGGTCATAGTTTGGGCACCCCTGTCCTACATCTTGCCCCACTCCTTAACATCAGGTGTTTTATGGAATGAACTTTCCTAGGATCTTTGTTGAACTCTCAGCCTGCTGTTCTGTACGTTTTGCATCTGCCTAGTACCAGCCCTGGTTGGGGAGGGGGCAGGGTGGAGGAGAGATGGGGATGGTGAGTCTTGAAGTCGGCATGACCCAGTACTATCCTTATCTATTTCCAAGAGCTGATGAGGGTTCTTTAACATCACCAGAGGGTATGACGGGAATGTGTTTAGAATGGGTAGCGTTTGGCATGGAAATCGTGCTGCCGCCTTATCCCTCTGGTGTATAAGATGAGGCTGTATGGAATGTGAATTACACCCTGCAGTTTGACTGTTGAATGTTTCTTCTTACAACCTTCCTCTCTGCTTGAGGGGCAGATCCCGAAACCTTCCTAGTCCTTCCTTCTGGAGGTTCCTGGTCCTCTCTGCCTTCTGCTTGCTTCTTTGCCCCTTTTCTCCTGCCTCTGGCATTGACGTTTAATGATGGCTCCTTGGAACTAGGTGAAAACCTGCCATGAGGCCACTTAATGTAGTGGTGGCTGATCAATGGCAGAAGAAGCCAAAGAATGCCCACTTGTTTGCTTCTGCAGTGAGGGGGGGGGACATTTCTTGCTGCTTTACTCTGTTCTCCCCCCACTTTTTTTTGGCTGGCCCTGCATACTCAAGGGGTTAGTTTTGCTGCTAAAAATAAGAATTTTCTAGGGAGCTGAAATTGAAGATGGCGATTACGAACAAGTTGCACGGGTTTCCTCTGATGATAATATAATTGCCTGGCTTTGTTGTAATCATCTTGTTTTGTACATGGATTATGGTGGGAGCAAAAGGACCATTTTATGGTTCTGTTTTTTGAATGTTGAATCTTACCAGCAACCCTTTCCAAACTTTTAAAAATGTAAGATAATGTTGATCTCTTTGATTTTAACCCATGTTTCTGTTGCACGGTCAACTGGCAGATTTCCTCCTCTCAATGCCCCCCCCCCTCTTCCTCCACAACAGATTGCTGAAATTGTATGAGTCTACGTAAGAAAGAAAATCCTGTGTGTTGTGCTGGGGGTAAAGCCTGTGTGTTTGGGAGCTGGTGGCAAATTTGTCAAAATCCTTCTAGGTTAAAGCGGTCTTTAAAGAGAACTCAAATACTGTTTCCTCTGCCAGTCATGTAGGCACCTCTTGGATTGTGCAGAGGCTAATGGGATGCCCTTGGTATGAACAGAGTCCTGTCCAGGTGGATGTGCCTCTGACTCCAGCTGCATCTCTACAGATACAATCTTGATATACTTAATAAAGTTGAAATGTCCATATTTATCCAGCACATGAAAAGGGTTCTGGCTTATTTAATGCACATCTACTACTATGCATCTACCACTATGTTAGAGCAATGACTTTGTTTATTTACTTATTTTTAATACAGTCAAATCTTGCATAAAGAGCGCCTCGCTTAAAGAGCAGAATTTTCTCTGAATGTTCGCTTTGCTTAACAAATAAAACCAACCAAAAACTCATGTAACAAATAAATTAGGGTTCGCAATCCCCCCCACAATTGGTCACTTACAATGGTGTTTCGCTTAAAGAGCAAACTTGCTTAAAGAGCAATCCTGTGGAACGCATTATGCTCTTTAAGCGAGGTACAATTGTATTAAGTAGCATTGACATTTTCTTTTCTAGCTAGACATATATATACAGCTCTTGTTCTCTAAAACTACTATCCAAATATTACATAAATATACTTACCAGTGTAATGTGATTTTTTAAAAAAAGCTCAACATTGTAGGGCACTCTCTTTAATACTTCTCTCTTTTTAAAAAAAAGTATTGCATTAAAGAGAGTGCCCTCTCTAAACTCTAAACTTAAAGTAACACTAAACTCTCAACTTTAAGTAACATAAAGTAAAGACATCTGAAAGCCTTTAACCATTTTGGTAAAAAGTACAGTAATACCTTGGAAAACGTTTACCTCAGATAACACTAAAATCACATAACGTTAAGTAAGCTGGGGTGGAGAATTGGATCGAATAACGTTAAGGTCCTATGGGATGGATCGGATAACAACCGCTAAAGCCTGTGCGGTTACAATGTATCTCTATGGAGCTTTAACGTTATCCGATCCATCCCATAGGATTTTAACATGTATCGGATAACACTAAAAATCGGATAACACCAAGACTTGTGGAACCAAGTCTTAGCGTTACCCGAGGTATTACTGTAATTAGAACAGTTCTCACCCTGTTGTTTTCAAAACATTAAGAATCATAATGTCTTAAGAATTCTTTACTACAGCATCTTGTCATGTTTTGGATTCGTCTTAAATTCCAGCTATTGTGTCCAACCCAAGTCCCCCCACCCCACTGCTAGGTGGTATTAAGCATTTATGAATACATGAAGAGGAGTTGTGCCTGACAGAGTCATAATGCTAAAACACCATTTTGTTGATGGCAGTTTATTTATTTATCAGTTCAAATTTATATTGCCGCCCACTCACCGTTTGCTTTGAGTTGAATATGTACTTGTGTTTAAACTTTTAAAATTGAAAAGTTTTATTGAAACTCGAGCTTTTTTAAAAACCAACAACAAAAGGGCACATGCAGCTTGATTTATCTCAAATCCGTGGTGTGCTAAGCTTTAGTAGATTTAGCTGTCCCATAAGTCTCTACTTGCATGAAATCTGTATCTCTTAAATGCTGAAGAGGAGTGAAAAAGGCATCTAAACCTTTTGGGTCTAGCATTATGCTTTTACCTTTCACAAAAAAAGGGTACTTTATAAGACAACATAAGTAGGTGACAGTTTTAGAATACTATATTACATGTTAAAAGGAACTTTTTGTGCCACTTCTCAGCAGCCAGGTTGCTGTTAACTATTGCTTTGTGCATGTGAATAATTTGTGACATTGCTCCATTAGTAACACATTCTGTTGCACAGTTACACAAATAACTTTTGGAAGCAAATTGTCAAGTTAAGATGACTGCAAATATATTGTCTGTTGCAAACTGAGCTGCATGACTCAGTGTGTAAGTTTATTCAGGTTTCTTTACAGCAATTTGTGTCTAAAAGCTATGCCATTTGTGTAACTGTGCAACAGGATTTCAACCACTGAGGTGATGTTAGCAGTCGTAGGCCAGAGGAATATAGAGAAATACTTTCTGATGAGCAGTTCTAGTATTGTGTCTTGGACGTACGCATGAAAATACATAAAAGAAGATTGCTTTTTAGCAGAAGGGCATAGAACTTCCAAGTTACTAGTCAAAGTGTTTGTTAAAAATAATGTTTAAAAGTAATATTTGGCAGTACTGTAATCAGTTATTACTTACTACATCCAGGGTCTGGATGGGGGGCCACCGGCTACAACTGAATCCCGGCAAGACTGAGTGGCTATGGGTAAGGGGTCCTGCACTATCTCGGGAGTTACCATCTTTGGTTCTGGATGGGGCAGTTTTGCCCCAAACAGACCTGGTGCGTAATCTGGGGGTCCTCTTGGACTCACGACTACTGCTCGAGGAGCAGGTGGCAGCCGTGGCCAGGAGGGCTTTTGCACAACTTCGTGTAATACGCCAGCTACGCCCACTCCTAGACCGGGATTCCTTGCTCATGATCACACATGCTTTGGTCACCTCCAGACTTGACTACTGTAATGCGCTCTACATGGGGCTGCCCTTGGTGACCATTCGGAGGCTGCAGCTGGTCCAGAATGCGGCTGCTCGGGTAGTGATGGGGTGCGGGCGTTATGCTCAGTGGTGGGATGTCAAAAATTTTACTACCCCACCGTAACGTCATCAGTGTGGGCGGAGCTAACATCTTGATGCCATGATGTTGTGAGTGGGACCAAAGGAAAAAAATAAAAAAAATAAATAATAATAAAATAAAATAAAAATAGGCGCGTGCGCGCACACACACACACCCCTCTCAACCCACCCACCCACCCACCCACCCATAACACGAACCTGTAAATAAATTAAATAAATAAATACATTAAAATACACCCACCCAGTGGAGGAACCAGTGAAAAGGTAAGCTCCGAAGGTGGTTCCCCCCAAATTCTGCTACCAGTTCTCCGGGACACTGGGGAAAGTTACTACCGGTTCTGGCGAACTGGTGAGAACCTGTTACATCCCATCACTGGTTATGCTCATGCCTCACCACTGCTTCAGGAGCTGCACTGGTTGCCAGTATGTCTCCGGGTGCAATTCAAGGTGCTGGTTATTACCTTTAAAGCCCTACATGGTAGTGGGCCAGGATACTTAAGAGACCGCATCGTCCCAAGGACATCTGTCCGTCCCACCAGGGCGGATCAGAGAGGTTCTCTTATCATTCCATCAGCTAGAGAGGCGCATCTCTCTAGCACCAGAAGGAGGGCCTTCTCCGTGGCCGCCCCGGCCCTTTGGAACCTCCTGCCAACTGAGTTACGTCTACAGACAGCTCCTGCCCTTTCGGAAGGGCCTAAAAACCTGGCTGGCAGAGCAGGTGTAGGGCTCCAGGAATATGGGGTCCCATGTTGGGTGGCTGATCTGATGGGACAGCCACCCCTCCCTCACTCTTTTAAACTTTTTAAATCTTTTTAAACCTTTTAACCTTTTTTAAATTTTTTAGATCTTTGTAAATTCATGGTTTAATTCTTTTTTAATTGATTTTTTAAAGTAATTTCGAACCTCAAGGTTTTAATTTATGAATTTTCTGTAAGCCGCCTAGAGTCAGGTTCGCCTGATTGGGGCGGGATAATAAATCTAAATAAATAAATAAATAAATAAATATTACTTTCTACACCTGCAGAGAACTTCATAATATAACAACTTCTGTGTTTGGGTAGCAAGTGCAGAAACATGGGGGAATTGCTTATAAATTCCCCTGCTTCTTCCCATGCAGAATGACAGAGAGGCAGTTCAGTGGCCCAAAAGAAGACAGAAATGTGTTAAGAGATTTTAAATTACAAAAAAAAAAAAAAAAAAACCCCAAAAAAACACAACAAAATACCCAACAACACACACTGAGTACTTTTTTCTTTCCTTTAGTGTTAATTTTGAATAAACAGAAATCACATTGCCATTTGTACACAAAGAAGAAAAATACAAAAAAAATAACCAAGCTTAGTGCTACTGTTCTCTTCCCTTCCTCCTCGCCCCCACAGTAGATAATATATTATCAAGACATCTCTGGCTAACATTCACATATAAATTCTTTCATAAACAAAAATAGAACTCTGTACTTAACCCCCCTCCCCTCCCCCCCAAGATTTGTGGGCTAAAAACGGAGCCCCATTTCTGCTTGTTTCCTATTCTATCGAGAATCTACCGCAGCCTCTTTTGCTTCATAGCCGGAAGTGTCAGACATCACAATCCACCAAGCAGAGATGCTGTTCTTTTGGCATTTATTTCTGTGTCCCGCCTGTAAAACTGTGCCATAGATTGCACTAATGAGGAGCTGCAGAATTGGTAATGATTGTCAAAGCAATTAATACAGCATCATACAATTCGGTGTTCATTTTAAAAAAAAACCCACAAAGTTCCTAGTTCTTTTAATGGTAGGGAAGTATAGACCTTGGAAAAGGGAGTCTGTGCTTGGTTAAAAAAACTTTAGAGAAAAGATTAACATGGGAATTTTGATAGGTGGAGATTTCTGTTTTTCCTGGTGCTTTTGTGCCCTCTGCACACTCTAAACTTGGTCTTCAAATATGTATTTTCCCCGCTAATAGCCAGGCATGAAGCCAAACAAACCGTCTGTAACTTGAATAGGTTTTCAGGAAAGAGTTTAGGGTAAGTGATAGAAACCTAATGTCATTGAAAATGTAATGGTGGAAGTATAATAATTTTGTCTCAGAAATTATTCTGGGTTGAAAAGATTTTTGAGGAAGAAACTCTGCTCAGGGAATGCCCAAATGAGGCTTCTTTCATTTCCCCAAGAGCTGGGACCGAGATGGGTGCTCAATCCATTATGCAGTACCTAGGTCTCGAATTGCTGACTTGCCAGCCTTCCAGGTAACAAGGCGAGCTTCTTAACCATTGAGCCATTGCAGCCCCCATGTAGAAGTGAAGTAGATAACATTCATTTGTCAAACTCTGGTTTTGAAAGTCCTACAGGGTTTTTGAAATAACTGAGTGTGAAAGGATAAAGCCCCCCTCCCCAACACACACAGACACAAATAAAGGGGATCGGTTTGTTTTTACAGGTAGATGAGTGCATTGCTCTGCCCTGAGTCAAAGTGGTTCCTGGAGGCCCGAGATGAAATTCAGGACCAGTTTTTGCAATTCTTCCTGACCTAATATGACAAAAGTTGCAGTATCTTCTTTGTATGGAGATTCCCGTTTAGTTGGGTAAAGGACAAGGTCCAACTTGCTCGAAAACCGAACGTGTCTGACTCCAGGGTACGGTGCTCATCTCTGTTTACAGCCAAAGCTAGCACTGTCTGCATTTGCAGGCACTTCTGTGGTCATGTGGCAGGCATGACTAGATGGCAGAGTACATGGAACGCTGTTACCTTTCCCACCAAAGTGGTACCTATTTATCTACTTGCAATTTCTTACTTTTGAACTGTTAGCCTGGCAGGAGCTGGGACAGACTACGAGCACTCACTCCATTGTGCAGCACTTGGGTTTTGAACTGCTGACCTTCTGGTCATCAAGCTCAGCACCTTAAACACACACACACCTTTAGTTACAGGTCCATAAATCAGACCTTGTAAAGCAAACGTTACTGGAAGAAGGCAAAAAAAAAAAGCAACATTCAGAACTCATCTGCTCCTGTTATGGAAATGGCTTCATTACTCACTGATTCAAATTAACGGAGCTACATGCTAGTGGAGACTGGAATCAATCTACATCAGGTTGACTGGTTGGTTGGTTTTGCAGTGTGGTTCTTATTTTGCTGGGGGGGGGGTTTTGTGTTTTTCAGAAAGGAGAAGTGCCCCTTGGTGGTGAAACTACAAAGCTTGCAAAAACCAACATAGAGAAAGAAAATCGGGAAAGGGGAAAGAATGGGGAGGGAGAGGTGAGACGAGAAACTGAAACTGGACAGATAGCACTGAAGAAAAACTTAACAGGTGTGGAAGCTGAGAGTAAATGATTCCAGATCTACGGGGGAAATCATGACTCCAACAAGGATCAATCTGAACCACCCATCTAATGTCAATGAGGCTTTACGTTCTCCAAAGACGGAGAAATAATTTACATGGTATATAGGGCCATAGGAAAGTTGTCTCATTTGGAATGGCAAAGATCAAAGCCTCTAGACCAGTTGACCCCACCCAACTTTGAACAAAATGGAATATACTGTGGATCGCCTCTGTGTGTCTCCCTTCCTGCCCATGGAGCGAAGTGCCATGAAAGGAAGCGGTCCTGCTTGCCAGAGAGCTGGGACCACAGGTTGCTCTCTCCAAAGTCAGGTTCTTTCCACTCTTTGAACTGTTGGTGAAAGGTATGTGAATGAGCGCACCTTCCAATCTAGGGCTTTTCCTCTGGGTTGGACAGCCATACAGCAGGAAGGCGCTAGGCTGGGGAGTGCCGAGTTTGGGCAACTGATAGCTCCCAAAGCTAGCAGTAATGAAACAAAGCTATTCCATGTCCCAGATTACTTGAAGGAAACCCTTTACATCAGGGTTTCCTAACCTTTTCAAGCTGGGGGCCAGGTCACGTTCTCTGTCAGCTTTGAGGGCCAGACAGCCATTTTGCCCTGCCTGGACAATGGCGGTGGCCGTTTTGTCCCAACAGCTTCAAAGGGGTGGTCATTTTGTTTCTCAAATGCCCTTTGAGGGGTAGGGGACTACATGAAATGGGGCTGGATCTGGCCTGTGGGCCTTAGGTTGGGAACCTCTGCTTTACATGCTTTTGAACTTGTTCTTGGAGCTGTTTGGAATCTGGTAAGTTGGAGAAGCAGGAAGTGCAAGAACCTGCTACTTAAAGGAAATAGAAGTACTCCCCTCAGTTAGGGAGGGAATAGAAACATAGGAAACAAGCTAACACAAGCCCCTGCATTGTTTTTCTGGCCACGGACAGGTGCGTATATGATTATTCAGGGATGTCTCTTGGTGCTGGATGGGGGGAAACTAGCACAAGGCAAGGCCAGAATGAGAAGAGAGTTGAAACACCCACCTACCCCAATTCTTTCTCTGTTGCTCTCTGTCCCTTAAACTCTTCTGCCTCAGACAGTGGGTATACAAGAGAACAGAGATCCCTCTTGCCACTAATCTGAGGAGATTGCTTGCAAAGGGCTTCTAAATTAGACTTTAGGCTGAGGGCCACAAGCGATCCAATCACGTGTGGCAGATTGCTTATCCCATTGTTAGGAGCACATTGCTGACTCTCTTCCCAGCAGCCTGCACTAGGCCTTGGATGCACCAAGAACCTAATCTCAGAGAATACAGGTGGCTTTCTGTGCCTGCACTCGCTACCCTTTTATCACATACAATTTACCTTAATATGACACATGCTGCTGCTTTACAAAACGTGGCAGCTATGGCATTGCCCGCTTACGAGTCAGTCAGTGGGGATGTTCCAACATTAACAGCTTGGGCTACAGCTGCAACTTCTACTCAGATTCAGCGTTTCCACTCAGCAGACCAAAGGCTGAGCTGAGCAGAGGACCTTGGACAACTTTTATACAATCAGTACATTTCCATATGGAAGCTTAAAGCACCTCTTCCTTCAATCCGATTTGCAATGTGATGCAAAAACCTACAGTGATAGATCATACTGTGCTCTTCTTTCACATTTTCCTCCTCAAATGGGCTAGAAAGATAAACAGCTTGTGTGAGATAGCTTGGCCTACATAAAGTGTGTTCCACTTATTGCCGTCTCAATTATATTCCACTTGGATACTATTTACAGTATAGCTTTAAGAGAAGGGAAACAAGCTTTTGATTTGGTCATAGTTGTCTTCCATTGTTCTATTTACTCAATCTGAGATGCAAATTGACGATTGTTCAAGGGGTTTTATTAACCCCTGTTAGCAGGTTGTACCAACCTTATCCCAAGAGTTTTGCAAGGAACAGTGCTGGACAATTTAGCAAAATTAAAGGAGTGGAGGAACAAGGTAAATATATGTAGTACTCTAAAGATGAACAATCTTGTTTTGGTCTGAGCTCTTGTGGATCGAAATCCACTTCTTCAGACATGACAAACGCCTCTCTCTCTGCTTCCTTCTCTGGAGTACAGCTATGTCTGAAGAAACGGATTTTGATCCATGCAACCTCATGCTGAAACAAATGTGTTCATCTCTAAAATGCCACAATATTTTGTTCCCATCCTCATCCTAAACATTTCCCTTTCATTTCGCTACCAGGCTGAGACAGACTAACACAGCC
The DNA here is from genome assembly GCA_030440675.1 of Furcifer pardalis. Classification (NCBI taxonomy): domain Eukaryota; kingdom Metazoa; phylum Chordata; class Lepidosauria; order Squamata; family Chamaeleonidae; genus Furcifer; species Furcifer pardalis. The sequence goes on from CP126893.1 coordinate 26,474,557, forward strand.
ACTTCTTAGGAAAGTGCTCAACAAGGTTTGTAGGGTTTCTTAGCAGACGCCAATGTCTTTGTATATTGAAGGCCCATAATGGAGAATCGGCTCAAATTTTCCACAGCCACAGAGTTCTGAACAGGCACTGCTAGGCTCAACAACAACAACAACTTTTGTCTATTGCTTCTGAAAGGCTGTAAGGCCCACTCTGAGCCTTGTCTAAGCTTATGGCAAAATGAGCAAGTAAATCCATGCAGGCCCTCTCCTAAATTCTTGCTCTTGGGTCCTTTCTCTGGTGCTAAGGAAGTGTTGGAGACATTTAACTTCAACTTTCAGGGTAAAGTTAAGTAAATGAAGCTTTGGCATCTTTGCTCCTGTATGTGCCTCATGTGGCTGTCAGTGGCTGAGAATATGAGAGAAGGAAATAGGAACTCCTAGAAGTGACTCCATCCAGAGGTCTGTCCATTTGCCCCCCCAAATAGCTTCTTCCCATATAACAGGGCCAAGACAAAGAGACGGAAGTGCTGAGTGGGAGACCTGGAGATTTCTCCCAGCGGCCTTCATCTCCGCTGTGTTCCCAGCATAACTTTGGTGATGAAATTGACAATAGCAGACGCTGGTTGCTCAGGGTCTCGCTCGGCAAAGAGGTGGCAGACATTCTCGCAAGGACTGCCCTGCTTCTTGGCCACAAAGCCAAAGATCCTGGAAGAAAACAAAGTGGAAGTGGATATGTACGTGGGACCTCACCCTGGAATACAACACTTCCGTCTCTAAAGCAGAGGTGCCCAAACTACAGCCAGGGGACCAGACCCGCCCCCCCAACACCCATTCCCCCGGCTTGCGAAACCCTCCTCGCTCCTGGAAGTCGAAGTAAAAAGTGGCCCATATGGAGGAGGGCTTCGTGGGCCAGATGAATTGGTGTTGGGGGCCGGGTCTGGCCCCCAGGGCCATAGTTTGGGCTCCCTGAACTAAATGACTGCCCTGCAGCCCAAAAAGTTTGGGTACCATTGCTCTAAAGCAATACTGTACTATGCTTCTTACCACCACCCCACACACCCCTCCCCCCTACATATAGAAAAAAAAACACCACATCACTACTGTGTGACTACATGTGTCTGGAACACCCCATGTTCCAAGCCCACTGGTTTGGTCTCCTCCAGCCAACACTGCTTAGGGAAAAGAGATACTGTTTTTGCTTGTCAGGAGACTCAAAAATGGAAAGTTATGGCCAAGAATTTAAGACCAAGAATTCTCCATTTCATGCCTATGGATCTGCATTGCTTCTACGTGCTCTCCTCCACAAAAATGTTATGGATTGTGCTGTTGGCCTGCTATCCATGCATACATATGGCCAGATTGTTGAGGCAAGATGTACTCTTAGTAACACCATCTCAGGGACAGAGAGTCTTCACTTTATCAATTTGTTTTGTTTATTTAATTAACACGGGGGCTGCCTCCCAGCACAATTTTCTTAGTGTAGTATATATGGTAGCACTAAAATATTATGAAAATAAGGCCACGTGGATAACTATAATAATTTCGTATCAGAAGTTATTCTGGGTTGAAAGAATTTTTGCGGATGAAACTCTGAACTGGAGGCTTATGTTCTCTATAGCTATCCCTTGTTCCACTCTTGGATACAGGACAAATTTTCTGAGAATGTGGTGAAATCACAGCATTTATGTGCTTGCAATTTACGCCCCACCACATGTACAGAAGAAGATCTAGCAAATGGCTGAGAAAATAATATTGAAGTAATCTGCTTCAAGTCAAAAACAGATTAATCATATTAACAATTTTTTTTTGGGGGGGGGGGTTACTTATATTTCATGTATGTGTATAATGTGTAAATTGTGCAACTCTATGACACACAGAAAAACTGCAGTTTAATTTGTATTTTGCACTGTTTGAAGTTTTTGGAGTTTTAATTGTCTAATCAAGGGTGGGATGAGAAAAGGGAAAAAAATCTTGGGCAAACATGGCAAATGATCTGTTGCTAAGAAAGAGAGAAGCCAGAAGGGAAGAGAAGATGTTCCTCCCACCTGAAGGGACAAATTTTTTTAATATTGTATCTCTGAAGCAATTGGGTGGAGCAGGGGTTCTCAACCTATGGCCCATGGGCTGTATCTGGCCCATGGGGACAAATAATCCAGCCCATAACTCACTCCAGCCACTGCTGCTGGAATCAGCCATAGACTCATTTACAGCCATTGTAAACACATCTACTACTGTAGCCATCATAAATATGTTTATGACACCTACAGACATGTTTTGCGGCAGCGTTTATGGCACAAGAACCACCAGTCTGGCTCACTCAGCTGTCTGAGGGGTACATCATCTGGCCCACAACCGCAAAAGATTGAGAACCCCTGGGGTGGAGAAACAACTTCTCCACAGAAGCTGAAAAAATGCATGTGGAACACTAGATTGTTTCAAAAGGGACTATTTTTGGATTCACACAGAGGTTAAATCAGACAAAGTAATACAGTCAATAACCTAAACATCACAGCTCTGCTAAATCAGAATGATGGAGATCGTATTGATGGAGCTGTGTGTCTTGATTGGCTTGTTTTCCTGAATAATAGAAGTCTGGCTAGAACAAAGACTGGTTTAATCTACCCCTCTGCATTATGGAGGGCAGTCAATCACAGTCTCTGGCTGAACACCTTGTGTAGGAAGAGAGATTAAAACCATGGCTGACTTCCTTTCTCGACATATTAACACCACAATATTGGGTTTTTCTGGTACTTACTTGGATGTGGTGCCGTCTGGGTTGGCCCATCTGGAAGTAAATAATGGAAGTGATGTGAGTGAAAGGAAAATTCCTGCTACCATTGTGTTGCCTTTTCAGGCATGAGCACAAAATGTTGCCAAGAGAACAATAAGAAGGTGACAGCGAGCTTTGTTTAAAAGGAAGCCCTTGAAAATATGGTGATCCTGTAATTCAGAGGTGTCCAAACTTTTCAGGCCGTGGCCCAGTCACATGGTTCAGGGTACCAGTCACTATGGCCCATGGGCTGGATATGGGCCCCTGCACCAATTCATCTGGCCCGCCAAGCTCTCGTTGCTCCTAGAAGCTGAAGTAAAACATGCCTGTGCTTCCAGGAGCAACGAGGGCTTCGTGGGCCGGATGAATGGGTGCCAGGGCCTGGATCTGGTCCACAGACTGTAGTTTGGGTACCTCTGCTGTAGTTGAATAATAATAATTCTGAATCAAATTATTCTGGGTTGAAAGGATTTTTGCTGGAGAAACTCTGCTCAGGGAATGTCCAAATGAGGCTCCTTTCCTGTCCCCAAGAGCTGGGACAGAGACAGGTGCTCAATCCATCATGCAGTACCCGGGTCTTGAATGGCTGACTTGCCAGCCTTCCAGTTAAGAAACCAAGCTTCTTAACCACTGAGCCACCACAGTTCCTGTAACTGAAAAATGAACATAAAGCTAAGCAGGAGAGGAACTGGAAGGAAGAGAAAGATGTGCATTCCAGTTGTGTGGAGGTGTTGAAAGTTAAACTCGACGCGAGCCTCTTGCAGACAGATCATTCTCTAGCTTATGGGCCACACAGAGAAGCCTTTTCCACATGTTCTTTCACATCTTCCAAAGGTATAGCCATAATGTTTGCCTTCAATGATTAAACTTCTCATTAAAAGAAGGAACAATGAGAATTGGTCAACTTGTGACAGGGAGAGAATGAAGGCCACAGGTGAGTCTCCTCGGGATAAAGCAAAGTGGCAAAAGCTACACAAAACGGTGGCAAAGTTAGGCTAGGAGGGTAGTTACCTGCGGTCCTGAGGATCTGTGCTGCAGAATGTGACACTGTTGACAGGATAATGACGTCGGAAGAACACCCTGCAGGGAGAAGAAAAGGGGAGACATTGGACATGTAAACAAGTAATGGTGAGACATTCCCATAACTTGCCCAGGAGCTGAAGGAGGAAAGGGCAAAGCATTATTGAGAAGAGCAAGGAGATAAAGGTGCCCAAGCAAGAACTGGGAGAGGAAGGGCATTGGCTCAAGACACAGTGACAGAAGAGTATGCTGGCACCTATGGGGCGGAGTAAGGCAGGTTGACTTACTTTCTCTGGCTGTCGGTGAGTGTGATGCCCTGGCCTGACACCTTGAAGTGCACAATACAGGCAGAAGGACGTGGAGTGGTGCTCAGAGTGCTGGTGGTTGCCTTGGCTACGGCCTGTGGACCTGTCAATGACTCTGTTTCCACAGAGCTCAGGTAAAGCACACTACAGGCTATAACGTGGAAGGAGAGAATTTATTTATTTTTTCATTCATTCACTTGTTGCCTGTCTAGTACATGTCACTATTCCAGGCAGTTGAAAAAGCAACAGAAATAACTAAATACAGTAACTAAATACAACAAATAAGAAAATGTCACTAATACAAATACATTCATCAAATCAACATTATCTGGACTTATATACCTCAAAGTAGAGTGAATGGAGATTGGAATGAAGGAAGGAATGACCCACATCACTTTCAGTAACCCTATATGCAGTGGTGGGCAGCAATAGGTTCGCACCCCCCGGGAGGGGGAGTAGCAAAATTGGGTGGCCTTTGGGCGGGGGAGTGGGGTGTTAGCGAAATTGGGTGGCCACGCTCATCTCCCTGCCCTGCCCCATCAGATTTTGTCCCTGCAAGTGGTTCAAGGTCTCCCTTGCTCAAAAGCCAGTCATATCTGACTCTAGAGTGCAGTGCTCATCTCCATTTACAGCCAAAGAGCCAGTGCTGCCTGTGTTTGCAGATGTATACATGGCCACATGACAGGCATGACTAGATTGCCCATGATGTAGGCTCTGCCCATGAAGTGGCCTCTGCCCACGGCATAGCCTCCACCCACAGTGTGGTAGTGAAATTTTTAGCTGCCTACCACTCCCTATATGGCCCTGACTTTTCAATACTTCAGAGAATCCCTTCTTGTTCATCCAGATTCTATATCCCTTGCTAACATGCAATTGGAATCAGATCTGTGATGGCCAATACTCACCTAAGAATTTGGGCTGGGGAAGAGCATCTGGGTAGAGAGGATGCAGCAGGATAGGGGTGGGATGAAGAAGGGTGAAGCAACTCTTTCCTTAGGCACCCTCCCCTCCCCTGCAAATTGCATCCTCCTGCTGCTGCCTAGTAGCTTTTCAAACCAACTTGGAATGCCATAGCTATGTATATGCTCCCAAACGGCTCATCATAAACATTGATACTTTAATATATCTTCCCACCTGAATAACTTTAATAAACGTTGCAATATTCTAATAGTTTTCGAATTTCACTAACAAGCTGTTCTGTCAGCAAATATAACCTTAAAAACTAGTTGAGTAAGATGTTTAGGATTTAGCATGCTGATTTGGCTATTCTATTAATTTGGACTAATCTTGATTCTGAGCTTACAATTTTGGGGGACACACATAGTATAAATTAAATTAAATTAACAGAGGTAAGATGAATAAATAAGAAACAAATTAATACTACTATACCTGTTCATAGCCAATTCCCAGAAATGTTTCCTGTCTAAAGAATGTATTGGTTTCACTGAGTCTGTGCAGAAAGTCTCTCTAATGTCTACCTGCCTGTCTCTCTAATGTCTACCTGCCTGCTGGCCAATCATACTTACACACACACCTCTTGTTAGGGCATTTGTATGTATTGTAGCAGGATGCATGCTCACTGTACCTTTAAGAGACTATGCACAGCTGTTTGCAATTGGGACATGACTCAGCAGAAAGCACAGTATATTAGTAGCCCACCTAGGATGGGCAAAACTGGAGATCTGATAGAGGAGAACTGATGCTGGAGGAACTGTTGGAGTGAACTGCTGAGTAAGAATTACTAAAGAGAACTGCAAGGCAATGGAGTACAGGTACTGTTAACCTGCTGAAAGAAAGAAAGCTGACTAAGTCTTCAGGGCACACAGCTGTCAGTGTTTGCTTGAACTGAATTTTGTGTATGCTCTGAGGACTAGAACTACAAACTACCAAGCTTCATTCTGTTTTGGGGCTTGAAACCAGACTGTTACCTGTATATAGTTCTTTCAATTGTCACAGAGACTGGATCTGTTATTTGAGTTTTCCTTACCTGAAGTAAAATGCATCTTTGTTTTACTGGACTGTATGTGTGTATTGAAAGCAAAGCTTCCACTGCTGCAAAACTAACTACTGTCTGCTACCAGGAAACACACATACGGGTCCCAAGTGTCACCACCTCTCTCTCTCTCTCATTTGATGCTTACCTGCTCCCTGCTTCAGCAAATCAGCAGCAGTGCTCATATTGGTAGGGACAGCCACCTGTGGCGTCTGCTCCACCAGATCTGAAAAATGGGGGAACAAACAAGGAGAGACAATGTTGTTTAATGTCCACACAACAAGCCTTATTTAATACATTTATATGCTGCCCTGTTGGAGAACCAAAGGTCCCTATCTGGGTGGTTTACAGCGTTAAAATCAAATACAGCAGGCATATTGTCAACTAAAAAGTAAGACATAAAAACAATAATCCCTCCAAGAGGTCACGGCTGTAGTAAATAATGCAGACTTTGGGTCCACAACCAAACAAATCAACCAGGGGAGAATCACCCTTGAATGCCTCCCTAAATAAAGTTGTTTTTAAGGATTGCTTAAATACTTCTAAGGAAAGTGCTTGCTGCAACTCCATTGGTAGGTTGCTCTAGAGAGTTAACCTCATATCTTGACTGGAGCATGCCACTTGCGTGACAGGAAACACACCTGGATGGTTTACAAACACAACCCACGCTTCTGGGAAGATTCTGGGAATGGAATTCTCTTTGTAAACAAGAGGTATAGCGAGGGTATAGCTTGTTTTGGAGGGAAAGTAGCTTTTGCTGGGGAGTAGCAGGGCCACAAAGCTGAACATGCTTCTGATCATTGCTAAAGAAAAAGCTGCCACCCACAAAGTTGCATTACTTGATTCCAAGATTAACTCAACAGCACTGCAACTCAACCCACCCCATCAATGTCAGAACCTCTGGAAACCATACCTTTGCTTGGGATGCGGAGACGGCAAGGCAAGGAGAGAGGGGTGATGGAATGTTGGGACACCAATGCTGGAAGGCTGCCTGAAAAGAAGAAAAGTAACACAATCATAGGGAAAGTTTCCTCTCCTAAGCACATTTTGCTTATAACATCTTCATTCCAGCCCCTTTCAACAACACAGAACCTGCCTCTTCCTCCTTCATCAAGCCAGAAGAATATGACTTATAGCAAAGGGAGAGAATCCTCCAATCTGACATCCTCTGGATTTGTGGTGCTACAAACCTCTCATTCCCAGCCAGCAACACCATAGTGCTCATCAGAGGATTTGTGCGCCAAAGCATTTGAGGATGCCAAGTTGAGAGAAGCAGTTCTAAAGGAAAGAGTCTAGAGCAGTGATGGAGAAACTTGGCACTCCAGCTGTTCTTGGACTTCAATTCCCAGAAGCCCTGATCCGGAGTGCTGACTTGGGCTTAGGATAATGGAAGTTCAAGAACAGCTGGAGTGCCAAGGTTGGCCATTACTGGTCTAGAACCTTCTGGAGGTCTTAATCATTCTAGGATACAAGGTGAGCTCTTATTTTACATCACTAAATGAGTTCCTTTTTAAAGAGGCCTTTAAGGATATACTGCCAACAACCGAGCTTTAGGTTGTGATTAACTTTTCTGTTGCCAATGGGTGTTTTTGATGCTGGCATTTTTAAAAATGTGTGGGTGTTATTTTTGCTTTCTTGATATTTATAATTTTATTCAATTTGTTTACATTTTTATTGTAAAGATTGTAAGATGATTATGTATGTATGCTCCCAGAGTGGGAAAATATCCCAGATGGGTGGGATATAGGTCAGTCAGTCATCATCATCCCCAATCACTCACCAAAATGAGGTTCATTGTTACAGCCCTTGATCTTTACTCCTTTGGGTCCTGTCTCAATCAAGAAGTGACGCACCAGTTGTTCAGCAGGGTCTCCTAAGAGAGGGAGAAGGATATAAAACCTTGAGTTATGAATGGCTCAACATACAAAAAACTTGCATTAGGAAAGGAAATCTCAGGAGGGAAATTGCTCCGAGATACAAATTGTTTTTGAGATACGAAAAGTTTTTTTGGGTTTTCCAATGCTTCCCATGGTGATGGGAGTGTGTTTCGAGCATTTCTGCTCTGTTTTTGGATATATATTTTTTGTCACATTTTGGCACCGGTAGAAGCTTTCCCTGCAACCAGGAAGTGCGGAGCTGAAAATCTTCTCTGTAGGACTTACAGCCTTTGAGAAAAGTCAAGGGAATGTTGGGTGATGTTGTTTGTGTATTTTACCTTTTGCGGCGTGGTTGATGCTGTTGGGCGGAGGTGTTGCCACTTTCAGAGCCAGGCCATAAGCTCCCTGGAAGGAGTTGCTGTCCCGAATGAGAAAAGTGCCAGGCTCCTTGTCCTTTAGGATGGCAATAGCTGCTCAGAGAGACGAAAAGCAAAAGGATCAGGTGGACATCTCATGAACGTAAAAGGAGCAGTTCTGCCTGGGCAAGATCAGCTTTCACAACAAATTGTTCACAGAGCAAAGCAAAAGACTAATTGGAGGCTTCTGGAATTCATTGGGACATTATTTTTATGGGTACCTTATCTTGAATTCACTGTAAGGATGACTACCACACATAGAAAAAGGGGTAAGCCCTTCTCAGTGGAGAGGAGGGATCAGGGCTACTTCTTTCGAATTTGGGCAAATGTAAGACTGTTGAAAATTTGTTGGGTAGGAGGAACAGTACACCAGGGCCGGCTCTACCATAACGCACTGTGCAGCATTGGCCTCAAGCCGTGGATATGGAATGTGACGAATGTGCAAATGATTCTTTATTATAGTTATTATTACTGTATTTTTACTTCTAGGAAGGAGAAGCCAATGTGAGATTTTCTGCCTGAAGGGCCAAATATTGTGACTCAGCCAGGCTCCTTTGCGATGAGATGGGGAGCAGGTGCCAATCCAAATCAGGAAGAAAAAATATTTTAGCCCAAACTTGTGGGACATCCTGTTGACCAAACATAAAACAAATCAAGCTGATTCACAAGCTATATGGGAGATGAAGCAATCTTGTGAATTTATACTTGGCCAGCTTTTGACATATAAAAAACTGCTGCTTCTCAAGGTCTCTGTAACATTTAGCCCAGGTTTTGTGCATGACAATCTGGAGCTATGCTGTTTGTATAGCCATTGCTTTAGTATGTTGCAGTGTTGGGGGGAGGGGGACCCATGTAAGTTTGATAGGGGATCTATAGCAACTGGATGCCCCAGGTCGTATCAGACTTCACTTTTAGGAAGTCAAACATTAAATGTGTTCAATTCCAGCAAAAATCAGGCAAAAGCCATTTAGGAATGGTGTACCTTGGTCCCGGGATAAATGAGGCTTGTACCAGAACTTGGATGTGTCTTGGACAAACTTGACACTAATTTGGTTCTCCTGCTGTGGTGGGTCTGGAAAGAAGTAACATGGTAGTAAGTTAGCACACTCTTTCTAAAGCAGATAAGCAAAGGTACTCACAATGTCTAAAAGTGGCAATATTATCAATAAGTATAGTCTTTTTGCCATGTTTCAGAGGTTTCAGTATGACTCACATACATTATCCATAATATAGGGTATTATTTTGATATGGAAAGGTCATGGCTTGCTAGAACAGATATTTACTCTTCAGTTAGAAGACTCTCAGGTTTAAGGGCCATGAAAGAAAGAGAGCCACTGAGAACTGGAGGTTATTATACAAGCCTAAATTATCCCAAGCTGGCTAAATAGCTCAGTGACATTAAATCTCTGGCTCAAGAAGCAGAGGTTGGCAGTCCTCTTGCTCTGTATCCTAAAAGAGCCAGTCTACATGTCCTTGGGTAAGCTGTGCAGGTCGGCAGGATGTTCCCAGAAGACAATGCTAAACCACTTCTGAGTCCTTTCTACCTAGGTAAAAGGTAAAGGTCGCCCTTGCTCGAAAGCCAGTTGTATCCAACTCTAGGGTTCAGTGCTCATCTCTATTTACAGCCAAAGAGCCAGTGCTGGCTGTGTTTGCAAATGTTCCTGTGGACATGTGGCAGGCATGCTTAGACACCAGAGTGCATGGAACACTGTTTTACCTTTCCACCAAAGTGGTATCTGTTTATCTACTTGCAATTTCTTGTTTTTGAAGTGCTAGGTTGGCAGGAGCTGGGACAGGCGATGGGAGCTCACCCTATTGTGCAGCACTCTGGTCTCAAACTGCTGACCTGCCAACCTTCCAGTCATCCAGTTCAGCATTTGAACCACTAAGCCAGTTAGGCAAAATTGCAAACCTCCAGATTTTGCCTGAACACCCCCCTCCCCCCCCGGTGCTGGTGATGCTAAAGGTAGTTGTTGGCTAAGAGAATCTGGGGATCACTGGTGCTCATTCTTGACATATATGATTTAATTTAATTTTTAGATTTCTATGCCGCCTCATTTGCAAAAGCGACTCTAGGCAGCTTACAGAATATACAGCAATACAATATATACAACAATTATACAATACACATCCAAAGAACAGAAAAGAAAAAGAAACAGCGCTTATCAACAATTAGAACAATAATTCTAGGGATATCCAGAGCAGCTAGACAAAACAACCCAAAAATTGCTAGCCACCACCAGGAGAGAAGCAGGTGGAAAGCAGGAGCAAAGGATACAAAAAATTGGAAAGCAACATCCAATCCTTCCTTTCATCCTCACTACCTGTGCCAGAAAAATCCAGAGCTCTTACCTGGCCCAGGTGTGCTGCCGTCAGGAACTCCAGGCGCGAAGGTGACATGGTGAGCAGAGCCGGGGCTACGGCCAGGCGGTGAGCTCCTCTCCCAGTTCCTGGTGGCCAGTAAGTGATGCTTCTCGGGCAAGGGAGGTTGCTGTGGCTCACAGAGCTGTTCTCGACTGGAGAAGCTGCTCTCCGCCCCGGTGTAGTAGGCTGTTGCAATGGGGAAGGCTGGGGTTGGTGAGCCTTGCATGTCCATGAAGCCACAGCCCGCAGTTGGTGACAGGACACTGACAGAGCAAGGCCTGAGAGTGGGGCTGAGGTCAGGGCAGTGAAGGAGGCCACCCCTGTCAGGTTCGAGCCTCTCACTCCACGAGTGCCCATTATAGACCACTGGCACCTGAGGTGAGGCTGGAACACTGGGCATACTTTGACAGCCTGGATGGGGCTGGCTGCGGCAGGGGGAGAGCCCCAAACCACCCCTCTGAGCTCGTCTTTCCACCACAGGGCCGGGAGGGTTCCCTAAGCGATCTTGAGCAGCTGACTCAGGAGGGACCCCTGGGGAGCAAGGACTTGACCCCTCCAGACCATTCGGGTGCGCTTGGCTTTCTGCTGAGATGCCATTTTTGGCAGTGGGCAAAGGGGTGGCGTGATTTGGACTGGCTGGACAGTGGGCTCGGGGCCACGGCTGGAGGCTTGGCCTTGGAGAGGTTCCATTGGCTTGGGGCCTGACGCTGGGGAGGTGGGCGAAGGCTTGCTTGGGGGACAGAGTCTGTGTGGGACTGTTTGGCAATGATGCCATCTTCTCTGGGCTTCTTTCCCAGCCAGGAGAAGCCAGCTCTTCAGGGCTTGACCGGAGCATGTTTTCGGGGGAGTTGGCGGACTTGTTGCTGTGCTGATGAATTCCGGAGCTGTGAGGCAACAAGAGGACATAGTTACCAAATCTTGACAAGAGTGCTTTGCGGGGAGAAAAGAGAGCTGTTCCTATTGATGTGCCAAAGGACAGCCAATGACCTATGACGAAAGTCTTGCCAAGCACGGGAGGCTGTTATTTGCCTTCCTGCCTAAGAAAGATCCTCAAGGTGGCTCACAAAACCAACCTCCATTTGAAATGAACAGGACAGAGACATTCAATCTCTTGTTTTGCTGATGGAAAGACTGGAATTCACCAAAGAAAGCCTCGGATTCACCAGAGCTGGCCTGTGTTCCTACTCAAGGTGGTGAACAGATCTGTAGTGATTCCAACCCCACAGAAAGGAGGCTGCCAACGGATACCTTGGCATCTTTAGTTCAAGCTGAATGGGGAAACTCCAATTTTGTCTCACCAGCATTCTGTATGGAAAACCAGGGAACATCCCATCTGGTCTGATTTTAGCGGGTGGGGAATGTCAGCATCCTTCCAATCCCAAATTATATATACAATCTTTGGCTGATGAAGAGTTCTACAGCAAAGTGAGGTTTATAAAACCCTCACTTTCTTTCTCCATTTCTTCCCCTGAGGTAAATACATCTTGCAGAATATGCAAACATAATTGAATTAGTGCAGCTGGCCAAACATTACAACATTTATTTATTTTTTAAAAAAGTTTTCCTCCCTTTCTACTTCCTTCACTTGCCACAAGCGAACAGCTAAGGAAATGCTTGAAATAAACAGGACTTTAGATCCACTCAACTTCAGCCACCATAAAAGGCAGGGGTGTCATACTATTTAAATTATTTAAATCAGATAAAGAACAACCTCTAGGCATGCGTGTTATTTTTGTGCTGACACACTGTTCACACAAGTAATGGTGACCCAATGAATTAATGGTGTCTAAAAAGTCCTTTCTTTATAACAATAGTCCGTCGGTGTCTGCCCCAGCCCTATGGAACCTCCTGTCAACCGAGTTACGTCTCCAGACAGAGTTGCTGCCCTTTAGGAAAAAATTAAAAACATGGCTGGCAGGGCAGGTTTGGGCTGCAGGAGGGACTATGACCCCAGCACGCTGGTTGATCTAAGCCCTGCTTGCCCTCAATTAGTTTTTAGATTTTGATTTTAAAGTTTTAAATTGAGGGTTTTTTAGGAATGTTTTTACAATGTTTTGTTTGTTTTTTAATGAATTGTGAGCCACCCTGGGTCACCTCGGTGAGGAGGGCGGTTGATAAGTATGACTAATAAATAAATAAACAACACTGCCCAGGTCTCACAAGCTAAGAGCAGTGGCTTTCATTATGGAGTTAATATCAAGCTCAGAATCACTACAGATGGCTGCCACCCTTCAGGCTGTGCTTAAAAACAAGAAAAACAGTGTGAAACTCACAGGCTGACCTTGAACCCATCAGTCTCTTATCCTGACTGACCTCACAGGGCAGTGGTAGCGAACCTATGGCACGTGTGCCAGAGGGGCCACTCAGAGCCCTCTCTGTGGCCATGCAAGCCGTGGCTCCAGCACAGAGTTCACCCCACCCCTCTGCCCAACAGCTCAATGGAAGCACTTCCTCCCTCCCCCCAGCACAGAGTTCACCCCGCCCCTTTGCAGCCCAGCCTGTTCAGTTTGGGCACTCAGTCTCTAAAAGGTTCGTCATCACTGTCATAGGGTTGTCATTATGAGGACTAAATGGTGAGATGTACAACCATTTCAGCCACCTTAAATTGGAAGGAAATGCATGTGATAATTGTAAGAATTAGCTCAAGTGAGAAGGGCAGTATCTCTGGTTCTGCACTCATTCTCAGGGGGACTGGACTCCCCACTTCACTCAAAAATGTTTACTTAAAGGGCAGATGAACAGCATTTGATTGCCTTGACTGGGAATACAGCTTCTTTACTGCTACCGTCCAGTTGCCTCGCTGCCCTTAACATGGAGCTGCTGACAGACCAGGCCTTCTGCAAGTTTCCTTGGGGGCTAGAGCTCTAGGTAAGGAGCCCCCCAGTCCTCCATGAGCCTGCCACAAGCAACTGAGCTGAGAAGCTCCTGCACATGAAGTTCTGTCCTCTCTCCTGGAATGTGACAGCCAACCAGACTCTTCCTAAACAAATTGAGACCCGAGGCTGGAAATGTTCCCCAACCCCACCCTATAAACTTTTCTTAAAGCCACTTAGCAGGTTGAGGCATTGTTTTGCTGCAATTATAGCATGTTTCAAAGGATCTGCCGTAATCTGCTGACTATCCTTCCATTAGCCACCCTAAAGTGGCTATGACCATATTCTCTTTTTTTACCCTTCCCCTACTATCAAGAAGGTAGCCATTGCCAGGGGAGATCAGCAGAATCAGAAAACTTTCTTCCTGGGCACACGGCTGATCCTTCCACCATGGATCTCTGTTAAGTTTCAATGTGGCTGCCTAACACCCTCCCCCCCAAAGATTAGACAGTGAAGCTTTAAAGTTTTTTTAAAAATAGATATACCGTATATACTCGACTATAAGTCATCCCAAATATAAGTCGAGGCACCTAATTTGGACCTCTAAAACTAGGGAAATAGATTGACCTGAGTACAAGTCGGGGGTGGAAAATGCAACAGCTGCTAGTGAGTTTCAGCAATTAAAATACATGAAAAAATGGTAAAATTAATTAATTTAGACATTTGTGTGGTTAAGTTTTTTAAAATTTTTATGTTGACCTGAGTAGAAGTCGAGTCCCATTTTTGGACCTCATTTTGGGGGCTAAAAAACTAGACTTATACTTATACATTTTAAAAACAACAACAGCAAAACTGCAGCAGACATTGATTGGGGTATACCGAAACCCTCTCCTCCACCTCCATGAGACATGCATGTACTCACACACTCACGAACCTGTTGCCGGCGAACACAGGGCTGCTGGTGTGCACAGGCATTGGAGAGCCAGAGGCATCTGGGCAAGTGGCTCGGACCTCCGGCTGATGTGGTTGGAGGGAGCTGGGAGAGCTTTGCCAGGGCATGGCCTCCCTGCAGTCTTGCAGCTCTGGGGAGAAAGCAAGGGGAATATTCAGGGTAAGTCAAATCGTAGCGAAGCCACACTGACCTGTTCCTAGGGGTTGGGTCTCGTACCATGGGGCCTTGTTGCAAGAGCTCTTTACCAGAAACCCTGCTCTCTGAGGAGAGTCTAACTCTGGACTAAAAAGCTGACTCTTCCACTGCAATGGCCAACCTTGGGCATCTCTAGCGATGCAGTGTGGTGTGCTTAAAGCAGAGCTGGGCAATGTTCAGCTCTCTAGCTGTTGTTGGACTGTGGTTGGTATAAGTCCTAGCCAGTATGGCTAATATAGGTGGGAGCTGCAGCCCAGGAATATCTGGTGGCCCACACATTCCCCATTCTTTGTATTAGACTAAGGGCTGGAGTTCACCTTCTCAGTCTTGAAGCCCAAAGCATGACTCTGGGCTGTCTACGCCTTCCCTAACCAGGTGCCACCCAGATGTTTAAGAAAGCAATGGGCTGTGGGGGGGATAGGAGTCACAGCATGTTGAGAAGACATCAAGGAGAGGGAGGCCTAGATACTTGCTTTCCTCTCATCCTGTTGTACTTCACAGAGTTTGATGAGCCCATGGCCTTGGATTCATTCTTCTAGGAAAGAAGAATGACTTTGCAACAACCCACCAACTAGTTTAGTAACCATTATCTCCCCAGAGAATCCTAGAAACCTGTGATGGCGAACCTTGGCACTCCAGATGTTCTTAGACTTCAATTCCCATACGGGTGCGTTTTACTTCTGCTTCCGGAAACGACGAGGGTGGCGCGGGCTGGATGAATTGCAGTAAACCCATTCGTGTGGATTCACAGGGGCTTGGGCTTCTGGGAATTGAAGTCCAAGAACATCTGGAGTGCCGAGGTTCGCCATCATGGCTAGAAACCGTAATCGTCTGAGAGAAGAGGTTTAGGATTGCCTAATAGAGTGCCCAGCACCTTCCCTGAACTACAATTCCCCCAGGGTGCTGAGGGAAGGGGTCAGTTATGTAAACTGGTGTAAACATATAAAGTGGTACAAAGTTCTGCTGGGCAAACAAATAGTGGTAACAGCACCAGTGCTAGAAGCAATTGTTATAAGATGTAGGCCAGTGATGGCGAACCTATGGTACATGTGCCAGAGGGGGCACTCAGAGCCCTTTCTGTGGGCACTCATGTGGCTGCCCCAGCACAGTTTGCCCCATCCCTCTCCCAGCAGCCCAATGGGAGAGTTTCCTCCCTCCTCTGTTGCCGTGTTGGCACTTTGCAACAAATAAGTGGGTTTGGGGTTGCAGTTTGGGCACTCGGTCTCTAAAAGGTTCACCATCACTAATGTAGGCAGTGTTATTTCCAGCGAGCCATCAGCACGCCTGTAGCCCCCATGGCCATACCTAGGCCACAGGCAACTTGGCAAGAAGTTAGCACCCATTCTGTTGCCACACTGGAGGTGAGATGTCTCAGGCTACAAACAGATATGGACCGGTCTGTCCTTACACTGTCCTTACACTGAAGCCACATGCCTAGGCAGGAATGCAGTCCTGTGATGCACTGAGGTCTTGCTCCGCAGCCCTTCTTTGGGTGTCTCCTTTATCCAAGCTTCATTCTCTGTTACAATATAGGGCAGGGGTTCCCAACCTTTTCAAGCCAGTGGCCGGGCCACACTCTCTCAGTCATCTTGGAGGGGTGGACGGCCATTTTGCACTGCCTGCAAAATGGAGTGGTGGCCATTTTGTCCCAACAACTTCAAAGGGGTGGTCATTTTGTTTCATGAATTTCCTTGGAGGGATGGGGGGGGCACATGAAATGGCATTGTGAGCCAAATCTGGCCCACAGGACATAGGTTTGGAACCCCTGATATAGAGGGTATTTTCAGTAATGGTGCCTCAATCAAGGAAAGCCCAAATTATTGGCCCTTTCCCCTACATAATGTATCACCCATTGGTGTCAAGCATAAATCATTGGGAGAATGGGTGCTGTTCTATTGCCTGGGAATGGTAGCACTTTCTGTTCCCCTTCCACTCACCACGTGACCTTTCTGCGCTGCCCCCTTGTAGCAGGCACCCATCGCTGTTCTCACGGGTCTCATAGTCATGCTTCCTGGCTGGTGGATACAGAGGGCTGGTTGGTGAAATGGAGCCAGAGTGGGGGGAGTCAGAATACCTGGAACCATAAGGGGAAATGCATGGCTTGACAGGGGCTCTTCCATAGGCATAGGATGCTACAGGAGGGTAGCCTGGGCCATAGTGAGGGTAAGTAAAGGCTTCGGCATTCTCTTCTGCCAGCTTTGATCTCTGGTGTGCTGGGTAACCGTAGCCTAAGTGTGTGGCCACCATCTTGGGATCACAGTTCAAACTGTGATGTTGCCCATGGGGCACAGGGTGGTGCCCGTAGGCAGCTGGCATCAGAAGTGGCACAGGCTGTCTGCTTCGGTGGAGGGACTGATGAACCCTTGAGTTCTCCACTCCCCAAAGTTCTGGTTCCCGATCCAGACACAGGTTGTAGAAGGCAGCTGTGGGCAGCCTTGTCTCCTCCTCATGAGCCACCTCCTGGCAACCTTGGCATGAACACAAGAAAGCCGGCGGGTCCTCCAGGATCAGCAACTCCTCATGCTCCCTCCTCATGGCATTGGGAGGGGGCAGTAGTTCATGGCTAAAGGGGTAGGAATGGGGCTGAATGCCTTCGGAAAGGGAGCGAAAGACTCTCCGTTTCTCCTCGTATCCATCAGGGTGCGGCGGGTGTGAGTGCCCACCGTTATAGACTGGCTGCCGCCGTTCCAAAGTGCCATCCGGTCTATAGTAGACCATGTGGGGAGGCCGCTCTGGACTGTGGGAGCGGTAACCGAGGCGACAGGAACAATGGTGAGCCAGGCGTGACCGTTGAGTTTGGTATGAAAGGGGAATTCCGGGCTGGCTTATCTCTGAAAGCTCGTCTTCCAAAATGGCAGTTTCTCTTTCTCTCGTGGCAGAGGGGGAAATGTTATGAGACCTGTTTCCCTCACTTGGTTGCCGCGGCTGGACTCCAAATCCACCCAAGAGTCTGTCCAGTTCTTCCTTCTCAGCAGGCGTAGGCTGTGGCCTGGAGGGAG
Organism: Furcifer pardalis; assembly: GCA_030440675.1. Lineage (NCBI taxonomy): Eukaryota > Metazoa > Chordata > Lepidosauria > Squamata > Chamaeleonidae > Furcifer > Furcifer pardalis. The sequence goes on from CP126893.1 coordinate 26,492,240, forward strand.
CTACGTTATCATCCGCCTTTTCGGTCAGCATGGAAGAGTGCCCTGAGTCACTGCTGATGGACAGGAGGCGCCCATCTTGTTGTGGAGGGGACTCAGGACTGCTGGGGCTGCCATTGGCAGAGGAGTAGTAACTCAGGTCCCCCTTCTTCTTGATCCTGGCATAGAGACTTCCGTCAAGAGGGCCACGGGTGTGCAAAGCATCTAGGAGAGAAAAACGGGACCCTGTTTGAAGAAGGGCATTGGGAATACACAACAATGTGGAGCATCTGAACCTCATCCTATCCATGTAGCCTAGAGTAGTGATGGCTAACCTTGCCACTCTATGTGTTCTTGGACTTCAATTACCAGAAGTCCCAAGTCATCACTCCTGCGGATCAGGACTTCTGGAAATTGAAGTTCAGGAACGGCTGGAGTGCCAAGGTTCACCACCGCTGGCCTAGAGTCTCCTCACTAGACAGCTAGCACACACAAGGGCTTGTGACTCTGTGCTTGGGATAACTGCAGTGTTGTGTCTAATACTTGCACCTCATGCTTTAACGGAGGGATGGCTTACTTCTAAAATTTTCACACCCCTGCTATGTGCAACGCAGTAGGGCTGGGAATCACATATTCCACAACCCGGAGAGCGGGTTTTCTAGGCGAGGGGGACTTCCAGCATGTGGACTTTAAAACATCCTTCTCTATTGGTTATTCAGAACTACTGTAGCATTTCAGGAAAAATATTGCATTCTGTTGAAACTTCAGAAGATTACAGAATCACAGAATAATTGAGTTGGAAAGGACCTATAAGGCCATTAAGTCCAACCTCCTGATCAAGGCAGGAACCCAAACCAAAGCAGGTATGACAGATGAGTGTCTAATTTTCTCTTTAATGCCTCCAGCATTGGAGTGCCCACTGCCTCCTGAGGTCATTGGTTCCATTGCCATACTGCTCTAACAGTTAAGAAGTTCTTCCTGATATTCAGCTGAAATCTGGGTTCCTATTTGAGCCCATTATTATGTGTCCTACATTCTGAGATGATTTGAGAAGAGATCCAGCCCCTCCTCTGTCTGATTATCTTTCAGGTATTTGAAAAGTGCTGTCATATGTCTCCTCAGCCTTCTTTTCTCAAGGCGAAACATGCCCAATTTCTTCAGTTTTTTTCTCACAGGACTTGGTTTCCACCTTTCTGAGATACAGCTAATTGTTGCAGAATACAAAACCCTAAAGCAACAATTGCATTGAATAAAACCACACGGCATAACATAATTCATAGCAAAGAATGGGTTCTCAGTTATTTAGAAAAGCACTCTTCAGTACTTGAGATTATTATGACAACCACAGCCCAAACAGAACAATTTCTCTTTAAAAAAGAAAAGAAAAATATATTACCCCACCAAAGTCTCTGCCACATTGTTGACAGGCATTCTCTTTCTATTATAGCTATGATACTTGGGTTCTATTTATATGATTTTTAAAAATTGTTTATAAATTCAGCTGTTTAGCTAAGAATCAGGAAAGTGTCTTGTGAACCTCCTTGGGTGCTTTTAATAACTGCATCTACTAGATGGTGCTATTGTATTAAAAATGTTTTACAGATGTTCTCTTCCTCTTTTGTTCACCACATAATGTTTTTCTGCTATTTGTTCCTTACTACACGCCTGACAGGTTGACTCAGCCTCCCTTTCTCCTGAGACTGGAAGAATGAGTAGTCAAAAGCCTAATTACCTTGTTGAACCACCCTGAGAGTAAGCCCCATGGGGCAATATATATAAGTCTTGTTGCTATTGCTAATATCTTCATCCCGTGGCTGGAGATGGGCATTTGTTTTTGCGGGAACTAAAGGTAGTTTGAAAGAGAAATTCCGCTGTATAGAGAGTATTTATTCAAGCCACACTTAAATATGACAACTTGAGTTTGCAGGTCTTCATGCTGCTTCGGGGTTGGGGGAAGCATTGCAAAATGGGTCCAGTGGGACAGAAGAAACATTCATACAGTGGTGTCTCTTTTTAAAAAAATTCTTCAACCATGTCAGAGATGACTAGGCACTTCTATTGCCCCTCATAGATGGAGGGGAAGGAAGAACAAAGCAAAAGTGCACAAAGTCTACTAGTGGCAGACAACATGGCCAATACTTGCTAAATTTGGTGAATGAGGTGGACGATAGCACAGCAAAGGCCTCATTTCCACCGCCACATGGTCTCGCTTCAACCATGTCATTTATTTATTTATTTATTTTACTTTTCAAATTTCTATTGCCGCCCAACTCGACACCGACTCTGGGCAGCTAACAACAATTAAAACAAACATTACCAACATGGCTAAAACCATGTTTCTCGAATGCCCTTGCGACGGGTGAAATGGTGCCATGGGCTGGATCCGGACAACGGGCCTTAGATTGGGAATCCCTGTTCTAGGGTGATGGAGAGTCTTAAGATCATTGCACTAAATGAAGCAACAACTTTTGGAAGTAGAGAGGGGGGGGGGAATGAGATATTTTGCCGAGCTAAATATCCACCCAAGATAGATGGGGGCTGGGGGGAGGATCTAAATACTCAGAATCCCTTTCTCTCTTTAATTCTTTGTCCCTTGATTTATTATGATGGTTTCAAGATATCTCAAGGTGTTGTACCGGGAGTGAAACGCTAACATATAAGGCTGTTGGCTAGCAAAACAGAAGCAGTGCTACAGATAGATGGGCACAGATACCTGCTTTTCACAACCACCCAGGCAGAATTCACCTTTCCACCTTCCCAACATGCAGCCAGGTCAAAAAGAACACGGTTGCAATGGAGAGAAATCACAGGTCTCTCGAGAAAGACAGCGGCCTGCAAACTTCACATGAGTAAGTCAAATGCAAGCCAAGAAGATCCTAGGATACATTCCGTAGGATTTAAAGTGGTATTTCAACAGATGTAATAATGTAGAGCTAGTGTTATATAATTATTATTTACATTTGTTTTAGCCATAGCTACAAAAATGAATCCCAATAATCCTCTTGCAACTTCTAATTTACCTGTGCTTTACAGTTTTAAATAGCAGTAACATTAATTCTAATACTTGAGGATATTCATGAGAATTCTTGGCCCAAGCTGAATTAATTTTTTTGGGGGGGGGATTTCAAGATTTTTGCCATTGTTTCATGGCACAGTACAATACACAGTACCACAGTTATAATTACTATTTCCTTAAGACATACCACAGTAACAGAAATATACAGAAGGTAGTGGTGTAAGCTACTAAGTGAAGCAATAGCTACTTTAGCATGGAATCCCTGAGCACAACTATTAATGTCAGGGCCTTTTGGAGGCCACGAATTCATAGGCTCCTTATAATTTGGAAGTGACTTAACAGCACATCACAGCACGGCTGTTTCAATTTCTTGTTGCAAAAGCAAGACTCATAAAACCCCTTAAAAACTGTCTCTTGTAGTCATAAACCTTCATTTACTCCATGCCGCCTGAATCTTAAAATCAGGGCTAGAATTCACAAAAGTTAATCCACTAGATAGTGTTAGTCTTCAAGTTGCCCCAAGACCTTTGGTTACAGTAATAAACTGTCTACAAACACATTGATCTCTTTTGCAAAATCCTGAGCTTTTCACTTCTTTTATGCTGGGTCTGATATTCTTTGACAGCATGATTGGTAGGATAAGATATGAAAGGCCGAGCCTGCACGCCCCACTTGGCGCATGGCCAAGAGTGCATTTCCTTCTATATCTGCCTGTTGATATATGCATACTCATGAATCTAGGATGCTATTGCATATCCATCCATTAACCCAAGCCCACTCTGTTCGATCTCTAAAATTTATAGGTCTCTTTCTCTTTCGCATTCCAAAAGAAGCCTCTTTTATCCAGACACCAAATTTTACTGGGAAGGTGGAGGAAATGTTACTGCATCCTGTTGGATATCTGGTGCAGGCATGCCTCAAGTATTAAGTTGCCATTTGATGGCTCTGGTTGGTATTTTATTTATTTTAGTTCTTAAAGAGTTGACTTTAAGAGGAAACTGTAATCAAGGTGAACTGAACAAAAACTGAAGAGCAAAAAAGCTCCCCCCCCCCGTGTGTGTGTGTGTGTGTGTGTGTGTGTGTGTGTGTGTGTGTGTGAGAGAGAGAGAGAGAGAGAGAGAGAGAGAGAGAGAGAGTGAGTTTTTCATCTCCCCTCCTCTTCCATTTTGACCATGAGCATATATAAATAGAGGCCCCCTGCCTGCCAATTAAACAACAACGCAGAGCAGAGTTGGAAAAGATCTCAGCCAACATTCAAAAGGGGTCAACATCGAACAGCAGGAATCTGTCTAAAACAATTTCATCAAAAATGAAATAAACCCAAGCAGAGGACGGTTGCGTGTATAATCTCTCTCTCTTTCTATAGCTTGTGCTGTAAAGCAACAATAAATATGGAACATGATAACCCACAATTCCTGCTGAACTCTCAGGACTCTAACTGGATGCCAAGTTCATCATTAAGAAGAATTAGGCTTTCTCAGTATGTATTAACAGTCGTTTATCAGCTAATAGACTTGTTAAAGTAAGCCCATGCTTACCTTCCATTGATCAATCACAGAAGCTAGCACAGCGTGCAAGATCAATGGGGAAGGAAAATAATATTCTTTAGTTTTTCACTATTTGGAGAAACCCTTTAGGGCAGTGGTTCCCAACCTTTTTTGGCCATCTAAAGCATCTCTAAAATCCTGATGTTACCCCCCTCCCATGACATATAATTCTTATTATTCAAAATGTGAACTCCTTTTCACATGGAGGAAATTTAAAAGCTTTGGCTTCTGATCAATTAAGTCAGGAGTTCTCAACCTTTTTAAGCCAGGGGGATGGGCCACGCTCCCTCAAACAGCTTCGGGGGCTGGGGGGGCATTTTGCCCTTTCTCCTCCACATGGCACTTCCAGGTGTGGTGGAGACGGTGGGGGGAGGGCACATGAAATGGCGCCATGGGACAGATCCAGCCTATGGGCCACAGGTTGAGAATCCCTAAATTAAGTTGTAATAAATTCCTTTCTCCATAACCTCTTCTGCAGTTTCACTAGCCAATTTTGGCAGCCTTAAGAATAAAAAACTAAGCCTTTAAAGACGTCAGTTTTTGTATTCAGTGACCAAATTGATTTTGCCAGCCCCCTAATGAGTAAAAACCCAATCAAGCAATAGAATAGAATGGAGTAATAGGCATCTAAGTGCTATGGAGGAATTCAGAGAAAATCTGACTAGGATTAGACTATAGATACCATCCAGGCTGTCTTCATGGTGTAAACTGAAGTTGTCATAGGAGTCCCAGCGCACTATAGGGTCAGAGATACTGTAATCCACAGCAACAGCAGCATTATTTCTATAGATCTCCTGACCTGTGGAAAGAAATTAGGATAGTGAGAGAAAATAGGAAAGAGAATTTGTTTCGCTACTGTCCCTTCTAAATAACATGCTTCTGTTTTCATACATCAGACAAGAAACTGATAGCAGCACATCAACCTCTGACTGTCAGCTAGATAGGATTTTATGTGCATTTAGGTATTAAAGGTTGTTCCGTAACATCACCAAGCCAAGGTCCAACATGAACAGACTAATGGCCTGAGCCATCCCCCTTTCTCCACCACGAGGGACCATTGCTCACTCTATCAGAGTGAATCCAAGCCTTGTGCTCCTCCTGGACCCCAGGACAATATACCTGGGCAGATGCAATTTTAATTGAAATCCTGTCGTGCAGCTCTGCATGCATAACAACAAGGTTTCATTTAGTAAGTAGGTAGGTTGGTCGGCCGGCCAGTTGGTTGGCTGGTCAGTAGGGAGGCAGGTAGGTAGTAGGTAGATGGATGGTACCCCATCTAAATCAGAGCACATGTACACACACACCAATATACACAAAATCCATGAGGGGCTACATTGTTCTCTTTGTCATAATTCAGCAAGTCCCTATTTCCCCAACTGATTTTCAGTAGCCATTTCTTATGCTGGATAGAAACAAGAAGGATGGAAGAACAATAGGAAGCTCCGGTTGCTCTCCTGTCACCCTAAGCACTAATCTAACCCAGCCCTGCTTAGATCTGGAGCCATCACTGCCTTCTGTGCTTCTCTTCCATGTCATGTCATTCACCTGACGTTTTGGGAATCAAGGGGTAGTTTTCCACAGCACTGCATCTATCTCTTCCCAACACCCACCATCTACTCACCTTTGACTTTCTCTGGGCTGGAGGAGAAGACAAATTCCACACTTGCTTCAAAGGGGAAGCGTTCATCTGGGAGGGGAAAACAGAAGGGAAGAGTTCGTTGGTTGTTGCCAAATTCTGATAAGCCGTTAAGGTTGCCTGCCTCAGAAACAGAACGAGAAGATGGCATCGCAGCCTTAGTTTCTGTGTCCAGAGGTAGGTTTCTCCTCTCACCTCTCCAGGCTTCATCCAGCTCATCTTTGCTGAACCAGAGTTGGTCAGTGTGGATGGTGCAAGTGTGGAACTGCACACGGAAAACCACATCCCGCTCTGTTCCCTGGAGGTGCTTATGGTAGCATTTCACCTAAAAGGAAGAAAGAAAACTAAATATAAGAGTTGTTACAGCTACTTTCTTAGCTAGAAAGTGTACTTCTACCACTACTCTGGCTCCAGTCGAACATGTTGGATGAGAGCATAGACCAGGGGTTTCCAACCTTTTCAAGCCGGAGGCCTGGTCACACTCTCTGTCAACTTTGAAGGCCGGATGGCCATTTTGCCCTGCCTGCACAACAGGGGTGGCCATTTTGTCCCAACAGCTTCAAAGGGACATCGATTTCATTTCACGAATGCCCTTGGAGGGGTGGGGGGGCACATGAAATGGGACTGGGGCCCAGATCTGGCCTGCAGGCCTTAGGTTGGGAACCCTTGGCATAGACAATTGGGGACCTGACAGTGTAGGAATCAGTCAGGAAGGAGAAAACCATAGTCCAGTGATGGCGAATGTTGCCATTCCAGGATGTTTCGGAACTTCAGTTCCCAGGAATGCTGACTTGGGCTTCTGGTAATTGCAGTCCAAAAACACCTGGAGTGACAAGGTTTGCCATCATGGGCGCAGTGGGTCAAAAAATGTAACTTTTCTTATCTCTGGTAAGAACAGACAGACTTTAAATCAATTTAGCCTACATATCTTGGTTTCAGATGAAAAAAAAAAACAAGTGGGAAAACATCTCCCCACCCCCCTGAGTTAAAGAGATTATATCACTGTTAGGCGTAAAAAAATTTTTTAAACTTCATCAGCTCCCAAAGGTCCTATCATTATCAGTTTTGTTCAAGTCTGGTAAAAGAAAAGCTGTGGCTTCTTTTATTGAGTCAGTCTGGTAGTCAATGGTATCTGTAAATGTCTCCTTCAACTGTACACTTCAAGTCTTCTGTACACTGACCAGTCTTCATATCAGAACATAAGAATTGGGAATACAGTATTATAGTATGGTTATAGTCCCAGTTTCTAAGAAATCCAGTATCAATTATTTTGCACCAAATTTTAAAAGGCTAAACATTTCCACTTTGATGGCTGGATGGCTTCACTAATTGTAAACTTACTTTGGTCAATCAACCTGGAAGAGTGTTTTGGCTGAAAACTCTGTACATCCTTGACTGGACATAAAGCCCTGTTGAACTCAGTTAACGGTAGACAACATTAGTCTTTAAAATCTCCAGCATATCTATCTATCTATCTATCTATCTATCTATCTATCTATCACATTTATATCCTGCCCTCATCCAATGACTCAGGGCTTCTTACAAAATTAAAAAACACAATTAAAACACATTTAAACACATTAAAAGGTTAAACAAATTAATAGTTAAAAAGATAACGGGGAGAGAGGTGGGGGTCAAAAGACCCAGATGGCTGAACTGACCTTCTGGCTAGCACCCCACACATGCCCCACTCTCCACGTATTTACCCCCTTTCTGAAGGGCAGCAGCTCTGTCTGGAGATGCAACTCACTTGGCAGGAGGTTCCATAGGGCAGGAGCAGACACAGAAAAGGCTCTCCTTCTAGTGCTAGAGAGATGAGCCTCTCTAGCTGATGGCACAACCAGAGAGCCTCTCCGGTCCGCTCTGGTGGGATGGACAGATGTTCATGGGGTGATGCAGTCTCTTAAGTATCCTAGCCCACTACCACATAGGGCTTTAAAGGTAATAACTAGCACCTTGAATTGCACTCGGAGGCATATTTCAAATAGCTGAGAGGTGCTGAGTTGCCTAATTCCAGATACTGTAGTTGTTTTTAAATAGTGTTACCAATGGCTTGACAGAGGAGGTATTGCTGCTCAGGCTAATGTACACAAATATCCTTTCTTGGCCTCATCACATCCTATGGTAGACATTTTCAGTAAAAAAAAATCTGTGTACATTTTCCACACATCCAGTAATAACATACAAATGCTGCTCACTACCAGTAGAAGAAAGCCCAACACGGGCAGTACATACAGCAGCAATTTTAACTGTATCTGGAAATATCAGGCATGTAGGGTGGAAAGACTTCAATGGTTACTTTTTTTGAAAATATAAAAATAGAATCCTCATCATGGAACAATATGTTTTAAAAAGGGATGCAAAATCCTTGCTCTTATCCATTCGGGTTGTCTTGGCACAGTGAGGTATGTCAACAAGGATTCTCCAAGCCTTGAGAGATTCCTCCAGCATTAAACAAAGAGAATGTAAGTCCCTCCCTGGCATTGCTTTTGAAAGAATGGATCCAGTAACCAAGGAGTGGCCAACCGTGGTGCCTCAGTTCTTGGACTTCGCTTCCCAGAAGCCCAAGTCAGTACACCTGCTGATGGAGGCTTCTGGGAATTGAAGTCTAAGGACATCTGGGGTATCAAAGTTGGCCACCCCTGCAGTAACCCATTCAGCTACACAGGGGCATTTCAGATGCTAGTGTGCAACACAGCACAAAGTGCACCATGGAAGTATAATCCCACTGGTCACCAGTTCTGTTACTTGAATGTGAGGCAAGAGCAGGAAAAGACATACCAGTAATCTGATGATGTCTTATGATGTGCTGTTAGGGGAACACATACCTTGGTGGTTCCAGCCCAAGCATTTGCGTTTTGCTTTACGTCTGGACCTGAGTGATCAGTGGCACTCACCATAACATCCCCCTTAAGAAGCAAGGCTGGTTCCAGGGTGATGCAGATCTTCTGGGTCCCACCCGAGTGATGGAGGCTGCTACAAGGTGCAGAGAAACAAAAGCAGAGGCAAGAGTTAAGTGGCAAAGAGGTGGACCCTTATTTTTCATGAGGCAACTGAACATCAGAGAGTTTGCTTATACTTACTAGATCCCAGAGGTGTAGACAAGCTGCATGGACTGGTAGATCTTCAGGAAAGGTTGGTAACCTAGAACAGGGAAAAGCACAGGCTAGAAGAACACAACAGGTGTATGGTAGGAACAGAACTTAGAGATGCTTTTTGGGGGGACTACATTTCCAGGATCCCACAGCCTGCGTGGTCACTAACAATTCTGCCTGGAAGAATTTGAAGAGAGGTAATCTGAAAAAAGGGACTGCAGTGGCTTAGTGGTTAAGATGCTGAACTTGATGAGTGGAAGGTTGGCAGGTCAGCAGTTTGAGACCCAAGTACTGCTCAACAGAGTGAGCACCAATCTCTGTCCCAGCTCCTGCCAACCTAGCAGTTCGAAAGCAAGAAATTGCAAGTAGACAAATAGGTACCACTTTGGTGGGGAGCTAAACAGCGTTCCGTGCACTCTGGTGTCTAGTCATGTCTGCCACATGTCCACAGAAATGTCTGCAAACGCAGACAGCGCTGGCTCTTTGTCTGTTAGCAAAGATGAGCACTGAACCCTAGAGTCGGATATGGCTGGCTTTCGAGCAAGGGCAACCTTTACTAATCTGAAAAAGTAACTTTTCTCAACTGTTAGTTGATTGCCAAGACATCCCTTGTCTCAACAGGCATAAAAGAATGATAAGAAGTACATACACAAAAATTGTGCAAGTTCAGACGAATGGTGTAAGCCTATACTGTACATTCATAGGCTGTAGCCACAAGAGATGGGAAGAAAAGATTCTCCAAATGTCCTTCTGCAACCTTGTGCCACTTACCTCCTCCGCCCTCAAAAGTAGGAATAGCAGGGAGCAGAACATGATGCAGAAAGAGTGTGTTGCTGTTCATCTTGATTGTGCCTGAGAGCAGCCCACTGAAATACTGGATGTACCTATTCAAAAGGGAAAAATAGAAAGGTCTGGCACAAGCTCTTGGTTACTCTCATAGGCAATGTACAGTTCTAGAAAAACAGCAGTGTCGGCACATAGTTCCTCTGCTAACCTTTGGTCTCCAAGTCTCTCCACTGCCCATACACACAAAGGTAGAAAAACCCATGTTCAGACTGTATCACTTCAAAGTATGGGGTGTTTTGCCCCATCTAATGGAACATTTTTCAAACGAAAAAAAAAATACATCCACACATAGAATAGCAGCATGCTGGAGAGGAAAGGAGGAATCCCTTTTCCCCAACCCTTTTGTTTTCTAGGCAGAGGCAAACAGTATAGTTTGAAGAAACATTGCTACTGGAATGGAGTATCAGCAGAAACGGCAGGCAGATAACACTACACTCTTAATGCAGGGCCAGAGAAATTGTGATTATCTGCGTACTGTTGGCTTTCAGTCCCCATCAGCCAGGCAAATGGTGAAGGATGATGGGAATCGAAAATTAGCAATGTATGGAAGCTCTAGGATAGTTTAGTGCAGGGGTGCCCAAACGTTTTGGGCCATGGGCAGTCACGTGGTCCCTCCCACTGGAAGTGGAAGTAAAACACACCTTGCAATCTGTTTTGCAACATGATGAGATAGATTGTAAGCTGCCATTTTCTCTGCTTAAACCAGGGGTGCCCAAACTATGGCTTGCGGGCCAGATCTGGCCATGACACCAATTCATCCAGCCCACACCACCCTCATTGCTTCCTGGAGCGATGAAGGTGGTGTGGGTTGGATGAATTGGTGTCATGGCCAGATCTGTCCCACAGGCCATCGTTTGGGCCCCCCTGGTTTAGTGCATTCTGACAACATCCTCTCCTTCCCTATGGATTGGGTAGGTTTGGCAAGGGAGGATACATCTCACCTCTTCTGGGAAGGTTGCAAGGACGCTGCCACCTTGTCTTCACAGAACTTGCGCATAGTCAATGTGCTGAGGGCCTGGTCTGCACTGTGAGGAGAACAAAGAGGCATGTTAAAATGCATGCATGCTTGGTTTACTCTTCCACCATCTTCCCAAGAGTGTTCAGTGGGGACATGGGAGAGGGACCTTCTCAGTAGCTGCTCCCAGGCCTTGGACTGCTCTCCCTTGAGAGGTTAGTTTGGCTCCCTCCATCTTGTTCTTCTATCGAGAGGCTAAAACCCTTCCTCTTACTTTAGGCAATAAGAAGGATGTGTATGTCTAAGGAATGCTCAATTTATGAAAGGGAGTATATGTAAATATCAACATGTAGTTCACTCCACACAGGTACATGAACTTAACTGGGCAGGTAAATGGCTCCCTAACTTCACTGCACTCAATGCACAATCCTCTACCAGACAGGATCATTCATGTGACTGATTCAACTTTAAAATGTTTTTTTTTAATATTCTTATTTTTTTTAAAAAAATCTTCATTAATGTTAACTGTTTTCAATCCAGTTCTGTATAATATTTTAAACATATTATTGTTTAATTATTTTTGTTCATTTCTTGTGAGTGGCATTGGGACCTCTAGGGGAGAGAGTTGACAGGCACAATGATCCATCCATCTATCCATCTATCTATTTATCCAACCATCCATTTATCTATTTATCCATCCATCCATCCACCCCCACCCACCCATCCGTCTGTCTGTCTGTCTATCCTGTGTGACACTGAACAGGAATATCAGAAAACAAAATAAAATAAATAAAATTAAATTAAAATAAAATAAAAAACACTGTAGCACTTTAAAGACTAACTGCTTTATTTTTATTGTTAGCTTTCATGGATCTAGTCCACTACTTCAGACAAAGAGTGAAATTTACAGGCATAGTTTTCATACACCAAATTCAAGGGGTCAAAGGGAAAAGGGTATAGTCAAGCAAGATGACAGACAAGCAAGCACAACAATACAACTTCACATAGCCATTAGCAACAATAGATTATTCAGATTAGCTCTAAATGACTCCATTTCAGTCTCAAGGAAAGATGTGTCATATCTGTTAGAGACCAATTGAGTTAATTCAAGACAAATGGAGGAAAATGAGATGTGGGGGAGAGGGAGAGAGGTGGGGATGAAAATACGGGGAGATAGAAGGTACAGAAATACATGTACAGGAGGGATGAGAGCAGCTGCAAAGGAAATTTATGGCCCACCCCCAATGGCAGTCTACCACCTGTTTGCTCTCCCTTCTTCAGTACCTTGCAGAGATTTTGCTGTAATGCATGTAGGCTGCCACAATGACACCGGTCTTGCCCTTGTTGCCCTGGCACAAAGAGACAAAACATGTTAAGAACTGGAGGGAAGTACCATTTTGAAAAAGGGTCGACGCCTTGAAGGGAAAGGCAGTTTTGCTCCAACTTAGGAGGGATTCAAGGGAAAGAGAACTGAAGGTGAAAAGTGAGATCTTGTTCTTGCCTGGGGTATGTGAATCTCCTCCATTTCTCTTTCAGGCTAACTCTATGCATTTCTTTCCTCCTCCTCTACTCATTTCCAGACAATTTCGGTGCCACCCAACCCAGACAGTTAAAATGTGGACAAACAGCTTAAATAAAACTTCAAATAGCCTCAAGTTTGAGAAAGAAATGAAGATCTTGATTTCAACTCCCACCCAGAATGAAATTTTGCATATTACCACTCAAGCCACTGTGAGATTTCAGCTGACAGATAAAGGATGGCTAACAGGAAGACTTGGCATACCTTTAATTAATTCTAAAGGGTCCCGGAACCACTTCTGTTCTCTCCTGGACCCTGTATATCCCCACCCACTGCCTGTCTGAAAGAAATGTAGATGGGGGAGCGGGTCCCTCTTTACCCACCTCTGCCTTAATTAGAGTGAAAAAGCCTATTTTGCCATGCTCATTTGGTCATGAGGTTTACAGTTTTGGGGTTCCTAAAAGGCCCACAATTCATGACCCTTAGAAACCAGGCAGCTTCTTCCCAGTTCCACATTCACCCTCTCGCCACCCCTGTCCCTGCCATGGGTTTACTGTATCCCCCTCTCTAATGGCACTGAAGGCCAGAACATTTCTCCCTTCACCTTGCAGTGAAGCACAACCACATGGTGAGGGTCTGAGTGTAGCCAGGTCTCCATGGCTTTGCAGATGGAGCAGATCTTGTCCAGTGGTGGAGCATGAAGGTCTGGCCAGCCGAAATCTTGCACCTAACCCAAGAAGGAAAGAAGCATTGGAGTTAAGAGTATGCATCTGATCTGTGGCAGCAGAACATGAGGTTTGTTCTTTCACAGCAAGCCATGCTGGACCTATTTCTCTAGCTTCATCTGTTCTGGCTCATATATAAACAAGGAAGCCGAAGGACTGTGGAATATATAAGATCCTTTATGCTTAGGAAACTCTGTAAAGTACCCACCACATTATTATAGTACTTCACATACTATATAAAGAACTATTATTATTTCTTCTTATTACTATAATTATCTGTGACAACAATTTGTCCTTCTCCATGATTACCAGACTTAACAGCCCATTGAGTTAGTTAGAATCACTACAGAGTGAACCCTCCCCATAATCTAGAGCAGGGATTCTCAAACTGTGGCCCGTGGGCCAGATGCAGCCCACGGTGCCATTTCATTGGGCTCCCACTACATCCACCACAGCAGGAAGTGCCACATGGTGGAAGAAGGGCAAAATGGCTATCCGACCCCCGAAGCTGTCTGAGGGAGTGTGATCCTACCGCCGGCTTAAAAAGGTTGAGATTTCCTGATCTAGAGGACAATAAACCTGCTTTATTTTTACATGGTCATCTATTTAGAAGTGAAGCCAATGGTCCAGGAACCTTTCATTCATACCCAATGCAATCCTAGGAAGTGTTTTGACAGGGTCATGAATTCTTGCCTAGCAAACCACAAATTATTAGACTATCAGACACTGTTGATTGTCACTGCTGGGAACCCATTTCCCCAAACTCACCTTTGGATTCAGCCTGATGATATCATGCCGCTTCCCTGAAAGGTTGAAGAGCTGTGGGATAGAACAAAACATCTCATTGGGCCCCATGATTCACAATTACCCTTCCATTAACATGGCCAACCAGCCTTTACTTGGACAACCAGCTTCTCTCAGATAGCAATAGGCCACCCCTCCCCATATTCATGGGTTCAATATCTGTGGTTTCAGTTATCTGCAGGTCCAAAAATATTCAACAAGCATCCCTGAAATACATAATACAGTAGAACCCCGCAAAACAAAAAAACTCCATTCCACGGAACTCTTCGCTATGCGGTTTTTCATTATGCGGTTCCCTATGGGAGATACCCCACATAATGAAAAAAAAGTTCATTAACCAGGGTTCCTATTAAGCAGGCATACCCCAATTACCAAAACCCTGCATAATGAAAAAAAAATTAGTTATGCAGGGTATCGCTATTCCATTACAAACGATTCATTGTGCAAATTTTTTGCTATACAATGCGTTCGTTTTGCAAGGTACTACTGTATATCCGTATTTCTATGGTGCATTATCAGAGCTGGTCACTAGAGGTCACTGTCTTTATCCTACCCCCCCCCCCCCAAGAGATATATGTTTTAGTAGCTCTCATATAGAACAACAGAGGCTCTTCCCACACTTCTATTACTCAGGTATATGTTAGGGTTTGCTGTCATCAGTGGTTTCAGTTATCCACAGTACACTTATATACCACCCCATAGCACTTAGTGCACTCTATAGTTCACAAGGTAATTAGCACACACTGGGTAATCATTTTACTGACCCCAAAAGAATAGAGGGCTATATCAGCCTTGAGCTTCTCAGAATTGAACTCAGTAAAAAAAGTTTTGGGTGCAGTATTGCGCCAGAGGGCTCTTCATGACACAGCATGATTAGAAAGTCAAGCAATCTTTACATTCTCCCTTGGTCCTTCCCTTGACTTATAAAATTCCAAATCTACTTTTTCTTCTCTAGCTCCATTAATGCGGTCAATATTTTTCATCAAATACACTCTGCTGTTTCCTTTTCCTACTTTTATCCCTCTTTCTCAGAACAGCTTCTTAAAATTGCAGTACCAAAGGATACATAAATGTCTCGCACTACCTGTTTTTTCACAAAGACATATTCCAGATCTCACATTCTCATGATCCCACCAGAAGGTATGCAACCTGTCATTTCACTGGTAGCCTGTACAACTTCGAACTGGAGATGATGCCTATGCTATATTCAACCAGGAGGTGGTAGGCAATTTTCAGAGGTGCAGGGTCCAAATTGCCACACAGACAACAAAAAACAGAAATGCGAAACTGAAATTGGGCAGTGGTTATCATTTTAAAAAGGAGTTGAAAAGTTTGTGGAAGAGTTTGCAAGTTGCCTAAGAGATTAGTTGCCACTCCAGGAAGCTTCAAAAATGAAGCACTAAACCTTTTGGGGCATTCTCTCCCCCAGTCCCCCAAAAGGCATCTTTTGTTGTTGTTGTTCAGTCGCACAGTCGATTCCGACCCTTTGCGACCCTATGGACCACTGTCTGCCAGGCACTTTTGTCCTCCACCATCCTCCTCAACTTGCTCAGTTCTGTGCCCATTGTCTCTACAATACCATCTAGCCATCTCATTTTTGGCTGCCCCCTTTTTCTTTTGTCCTCCACCTGTCCCAGGAAAAACAGCCTTATGGCTCTGTATTTTCCTTACCCCTGAAGTAGGACATTGATGTGTGGGTATAGGAGGCATGGCAAATTTCAATGTGATGTTGCAAGTTTCTCTTATGATCTTGAGGAGGCAGCCACACTCTATGGACTCAACGGAGCCCCGTGCATCCAGAAAGTTGGGTGTCTTTTGTGCTGTTGAATTACATCTAATTTATGAGGATCCAAAATATCTCAAGGTATGTGAGATATTTAAGGAGGTGTTTTATCAGACATATTCCCTCCCCAGCCCAGTGAGTTTCCATGGCTGAGTGAGGGTATGAATCCAAGATGCAAGACATCATTTCTATCCACCGTATTTCACTGACTCTCATCCAGAAAGTTAGGAATTCCAGTTTTGGGCACCACCACATAATAACCCCTTCCTGTGAATTTCCATCAGAAATGATACTTCCCACTTTACTTCACTTATAGTTACCATATACTTGTCCTCATGCTTGGATTTAAGCATCTGGGCCACTTCTCGGAGGTTGCCCCGGTAACGCTGCTCCTCCAAGCCCAGAGGGAAAAAGACGGAGATGATGCGCTCAGTGATGTAGATGAGGTCAAAGTCATACTTGTGTTCCATTACGTGGTCCAAGCTGAAACTCCTGAAAGGAAGAAAAATAAATAAATGTATTTGTGCATAACAAACAGCTATTCATTGTCAGCTTCAAAATCTCTAGTGAAGAAAAGCCCAGATCCCACTAATCACTTTTGAACAGTCTGCATTATTAGGAAGTTTCTCCTAAGACTTAGCGCAAGTCCATTTCTCAGGGATTCCCAAGATCTAGTATTGCCCTCTACAGCAGTGGTTCTAAGTGCTCTAGATGTTTTGGACTTCAACCTCCAGAAGTCCCAGTCTGCATAGCCAATGGTCAGGCTTCTGTGAGCTGAAGTACAAAAACATCAGGAAAACATATGGCCCAGAGCAGGGATTCTCAACCTACCGCCTGCAGGCCGGATCAAGCCCATGACACCAACTCATCCGGCCCATGCTCTAACTCCAGCCACTGCTTCCACTTCCACTGCTGCTGCCTCAATCCTTGTCTCCTCTGCTTGGCGTGTATCTAATGGCACTCCATAGCAAGGTGGATGTTATAAGGTTTGTAACATCTGCTCTGCTACAGATCACTGTTAGGGACATGCCAAGCCATGCAGAGGAGACAAGTATTGAGGCAGCAGCAGTGGAAGTGGAAGCAGTGGCTGGAGTTAGAGCATGGGCCGGATGAGTTGGTGCCATGCAGCTCCTCCAGGCCAGTAAGCAGGGAAGCGGCCTTGGGAGGGAGTGTTGGGTGACTCAGGGTGGCTGGCAGAGGCGGTGTCGGTGGTGTGGGAGGAGTGGTGGGTGGCTTGGAGTGGTCATGCTGCCGCTGCTGCTGGTGGGGCAGAGTGGTGGGGGCTCAGGCTGGTAGGACCACTCCGATCCGCCATCACTTCCCACACAACCACTGCCTTCTGAGGCAGTGGTGGAGGCACCTATCTGGCCCACCAACAGTCTGAGGGTGCGTGATCTGACCCCCAGCTTTAAAAGGCTGAGGACCCTTGGCTCAGAGCAATACAGGAATCTGTTATATCTTCTGCATGACAGCAGTTAACTCAAAGGACTCAAGTGATAGAAACAAGAAACATTTTCCCCCAGCCCATTTGCTGTTTGTGAATACCAGATCTAGATACAAACTCAGACGATGATGGCATTTGAAGAAAATATGTGCCTCCAGATTTTAACCCAATGGAGGAAGAAGAGGCGGCATGTGGAAAACGCTTCCTCTCACCCAGTCTTAAGTTGATACGGCTTAATACACTAGAGCCATAGGCAATGAATGCATGTTGTGAAGTTGCCTGATATTTATACCAGAACCCTGACTTTAGTAGAATTGAGCCAAAGAAAGAGATACAGTACTTTTAACAAACGCCTTCACCAGAGTTGAAAATCTTTGCTGAATAAACAACAAAGCAAAAATCCTTCCTGGTTTCTCAATCCACCCCCAAAGAGGGCAGCATTGCTCACTTATGTAAAGAGAGGTTAATATGCCTCGGATTCACTTCACACAGCATAAGTAAACACCAGTATGTAACCCATTCCACACAGGTCTGTAACGTCACAGGATGGGTACATGGCTTCCTAACTTCACTGCATTCACTGCGCAGACCTCTACCTGATAGGATCATTTACAAGACTGATTTTTTTTAAAAAAAAAATTAATTGATTGCTCTCTTCTTTCCCCAGCAAACAAATGTACAGTATAATCAAAAATGTTTAAATAGCACTACAATCTCATCTCTTTCACTCCTGGATCTCAATTTCGATGGCAATATCCAGGTTGATGGCTGGGAAACATAACAGTACAGTAAGCCAGAAGGGGAAAAAATATTGACCAAATCAGCAGTACAGAGGTAAAACGCTAGGAACAATCAGAAACAACAAACAACAACAGGTTTCCAGAATTAAAATTTCTGAGGGAAATCATTCTCCATCATTCCCCAATCCTTGAAAATTCTACCTCCAACTAGAAAATCAGAATCTGTACGCTGCAAATGAGATAACATTTAAGGCTCTAGACTTGAGTTCATACCTACATGCCAGCTTCTTCCATGTTCTTAGTTAGTTGTTAGTTCATTTTCCCAAAGGATAAGCTTTGATTTTTGGAGACCAGTACCAATTTTATGTGCAGATTTGCTGCACTTGGGAGTACAGTGCCCAGGCACACAGACCTTTCAATGAATGTTAACTTCTAGACTTGGTTCTCTGCGCTATCTCTGGAGAGCATATGCCTCCAATTTAATGGAAAGATTCATTTGTATATCTATCTTTAATTTTAGAAAATAAGAGAAAAGAGTTTCTTCAAGGATGCAATATTAGATTCAAGATAGACTGAAGGCTAGAATGTGGACATGACCGAGGACTAAGACATCCTTTGACCTGGAGGTGTACCCTCTCACACTGCCATTTTACTTCTGCTATTCCACTGGGCTATATTTTGTAAAAGAAAACTTACTAACATACGTTTCTGTAGGGCATTTCTGTGGGATCCTGCATTGGAAATGAGCTTACATAACTGTGGTTTAGCCGACTGAATGTTTTTGTGTCTGAAACTTCCGTGTCCCGGCAGCCAAAAGCTGCTGGAGCAAGCCTCAATGCCATTTCAAATAAAATATAACATTAAATAGAAAGCAATCATTAATCATAATTGGGGAGGGGGGATAGCCACCCTTTCAAAAAACAATCTTGCTGCCATCTAATGTTGGTAGAGGTGTTTGGTGTTACTGTGGGAGGGATGAAAAGATAAGCCCAGAATAGACATTTCATATGAACTGAGGGGATCCCTGCCCCCAAGCCTTACATTATTAAGGCCCCCTTTTGCCTGTATTCCCACCAAACATAACCAATCAGAATTAGATGTGGCGCCGGCACTTCAGATGCATGCCAGAAATAATAAATTGTCAAGTCAATTCTGAGTTATGGTGACCCTTTTGGGGGCTTTCTGGATAGAGAGTACTCAAGAGTGGTTTCCCATTTCCCTTCTTCTGATGGCACTTCCAAGACTGTGCAGCTTGCCCAAAGCAACACAGGCTGGCTCTTTTCCTAGCAGTCACTGTGAGGAATTAAACTCCCAACCTCTGACTCTGTCGTTGGCTGCAACTCGTACCCAAGAATGCATTTCCCCCTCCAGAGCAGGGAAAATGTCATTGGCATGAATTTGTTAAAGGTGGATCCCAGCTTGCCATGAAATGACCCACACGCTGTGGCCACGAGCCATCTCTTGCTGCACATATGAAATGAAGCGTGCATGATTTAACACCAGGACTGCAATGGACTGCCGCAGCCTTGAGGATATTATCAAAGTGCGCCTTCACAGCCAGTCCATCTGGCATGGCCTCTTCTGCCTCCATGACCATCGGGAATCAGAGTTCCTCCTTCACTCATTTTGCCTTTGGGACCAAAATGATGGTTTCCAGTGGCATTTCCTCTACTGAGAGGGACCATCGCCCTACCTAAAGGGGCTCATCTGCCTGTAGCCATTGGACCCTTTAGGGAGTCAGGTTATTTACCACCACCCAACACTTGGCATTGAGTTACTGGCTGCATGGTCTACTCCATTACATTAGTGGGATGTCCAGCCAGACATTATCTGTCTCTGTATCCAGGTACCTAAACCACAATGCTATTCAATGGTGGCATTTAAACAGCTGTCTTTGACAAGATTTTCTTCCTCGCATAAGTTACAAAATAACCTACATTAAAGAGCAAGAGACTAAAAGATGGCTGAGATATGTGTTGTGACGGTTCACCCAAACACCTTTTTTGCAGTGCTAAGTGCTCAGATCACTTACCGGGGCAGCGTATTCCGTTGCTTTGCAGTATTGAGGGACTTAGTAGAGCCCTGACAATTTAAAAGGGAGAAGGAGAGGGAAAGAAGTTAGCATTTGACCAAAAGATCACTGCCAGCGTATATCAACAACAAACCATGAGTTGAAATAGCATAGCAGCTAGGAAAACAAAAACAAAAATACCTTATTACTCTATTTCTCTCTCTAAAGCTAACACTACTAATAATAAGCATTAACATAAGAATTCAGAATAAGAGAATATAAAGATGGAACTGGAGAAAGCTACTTTCACGGACTACAGTTTCCAGAAATTATCAGCTAGCATGGCAATGCCCACTCCAGTTCTGGGCTCTGGAAGTTATAAACCAGGAATTTACTTTTTCCAAGCTCTGTATAAAACACAGAAAGGAAAAAGCACTTGTACATTTTAATCTCAAATGTTTGTTCTTACTTTTGGAAATAGAGGCAAAATAAATTTCTTCTGACCCCACCCCCTTATGTTAATACAACGGCTAAAATCCGGTTGCAGGGTTACAAAGCTGGCATAACTTTTAGAAGCAAGTTTCTGTAACTCAAGAAGTGTCTGTCCCTTATCAGTTGCATGCTGAATCATACAACTTTGTGTTCAACAAAATAATGTCTATCTTTCTTAACTTACACCACTAAAAGTTACTCTCATTGAAACAGGAGTTCAGCCAATAAGTTTTATTACAAAATATTGTGGAATAATACACTTGCTAAACTTTAGGGTGCAGTGAGGGTTAAGGGCAGACCATCAACTGCTGTTGGACTTTAACTCCCATCTTCCCTCACTTGCTTACGCTGGCTAGAGCTACTGGAAGTTGCAGTCCAACAACATCTGGAAGAAGGGACAACATTCGGAAGCTCCATTGCTTCCTAATGCTACAAATTTTTTGTTGTTCTTCAACCTAAATATGGCAAATATATTCATATCCTCATCTGAGCCCTGTTGAGGACAGGTTGGTATATGACTCTGTAGTTTGCTTCCCATGAGCAGAAGGTAGTCTTTCCACAGAGGTCAGTGTCCTCATGAAGATACTTGTGGTACTGCTTTATAATCAACTGTTTACATACAAAACATTCAGGTGGAGCCGACTGGAAGCCAGTTTGCATGCAAACGGTGATAAAATCACAGTCTTGGAAGAGATCTTGCAGCTCTGTCCTAGTTTGACCCCCATCAACAGTGTAGGACTGGCAGTCCTAATAATCAGACAAGATCCATACTTTGGAGCCTCTTCTACTAGCCAGAAGACTCTAAATGACCACTTTCCAGAAGATTTTAAACTCAGGTGCTGTTTCCCCACTGTCTCTCATATCCAAATTGCCAAAAATAATCAGAGGTGTTTTAATGGATTTGAATGGCTACCACCTGAAGGAACACTGATATTCATGTGGTATTCACTGTTCTTATGGTGACCCTGTCCAGGGTTGTACTCAGGAATGGTTTACCATTTCCTTTCTTTTTGGGGTGCTTTGGGACTGTGCAGCTTGCCCAGAGGCGTAGCTACCGCCGTATCAGCCGTATCAATTATACGGGGGCCCCGGGCTACGGGGGCCCCCAATGGCAAAAAATAAAATTAAAAATAAAAAAGACCAAAAATTTACTGCGCATGCGCAGAAACTCAATCTGATGCATTGCGCATGTGTCAGATTGAGTTTCTGAGCATGCGCACTTTATTGGAGCCATTTTTGGCTCCAATTTTTTAAAAAAAGCCGGAGTCGGAGAGTCGGAGTCGGAGCTGCAGCTTTTAAGCAGCGAGGCAGCCCCGACTCCGAGGCCCTCCCCCCGGTCGCCGCGGGGGCTCCCTGCCTGCGCCAGCCCGGGCGGCGCTCTCCACGGTCGCTGCTGGGGTGGGAGTCCACCAGCTGCAGGACCAGCTCGCGGGCGCGCCCCGTCCCCCGGCAGGCCACCTGGAGCGCGCCTGGAGCTGACCTACCGCGCGTGCCAGGAGCTGACCTGCCGCGCGTGCCAGGAGCTGACCTGCCGCGCGCGCCAGGAGCTCCCCTGCCGCGCGCGCCTGGAGCTCCCCTGCCGCGCGCGCCTGGAGCTCCCCTGCCGCGCGCGCCTGGAGCTCCCCTGCCGCGCGCGCCTGGAGCTCCCCTGCCGCGCGCGCCTGGAGCTCACCTGCCGCGCGCGCCTGGAGCTCACCTGCTGCGCGCGCCTGGAGCTCCCCTGCCGCGCGCGCCTGGAGCTCCCCTGCCGCGCGCGCCTGGAGCTCCCCTGCCGCGCGCGCCTGGAGCTCACCTGCCGCGCGCGCCTGGAGCTCCCCTGCCGTGCGCGCCTGGAGCTCACCTGCCGCCTGCGTGCGGGATGGGGCGCGCGAGCTGGTCCTGCAGCTGGTGGACTCCCACCCCAGCGTCGAGGTGGAGAGCCCCGCCCGGGCTGGCGCAGCCTGCCAGGGAGCCCCCGCGGCAACCGGGGGGAGGGCCTCGGGGCTGCCTCGCTTCGCCCGCTCGCCTTCCACAACTGCCCCTTGCCTTCGCCGTGCACGGCGAGGGAGCGATCGGCAGCAGCGGCGGCGCGGCGGCGGTGACAGCAGAGGCGGAGGAAGAAGAGGCCCCAGGATTAAGGTAAGTGAGGTTTTGTGTTTCGGGTGGGTGGGTGGGTGGGTTGAGGTGTGTGTGGTTTTTTTTTTACATTTTAATTCTATTTTATTTATTTTATTTTTATTTATTTTATTTTTATTTTTGGCCCCGCCCACGACGTCATGACGTCATGACGTTGGCTCCCCCCATGACGTCATGATGTCATGACGTTAGCTCCGCCCCACATCTAAAGGGCCCCCAAACAATTTTTATACGGGGCCCCGGCAAGGTAAGCTACGCTTCTGAGCTTGCCCACAACTACACAGGTTTACTCCTCCACTAAAAGATACCATGAAGAATTGGACTCTCAACCTCCGGCTTTGCAGCCAGGCACTCACTGAGCTAACCAGCCTGGAAATAATGCTATCTCAGAAGGGTTTGAGAAAAAGCAATAGTCACAGCTAAGAAACTACTGCAAAGCCAACTCTTCTGCCACTGGAGACAAAAAAGAGAAAGAAAAGAGAGCAAACTAGAATCAAAACAGACTTGAGTAATGAAGCAAGTGTGTCTTTAAGAAAAGTCAACTGAACTTCATGCAATTTTAAGGAACAAAAGTAATGAAATGAACGCGGTCTTTTAAGCACAAAAATGAATGTAACTACAGAAAGAGGGAATATAACCATACACTCCATTGCTGGTTATTTATCAGTACCATGTTCCTGAAAGACAAATAAAATTTTAACCCTCGCATTAAAGATCTAAAATAGCAGAATAAAATGGTGTCTTACCAAGTGCTCAATGCGCCGGACTGGGGCTGTATTCCGCCTCTTGACATTGGGGGTGGTGGGGGGGGGGGGAGAGAAAACAGGGAGAATGAAAAAAATTATTTTGGGGGAAATGAAGACCATTAAACACACTACTGGTGGTGCTGTATTCTCCTTCCCTGAGAAACCAGTCATGGGAATATATAACCAGCTATGGTGTGTGTGTCCTGCAGCTGGCTTATGTAAACTGTCCACCAGCAGCTTGGTCCTCAGACTAAGTTGAAAGAGAAGTAGGTAGTACCAATGGCTGCATTATGCTTGTCTACAGGAGGTGTCACAAAAGTAAGCTGTGCTTACAATAACACAGTTAACATAAACATACATATCCCCACCATCGCCATCTGCAAACCATCTAAATACTTCTAAAGATGGATTCCAACAAGCTGCTCACATGTTTGGAGCAAAGTCCTCTGACCCTTTTCTTCTGAGGTCTAGTTTCCACTATTCATTGGAATTCTCAGGCGGCTTTCACAGGATCCCTGGAAATCTGTAGTGCTGCATACAACCCCAAATATTACATCCAAGTTGAGCTGGTGTTATGGAAAATGCAGGAACAAACATACAACTGGGCAGTGAGTGAATCCTTAATTTTTTTTAATTAAAGCATTTGGAACAGAGCCATAAGGTAAGAAGTAAAGTAAGAATTAAGCCTCTACTTCAAGCAACAAAATCAGAGATGGTGGCAAATTCTTGATGAGAACATGTTAAACGTTGGCACAAGATGATGGAGCTCTGGTGGTGCAGTGGTTAAACTGCTGTACTGCAACCAAAAGGTTGTTTGTTCGATCCTGAACAGGGATCATGGTTGACTCAGCCTTCCATCCTTCTGATGCCAGTAAAATGAGCACCCAGCATATTGGGGGCAAAATGCTAATTACTCTGTGAACCGCCCAGAGTGCACTAAGCACTATGGAGTGGTATAGAAGTGGAATTTCCTTGCTTTGCTTTAAACAGACTGTATATTTTAATAACTCATGGCCATCCAGCAGCTTGCCATTCTCTGGGCACAAACCTCAACATGCCGGCTACAGTGCCCCATAGACCCTTGGCCAAAGACTGCAGGAAAAACAGTTGCTTCTGGCTAAAACACAAAAATGCTTTGTGTCTACCCAAAGGTTCATAGAATTATAGAATAACTGAGTTGGAAGGGGGCTTTTAGACCATGGAGTCCAACCCTCTGCTCAAAGCAGTTCTGACAGATGGTTGATGGAGCGCTCAGCACTTCTTGAGGCAGTTGGTTCCACTGTTGTACTGCTCTAACCATTAAGAGGTTTCTCCTGATATTCAGCCCATATCTGGCTCCCTTTATATTCATATTTTCATAATGTCCTTCACCTCTTAGTGGGGAGTGAGAACCTACTCATTCTTTTGTCCTTCCACAATGGAAAAGTAGACAAGGAAATGTTGGTGGGTGACAGCGTTGTGTGGCTCTGGCAGAAGGCATTAAAGGAAGGAGCATCCCATGATACATACATTTCTCATGTTCATTGCTTTGGGAATAGATAGCAAGGGATATAATTCTGGCTCAGCCATCAATGTCTACCACAGATTGTCATCCCCTGCCTGGGGACACTTTGTTTTCCAACAGTTGCCCAGGAAAAATGGTGGGTCAGAATCTCTTCACATTACCACGCTGAAACATTGTCTCTCCAAGCCAAGTGTTGTCAATTGGGAACCTCCTAAAGTTAAGGAAGTGTCATACGACTCAACTCTTGTGTCTATCCCACCCATCACCACTTCCTCATCACCCTTTAACACAGGGGTTCCCAACTTAAGGGCCATGGGCCGGATTTGACCTGTGGTGCCATTTCATGTGGGCCTCCCTACCCCTCCAAGGCATTCAAGAAACAAAATTACAGTAATACCTCATATAACATTAGTATCGAATAACACTAAAATCGCATAACATTAAGGAATCTGGGGGGAAGAATTGCATCAGATAACATTAAGATCCTATGGGATGCTTCAGATAACAACCGCTAAAGCCTGTGTGGTTACAATGTATCTCTATGGATTCCATAGGATTTTAACATGCATCAGATAACACTAAAAATCATATAACACCAAGACTTGTGGAACCAGGTTTTAGTGTTATATGAGGTTTTACTGTACTACCCTTTTGAAGCTGGGACAAAATAGTCACCCTCGTTGTGCAGGCAGGGCAAAATGACCATCTAGCCCTCGAAGCTGATTGAGAGAATGTGACATGGCTTGAAAAAGTTGGGAACCCTGCTTTAAGAGGATGGCTACTGATAATCTGTGGATTCATCTCGCCAAAGAGTAGCTGTTTCACTCTTGCTTGCTTTCCTACGTGACTTGGCACAACCGGAGGAAAGGGAAGAGTGCCATTGTGGCAGGAATTCAGGTAGTGTTTTCAGTTAGTTTTGCCTAATTAATGCTGTGATGGGATGGAATTGGATAAAACAGCACAGAATGTCAAGTATCTCTTTCTGCAGCGATCAAGACTGTGATAAGAACATGAGGTAGTGAGATTCTCTTTTTCTTTTTTTAATACAAGGCAGCTGTTTTCTGACTTCCTGCCCTGGAATAAGCTCTGCTGCATCTGTCTGCCAGACAAAAAAAAAATCTGTCTACATCATGGGAGGATATAATATTCTTTTATCCCCAGTTCATACAAGCCAAACTTGATGTATCTGTTCTGATCTACAATGGAAACTGAATGTTAATTCTAGAAGACTCCTTTGCATTTGAGCATTATAGGAAAAGATTAGTAATAGGATCAAAGTTATTTTTTTAAGGGAGTTTGCCTGAAATTGCTGATCTAATCAAGGAACTCTTGATATATGTCCAAAAGACTTGAGGTCTCCACCCTTCTATGAATGGAGCTCAGAAGTCACTGCGGCAAAGGTTGGTCTTGGGAGACTTAAGATCAGGAATTGCTTTAAAGCTGGGATGAGGGACCTTTGCAATGGTTAAACTGTTACACTGCAGCCAAACAGGGCCATAGCCAGGATTCTAGATGTGGGTGGGAAAATGTTTTTTTCAGGATGGGCAACAATGCCATATATGCCCTGCAGCAAAAACTGCTGATGTTGTGAGTTTGATCCTGACGGGGATAAATGTTGACTCAGTCTTCCATCCTTCTGTGGTCGATAAAATGAGTACCGAGCATGTTGGAGGCAAAATGCTAATTACCTTGTGAACCATCCAGAGAGTGCACTAAGTGCTATGAGGCAGTATATAAGCCATATGCCCTAGACTTCAGCTCTCGCCATCCCAGCCAACAAGGTCAACAACAAGAGATTGTGAGAGTTCAAGTCTAAAACATCTGGATGGTAAACTTCTTAGAACATCATTCCGCATCACATGATCCTCCCAGATGGGTCAGCTTTGGGTGCCAATGCCAGAAATGGCAAGAAAGGCCAAGATTCGGAAAAGAGCCTTTTCGGTGTGGGCCCCAACCCTAAGGAATTCACTCCCGGTGGAATTGCATTAGACCATTTGCTAACTGACATTTAAAAAGCAACTAAAATGCCTTTGTTTAGGGAGGCATTTGAAAGGGGGCCATCATCAGCCTAGTATGAGGCTTCTTGCTGCCCCCCCCCTTTGTTAATTTAGGCTCGGCTTTTTTTTATTGTATGATTTTAAGCTGTCATTTTATGATTGTGAGAATTTTAAGATGTTTTTAACATATTGTTGCTAGCCACCCAGAGTGGGGATGAATTCCCAGTTGGGCGGGATATAAGTGGGTGGGGAGTGGCTATGGGTCGGGGGTCCTGCGTCATCTCGGGAGTTACCATCTTTGGTTCTGGATGGGGTGGTTTTGCCCCAAACAGACCTGGTGCATAATCTGGGGGTCCTCCTGGACTTGTGAATACTGCTCGAAGAGCAGGTGGCAGTCGTGGCTAGGAGGGCTTTTGCACAACTTTGTGTGATCCGCCAGTTACGCCCACTCCTAGATCCAGACTCCTTGCTCATGATCACACATGCTCTGGTCACCTCCAGACTTGATTACTGTAATGCGCTCTACATGGGGCTGCCCTTGACGACCATTCAGAGGCTTCAACTGGTCCAGAATGCGGCTGCCCAGGTTGTGATGGGGTGTCGGCGGTATGCACATGCCTCGCCTCTGCTTCGGGAGCTGCACTGGTTGCCGGTCTGCCTCCGGGTGCAATTCAAGGTGCTGGTTATTATCTTTAAAGCCCTACATGGTAGTGGGCCAGGATACTTAAGAGACCGCCTCACCCCAAGAACATCTGCCTGTCCCACCAGAGCGGACCGGAGAGGCTCCCTAGTTGTTCCATCGGCCAGGGAAACACATCTCTCTGGCACCAAAAGGAGGGCCTTCTCTGTGTCTGCTCCGGCCCTATGGAACCTCCTGCCTATGGAGCTACATCTCCAGATAGAGTTGCTGCCCTTTAGGAAGAATCTAAAAACATGGCTGGCAGGACAGATATGGGGTATGGAAGGTATAATGACCCCAGTACATTGGTTGATCTGAGCACCTCTCTTTTTCTACTTTTAATTAGTAGTTGTAGCATCTGGTGTGTTTTTAATCTGTTTTTAATCTTTTTCAGATTTTAATTTTTAAAGTTTTAAGGTTTTTAGATGGAAGCTCCCACTTCCTAATCCTGGGCCTTATCTGCCCAGGGAAGGAAAAGACTAACGTCCTCTGGCCAGAAGGAGGAATGGATTTTAGATGTTTGCATTGTGTGTGTGTTATTGTTTTGTTTTTGTGGGTTTTTTTTTCCTGATTGTAAACCGCCCTGAGTCGCCACAGCGAGTGGGTGGTGATATAAATCTAAATAAATAAATAAAATTTTTGTAAATTTTGCCCAGTTCTTCTTCAATATTTGCAGAAGATTTCCTGTAGGACTAACCCTCTGGCAAGATCCTCCTCATGCAGGATGAGAAAGCTGGTAATATCTCGTATCGATTACTTTAATGCTCTCTACTTGGGGTTCCTCACACGCCTGATACGGAAACTTCAAAGGGCACAGAATGCGGCTCCCAGGCTTGTTACTGGGGTGAAAAAATGTGTACATATCTCCCCAGTCCTGACAGAATTGCACTGGCTTCCCTCTTCGTCCTGTGTCAGGTTCTAAGGGACTGTGCTGACCTTCAAAGCCACTTCAACTGCTCTTCTCTTACACCTCAACTCTAAGTACCGACTCCCAGGTTTGCTAGAAAGTCTGTTACCCATTGGAGGGTTTTCTCAGTGGCGGCCCCAGCTAACTGGAATGCTCTGCCTGAGGAGCTGTGTTTGATTGACTCTTTAGGGACCTTTAAGAAGCAACTGAAAACTTTTCTTTTTGAGGAGGCCTTTGGCAGCTTGTTGAAGTTTAAATAGGAGACCCTCCCATCGTGGGCACTTGGGCTACTGGTCCTTGGTGTTGATTGGACTGGGTGGATGGGGTTTCTATGGTTTTATGGTGTCTGTTCTGCCTTTTTAACATTGTGAGCCAGCCAGAGCAGGAGGGCATCCCAGATGGGTGGGATATAAGTCAAATAAATAAATAAAATAAAAATAAAAACAGCAGCATACCAGGGGAGGGGGGGATTCACTCGAATTTTTGCCCTATGTACCCTCCAAACATCCATGCAATCTCTCTCAGATCCCTGTGACTTTAATCCAGCAATCAGTAGGATCTACCCACGCCAACTTGATTGCAGCCTTTACTTTCCTTTGCTTAGGTTAAGTTCACATATGGCTGTGATGGCGAACCTTGGCACTTCAGATGTTCTTGGACTTCAATTCCCAGAATCCCAGGCTCCGTGAATCCACATGATTGGGTTTACTCGATTCATCCACCCTGTGCCACCCTCATCGCTCCTGGAAGCAGAAGTAAAATGCTCCTGTACATATGCCATATGGCCATGATGGCAAGCCTTGGCCCTCTGTACGGGGGCGTTTTACTTCCACTTCCAGGAATGACGAGGGCGGAACAAGCCAAATGAATCACAGTAAACCCATTCATGTGGATTCACGGGGGCTTGAGCTTCTGGGAATTGAAGTCCAATAACATCTGGAGTGCCAAGGTTCGCCATCACGGACATACAGTATATGTTCACTATTCAGAGTCATAACTCGAAAGTGAAGATTTGAATGCTCAAGACAGTTATAATTTGATAGTCAATTGACATACCATGCAATATAATATAGGATAATACTGTATTCCTGATCAATGTGTATGAGTGGGAAAGTTGGACAGTAAAGATAGCTGAGAGGAAAAAGATTTATTTGTTTGAAACATGATACACTAGTACCCGGATAACGATGAGACTTGGTTCCACAAATCTCGTCGTTATCCGGTTTTTAACGTTGTGCGATGCATTGATCACACAATGTTTAAAAAAGCCCTGTTTCCCTGGAGGCTGCAGCAAGCCAGAACGTCGGGATTTGAATCCTGACGTTTTGGCTTGCTGCACTTGCTGAGGACGTCGGGGAAGCCCAGGAACAGCTTGGATCGGGTCTTCCCACCTCCCTGGACCTGGCAGGGAGGTCAGGAACCCCACAATTGGTAAAATAAAAAAAAAGGACTATTCCTCCAACTTGTCCTTGTTGAAAGTGTGCGCACACATGCATGCACGTGGACAGAGAGAGAGAGATGTCTATCTATTTTGTATTCTTTGACATTCCCCTTCCAAAATCTTGAATCTTAAACTTTAACTAGATTATTACCTTGTAATCCTTATCTCTAGCAATCATAATTCCCAGCTTTTGCTCAAAACTCTCAGGGGGAGGAGAGAGGGAGGGCACCTTTCTGACCCTTCGTCTGAGCATCTTTGTCCTCCTTTTCAACATGAACATGGCTAAACTGGATGTGAAAGCAGACCAAGGACCCATGTCTTTAGATCCATGCCTCCTTCTTAACTTATCAAATGGAGTGAAAGGTCTGAGCTTTAGAAAAGAAAGGGAGCCAAAGAGAGACGAGAGATGAGATGGGCCTTTCATAACCAGCAGGGCTAGAAATGAGAGCTTTCCAGGGATAGTGCATTGCTCAAATGGGCCATGCATCAGAAGTACCAATTGGTGCTTCCAATTGGCCTTCCTGCCAGCACGCCTCAGAGTTCCAGCCTCTTTTGGCATTGTGGTTGGTGTCTACTGCCACTTTGATCTCCTGGTGGTGCCACTACTGCAAATCTCCTCTTTCCTTAGCCAGGCTGGCTTGCCTTGGCACAGTCAAGCAGTGGCACATGACTGGCATGCTCTGAAGTTTCCTAGGGTTACAGTGAGTTATTTTGTGAGCCTGTTTATGACCAAGGTGCCAAATGTGCTGGCAAGTGCTAAATCGCTAACATTGCATACACTATGCTCTGCTCCCTCTCTCTTTCTCTCTCTCTCTCTCTCGAGAACATTGGCCAACAAAATCCGATTGTTATAAACTATTGTGGAGAGATAATACTTGACACCAATACGTTTGCACCAATATAATCATAATTATCAAAAAGATTGCTGGAGATGCAAGGAAAGGGATGGGAATTATTTACATTTACGGTGGGAGTATAAAGAGGTATACAATATATGGAAAAAGTTTTTGATGCAATTAATGAGATATTGTCTCTAAAAATAGGCACAAGCCCCAAGATCACACTACACTGGTAATGGATCCAAGTGATATAATGATAGATAAATATGAGAAATAATTTATTATAATTATGATAGTAGCTATGAGATTGTTGATAGCTAAGAATTTGGAAAGTGTGCCTCTCCATAGATTTGGAGGAGTGGTATAAAGAAATTTGGAACATGGCACTGAATGATAAGCTAACATGCAAACTAAAAATTAAAAAGGGAATAGCAAAGAACAATGATTTTTTATATAGACGGGGAGATTATATTGAATATGTTTTCCAAAAATCTAAGGGATTTTAGCCAGGCCAAGAAAGCATTAGCTTTCAAATTAGAGAATTAAGACATGTTGAAAAGAAAGGAAGGTCCCAAGGGTAGATATATGTTGATTAAGGCTAATTAATGGGGTTACAATAGGTATAAACTAAAAGGTGTGAATTCTGTTATAAGGTATGTAATGCTGGTTCTCTTATTATTATTATTATTATTATTATTATTATTATTATTATTATTATTATTATTATTATTATTATTATTATTATTATTATTATTATTATCATCGTTGTTGTTGTTACTGTTACTGTTACTGTTACTTTTAATTGTATCTTATGGTTTATTATTTTTTGTAGGTGTGTCTTCATATGAATGTTTCAAAATAAAAATATTGTAACCTGAGACAACTTTCCTTTGGAACAGATGGTTGCTGAAATTAAAATAAATTTCTACTTTTCAACCACATAACTGTCATTTAAAATTTGGGTAGATATCTGTAAATCTGTGTGGTATTATATGTATATAACACAGACGT
Source organism: Furcifer pardalis (assembly GCA_030440675.1). Lineage (NCBI taxonomy): Eukaryota > Metazoa > Chordata > Lepidosauria > Squamata > Chamaeleonidae > Furcifer > Furcifer pardalis. The sequence goes on from CP126893.1 coordinate 26,524,068, forward strand.
GTTGTTTCAGCTGACACTACATCTGCACTTGTGTAATATACAAAAAACACTATAGATGACAATGGAGTGGTTAATCAAAACTGTCCAATTTTCGATCACTGTATAAACGAGAGTAGAATAATAAGAAAAATTAACACTGCCGCATCTTATTTCATGTATCTCACAGGTCACATGAACAATCTGAAAAGTGGATTCAAGTGCATAGGTTATATTCCATTTTCTTTGTTACCCTTAGTTATTTATCATAATCACCATTAGCATAACTGATGCTTTCATTCTTCAAAGTTTAGTTTCTAAATATTTGCTCTGTGTAGACTTTCTGTGATGTAAAGCATTAACAATCACACTTATTTACTGCCCCATAGCAGTTACAGCACTCTCTGGGTGAGTCCTTAAAGGTAGTAAGCATTAAACCCCCAACAAACTCTTCCAATACTTGACTCTTCCAATCCTCGAGGGGCCACCACAAGCAACTAAACCAATTCCTCCATTACTAATTTCTCCGTCTTGTTTTGGCTGAAATGTTGTTTACTTCAACATGTCTGCTGTATTCACCATCCTGTCTAGGTCCATGAAAAATAGGAAACGGAGGCGTTGACTGTATAACATGCCGTCCCTCTACTGTCGATAAGTCAGAGCATCCAGATAACACCTTACAGCAGTTTCGTGATGGCATAGAAAAGCATTTACAGTACACAGGGACCATTGAAATGATTTTATAATTACAAAAATCTCTATGTATAACCATACAGTAATTTCATACTTTATATGTGAGTTCTCATTCATAGACTCCCTCGATGCACTTTTAACTTTTTAATTTTATAGAAACCATGTAATAATAATAATAATAATAATAATAATAATAATAATAATAATAATAATAATAATAATAATAATAATAATAATAATATGTCAGAAATTTTTCTGGGTTGAAAGGATTGTTGCAGAAGAAACTCTGCTCAGGAAATGTCCAAATGAGGCTTCTTTCATGTCCCCAAGAGTTGGAACAGAAAGGGGCACTCAATCCATCATACAGTACCCAAGACTCGAACTGCCAACTTGCCAGCCTTCCAGTTAACAAGGTGAGCTTCATAACCACTGAGCCACTGCAACCGCTAGAAACCATGTATGAATAAAAAGACATTGAGTTGCAAGGGCCTTTATGATAAAAGGCAACTCATAAAATAAAATTAGAATACTATTTACATCTTTGTTCAGTGCATTGAGGGTATATATGAATGGGAATTCACATATTTATTTATTTATTTAGTACATTTTTATAGTGCCCATCTGGGATATTTCCCATTCTGGGCACTGCACAGATAAATAAAAAAGGCAACATAATAGAACAATCAACAAAATAAAATAAACAACAGAATAAATCCCTGAACAAATAAAAATATAAGGTAGGACATTACTGCATGGTTATAGATCCATTGAAAAGTTTGGGTGACAGAAAAAGAAGATACCGAAAAGCATGATAGAACCTTCCAGAATACCCAAAGGGCAATTTCCAAAGCTGCAGGTGGCCCATGGACCAGTCAGGAGGTGCTTATTACTTGGGTTTCACTTGGGGTTGAAATGCTCTTCCTACTTTGTCCATTAACTGCTACTACCATCCATAGGGTAGGCACAGTGGAAGTAGAGGAGGAGGAGGCAGGGTCCCATTGAAACCACAAAAGCTGTAAACTAGAATAAGTGTGATGTTGTAACACCAGAACTATGGCTCCTATGAAGCCACATGCACTGAACTCATGCAGGAGATTCAGATCCTTCAAGACAGCCACGGCCTACATGTCACCAGCTGCTTTCTCTCGCCTCTTGTGACTCCCACAAGACAGTCTGGAGAGCTCAGCGCACTCGGTTGGACTTGGGAGACTTTAGGATAGCTATCTACAAGAAGTCCTAGACCAGCGTTTTCCAGCCTTTGGTTTTTGGACTTCAGTTCCCAGAAGCCTAAGCCACTTCCCTAAAACACTGACCAGCAAATGTACTGACTTAGGCTCCTGAGAACTGAAGTCCCCCTGTGAGGCATGTACCCCATGTTGGGAGCCACTGCCCTAGACTCTGACAAACAGCCAGTTTCAAATGGCATTCCCTTGGCCTGAAATGAGCAAAAGGTCTAGTCTCACTTTCCAAAACAGCGGGAACCAACTATTTCCTGACATCCTCTTGGACTTAGATAATTCACTTCTCTCTAGAGCTGCTTATGTAGATAAGAGACAGTGCAATTGCTAAGATGATAGCAGTGACCACGGTGGTTTCATTAATGTGGCAGGGGTGGAGAAAGAGTCTTTTTTTTATTGGATAAAGAAACAGAACTTGAATAAAGTGGCAACTTTTACAGATTGCTTTGGTAATACAAAACTCATCAGGCAGCATAGAAAGTACAGTAGTTTATTTACAGGGCACACTAAACCTGAACACATTAACTGGAAACAAAATACACTGAAAACAGAGAGTGTATTCAAACAGGTGTGCTTTGAGCATTAAAAAGATCTGTAGAAGCTCATTCACTGTGTCTGGTTCATATGGATAGCCTTCTCCTGAAAGGCTTTTGGGGGACAGTGTTGGCTCTGAATGATGCTGAATGTTTGGGGCTGAAGCTAGTGCTGTATTGCCTGATTTGGCCAGGAGAGGAAGGGGGCTTTGGGTACCAGATTCCCATTTCAAACCCATCCCATTCCTCCTCGGACTTTCCAATGTTTAGAAAGGCTGAGTGAAACATAAGAACAAGGTAACCAATCCTGTTCTTTATCATAATCATCACTAAGGTAGGAAAAAGTAATAACAGCAACAATAACAGGCACATAATAATATAGCCACAGTTATACGACAACTAAAGAAGACACAATTGCCAAACAAATGTTAAATCAGGTAAAGTTGCAAAACATGCCTTGAGATTGGAAATGGGGATGCAGAAAGGAAAGGTATAAAAAGACAGAGGGCTCTGCCAGTTCTTGAACAGTTGGTAAATATGCCTGCCAAAGGTCTTAAAGAGGTAGTGATAGGGGAGGGTAAGAAAAAAGCCACATGGTTTTGAATTATCTTTCTAAAGAAATATCTCTGCACTCCCAACGTTGGTTGCATGCTTAATTCCTTATTGGCATTTAAGCAGAGAAGTCATGCTGAAGTGCGTGGGGAGGGAGGAAGAGAGAGGAGAGGGTAAATGAAAGGAGACAGAAGGTATAATGGATGAATAGCAAGGTCCACACTTACCAGTTCAGGGGGCGGGAGGGCCTGGCACGGTGTTGGCACCTGGAAACAGGAAGGACATTGAGAAAGGCACATTCAGAGGTTCACCCCTGCTCAGTTTTGAGCCTCCACACTTTGTCAGCATCCCTGCCACAAAGAGAGCTTCGCAATGACGTCCTAAAGAAGTCCTTCCTCTGCCCACACTACAGACTGGGAGGGAAGGAGAGGAGGAGTTTTTAAAAAAGAAAGAACAAGGACTCTTGCTGAGTTTCTTGCTTACTGGATCTCCCTATTTTTCCCATTAGGGTGTTTGCTTTGGCCTGGCCTGGGCCCGTCCAGTGACGGCACTCACATAGGCTGCGATTCATCATAGCCCGGAGGCAACACGGCCAATGCAGAGGTGGTGGGTACTAAATATAGAGTAATATAAACAGACTACACCCCACCCAGGAGAGAAGCACAGTGAGGCTATTCAAGACCCTGAGCTTTGGTGCCTCACCTGGCTCAGCCGCCTTAGCATCCCTGGTTGACCCACAGGGGAAAGAGGGAGATTCCAGGTACCATTTCCTTCAGCCTTCCATGAATCTGTAGTGGCAACGACCGGGAGAACATCCCTCAGCAGGCTGCACTCAAGTCTGGGCCTCTTATTGTTGCTTTGGCTGTCCATTACGGTTAATAAACCAAGTTGGAATGTAGTAAATCCAGCTCTTTTTTGTCCAGCTGTGATTCATTTGCTGGATTTCCCTTTCAGGTCTACATCTTTCTCTCTCTCACATCCTTTCCCTCCCACTGTATTTATGTCACTTATCCACATACAAGTTGCTTTCCTCACCTTGTGGAATTCCAGATACACATTTGCAAGGTTATATAAAAATTACATGCAAACAAAAAATATGACATCACCCACATTTTAAAAAAAGTAGAATATTTGTGAACTAGGCAAACGTATCTACCAAATAACTTATTTGCTTTCCAATAAGAACATCAAACATTGGTAAGGGTAAAGGTCACCTTTGCACGAAAGCCAGTCGTATCCAACTCAAGTTCAGTACTCATCTCTGTTTATAGCTGAAGATCCAGTGCTGCCTGTGTTTGCAGACATGTCTGTGGATATGCAGCAGGCATGCCTAGACACCGAAGTGCACAGAACACTGTGTACCTTCCCACTGAAGTGTTCCCTATTTATCTACTTGCTATATCTTGCTTTCAAACTGCTAGGCTGGCAGGAATTGGGACAGAGACGGGTGCTCATTTTGTCATGCAGTACTTGGATTCAGTGGGGTCGCGCAGACTTCAGCTGCCCGGGGCAAAGAACAAACTCGCTGCCCCCCCTAAGCTCGCAGCTGCCGCCGCCGCCATCCTCCCCACAAGACCCAGTTAACCCCTCGCTGTCTGTTCCAAGGTCCCCGGGGACGAACCCAGGGCAGGCAGAAGCCCCGACAGCCAGCTGGACGGGCAGGCAGGGGCGAGCAGGCGAGGCAAGCCCGGGTCCTGTGGAGCTATACCTCCAGCATCAGGGACGCGGCCAGGACATGGCGCGCGATGGGGTGCAGCGGCGGGGGAGGAGGCAGAGGAGGACGTGGAGACAATCAGAGTGCCGCTCCTGCCGCCGCCGCCCTTCCTGCCTTGCTGCCGTGCCCAGGGTGGCCCTCAATGTAGCATCCTCCAAGCCGGGTCTGCCTACCTGCTTGCCTGCCTGCCTGCGTTCCCAGGCTAGGCTTGGGCAAAGCCGCCTCCCCCCCCAATTGCCTGGCTCGCTGCACCAGTAGGGCAGGGAGAGCCCCTGACGGCTAGCTGGGTGGGTGGGTGGGCGGAGGTGAGCAGCGCACGGGCGCGCGGGGTGGGTGCTCGTCAGGGGTAGGTGGCAGAGGAGGCAGAGCAAGGGCAGCCACAGCCGGCGGGAGGCAAAGAGGGGGCAGCCTGGCCGCCGGCGCAGCAAAAGGGCCGCCTTCTGCCTGGGAAGTCCTGCTCCCTAAGCCCAGGCAGAGGGAGGTCAAAGTGGTGGGGACATTTTGCCGCCCCCTGAAAGGCATGCTCGGGGCATCCGCCCCCTGCCCCCATGCTACGCCACTGCTTGGATTTTGAACTGCTGACCTTCTGCCTCCCAGTCAGCATCTTAACCACTTGAGCCACTGCAGTGAGTGTAAAACAGCAGTTTATGTAAACAGGAAGATGTTATTTCTAGCATGAATGTATGTAAAATGTATGCATAAACAGAAACTTTTATTTAATATTCTAAAGATAGAGAAGCAGGAATCTGCACTAATTAAAACCACCCCAATTAGATCTGTATTAATTATAAACATACTATTATGCCTAAAAGCAATTTTATGGATCTTCTACATTACCTTTATGCAGTCTAATTTTTCCAACTTCTTTTCACTAATTTGACTTTCAGGCATATTGAACAGAGCTCAAACAGCTCTCGGAAATAGTAATCCCTTATATAATAAATAATGTAATACCATATCTGAGGAATTCTGCGTGCAATCTGCCACAGTATGTGAATTCTTAACATTCCTAAGTGTTTGTCTTGTGCAGTGCAAACAATTTTGTAGCATTCTTGTTTGCATAGATATGTTTGTGCAATATGTAGGTTGGGTTAGGGAGGCAACAGCTCTACATCCTTCAAGGTGGTGTATTTTAACCTTTCCTCCTGCCATTTCCATCTAATTTTACAGTGATTCCATATCCTAACTTAAGAACAGAAGGACCAAAGAGACTTTGGACAGTAACTATTTCATTCTGTACATTCTGTGGATGTTACCATTTTAGAAAGACCATAAAAAACCAGAGTTTCTGATCTTTATCATACAGGGGGAGGTTAGTTTTCCGTTTTCCAGGAATGGCACTGACCTTCAGTATGTAATTCTTAGCACAAGGCCACTAATCAGGGGTTACTACTTTTTGAAGCAGGTAGATCACTCTGTTTTAGTTTACGCCCACTATGTTCACTACCTGTGATAGCTGGAGATGAACCAAAGTGGAAATTGCAGGTTCAATTTTACCTCCACTTTCATTTCCCCAATTTTGTAAAGAGGCTTAAGAAGACAGCTAGCCACTTAACAATACAGTCAAACCTCGCATAAAGAGCGCCTCGCTTAAAGAGCAGAATTTTCGCTGAATGTTCGCTTCGCTTAACAAATAAAACCAATCAAAAACTCGCTTAACAAATAAATCGGGGTTCGCAATTCCCCCCATAATTGGTCACTTACAATGGTGTTTCGCTTAAAGAGCAAACTCACTTAAAGAGCAATCCTGTGGAACACATTATGCTCTGTAAGCAAGGTACAACTGTATTGGAAAATTAAACACTTCCTCTGCTTCACTGTGGAGGGGCAGATGAAGAAACCTTTTTTAAAAAAAAGTTATTTATGACAATGACGATGTGCCATACCACTTAGAAAATAAATTTGAAAAATTTGAAAACTTCCTCCTGGAAGTGTTAGGAATAAAAAAAGGTCAAGGAGGGTGATGATATGTTGTTGTTTTCAGCAGGGAGGTGGACCAAATAGGGTTGCTTGTGGTGTGTATGCCATTCTGATGCAAAGTTCACACCAAATGGCATACTGGACTTCTTCCTTCCCTTTAGTTACCCTATGTTGTTTGCTCCAATCTGCTTTAATTTAGCCCGTGTAGACAGGTCAAAGTTTTTCATTTGATCAGCTTTAAAAGTCTGCCCCAAAAGTTTGTAAAAGCTGAACAAAACTGTTGATGACAGACATTCTAGAGATCTCACACTCATAGGATTGCCATAGGTCGGAGATGGCTTGATGAAATGTATCAATAAACCAAGAAGGGACAGCTCTGTCTTTGATAAACATATATAAATGATAAATTTTTCCATGTTAAAAAAGAAATGAGTCACAAGCAAGAAAGAACTAGAACTCCAAAAAACCCAGATCAATATCCCCATTGGTGAGGAATGCTGGCATTTGCAACTCAACAATATTTAACCCATTTTGCCTTTTTTTCTTAAATGTAATCCCAACTATGTATGAGATGGCTGGATAGCTCAGTGGTTTAAGTATCTGGCTATGGAGCATCATGTGGCCTATCAAAGCAGTTAGTTGTCTCTCTTGGCTCTGCTCAACCAAGAGATAATAAAACAAAGGATATTGGATATTCATCAGCAACATGATTTAAACAAAATAAATAGTCCATTCTTTGAAATGCCCCCACCTAATAATATAAGACCCTTATCTTACTTATCCAGCTTAAGTAACCCAGAGCATAGGAGATCATACATGGTCTTGTGTTTTAATATGTTACCATCAGTATTCAGAGAGGGGTTATTTAAGAAAGTTCCTGTTCAGGAGCGCTTATGTATCTGTCAAGCTGGGAAGGTGGAGACATCTGAACAAGTACTTCTAAAATGCCAGTTTTATGATAACCTTGGATGTTACCTCATTGCTGCCTTCCCTCAGATTGAGTTGAAGAATCATATGTTTAGAACCATGCTCTCAGATAGAAACACTGACCTGATGGGCACTGTTGTCTGGAAGACAACCAGGGTACGAAGCATTAGAGAGAACCAGCTACAGCAGGTTGGTTAAAAACCAACTATAATGACTGGTTAAAAACCAACTACGTATAATGATTTTTGTGTTGCACTTGTAATTCTATTTTATATCCTACTAGTACTACTACTAATAATAATTATGTAGATTTGTATACAGACACTTTTATTCTCATGTTTATAACTATAACTTTTAAACTTTTGAATCTATGTCCAATACAAGTACGTATACCAGACATGTATTTGCACTCCAGTGTCTGAGCAAGTGGACTTTGATCTACAAAAGCTCAGGCTAAAATAAAACTGACTGTAATAAAGTTTGAAATTGACAAATTGGCTGTGGAGGCAGAGGTTGTGAGTTCAATTCCCTACTGTGCTTCCTGGGAGAACAACCAATCTGTGTGTTCTTGGGCAAGCTGCTCAGTCCTGGGATGCCCACAGAAGAAGGGAACAGTAAAAACACTTCTGTGTATTCTCTACCTAGAAAACCCTGGAAAGGGTCGCCATAAGTCAGAGTTGACTTTAGTGGCATGCAAAACTATGTATGAGAATGTCTGGTTATGGTCTGGAATGACATATAGCCGGTGCACCAACTAGATAAAACAATCACATAAGGCATGTTTGTTGTTAGCAGATAGAGCCATGGGTCCTTTGAAGACTCACTGCTAAATTAGGTACATTCTTAAGTAGAGGATTTTCCAGTATAAATTAAGACACATGACCATTCTACTATGCTGGTGTGTATGTGTGTGTCAGGAAGACAATGGTTCCAGATGCGCAGAGCAGTGTTTCTCAACCTTGGGCCTTCAGGTGTTCATGGACTTTATTTCCCAGAACCCCAGGCCAGTACACCAGCTGATCAAGGATCCTGAGAATTGAAGTTTAAGAACATCTGTGGGCCAAAAGTTGAGAAACCCTGGTCTATAGAAATGGATGAGAATTTTGCAATAAGTTCATCGAGATTCTTCATATTTCAGAAATAAAAAATATTGAAAGCTTTAAAAATGGGGAGGAGAAATTAAAACTAATAACTTAGAAAATCTAGGCTCATGGCTTTCAGTGTCAAACGCTTAACAATATGATGTGAAGTCCTGCACATTGAACCATCTTAGGGACAAATTGTTGGCATTTCTATTTCCTGAAAATTCACAAAACCATGATTTATGAGATTGTTGCAACACCCACATAAGAGGTACCTACAACATGGTCATCCTAGTGCAGGAACTAATTGTACCTATCGTACCAAGACAGAAAACTTTGTTTTTAATTCATTTTTGACAATAATCTACTAAAAATCACAGATTCTTTTATATTCAGGACAGAGAGACATTGACATTCAATACTGCCAATGTGGAAGACAGCTCCCCATTGTTCTGTTTAGGGTTGCCATATGTCCCAGTTTTCCAGGATTTTCCTGGATTCAAGCTGTCCTGGCCAGTTCAAGAAAAAACACGTAAAAGTCCCAGATTTTTAAATTTGAGCAAAGGAAGTAAGATCACCCCTTACCAAGGGATTTTTGCAAAGAGTTAATTCATTGCCTCCCTGCATTTCTTTCAATTATCCTGCTTGAAAGCAGTGAAGGCAAAACAGTACCCTGAGAAGCCCGCCGGGGAGGGGAGAGACTTGCAAGCAAGATAATTGAAAGAAAGGCACACAGGCAGTGAAACAACTCTTTGCAAAAATCCCTTGGCTCACCTTGAAGTTTGGGGGACATGGAGCTGTCCTCAGCCCTTTTCCTCCAAAGCTGGGAGGGAGCAAGAAATACCCATATCTAAGAAGACAAACCTCCACTGGGATGGAGGATTCATTCTTCACGTGACCGCAAAGGGTTAACTGCACAGGGTTGGTATTCGTAGAGAGGAAGGGAACAGGGTGGACAGAAAGTGAGAGTCCTCCATTGCAAAGGTCATCCTCCAAAATAAGTCCCTTCCTGTCTCCTGCTTTTCTTCTTCCAGAGGGAAATGCAGGTGCCATGGACTGCATTGCTGTTCTGGGTCCCTCTTTAGAAATTTCTTCCAAGGGATCCTCATGTGGGGTTTGACGGTGAGCCTACTTCAGTGGTGTGTGTGTGAAGGGGAGGGTGGGGTGACCTCAAGGGGAGGAAGGGTGGCTTCAAAAGTGGCCCAAGAAATTTTATTCAAAAAAATACATTTCTGGGAATGTAAGAGAGGAAAATTACAATCTCCAGGACATTGTAAATATCACTGGCTGTATTCTCTTTTTTTCTTTTTCTTTAATTTTTGGCTACTACTAACAAGTTGGTATTAAAGTGAACTTGTTTACAGTGTTAGAATGTGAAGAATAAAATACATATTCAGTAATAGGTAATTAAAAATATAAGGGATTATATAATATATAGATAAGAATATATAAGTAGTAGAGAAAATGTTAGGAATGAGATTATTCTAAAATGATGATATGAAATGGTTTAGGCTTCTTTATTATAACAATATTTATTAGTTTAGTTTTTTCTTTATTTTTCTCTCATTATTATTATCTTTCTAATTCGCAGTGTATTGTTTTTTCTGTATGTAATTGACATGTAATGTGGTAAATATTGTTTGTTTGTTTTGTTAATTATCCTTTTAAAATTAATTAAAAATTAAAAAATAGAACCATAAAGAACAGTCTTTTGCAAGAAGAATCACACAGGAAAAAAAACCTCTTGACTACATTTATTTTAAATTGACGAAGGCTCTCTGCCCCGGAATGGGATTCCGCGGGGTCTTAGAGCTGTGGTCTTCCTGACAGCTCCCTCCAACCAGTGATGGGATGTAGCAGGTTCTCACCAGTTCGCCAGAACCAGTAGTAACTTTCCCCAGTGTCCCGGAGAACCGGTAGCAGCTTTTAGGAGGAACCACCTTCGGGGCTTACCTTTTCACTGGTTCCCCCACTGCGCATGCACACCAAGCACTTGGTGTGCATGCATGCCTACAGTGCTTGGGGTGTATGCACGGCCTCCTTGCTGTCCTCCTTGCTGTCCTTGTGTTGTGGGTGGGTGGGTGGGTTGAGGGGTGTGTCTGTCTGTGTGTGTGTGTTTGTGTGTGTGTGTGTGTGCGCTTATTTTTATTTTATTTTTATTTTTTCTTTGGCTCTGGTAACAATGTCATGATGTCATGACGTTAGCTCCGCCCACACTGTGATGACATCACAGTGGGGTAGTAATTTTTTTTTGACATCCCACCACTGCCTCCAACGCATGTGTAGTTTGAAGAATGCAATGTCACATGGCTGTCCCGTTTTGGTGGGAGAGAATTATGACAACCCTACTTCTGTTGGGCTATCTTAACGCCTTCCACAAATGCCCTGAAGTTTGTCAAAGTTCAAAACAAGACAGAGGGATTGAAAGGTAAATAAGGTAAACAAGCATTTTTCTCTCTCAGTGCCTATGGAGAATGCTACTAGGCTTCAACCCCCAAATTCCCAATAGCCAGAGAAACTACCCACCCCAGAGGAATGAATATCAGAAATTCATGCAAGCAATCTTGGTTAGAAGGAGGATCCCTGCGTAATGCTACACCCAGAACTTGAAAAGGTTATGTTTTTTGTATTATGATTTCCAGACTCCTCCCGCTAATATTATCAGATTATTCAACCTAAAAGGCAACCTTTTCAAAACCATTATGTTCTCCTTGCTTTGCTCTGCTTCACCTCACTAATGGCAGACATTCCTATCCTCAGTGTTTCTCCCACTATTAAGCTGTGGGAAATATTTGAGATGCAGGTTTTAGGCATATTTCACACATGATGCACTAAAGGAAGCTTCTTGCTCCTTCTCATTCCTCCTCCTCTCCCAGCTTCTCTGCTTTCCCTCCAGCAAGCCCTGACTTGGGAAAACATCTGGATCAGCCTACAGGGACCAGGAGGGGAGGTCACCAGGATGTGGGAAATTCTAGGAGAAAGGAAAACGGGCCAGACGGCTCAGTTTAACAGGCCAAGAGCTAGTGGGGGCCCCAGCCGCATCATATGGGCTGCTTCTTAACAAAATGAAGACATCTCTATTGAATGGCATGATAATTCAGAATACACAAAAGCTCTGTGTTCTCCTCTTTCCGTACACCACAGATGGAAACAATGAAGAGGGAGGAAGAAATGTATCCAAGTCAGTTTTGCACAAGACTGATTTATACATCCGTCCTTGTTACAGATAACTCAAAAGAAAGGACTCCTTAGCTGCTGAAAATGTTTTAAGTGCATAGCAGGGGCTTTTTTCACTCTGTTATTAGCCAATTTAGCTAGTGTTTTTTTAACTAGTCATCAGAACTTGTAGGATTCTTCCGAAGTTTGCTTTCTCAGACATGAGATATGTGTTTCTGCCCTGAGCCATCTTGGCCTCTGACTTCTTCCTCTTGTCTCCTTTATGTATCTCTTACATCAAGGGTTCCCAAACTTTGGACACCCCGGGGCTGACCATGCCCCTGAACAGCTGAGTAGGCCTGACCAAGCCTCCCAGAAGCGGGCACGTTTATGACAGCTGTAGATGTGCCCCCTTCAGTATTTACAACAGCCACGGGTGCGTTCATGCACACATGGGTGTGTTTTATGGCTGACGTAAATGCCTCCACTTTCACTTCTGGGTGTGGGTGTGGCAGCGACAGGCCAAATGAAATGGCGCCATAGGTTGAATGAAATGGCGCTGGCCCACAGACTGTAGGTTGGGAACCCCTGTCTTACATGCACAGAAGAGTGAGCAGGTTACAAGTACTGTACCATGCCAGGCTGGCTAAGAGGTATAGGGAATCTCCCCTCCCCCCATCCCCAATGTAATAATTTGGAAATTGAAGTTGAGCATTTACGGAGGAAGAAATCTGTTGTTGTAACCATAGTGATTGGAGCCTTTGGAGCAATACCTAAAGGACTCCCTGGATATTTGGAAATGTTGGATTTGTTGGACTTGAACATCCTAACTCTACCAAAAACAACTTAATTAGGAACTGTCTATATACTTAGACATTACCTTAACAGTTCTTAAATCCTTGGTTAGGGATTGAACTGTACATTTTAAACCAGGCTTTGAATGTGAATCTAATGATAGATTTTATTGAAGAAGAGGAGGAGGAGGAGGAGGAGGAGGAGTAGGAGGAGGAAGAGGAAGAGGAAGAGGAAGAAGAAGAAGAAGAAGAAGAAGAAGAAGAAGAAGAAGAAGAAGAAGAAGAAGAAGAAGAAGAAGAAGAAGAAGAAGAAGAAGAAGAAGAAGAATGTATTATCAAGTCAATTCTGACTTATGGTAACCCTTTCCCAAGGTTTTTTAGGTAGCAAGTACTGTACCCAGAAGTGATTCACCATTACTTTCTTCTGGAGATGCCCTGGGACTGTGCAGCTCGCCCAAGCCACACAGGGCAGGAAGGAACAATGGGGAATCAAATTTCCAACTTCTGTCTCTGCATTCAGATAACTAAACCACTGAGTTAGCCAGCCAGCCCAAGCAGTAACACAGGAAATGAATGGATGAAGTGATACAATCACCAGGCAATGTGATTCTGTGTATCAAAGTGTGTGTGCACATGCACCAACCATCCCACCCCCACCCCCACCCCCCATTATAATAATAGAACACACTGTGTGAGCAAAGACCTCCTACTGAATTGCTGCAGCGTGCCTTATTTTGGGTACAAGGCTTGCTATGTGGTCTACCGTTCTTGCTATCTATTATTGGGCTATCCCAATGCCTTCCTCAAAAACCCTGAAGTTTGTCAATGTACAAAAAACCGTAGAGATCGGAGAGCATTGCTAAACCACTCCAGAGAAATCACTCTAGAAATAAGCCAGACACCACAGGGGGAGCTCTGATCGTTTGAAGAGAGTGTTTGAGCAAAGCCTTTCACACTAAATAGCACATGCCAAACTCTTTCTCTTAGCTTCCCCTCCCTACATCCTTTTCCTTTAATGAGCTAATTATATTTTTTATGTATTCATTTTAAACAGTTATATGGCTGGCTTGGTTGCTGTCCTATGAACAAGCAGGAATCCTGCCTTTCATTAAAGCAACTTCTAAGGCAGCTAACAAAGAGTTTATGTGCAACAAAAAGACTCAACTTAAAACAAGAGGAGTAATAAATTTAATCAAAAACACAACCCTACTTTTTATGACAGAAAAGAGAGGCCAGTACAACCCATCAGCTACGAACCAGCATCAGAGTAAAGCATGGAAAATTATTGTTGTCCTCTAAAGGCAAAGGCAAATGAAACAGCCTTCTCCATCCGGTGGTTAAAAATTAATTAAACGTGTTTTCAGGGCACAGTCGTGAAACCTCAAATTCAGAACTGTAACCACTACCACCAAGGGAATCCTTTCTGCGGTGGCTCCCTGGGGAAAGAAAAGGACTCTTGGTCAGGGCTTCGCATACAGATGGTCCATGGTCCAGTCTCCAAGCTGGACTAGGAAAAATATTCTGCTTGTAACCCTGAAGTTTCACTATTAGTCAAATGCACACAATATTCGTCCAGATGGGTTAGTAGAGATGCTGAACTTGTTGACTGGAAGGTTGGCAGGTCAGCAGTTTGAGACCTGAGTGCTGCATGATAGAGTGAGCTCCCGTCTCTGTCCCAGCCTCTGCCAACCTAGCAGTTTGAAAGCAAGAAATTGTAAGTAGATAAATAGGTACCACTTAGGTGGGAAGGTACGCAGTGTTTAGTGCACTCCAGTGCTTGGTCATGCCTGTCATATTATATCCACAGAAACATCTGCAGACACAGAGAGCACTGGTTCTTTGGCTATATACAGAGATGAGCACTAAACCTGAGAGTCAGATATGACTAGCTTTCGAACAAGGGTGACCTTTACCTAGAGGTGCAGGTTTTTTTTTACTACAATTCCCACAATCCTCCAGACATTAAAGTTGTTTGGGGAATGCTGAGAATTATGGTCCAAAATCCAGAAATCTCTACATTTTTACCTTAGGCCCGTGCTCTATAGATCAAGCTGTACCTGCTGTTTGGAATGGTGTACAATTTGACAAAAGCAGAATTTTGTATCTCTCTGCCAAAAGAAACACACCTTATCTTGAGTATCTGAACATGTGCACGTTGTACAGGCTGACTCGGAGAAATAACATCTGCACAGTCCATAGTGCATGTTTTAAAATGTGATTGGGTACAATGTGTACAGTGGACGACTGCTGCATAAGTAGGGATTGATCAGTGGGGGCAATATGTAAAAAATTTAAACAAACATGCACTTTAAGGAAAATGAGGAAAAACAAGAATACATTTCATTATGGAATTTTAAAATAAGCATAATGTCTCTGTACAAAGGAAGAATAGGGAGGATACAGAGAATTCATGGCAATGCAACAATATCAGAACCAAGAGAAAGTCACATCCATTCAGACAATACGATATTTTAGTTGGTAACTGCTCTGAACCTTAGAAAGAAAAATACTGTATAACAATGGCCTTGCTGAATGAAAGAAAAGGCTTCTGGATCCAACAAAATCCAGTCTTTAAAGAATGACCAGAAACCCGTCCTAACTCACTATCCATAAGACCAGGGGGTTCCCAACCTAAGGCCTGTGGGCTGGATCCAGCCTGCAGCACCATTTCATGTGGTCCCCCACCCCTCCAAGGGCATTCGAGAAACATAATGGCCACCCCTTTCAAGTTGTAGGGGCAAAATGGCCATCCCCATTGTGCAGGCAGGGCATAATGACCACCGGCCCTCGTACGTGACTGAGAGAGCGTGACCTTCCTAGCCCCTGGTTTGAAAAGGTTGGAAACACCTGCTTAAGACAATGTCTTTCTTTGCTGTTTATTCGATGCACCATGTAATTTAATAGAGCATTGGACACAGACTGGGAAGATCTGGATTCAAGTCCCTGTCCTGCAACAAAACTCAACTGGGGCTGCAATATACAATGGGGGTGGGGGACCTATATGGAATACATAGTGACTTTTGTAGCTTTGTGTGACACAAACTGTACTGCAATTTGAAATGGCACTCAACCAGTGGTGGGATGTCAACATTTTTACTACCCCACCGTGATGCCATCACAGTGTGGGCGGAGCTAACATTATGACATCATGATGTCATGGGCAGAGCCAACGTCATGGCATCATACTATTGTGGGTGGGGCCAAAGAAAAATTATTTATTTATTCATTTATTTATTTAGATTTATATCACTGCCCACTTGCTATGGCGACTAAGAACGGTTTACAGTCAGGAAAAAAAATGGGGGGGAAAACACACAGTACAAACAGCTAAAATCCATTCCTCCTCCCGGCCAGAGGACATTAGTCTTATCCTTCCCTGGGCAGGTAGGGCTCAGGATTAGGAAACGGAAGCTTCCATCTAAAAACCTTAAAACTGTTAAAATTTAAAATTTAAAAAACTGTTAAAATTTAAAATTAAAATCTAAAAAAGATTAAAAACAGATTAAAAACACACCAGATACTACAACTACTAATTTAAAAGTAGAGAAAGAGAGGGGCTCAGATCATCCAGTGTGCTGGGGTCATTATACCTTCTGTACCCCATATCTGTCCTGCCAGCCATGTCCTAAAGGGCAACAGCTCTGTCAGGAGGTTCCATAGGGCCGGAGCAGACACAGAGAAGGCCTTCCTTCTAGTGCCAGAGAGATGTGCCTCCCTGGTCGATGGAACAACTAGGGAGCCTCTTCGGTCCGCTTTGGTGGGACGGGCAGATGTTCTTGGGGTGAGGTCCGAGGAGGTCTCTTAAGTATCCTGGCCCACTACCCTGTAGGGCTTTAAAGGTAATAACCAGCACCTTGAATTGCACCTGGAGGCAAATTGGCAACTTGTGCAGCTCCCGAAGCAGAGGCTAGGTATGTGCATACTGCCCACACCCCCATCACAACCCGGGCAGCCACATTCTGGGCCAGTTGAAGCCTCCGAATGGTCGTCAAGGGCAGCCCCATGTAGAGCGCATTACAGTAATCAAGTAATAATAAAATAATAAAATAATAAAATAAAATAAAAATAAGCACGCACTCACGCACACACCACTCAACCACCCACCCACAACACAAACTCGTAAATAAATTAAATAACTAACTAACTAAATAAGTAAAATATATTAAAATACACCCACCCCAAACACAAATCAACCAGAGCTTTTAAACCAGACCTTAAAGCTTATTCTGGCTAATATTTCTCACACTAGGTCAGATGGAAGGAACTACAGAATGAACTCACCACAAGATGGCTTCATTTTGGCACTTTTCAACAGTTACAGAAGTTAGGTACTAAGTCTTTGCCTAACCAGTTCTCTAGGATAATATACCTTAATGTAAATGTAAAACAGCTGTACCTCCTTAAGGGTTCTTCACAGTGGCGTAGCGTGGGGGGCGGGGGGGCGGATGCCCCGGGCAGCGCCTTTCAGGGGGCGGCAAAATGTCCCCTCCCCACCCTTTTGCTGGCGAGCGCCCCACGTGCGCTTCGCCGCTTGCCACACACCTCCGTCCGCTCGCACTTCCATCCGCTCGCTCGAGCGGGAGGACAACAAGGAGGCCGTGCGTACGTGCAAAGCACTGTAGGCGTGCATGCACACCAAGTGCTTGGCGCACATGTGCAGTGGGGGAACCAGTGAAAAGGTAAGCCCCGAAGGTGGTCTCCCCCCCCCCAAAAAAAAAAAAAAAAAAGCTGCTACCGGTTCTCCGAGACACTGGGGGAAATTACTACCGGTTCTAACGACCTGGTGCGAATCTGTTACATCCCATCACTGCACTCAACGCACATCATTTTAAACCACCATAGGGTTTCCTCTGCAGTCAGCTCGTGCGAGCTGGTGGCTAGATGGTGGCAGCCAGGAGTGTGGCAACAGCATGACCATTTTTGACAGTCATGGAAACTCCCTCCAGCAACGCTGCTGCTATCAACATAGTCTCCTGCCAGTGCCACGGCAGGTTCCAGGCAACACAGACTGTGTTTCAAGTGTATTTGCCCCGATGTGCTGTTAACCTACAATAAACAGCTTTCTACAAGTTACTTGCAAACAGGAGTTCTGACTTGGGTGATGTTCAGATGTGCCAGTTATTCAGCCTAACCTAATTCACAAAGGTGTAAAGGAGAAGAAGAATGGGACAATAGGGTGACCTTATGCCGTCCTGACTTTATTAGAGGTCCAACGAACACAGATCATCTGGTAGGATGAATCTCATGCAAATCAATTTCATTTAAAACACAACTTAAATAAGACCTTAAATAAGCAAGACTATATTTAAATCATGGTTTTCTACATACTCACGAAATTCAAAAAAGTTTCACTTTCATTTTTAATGCTTGCCCCTCCCTCCCCACTCTTAACTTCTTGTGCAGATCTATTCTGCCCCCAATAACCTTATAGTCCTGGGGTTAGCAACCTACAGCCCATGGTGCCAAATCATCCATCTTGTGCCCTCGCTCCAGCCGCTGCTGCCGGAAGTGGCCATGGATGCATTTACAGCAGCTGGAAACACATTTACGACAGCCATGGACACGTTTATGGCAGCATTTACAATGGGGAGGGGAACCACCAGTTCAGCCCCCTGAACTGTCTGAAGGAGCATGACCCAGCCCCCAACCTAAAAAGATTGCTAACTCCTGTTCTAGGCAATGTTTTTTTTTAAAAAATAGCACTTAAGACAGGGGTCCTCAAGGTTTTCACGTCACAGGCCGGACAACTCCCCTTAGACAGCTGAGCAGGCCGGACACGTGGTTTCCTTTGACACAAATGCTGCTGTAAACTGTGGTAGGTGTGTTTGCGCATGCACGGGTGCATTTACAGCCGTTGTAAACACGTCCACTTCATCTTCTGGGATTGCCGCCACAGGCTGCATGGAACGATGGCAGGGCTGGGGCCAGCCCATGGGCCGTAGGTTGCGAACCCCTGACTTAAGAGGTAAAAGGTTGATTCTATGTGCACAGATTTGCAAAGGAAATATCAGTTTAAGGTCTTTTTCTAAAGTCTGTATGTTTATTTTATAACTTTTTCCCACTGAGATGAGGCATGTGATCGTGGCAGACACAAATTCACAGTACAGTCGAACCTCATACAACAATTGTCCCATATATCAATGAAATTGCATAATAATTAGGTTTTGGGGGGAAATGGCATCCCACATAACAATTTTCCCTATGGAAAAAAATCGTACAACAATTTTTCAATGGGAAAAACCACTTAGTGGGAAAAATCATTGTACCATGCATCCCATAGGGAAAATCGCTATATGGTGCATGCATCGTATAGCTATTGTTTCATACAACAACGAGCCCCGTGGAACAGATTAAAATTGTTGTAAGAGGTACCACTGTATTTAAAATTGTAAAACCAAGCGTCTGTGATTATATCTTCAAAAGAAAAATTGCCCAATACTCTTACATAAACCTTTGGAAGAGCATGACCTTGGGAACGGATTCACGGAATTTGTTTACCAAAAATAAAAACAAACAAACATTGCATAAAAACACAGCCTCATGCTACATAATTAAAAACTAATCCTTATTTCATGATGAATAATCTTTGGACTATCCCATAATTTATCTTAAACAGGTTTATCCTCAAAAGGCTTTTTAGCTTATTTTTCATTTGTTGGGTGGTATAAAAATGAAATAAATAAATAAATACATTTTTAAAAAGTCCATCTTAAATTTAAAAAATAAAATAAAAATTGATATTAAAAAATCATTGATTTTAACTCACCCTGCCATACAGTCCTTTCTATCTCCAGTTATTAGCCATGTTATCTTTTTATAAAAAGGGTATAATTTAATAGCTGAGTGCAACACATTCATGAGCTCTTTCTTCCTTTTAAAGAAATTACTGGTACTCATTCAGTTTTAATTGCCCACCACCACTAATTCCCAGTTTCCACTGACAGCATCCCTTCTCCACCCCCCTACTGGTGAAAGAAGCACATACAGTTTTCCTAGATGAACATCACACTCTTTCTACCCACCTGTTTAGGATGACAGTCCTAAACCAGGTTGTCTTCAGTTCTCCAAGCCAAACAAAATCTACCGCAGAATATTAATATACAGACTTCCCCCATCTCATGTCCAGTGGGGAATCTTCCTGCAAAAGACACCAGCGACGTCGAGGGATGTGGAAGAATCACGATCCCATGGGTGCGAATCAAAGGTACAGTACTTGTTCCTCGCTCTCATTGATGCCTCTCTTGATGTTTCCCTCTGGATTCTCTTCACCGCAGTTCTCCTCGAAAATATATCTCTTTTCCTGAGACCAGAGCTGTGTTTGCAGAAGTCAACACTGATCTTTTTTAAAAAAATCAAGTCCTAGAACAACAGCCGTCTGACGTTAAGTGGCTGCTTCTCCAGCTGCAGTTCCTTGGCCCAACTCCAAGGCAAACTCAGCTCTGTAATTACACAATGGAGAAAAGCGGCCCCATGCGGGCTTAAAGGGCCAGAGGTCTGGATCTCATAAGGGCATGGGATCTACAGCTTCTTGGGTCACAGCAGAATACAACTCCACAGCAATTGTACATGCTGACCTAACTTGTTCAGGTGGACATCCAGAGAAAGTGTTCCAAAAAGCTGTGGTGTTTCTGAATTCATGAGATGTTGAAATTATGGCTCACAAAGCAAAGGGGATGCTGTCTCAGTTCATCCCTTTTATTATTATTATTATTATTATTATTATTATTATTATTATTATTATTATTATTATTATTATTATTATTATTATTATTATTATTATTATTATTATTATTATTATTATTATTATTATTATTATTATTATTTGTATACCGCCCTACTCGGTAAAAACCTATTTATATTAGAAGACATGAAAGCCCAATCCCCAACCTAATCATTATATGCCTTAGAAACCCTTTGGCTCTGCAAAGGCGTAAGTCATGGGTTTTTGAAGAGACAGGGGGACAGAGCAATAAATAGATTACGTAGAGAAAATACAGCTTCCTGGTCCACCAACAAGCCTAGATGAAAATACAGGTAGGATGGAGAGCCATGAGCAAAATAACAGATAAGAAGCCCAGTTTGCATAACTTGAAAAAGCTCTTGGGTTTGACCAACTCATTCATGCTGATGGAGACATTTCAGAAATTGTGATTTTTAAAAAGCTACTATTTGTAACCTCTGTCAATGAAGAGTCACAGAATGAACACATTATATTGAAGCATTATTTGAGCTATGAAAGTGTGGGCCTGATAGTAACCAGGGTGGGAGCCCAAGTCAAGAGTACTCAAGGATACAAGTACAGTGGAATCTTGTATAATGAAAAGAATTCATTTCACAAGGCTGTTTGCTATGCGTTTTTTTCATCATATGAAATTTTCTTCATATAACAAAGAAGCAGGGGATGAAGAAAGATCTTTGGGTGTAGTTGTCCTTTAAAAAAAAAGAAGTTTCAAAGTGTCAACAGACACTGAAGGAATGGCCACCCCAATTGAGTTACAATGTAGACCAGGGGTTCCCAACCTAAGGCCTGTGGGCCGGATCTGGCCCATGGCACCATTTCATGTGCCCCCACCCCTCCAAGGGCATTCGAGAAACAAAATGGCCACCCCTTGAAGCTGTCGGGACGAAATGGCCACCTGCATCATGCAGGCAGGGCAAAATGGCTATCCGTCCCTCGAAGCTGACTGAGAGAGCATGACCCAGCCACAGGTTTGAAAAGGTTGGGAACCTCTGATGTAGACATCTCAGACAGTTTTGCTTTCAGGTGTTGTCTGGAATCAGTGCTATGCACACCACTGGCTGCTGTACAGGACTGGGATGGATATATATGAAGGCCTCACATTTTTGGAGTGCTTTCCATTCATAGCCATAGTGGTGTTCCAGCAGGTTCCTGGCTCCCCCTGCAAAGCCAAGCCTGGAGCACTTCCCCAAAAAACTAGGTAATCTTGGGAAAGCAAGATGCTAAAAGAGAGAGGACTAGTCCCCAGGGCTACAGGCAGCCATCTGAGAGCTACATCACTTTTCAGGAAATTACATGGGTGTCCATGTCCTAATGTCTGTAAGTAATGGAGTGGTGGTGTAGGACTATACTAGCACGAATCAACATTTGGGGGCACTCTGGACCTGCTGATTTTCTAACATGAGACTTCACCATTTGAAAAGAAGTCAACATCACCAGTGTTCCATGACAAGAACTGCAGGAGGCTCCAAGACTGTTTCCCTGATATAAATGAACACAGAGAGGACCAAGATGTCAGGAAGAAAAGTGACTTATGCAGTTGTGTGCTATATTGTGGATTTAGGTAGGGGTGACCGACTCAGTACGTAGAACT
Organism: Furcifer pardalis; assembly: GCA_030440675.1. Lineage (NCBI taxonomy): Eukaryota > Metazoa > Chordata > Lepidosauria > Squamata > Chamaeleonidae > Furcifer > Furcifer pardalis. The sequence continues at coordinate 26,545,985 of CP126893.1, forward strand.
ATCATTTCAGGTTGCAGCATGTACTGACGAAGTTTTAATTTTGACCAATGACAAAGCCAAGAAAGTGGCTTCATTTTGGAAGTCCAAAGTCTGATTTGGAGGAGGAAAAAGAGGAAGTTGCAGGATTTCTCTGCTTAGACAACAGACTGAGCAGAAGAGAATGAAAGAGACTCTTGGACATCCCTGTTTCCTGTAAGATTATAAATGAAGTTGCGACAGGGGAAAATAATCCATTGTGCTAGAAGGAAAAAGCCACCCTTCCAAAACAGAAACTGAAGCAAAATCATGGGGTTTGAAATATTGACATAGATTTTTCCAATACTTTCTATATGGAAAACACATACATGAAGAAAGATGAAGACCTTAAGTTTTGTATGTTCTTATTTGCACTTGAACATTTAAAAAACAACAACCACTCACCTTGGATTTTAAACCACTACAGAATATCTCAATCTCCCCCTTTCTTCCCCTTGTTCAGAGACTAAAAGACTCTAGGAATGTTCCAGAGCATTCGGGAGGTCCTCCTGAGGTCTTAACATCTGACCTTTGCCTGTTAGTGAAGGGTTTTCTCATGAACTGCATCCGTTCCTCTTTTCACCACCCCCTGAGTTACAGATGGTCTCTTCTGCCCTTCTGGGACCAGACCTTGATCACACCACAGGTCTCTCCTGGGCCGCAGAGAGCCCTTGCTAAGACTTTTATGTTTCCTCAGCAGCAATTCCACTCCAAGCAACCCAGCATTCCTGACAATAAATTATGTGCATCATAGCCTCAGCAGTAATGTATGGAACCACATCATTCCTCATTTTGCAGCTATGACAATTCCTCCAGGCCCTTCTCTATTCCAGTTGTTGGAACAGTATCAGGCTTGAAATGAGAGCATAGCTTCATAGCCCCACAATATAGCACAGCCCAGGCACCGAAACGTTGATGTGTAATTTTATAATCTTTAAATCAGCGGTTCCCAACCTAAGGCCTGTGGGCTGGATCTGGCCCATGGCGCCATTTCATGTGGTCCACCACCACTCCAAAGGCATTTGAGAAAAAAAAATGACCACCCCTTTGAAGCTGTTGGGACAAAATGGCCACCCCCATCATGCAGGCAGGGCAAAATGGCCATCCGGCTCTTGAAACTGACTGAGAGAGTGTGACCCGGCCTCCCGTTTGAAAAGGTTGGGAACCCCTGCTTTAAATGCATGTGTACTAGAAAAATCTGAATATGAGACCTTTGCCAACTCAGTAATAACAACAAATAAAACAGCTCCCATCTGAAATCAAGGATAAGCAGTTGAAGCTGACTGATATTATTTCCAGGCTCTGCTTTGCTTCCTTTCCTCTGCTTCTACTTTATTTATTTATTTATTTAATTTATTTATTTATTTATTGTCATTTGTATTGCCGCCCAACTCCGAAGACTCTGGGCAGCTCACAGAAAGACTAGTCACAATTAAAAGTGATAAAAAAACCTATTAAAAGCACTAACAAAAATTAAAAGATTAAAAGAAAGAGAGAGTATTTTACTTATCTATCTATCTATCTATCTATCTATCTATCTATCTATCTATCTATCTATCTATCTATTTATTTATTTAAATTTCTATACCACCCTCCTCGCCGAAGGCGACCCAGGGCGGTTTAACACATCCTAAAAAACATAAAAACAGTACAGGCTAAAATTCTAAAAGTTCTCAAAATCCACAGTTAAAACCAATTAAAACTAAAATTAGCCAGCAGGCCGGGGTTATCGCATCATTGGTTCTCCACACCTGCCCTGCCAACCATGTCTTTAACCCATTCCTGAGTGGTAGCAACTCTGTCTGGAGACGCAGCTCAATTGGCAGGAGGTTCCATAGGGCCGGAGCAGATACTGAGAAGGCCCTCTTTCTAGTGCTAGAGAGATGCTCCCCTCTAGCGGATAGAACAATGAGGGAGTCTCTCCGGTCCACTCTGGTGGGACAGACAGATGTTCCTGGGGTGAGGCGGTCTCTTAAGTATCCTGGCCCACTACCATGTAGGGCTTTAAAGATAATTATCAGCACCTTGAATTGCACCCGGAGGCACACTGGCAACCAGTCCAACTCCTGGAGCACTGGCGAGGCACGGGCATAATGCCTGCACCCCAACACCACCCGAGCAGCTGCATTCTGGACCAGCCTCCAGATGGTCATCGGGGCAGCCCCATGTAGAGCACATTACAATAGTCAAATCTGGAGGTGACCAGAGCATGCATGACCATGAGCAAGGAGTCCTGATCCAGGAGTGGTCATAACTGGTGTATCACGCGAAGCTGTACAAAAGTATTCAGGTACCTTCTACTCCTTCCCTCTCCTTCAGATATTCAGGTACTTCTTTATCCTTACTTTGACTCTATCCCCTTGCATCTGAATTAAGATAATTGCTTCCTAATTCCAAATCCCCAGAAAATCTTGGATTACAGCTACCAAAAATGTTCACTATGGGCTGTGCTGACCAAGATTTCTAAGAACTGTAGTCGAAGAACACCCAAGATTGGAAGCCATAGTTTCAGATGGTAGACTTCCAAGGACACAGATCTGTCTTCTTGTGCTATGAACACCAATATGCTAATAGAAAGAAATAAGGAATAATAAAGCTCCCTCCTTCAAACAGAGATACTCAAATTATATCCTCTCAAAGTGGTTAAAATTTCTGAAAGCACCCAGTAAACTGAAAAAAAGAGCAACAACTGGTTAGCTGTTATGGTTCATGTTATTATATTTTACTGCTATAAGGATAGAGGAAGAGATTTTTCTACTCTACATGTCAAATAAATTGACCCATCTTGGCCACTGTGGATCATGACTTGAGTTGGGAGATGAGGAGTACAGTCAAACCTTGGATAAAGAGTGCCTCGCTTAAAGAGTAACTCACTTAAATAGCAGATTTTTCTCTGAATGTTCGCTTTGCTTAACAAATAAAACCAACCAAAAACTCGCTTAACAAATAAATCGGGGTTCGCAATCCCCCCCACCAGAAGTCACAATGGTGTTTCACTTAAAGAGCAAACTCGCTTAAAGAACAATCCTGTGGAACACATTATACTCTTTAAACGAGTTATAACTGTATTTACTATTTCACCTCAGGCAAACAAACATTTCATGCCATCCATGATCTGGGTAGTCCAAAGACAGCAATTTCCAAATTTTAAAATAAAGAGAAAATTTTGATATCAAATAGTCAAAATGTAGGATGTAGAGTTGACCTCATGGTGGTGGAATGCCTGCTTGCTTTAGATGCTTGCTTTAGCATAGAACTAAGAGACCCACACAAGGAACAGGAATGTTGAACTGTGGGAGTTTTGTTGCTCTTTCACACACACCAAAAAACCTTTGGGATAGAGTGACATGGGGGATTTATGACAGACTAGAAAGAACATGGATTTGTCCTCACACAATGTAAAGTGAAGGTTAACTGCATTCAAAAACAGCCCCTCCCCCGCAAATAGTTGTTTTTTTGATACTGCCAAAGTCACAGTCTTCTTACCTTGGCTTCACATTTCTTGTGGCTTGCGACTTTGCACACTGTAAGAAAAATGAAAGAGACATTTCTAACCAAGACACTGCCATCTTAAAAGGCAAACTAATATTATTATACTAAGCATATTATTGTTAATTGTGCATCAATAAAGTGTATTGAAGAACATTGGGAGATTATTTCTTTAAAAGGAGCCATGAATGTCCTTTAACACTGTTGTATCATAAAGATAAAGGTTTCCATTGCTCGAAACCCAGTCGTATCTGACTCTAGGGTTCAATGCTCACCTCTGTTTCCAAAGCTGAAGAGCCAGCACTATCTGCTTCTGCAGTCATTTCTGTGGTCATGTGGCAGGCATGACTAGACACCGGAGTGCACGGAACACTGTTTACCTTCCCACCAAAGTGGTCCCTATTTATCTGCTTGGAATTTCTTGCTTTCTAACTGCTAGGTTGGCAGGAGCTGGAACAGAGACAGGAGCGCATTCCGATCTGCAGTACTCAGGAATCGAACTGCTGGCCTGCCACCTTCCAGTTCGCATCTTAGCCACTTGAGCCACTACACTCTGATTAATGGGATGACTTTCTGTTTGGGAGCTGTTGGAATTACGATGAACTGTGTGAGGGCACGAATAATCACCCTGAGTAATCTATTCTTTCTGTTAGACCTGGCCCTACCATTAGGCAAGGCGAACCAGCTTCCTGCAAGCAGCAGGCTTTGAGTGTCCTGAAAGGGCATGAAATTGTCACCTACTTAATTGTGTAACTCTTGGCCATATTTCATTATTTTATGAGCACATTAATACTTATTGTGGTACGATTTTGATACCTAGTATCAGTGTATTGTAATACCTAGTACTGTATTGTATCAATGTTAAAAGCCTTGGTGGTGCAGTGGTTAAACTGCTGTACTGCAGCCAAAATGTTGTGAGTTCGATCCTGATGGGTATCAAAGTTGACTCAGCCGCCCATCTTTCTGGGGTTGGTAAAATGAGTACCCAACATGTTGGGGGCAAAATGATAATTACCTGTAAACTCCCCAGAGAGTGCACTAAGTGTAAGTGCTATTGCTATTTGTATTGCAAGGAATGTGAAGAGCTATTTGACGCCAGGTGCCAAAATAACTTGGTTTGGCTTTGGTTACTCTGGTCTCTGAGGATAGGTAGGAGGACACAATTTGTTGTTCTTCCTCAGGCAACAACATGTCTTTTGCATGCTCCCCCCCCCCCCCCGGCCACTTGGTGAAAATATGGACATAACAGAAAGGAGTGTAACAGAAGAAGGCTTCTTACCTTTACAGACCAGCCCATGGGCCTCGATGGATTCCTTGCATACAACACAGGCCTTTCTCTTCTTCTTAAATGCCTTCTCTTTGAAGCTGTGAGGCTCCAACACCTTTCTTGGCTGAAATGACAGACAAGGGCAGGCGTTTGGTACGGCACTTTGGCACGTCGTAAACTAGTAAACATTCTGTTTATCGCACACACAAGCCGAGAGCCCTGCCCCGTTGGACGTAGATATTTTAAGACACACAGAATGGAATCAATTAGTCGAACAGCTGGCCCGCCAATGCAGGAACGGATCTGCAGCCATACTGAAAGGTGGTAAGCACAATGACAAAACCTACCAATACAGTAATACCTCATATAACATTAGTATCGAATAACACGAAAATCGCATAACATCAAGGAATCTGGGGGGAAGAATTGCATCAGATAACATTAAGATCCTATGGGATGCTTCAGATAACAACCGCGAAAGCCTGTGTGGTTACAATGTATCTCTATGGATCCCATAGAGGATCAGATAACACGAAAAATCATATAACACGAAGACTTGTGGAACCAGGTTTTAGTGTTATATGAGGTTTTACTGTACTTACCTGCCTGGAGTTCGCACTGAACTTGGTTGGGCTTCCTTTTCCAAAGGCTGGATATTTCACTGCACCAAGAGCATGCATTTATGAGCTGTCGCAGGAAAGGTTTAATAAAAGAGATGCTTTGTTAAAGACAGGAAGAGAGAGGAAAGAGGTGGAAGAAAGAAGGTGCTGAAAACTAAAAACAATGCCAGATGTGATCAATGGCTCTCAGCCGGACTGTATATATTGATTTAAGATTGTCAGATGCATTTTGGGAAATGATATTCCTTTGCCAGGGGCAAACTGCCTAAGTCTAAGCCCTTTGGTACAGTAGTTAGGAAGGCAAAATACTGTTTATTTCTAAAACCCAATGGGGCATTTTTAATAAATATACTGAAATATTTTGAAGGGTCGGCTTGTGAACCAATACAGGGAGGTGCCTCATTCTGCAATTTCATGGAGGCATGTCTCCAGTCCATTCATAAGTTGCCTATGGTACTTTGTGAACTGTTATGGTTTTGATAAAAGAAGACATTAAAAAACAAAACACCCTATCTCTCTGTCACTGCCACACAATTCATCTTAAACATGTTTCTCTTTTATAATGGTAATTACCAACATTATCTAATATGACTGACAAAAAAGCCAGGAAGAGGAAAAGAAAAAAAATCATAAAACATAATTTTTATTTATTTATTTATTTATTTATTCATATTTCTCCACTGCCCTTCTCACGGAAGTGACTCAGGGCAGTTTACAAGTAATAAAAACCACAATAAAACACAAACATTACCTAAAAACCTCAAATACAAAACTGTTAAAATTAAAATTTACAATTAAAATCTAAAAAAGATTAAAAGCACACCAAATTGCTGCATCTTACTAATGTTTCTGATTTAAAAGTAGCGGGAGAGAGGGGCTTAAATCACTCAGCGAGCTGGGGTCATTGTGCATCCCATACCCCATACCTACCCTGGCAGCCACATTTTTAGATTTTTCCTAAAGGGTAGCAGCTCCGTCTAGAAACGTAGCTGCATTGGCAGGAGGTTCCATAGGGCCGGGGCAGACACAGAGAAGGCCCTCCTCCTAGTGCAGAGAGATGTGCCTCTCTGGCCGATGGAACAACTAGAGAGCCTCTCTGGTCCGCTCTGGTGGGACGGACAGATGTTCTTGGGGTGAGGCGGTCTCTTAAGTATCCTGGCCCACTACCATGTAGGGCTTTAAAGGTAATAACCAGCACCTTGAATTGCACCCAGAGACATAATGGCAACCAGTGCAACTCCCGAAGCAGCGGTGAGGCATGTGCATACCACCCACACCCCATCACCACCCAGGCAGCCACATTCTGGACCAGTTGAAGCCTCCGAATGGTCGTCAAGGGCTGCCCCATGTAGAGCGCATTACAGTAATCAAGTTATAATAACATAAAGCTAAAGGTGGCATTTTCATACTACGAGATATAACTATAGAGATCACCTTACGGCCTTTTTAAAAGGACTTGAAAAATTCATAGCCAGTTTAGTTTAGGTAATTTGGTTGCAGACCCAGAGGCTGGGAGTTTGATAACCCACTGTGATTCCCAGAAGCTGCACAGTCCCAGGGAGCCCCCAGAAAAAGGGAATGGAAAACCACATCTGGCATGCTCTCTACCCAGAAAACACTGGAAACTGAGTTGAAGTCATGTTGCTATTACTAGTTTACCAACAGTTATTTGCTGTGACTGAGAAATGAAAAGCTGACATATATGGCCTTGACTATTACAAGTTATAGAGAACCCTGTGTCTTTTTTTGTGTGCTCCTCCTAGAAGCATATTTGCTGGTCTCATACGACACAGATTCAAGGTGGCATTCGGTGTTTTTTTGTCCAGTGTTGCCCAAACTGGCAACAACTCACACTCATGTCTGTGGGTGTTAAACAACAACTCACGCTCATGTCTGTGGGTGTGGCCATTTGTCTTGTTAAAGACAGGAGCTGTATTCATAGGATCTGGAAAGGTAGAGAAGGCTGCACTAGTTTTTGGGGTGAATATGATTCATTGTTTGTTTGTTGTTGTTGTTGTTGTTCAGTTGCATAGTCAAGTCCACCCCTTTGCAACCACATGGACCACAGCATGCCAGGCAACCCCTGTCCTCCGCAGCCCGCTCAGCTCTATACCCATTGTGTCAACAATGCCATCTAGCTACCTCATCCTCTGCATTCATTGTAAATTGCTTCAAAGTAGCAAATTCCTTCATAAGTATCTACTGTGAAACAAGTCACAGGGCATTGACCGGATTTTGTGCAAGCAAAATAGCCAGACCACTCTGTACATTCCAGGGCGCATTAGTGACATATACATATGCTGGACAGAACATTCCTCCATAAAAGACAATCCTAAAGTACAGCCTTTGAGTAGATAGCAAGAATGTGCCTGTTAAGGATTCATTAGATAATCTATCCCAGAACGATGGGTCAATGTTCAGTGTTTCATTGGAAGGAGTTAACAGATTTCTAAATAAATGTACTATTTTAAACTAAAGAGAGCAAAGGGGGGAGGGAGCTGCTATGTTGGGGCCCATCGGAGAACAAGGAGAAGAGAAAGGAAGAAAACTTTATCTTGAGCAAAAATTGGCTATGAGTAGGTACATTTACTCCAAAAATGTCTACAGCACAACTTTAGACCGGGGTCCACAAACATTTTGGGCTATGGGCCGGTTACATGGCTCAGTGGGCCAGTCGTGTGGTTTAGAGGGCTGGTCATGTGGTTCCTCCCCCCAGAAGTAAAACATGTCTTGCAATCTGTTTTGCAACAGGATGAGATAGTTTTTTTAGGCTGCCATTTTCTCTGTTTAAGCCAGGGGTGCCCAAACTGCGACCTGTGGGCCAGATCTGGGCCCTGCCGCCAATTCATCCAGCCCACTGATTGCTGAGATCAATTCTTGGTAAAACTTTAGGGTACATTGCTGCTGCTAAAAAATGGGAGGCCCCTGACAAGTTTCATCCCTTGTTATCTGAGGCACGTGGTCAGAGACAAACAATTCTATTAAACCTTTGTGTACTCCCCATACAAGCTCTCTCATTTCCCCCCCCCCCCCCCCGGTCACAGCTTTGTGTGAAAACTATATGCTTGAAGATGAGACCTCAATGTATCGGCAGAGGTTCCATGTGCAAACTGGAACCCAGATTTTTGCACACTCTGGCTTGTGCGTGGAGCCTCTTCCAAACTTAATACTGCTAATGTTTGCATAACACTTCCACAACTTGATGCAGCTAATAGTGGCTAACAGACTTAGGGCTGAGATGTACCACATTTACAAAAGTGGGCATATGAGCAGACACTTCATCAATTGGTTGCAATGAGCCACAGCAGGTTATGCAACATTTACACCAGCAATAGGCTTTTGAGTGGAAAGAGTAGGACTAGATCACTCTCCTCCTTGCATGTGGGTAATACACGTAGATAACACCCACATAGGGTCATCATGAAAGGGGATATGGTCAACATGAACTAAGCCAAAGGTTCCCAACCTTCAAGCCAGGGGTCGGATCATGCTCTCTCAGTCAACTTCAAGTCCTGGATGGCCATTTTGCCCTGCCTTCATGATGGGGGTGGCCATTTTGTCCTAACAGCTTCAAAGGGGAGGCCATTTGTTTTACAAATGCTCTTGGAGAGGTGGAAGCCATATTAAATGGTACTGTGGGCTGGATCTGGCCTGCGGGCCTTAGGTTGGGAAACCCTGAACTAGGCAGTAGTAGCAGAATGATCAGCCCTATGTTCTTTGTAGAAGACAACTTTGCCCTTTAGAAGGCAAGTTAAGAATTCTTGTTAGATAGCCAAAAATGGCGTTTTCATTTTTGCTGCTGCTGTTCTTCTTTTTGGTAGCATTTTATCTTGGTCAAGATAAATGTAGGGTTTTTTTTAGCTTTTTAAAAAAAATTAATTCATTGTAAATTCCTTCAAGTGCCTCTAGCAGAAAAGTAGCAAAATAAAATACACAAGCAGACTGCAGATCAAAGGAATTTCTCTCTGGGTCAGATTGGCTGTGCCCATGTAGGTTTTTGTTTTTCAAAACATGGCTTATTCGCATGCACCTTGCCAAGCGATCTGCTCCGTAAGCAGATTTCCATTATACACGTGTTTTTGTTATTTGTGGCAGGTAATGTGATCTGAACAGCATAGTTTGCATTTTAAGCTGAGTCGCTCCTGGATGTGAAAGTCCTGCCTCTTGACAGAAGACTGGGCTAAACAGCCTCTTTTGTGTTTTGCCATATAGCCTTTATATGAACACAAACTAAACCAACCAAACAAACAACAAAAAATCCACCCAAACAAACAAACACATCAAGGGCAGCTATGCTACTTCCTTTTTTAAAAGCAAAAAATCATGTTTGGACAATAGCTTTCTTTAGTCTCAATGAGAAATGATAGCCAAAATAAATGGAGTGAGCCATCAGAGCTCATGTTTTAGGATAATAGAATAATTCTATCTCTTATTTTAATGTGACATTTGCTTAATCCTCTTTTAATATTGTAAAATTGTCTTTGTTTTTTATTGATACAAGCTACCTTGGATCCTTTTATAGGCAAAAGGTGGAAAAGCAAGCAAGCAAGCAAGCAAACAAACAAATGAGGTTTAAATTATGCATTGTTTAGAACTAAAACGCTTCAAGCAGTTCTAAGCTAAATTAGAATGTACATACAGTATTACTTTATTTATTTACTGGCCTGCATTGTCTTATTGCCCTGAAGAAAGACCCAAGAAGCAACACTGATGGCTGCAAAGTTCCTCCAGCTGCAATCACCATTGGCTCTCCCCCCCCCCCCCTCTCCAATTTCTTTGCCAAATGTGAGAGCGTGTGAGAAACATGGGAAATGTTCATGTCAGTAAGACAAGTGACCTGGAATTTGGCACGAGAGCAGGGTTGGGAGGCATTGAAGTTGGTGCACCACCTATATAGGTGAAATAAGACCCAAGAGGTGTGTCTGAACTGCTTAGGGCGCTAGCCATTCCTAATTCTGCACTGGTTTCTCTTCAATCCATGTAAAACAAATCTTTCTACAAGTGGATCTTCATATCTTGTACAGGTAAAGGTTGCCCTTGCTCGAAAGCCAGTTGTATCCGACTGTAGGGTTCAGTGTTCATCTCTGTTTATAGCCAAAGAGTCAGTGCTGTCTGCATTTGCAGGCGTTTTTTGTGGACCTGTGGCAGGCATGACTAGAGTGCACAGAATGCTGTTTACTTTCCTACCGAAGTGGTACTATTTATCTAATTACAATTTCTTGCTTTCAAACTGCTAGGTTGGCAGGAGCTGGGACAGAGACAGGAGCTCACTCCATCATGCAGTACTCGGGTCTCAAACTGCTGACATGCAGACCTTCCAAGTTGTCAAGTTCAGCATCTTAACCACTAAGCCACCACATCTGATCCCATATTTGGGATATGTTGATCTTTTCCTTAGAAACGTTGCCTTTTTTTGATACAACAAGCACAAATCTACCTCTAGCAACTGCTGTGACCATATCTGGGTATTTTTCTTAAAGCAAGGAAATGTTTCCTCACTTTTAAAACTCTGTCCGTTATGGATGGAGTGGAAATTAAAGTTACATAGAACACAATCATGTATACGTCTGTTTAGAAGAAATTGAGTTCTGAGTTCAATGAAAGTGACTCACACTACACCCTTAATTAACTAGCAGTAGTAAACAAGGGTGGAAGGGGGGGGGACAAGAATAATTGTTTTATTTGGATTACGGGGAAATGGAATTTTCAAATACAGAGGTGATAATTTCCTTTTTTCCAAAGTTTAGAAGAGGGATAGAAAGAAGAAGTATGAAATCAAAGATGGGATTTTTCTATTTCTTTCTGACACGGCTTTACTGTAGTCATCTAATCTGAATACCGATTTAAGAACAATGTAAATATTTGGCCTTCCAAATTAAACCTAATGGACTTAGATTTGAGGATTCATCATCAGTTAACTGAACTGTTAACCCATTTCTATTAACTTTCACATCATTAGGATTAATCAAAATGCTGCCAAAGTATGCAACCTTCAAGGTGATACAAGAAAGTAAAGACACTGCGGAAGGTCAGTAATTCTTGAATGGCTACTTCAAGTTAAAATATCATTTGAGAATTCTTAAGAACCAAGTGTTTTGCCACTCATGCTTTTTCTTATTTTTCTTTTTATTAAGGAGGGAGAAGGGGGATATTTATATGCTTACAAGGAGCCCTCTGCCTGGAAGCACCCATAGTTTGAGGCACAACTCAAAGTTAATGCCTGGAAATCAACTATTCCTCTGGCATTGCACAGATTCTTTCAAGCATCACTTTGGAGTCCAGAAAGCTAGAAACGTGAAGGTTAAAGGGGGAATTGAGAGGTTTCATTTATCTTTTGGAAAGAGAGAAGAGAGACTCTGGAAGCTGTTTTCTGTAAGGTAAAGGTAAAGGTCTCCCTTCCACAAAAGCCAGTTGTGTCTGAGTCTGACTCGGTAGTAGTCATTTCCATTTACAGCCAAAGAGTCAGCACTGCCTGCACCTGTAGACGTTTCCATGGTCACCTGGCAGGCATGACTAAACACTAGAGCAAACAGAATTATGTTACCTTTCCCCGCCAAATTTATCTACAGTACAGAAATACCTCGGATAATGCTAAGACTTAGTTCCACAAGTCTTGGTGTTATCCGATTTTTAGTGTTATCCGATCCATGTTAAAATCCTATGGGATGGATCGGATAACGTTAAAGCTCCATAGAGATACATTGTAACTGCACAGGCTTTAGCGGTTGTTATCTGATCCATCCCATAGGACCTTAACATTATTCGATCCAATTCTCCTCCCCAGATTACTTAATGTTATGAGATTTTAGCGTTATCCGAGGTAAACGTTATCCGAGGTATTACTGTACTTGCAATTTATTGTTTTAGAACTGCTACGTTGGAAGAAGCTGGGACAGATGACGGGCACTCACTCCATCACACAGCACTTGGGTCTCAAACTGCTGGCCTGCCAACCTTCCAGTCCTCAAGTCCAGCATCTTAACCACTAAGCCACCACAGTCCCATTGTTTTCTGTACCCAGGAACATATTCTGGTAAGTCATGATCTACAAAAGTTCTTTGAAAGCTATACCCATTTGATGCCTCTCTCTTTTTAAAGATGCTTGGGGGGGGGGGGAATCATTCTGGGCATTATTAGCCTTTATGTCAAGCTTGAAAGTTGCAATTCATAAAAAGGGGGTGAAAATTTATTTAAATATATTAGCAAGTATTTTTTTTTCAAGGAAAACGAAATAGCCACCCACCCGTTCTCGTAACTATATGCAGAGGTAGTTTGTTCTAGTTGTCTTTCATCACAGCCCCCACTCTTTTAAACTGACAGATATTTACAAATGACCTTTCCTAGTCCGCTCCCTCTTTAAGCCCCTCAACCTTCTTTCCTGGCTACGGAGGGCACGAAGTTTGGATTACCCAGAAATTGAACAGCTGCCCTACCGGAAACAGAGCTGCATTCCAGTCATACAAAGGGTTTTGGAGGTAGGGGGAAAGGATATGGAATGTTGCTACATATTACTCTCCCTCCCACACTCTCCATTCTATGTAGGGGATGCTGCCGCCCCGTGTTGTCTTTGGCAGGAAGGGAAAGGGTGCATTACAGAATACCAGATGCCCAAATAATCTTTTAAAAATATATTCTTCCAAACATCCTTTTTAAAAGGGATACACTTTTTTAAAAAATGTAAGACCTAATAAACTCAACATCAGAGACTGGGAAATGTGCTCAGAAAAAGCTACCATTGTAACTTTTCTGTCTAGAGTCCTGCCAGCTCCTAAAGTTTCCTTGACACTATAATGGTGTTTACAGCAGGATGTGGAACCTTTGAAACATTGATAAAACTATTCTGAGCCATACGGTGGCGTACCCTACAACATGCCACAGTTGTAAATGGTATGTTTGCAGGCAACCAGCTCAATTCTTACACAAGGATCATTAGTGCGTGTCATGTCCTCTTCTGCTAATGGTACATTTTGATGAAGGTTGTACTTTTTATTTGCTCTGCTCACTACAAGCATGGGGCTGCAGTGGCTCAGTGGTTAAGAAGCTTGCCTTGTTAGCTGGAAGGCTCGCAAATTGGCAGTTCGAGACCCTAGTACTGCAAGACAGATTGAACGCCCTTCTCTGTCCCAGCTCTTGGAGACATGAAAGGACCCTCATTCAGGCGTCCCCTGAGCAGAGTTTCTCCTGCAAAAGTCCTTTCAATCCAGAATAATTTGTGACACAAAATTATTATATTACTACAAGTGCGTCCGCTCATACTGTAGCAATTTGTCTTTTGCTATCTAAAAAGCCAAGAGTGGATGGTCTTTTGTCATAGACAGGCTGGCATCCTGCAGGAAAACGGGGAGCCAGACCACCTCAAGAGGAGCCTACCAGCTGCTTTTCCCCAAATTTGTATACTCTGTGTGTGTGTGTTATTTCATCTTCAAGCTGTCCTCCTTCATGTGGAGAGAGCACCAGGCAGGTGGTAGAGCTACAACTCTCTCCTTGCCCACATGCTCAAATCATTGTAGTCAGAAAGTGTCATGAGAAATTGGACTTAAATTTCTAGTCAGAGACTAATGTCCTTGAGTCAGCCATTCTTTCTAATTTCCTCAGCCTAGCTTTGGGTGTACTACATTGACCTATAATAGAGTGCAGACTAATTGTTAGTGGTTAAGACACTGAGCTGGAGACTGGAAGGTTGGGTTTCGATACCTGAAAGCTGCATTTGGGGACATGAAAGGAGCCTCATTCAGTTGTCCCCTGAATAGAGTTTCTCCAGCAAAAATCCTTTTTACTAACAGTAATCTCTGACACGAAATTATTCTTAGTCTGGAGTTTCTCTCCCAAAATCCATAGTTCCCCACCACCACCACCACTTCCACTGTTTCTTTTGGGAATTACTGTATAGGCATTTGTATCACAGCTCAAGCTGTTTTGGAGTTCATTGACATTGTAACCGCTCCAGTTGATTGTAGCAGCAGTGATCTTTCATGGCAGCAGGAAAACTGGTTGTTGTTTGAATCCTATCCTTTCCTAACCTTGTGCCAGGGTCTGCTTATATCTTCACTTCCCATTCCTTCTCTGACAACCAAAGGGGTTGGGGAAAGAGCAGGGAATCAACAGAGAGAGGGAGAAGCAAATTTTAAGGTAACTCTGATCTAATCTTGCCTCTTGCAGATCTGTACAGCCATAGCGGAGTGGAGCTACCTTAAAAAGCTGGAAATAGGGCTGAACTGAAAACTTCCTGTTATCTTTCTGCTGAGTCATCACTTTTTTCTCTCTCTTTGGTCACCTGGTTGTCCTAGCACTATGATAGACAACTTTTGGAAGGAAGGAGAACAGAAAAAGAAACGGGGGAAACAAGCAGAGGTATGTACCAGGAGTGAGGAGGAAAGGATTCAAACAGTCAACAGGCTGCAAACAAGGCTAATTTCCTCTTCTCCGTCTCCCATGTGTTGGTTATGGTGAGTAAACCTGACTTCCTGGAAGCAACTTCACAAGTGGGGCCATTTGTATTTCCCCCCCCCCCCGCTGTATAGTTGCATTCTTATCTCACAATTTTGTGTACCTCCTCATTCTACTTCACAGTGTAACATTCTTCAATTTATCTTACTTCCCAGAATTTCTGTGAGGAAAATGGGAGGGGAAAACAAGGTATGCAACATCAAACATTGTGGAGAAAAGGAGAAGACAAAACTATGGAATAAATGCCACACACATACGGCTATCCTTCCCGAAAGAAAACGAGATGAGAAAAAGACTTTTCCCTGAAAAGGGAAATGCCTGTGTGCAGGAAATAACAGTGAATATAACCACGTGGAACTCCAACCTGCAATTCAGAGTTATACATCCAAGACACAAGTTTACCACGAGTTATTCATGATAGCCACTTAACACTGAGAAATCTGAATTTTGGAAGAAGAACAAGCTGTTCGTTACGGGAAAATGTTTGTCCGTGCTATAGAGTAATTAGAAAATAAAGAATGGGGGAATGGAACAGGCCCAAGTGGTTTTTTTAGATGGGGAGTAAAGGAATGTAATGGGGCTCAAGAAAGAGAACAGAAACCCATTAGCTCACCAAACTCTGAGCCAGCCATGTCCCAGGAAGGAGGGGTTTCTGGGACATGTAGTCTTTTCCTTGGGAGGAAAGGAAAGTGAGAGTTAAAGGACAGCTGTGTCTGAAAGTATGTATACATAAGCCCTAATGAAAGGCCCATTCACACATGGTTGCCCTAGTTATTAATAGCCATGAATTGCCTGCTTTGTTGCTGGGTTTTTTTCTTGGAAAAACAAGTTATCTGTTTAAAAGGACAAGAAGCAAGAGCCACTGTCCCAGCCCAGGGCCCAAGGAGGAACTGACCCAGCAAGAGGCAGCTTTTGAAGCTCTGAGAGGTGTGTGTAAGCTGATAAAAAGGGATGCTTTCCAGATAATGGTGGTTTCTCTCTCTCTTTTCCTGGGAAATGCATAGAAAAGTGCTTGACCTGCAAGGGAATCAATAGGATGTTCTGAGAATCATAAGACTTGCATCAGCAGATGCTGCTGTCAAATTACTTCCCTCCTCTTTGTCAGTCAGGTCAATTATCATGCTCCAGTCTAGCAGATGTTAGAGCCCTTATTTCTGAAAGACAACACATTATTTTAACTAAAAAGGTCACTGGATTCATATTAATTCTTATTTAGAGAGTTGTGCGTTGGTGCTGTGTTGCTTTGTTTTTCGTCTACCTCAAGTGACCTTTCCAAAAGCAGTTTAACCTCTTTATTCATGTCAAAAGTAGTAGCCTCCCAGAGTAGTACCAGTACCAGTTTTAGTAAAGATTTAGTAAAGTTTAGTTCAGTTTTAGTAAAGTTTTAGTAAAGTTGGCCAATAATAATAATTTCATGTCAAAAATTATTCTGGGTTGAAAGGATTTTTGCAGAAGAAACTCCACTCAGGGAACACCCAAATGAGGCTCCTTTCATGTCCCCAAGAGCTGGGACAGAGACAGGGGCTCAATCTGTCATGCAGTATCCAGGTCTCGAACTGCCAACTTGCCAGCCTTCCAGCTAACATGGCGAGCTTCTTAACCACTGAGCCATTGCAGCTCACTGCAGGCTAATGACAAAGCAATGAAAGTGGCTTCATTTTGGCAGTCCAATGTTTGATCTGTACACGAAAGAAGTAAAGTTACATTGTTATCTTTTCTTACAGGTAATAACTTTCTTCATAACATGTCCTTTCCTTCCTGGTCTGAGCCCTGAAACATTTTAGGTTTTCAATCAATTTTTTAGGTTTTACCAGTTTTCCCTGGCCAGGGTTGTTCTTTATTCATTTGTTCACAGTCTGTAGAGCTTTTGTATCTGAGCTCCAAGAAAACAGATGCAAAACTTTGATTTGGTTGGTTGGGGAAGGATTGGGAGGTATTTGCTGGAGAGAAGCAGCAGGTACAGATGAGAATAAGTAGACTCTGCCCTCCATCTTTCTCCCTTCAGTTTGTCCTTTGACATTGTCAGAACCAAGGTGGATTTAAAAGTTTCATATTATCCAAGCCAAAGTGTGCAGCACCTAAATGCTGCCACACTATTTTGGGGACACAAGGCAGAAAATCTCCTAAGCACCCTTTGGCAGCGAACACTGAACAAGAACCCAGTAAACAATTAAAACTTTTCTTGGCATTTCATGACATCTTGGTTTTCTGAGGTTGCCACTTCAGTCTGCCTAATGGTGCTCCTTTCATGTCCCCAAGAGTCCCATTGAAGTGGTTCCTATTTATATACTTGCAATTTCTTGCTTTTGTACTGCTAGGTTGGCAAGCGCTGGGACAGAGATGGGCACTCAAACCATTGTGCAGTACCCAGGTCTTGAACTGCTGACATGCCAGAGAGGCTCACTGCAGGAGTTCTCCTCTGCACCTCATTTCTCAAACCTCCTTGCTTGGACCACTTAGCAGTAGCCGAGAGAGTATCCTTGGGATCAAGGAAAGTGCTGGATAGGAGACCTGTAGAGTGGTGGACGAATTGGGTTATATCCTAGAGCTTCCAGATCCCTTCTCTGATCCATGGCTTCACACCTGGGCTAGGGAACATGTGGCTCTCCAGAATAGGTTGGATTGAAACTCTCAATATCCTTCATTAAGTAGGCTGGGTAGGTCTGATGGTGGTGGTGATGGTGGTGGTGGTGGTTGGAGTACCATATCATCAGGAGAACTGCTTGTCTGCCACCCCTGCTTTGACCAAGAAGTTCCAGCACCTTTGTATGTTTCACTGAAAGGCAGGCAAATGTTCTTAGCATCACAGGTGGGCATCATGGAATCATGAGCTGAACATGCATGTTTTTCTTCTCATCTAACCCAGTCAAGATCCATTATGAGCTCATCTGCACCATGTATGTCTAGGGTGCATGGTAGCCAGCTATATAACTATGAATGCAAGGATACATTAAGAGATGTCAAGCCATACATAACCCTGGAGTATGTCAAATAAACCAGGCTTCGTATTGGCAGCGGAAAGAATCTGGTTCTCCTGATATTGTTGAATTGTGCCTTTAATCCAGGAGTTCTCAACTTTTTAAAGCTGGGGGGCGGGTTACACTCCCTCAGACAGCTTTGGTGGCTGGATGGCCATTTTGCCTTCCTGGCGTGGTGGAGGCGGGGCGGGCGGGCGGCGGCGGCGGCACATGAAATGGTGCCGTGAGCTGCATTCAGTACACAGGATGCAGGTTGAGAATCCTTGCTTTAACCACACTGCTATGGGCAAGGATGCTAAGAGCTGTAATCCAGAGACATCTAAAGGGCCACAGGTTTTCCAGTTCTCTACAAGAAGCTGCTTCACCCTCCTGTTGCAATAATTATTTTGCATCACCAGTAAAGTCACATGGAATTCAGCCAAATTTGCCACCCACTGGTGGACATTGGGGCCCGCTCCCTCTAGGGCTTCTGGAAATTGTAGTCCAAGAACACACATAGCATGAAAAGGGCCACCAAGGGCCAGTCACCCCCCAACCCCCCCCCCCCAGATGCCATTATGCACCACACATACACACAAATGTGGGTGGAGGAGGAGGAGAGAGGAATTGTTGCCTGTTCCTAAGTTTTGAATACACAATCAGTAACAAAATATAAAATTTAAAACAATATGTAAAATTCACACTTTTTATCCCTAGTAAAGAAGCAGCAGACAGAAGTGTGTTCTAGGGAAATTCACCTTCCAGGCACACTGTGCTATAACTCACACCTAGAGACGTTACAGGGTAAGGAATCCATGAAGATTTAGGCAAAAAAGTTTTAGCCTTCTAAATATTTAAAATTTGTTTAGGAATTATGGGGACTTTGGTTCAAAACACCAGGAATGCAGAAAGTAATGTTGAAAACATGTTGTTCTGAAACCAGCATAGGAAGCTGAATGAGCCACAACCTCTGGTCTTTCCAAGAAAACTTGAGCAGCCACTCTGTACACACATGAATCAACAAGATAAGTTTCTGACATTAGGTAATACTTGATTATATTAAGAGATGAGAAAAAATTACCAGTATTTTGTGGGGTTGCATCTCCCAGAATCCTCCAACAGCACCTGGAGCATTCTGGGACTTGTAGACCAACAAGTAACTTTTCTGATCTCTAGCCAAGCTCAATGATTCACAGGATTCTACTCCTCCCCTAAAAAATGAATAAGTGTACATTCACCCATCCTCATTAGACACACGCAATCCCCACGCCCCACAGAGCTCAAACAAAGCCCCTCTACAACAGCAGGTGCAGACTCTTAGCGTCTCTTACCAGCATTATGAAATATGTGCTAAGCTGGGAGATAAATTGTAGGCTTGGATAGTGGGGCTAATCCATGCTGCAGCCTCTGCTGCCAGCAGTGGGCAAGGAGGTTAACCAGAGCAATGAACTAGCTGGCTGGACCATACTTCTTTTGTAACCAGAGCTGTTACATCGGTTCTCTTCCTTCCTTGCTCCGTGAATGAGTCCAGAACAATATGTTTACTCACAGACTTGGTCACAATGCAGCACTATTGTGTACAGTTTAAGATGCTTCCGCCTCCGCCCCTCAACTCCAAACACACCACAGCATATATATCAAGACAAAGGGAGGTATTCGCACTTCAGTAGCCCGTATCCATCTCATTTTGATCCCAAAGAACATGTTCCTGGAACATTGTCGAAATTAATGGATAGACCTTTGTTCATTGAAAATGATTTCATGCTTCTGCCCAAAATCTGCATATTTTTTTTTTGGCAGGCAGAGGAGGAGGGTGAGAGTCAAGAATTAGGAGAATTGGGATAATAGTGTTCCTTGTTTTGAATTTTTTTAAAAAAGGCTTTTGACCGGAGTCCTTGATGGAAAAGTTCCTGAGTTGGTTAATAAAGATCAGCAGCAAGTCAGTGACAAGAACTGTGGCCTGTAATAAGAATCATAACATGGGAGGGAGGGAGGAAAGAAAGAAAAGCACATGAATCAATTATTTAGGACTGTAATCACCAGGGTCACTCCACCAGCATAGCAGATAGATCTACGTACTTGCAGTGCTCCCCCAAGCACCACAAATCTGCTCTGGAGGCTTGGAGACTCTTTGGAACAGATCTGGGGACATGGGGGACATAGGGAGAGGGAGGCAAAGTCACACTGCATGAGGTGAAGGCTGCGTGTCTAATGTAGGATTTCCCTCACAGTTGTTATGGGAATGATGTGGTGGCCCAGATGATGTGGTGGCATCATTACGGACTGAGGCGGTGGTGGAAGCGGCAGCTGGAGCAAGGGCGCAGGCAGGATGAATTGGTGCCGTGGACTGCATCTGGCCCACAGGCCGTAGTTTGAAAACCCCTGCTTTACTCTGCTCTGCTCTACAGGCTGGTGGACTGAATGTTGCTCAGTGACATTTAGCTCAAGAATTTCCTGTCCCCCAATTTATGGGTAACCAAAAGTGAGGGACAGTAGATTAATCCAAAGCATACCAAAATCAAATTGGACAATACAGACAACCCTTCTTTAAAAGAGGAAATAGGGCAAGTGCTGAAAGATGTGTGATTGCAATGGCAGGTGATTTGTAATGTGTAATTTGTCCTTCACTGTCAAGAAGGAATATGATCAATGCTAGGGCCGAAGGAGTCTCCTTCCTGTTTCATACATGCTGTTGAAGTTTCCCCAAGCAGAGTAAAATGCCAAAAACACAGTACAAAATCATTAGGAGAAACCCAAGGAGGGCACTAGATAAGCAGAAGAATCTGAAGTTGGGACAAATTTTACTTCTGTGACTAGAAACCCAAGATGTGGATTTGTCATACTAACCACAGCCAGCTCTCCAACAGAAATTTAGGGAGGCTTCTGACCCTGAAATTGAATGTTAGGGCCCAGGGAGTAAGCCTTCCTGTTTTATGCATGTGAAATACAGCTTCCTTTCAATATGCTGACAGCATAGGAAATTAAGTGTGAAAATGTGAAGACACACACAGACATCAGTGAAAGAAATCATGGCAGGGATGTGTACCATTGGGAAATCTGTAGTGCATAGTCAGGGAGACATACACTTAAATATAGTGGGGGACTAAACAACACTAACAAGGGGGCAATGAATAGGAATGCCACAAGCAGTCTTAATTACATTGATTTGGATGGAGTACAAATTGCTTCAACTAGACCAGTTTGTTGCTGTTAATGCTGATTCACCGGGTCACGCTCCTTCAGACAGCTTCAAGGGCTAGACAGCCATTTTGCCCTCTTCCACCACATGGCGCTGGTGTGGTGGAGGTGGTGCCCCCCCATGAAATAGCACCATGGGCCGTATTTGGCCCATGGGCTGCAGGTTAAGAACTACTTTAGAGTCCATCCTATCTCTAATTTTCTTGTATATGTACACAAAAATAAAAAAGGGGAACAGACATTTTACTTTGGTGCTACAAATCAACACACTGATTTTACAAATTTATAAAGTCGTTTAGACCTGGTGCACAAATAATAATAATTTCATGTCAGAAATTATTCTCGGTTGAAAGGATTTTTGCAGAAGAAACTCCGCTCAGAGAACACCCAAATGAGGCTCCTTTCATGTCCCCAAGAGCTGGGACAGAGACTGGCACTCAATCCATCCTCAATCCATCACGCAGTACCTGGGTCTTAAACTGCACAAATGAGACTTGGATCAAATCAGGACATATTCCAAAGTGCTGATTGGGTCTCTCTACTGAGTCAGGGGACCTGTACACAAATATAACAGACTCATAATGAATACGATGCACAATCAGACAAGGGATAATTACTTTTGTGTCCTGAGGCGACCACCCCAGAGCCTCGCTGTATTTTTCTTCAAAATTTGCCCTGGACATAGAGGTCATGACTGGAATGAAAACTAAAGACAACAAGATGGTTGTGAGGATGGGAGGGGCAAATGGAGGAGAAGAAACATTTCAGCAGTTCAGTAACTGGAGTACAGTACTTGGTAGGAAGACAAAATACAGTACAAAGAAGAGGGAAACAGCATTCACCAGGAAATAAAAGCCAGAAGGTACTCAAAGGCCATTTAGTCCAATGCCTGCAGACCTCCTCATACAAACTCTTTAACAACAACAAGGACAACGACAACCATGATGATGTGCTGTCAAGTCAGTTCCTACATGTGACCCTTCCCAGAGTTTGTTCGGTGGAGAATATACAGAAATGGCCTGCCATTCCCTTCTTCTGGGGCTACCCCTGGGACTGTGTAGTTTGCTCAAGGCCATGCATGTTGGTTCTTCTCCCAGAAGACCCAATGGGGAAGCGAATTTTCAACTTCTATCTCAGCAGTCAAATGCCTAAACCACTGAGCTATCCAGCCAGTTACCAACTCAAATGGACGCTCCTAAATGTGCTGCTACATTCTCACAGTGCAGGACATTTGGGGGAGTGTATAAAACCACTATCTTACATAGGTTATCTTGTAACAGCAAATTCATGACAGCTGGTCATTTAGGGCAGAAATGGTACTGCCCCACCTTAGGCCAACGTCACACCCCCATTCAACCAGACCACTTGTGCTCTTACCAGAAGTGGAAAGTCAAGGCCAATCTCATTCTCTCCCCACCTGCCCCACTGCATGCTTGTTTGCACTCCTTGTCTCTCTGTGTGAGAACACATCCATTTTTGCCCCAGCTATGTCACCCTCGTACCTCCTGCCAAGGCTGCTGCCCTTTCTGTCCGCCAACCAACAATGGTACCAGCTGCTACAGTGACCATGAATGCCTACATTGTTTAACAGATCTTTATGGTTAGGTTTGGCTGGAACACAACAGAAGGTCAAGTTTCCACCTTACTGATGTGTTTTAGAAGGTAAAGTCTTCTCTTCTTGATTTCTTTTATATTAGCACTTACATTTCCAATTCATCTGTTTTACACTTCAACTATACATGCTTCATTTCACTTATTTTTTTTTCAGCTGCTTTGAGTCCATATTTGTTTTTCATTTTGTTTTTATGGCCAGGAGAGTGGTGAGATACAAATAATAGAAAGACAGTGGGGGAAAGAAAGAAACATGTGTTCAACTGGGATGGAAGTTCAGTTCAGACCTCAACAAGGAGACACCCTGGTGGTGCAGAGGTTAAACTGCTGTAATGCAGCCAAAACATTGTGAATTCAATCCTAACAGGAAATCAAGGTTGTCTCAGCCTTCCATGATTCAAAGGCTGGTAAAATGAGTACCCAGCATTTGGGGGCAAAATTCTAATTACTGTAACCGTAAACCATCCAGAGCGTGCACTAAGTGCTACGAGGTGGTATATAAGAGGAATTGCTATTGTAAAGATGGTGAACAGTGCAATAAAACAATTCAGCAGCACCCAAGCAGTATGCTGCAGGTTTGAAAGCAAGAAATTGCAAGTAGATAAATAGGGACCACTTTGGTGGGAAGGTAACAGCGTTCTGTGTGCTCCAGTGTCTAGTCATGCCGGCCACATGACCACAGAAACATCTGCAGAAGCAGACAGTGCTGGCTCTTTGGCTTTGAAACAGAGATGAGCACTGAACCCTAGAGTTGGATACGACTGGCTTTTGAGCAAGGGAAACCTTTACCTTTACCTAGTCAATCTGATCTGGGGTAAACAAACAAATAAAATACCCTTCCTGAGCATGAACGTAACCAAGAAGAACTGTATCCCTGAGATGTCATGCAGCTTAGCAGAACTCCGTTCCAACCAATATTTTGTCTCTAGTTATGGGGCTCTGCAGTGGCTCAAGTGGCTAAGACACTGACTGGAAGGCAGGAGGTCAGCAGTTCGATTCCCAAATACTGCAGGACCTAGCTCCTGCCAACCTAGCAGTTGGAAAGCAAGAAATTGCAAGTAGATAAATAGGGACCACTTCGGTGGTAAGGTAAACAGTGTTCCGTGCGTTCCAGTGTCTAGTCATGCCTGCCACATGTTCACAGAACTGTCTGCAGACGCAGACACCACAGGCTCTTCGGCTTTGAAACAGAGAAGAGCACTGAATCCTAGAGTCAGATATGACTGGCTTTCGAGCAAGGGAAACCTTTACCTTTACCTATGGTAACCCAAAGTCTATAAATTAGGGGTTAGTAAGAGACCTCCAAATGAAATCTGCCCAACCGAGATACAAAATTGAGACCAAGAGTGAACAACAGGTGTAAGTCATGGAATTTGCTGACAGTTTACTTTGAAGTGAGAAGAGTGATTGCAAAAGCTATAGGTTATTATTATTATTATTATTATTATTATTATTATTATTATTATTATTATTATTATTATTATTATTATTATTATTATTATTATTATTATTATTATTATTATTATTAGCGGTTTCTACTTCAAACGAGGGATCCTTTCCAAGCTGTGGCCACTCCCTACTTGAACATGTTGGTGGCCACTACCGTTCTTTTCCCCAGAGTGCCCAGATCCTGTGTGTGATCTCTGACAATTGACAGTTAATCTGTGTGGCAACCTCGGCAGATCTCTCTTGACCTCTGGTGTTTCACTGGAGCTGCGCAAAGGATGGGAGGTTCCACTCCATCGGAACATAATGTTCCCTAACTCAGGAAATCAGCTGGGAATTGGGCAGTTCTTAAGAATAGCTGGCCGGGCTCCCGAGGTCAGGAACAGGATTTAAAAATAGGACCTGTCAAGATATCAGCGCTTTAAAACCTCCTCCCTTGCGTCGTGGATAGCCTGAGAACAGAACCAAACTCCGCAAATTTCTCCCTTCAGTTACAAATGTCATTCCCAGCCACCCCTTCTTCCGGTGCATATAGCTCATGTTCTAAAAGGAAAACTAATCCAATCCATTTCCTTTTTCCTGTTTGACAATCAGAGTCACTTCCTGGATTTTCACACTCATTACCCTTCTTCCCACTAGTTTGGGTTTCTTATCATTACTTGGAGAGAATGTGGGAATGTCTTGGCACTTCTTTCTCTCCACATCTCCAGCCTATTTCTTTTTTGTTTGGCTTGGGAACTGTGCCCATCAAAATTGCTACTTTGGGGGGGGGGGAACATGTTTTGCACATAAATCCTAAATGAAAGGGCTGGGAATCCATCTGAGAGACCATCACGTTAATTACCTTCCTGGGAATGTCCACTCAATGGTGTAGCAACAGCCAACTGAGTGAAAACCGAAAAACTGTCCCAGAAAATTGTACGACTTCAAAAGCATCCAAGCCAAGAAGTAATAAGTAGAGCTGCCACAGAGCTTGGCAGGCAACCCTGTCACATTTGCTCATAAGTAGAAGCCAGTTTCTTATGGGGAAACTGTACTTGCATAGGGTTGTATAAGCATACAGGGTTGGAATAAGCAAAAGGCAAGGTATAGTCTCAGGAGAGCATCCTGGTCATATATGTCTGTTTGCTAGGAAGTATCACCAATGTTTTCTGCAAGCCAGGAAAAGGTGGGATGAGGGTTTTAAGCAGTACAGCCTAATCGCCTGTTGCAATAGGCTTACTTCCAAGTAGGCATGCCTTATTATTGAGGTATCAACTGGCCCTGCCCATATTGCATCAACCACTGCTGGACTGTGGCCCCCAAGATAAAAAGTGATGGCAAACATCTTTAGAGACCTAGTGCCTGAGGAAGAGGAGGAGGCACATGGATAGGCACCGCATGTGCCCATGCACCCATCTGACTTTGATGGCACACCTCTAGTGAAGTCACATGGGTGCCCATGTGCGCTGCTTGAGGTGTGCCGGCGACATCACGTGGGTATGTGTGCCCCCATGTAGGTGTGCCTCCATGTGTGTGCCTGCCCCACTACATGTGCCCCCCACAATTGCGTACCCCCATATGCACCCACCCTGCACCTATGTGCCACCTTCTCCTCCTAGGAGGGGCAGGTGGGGGTGACTGGTTGGCAGAGGGGTGGATGGGGAAGCAGCACTGTCATTGGCACCAGCCATGCTTGCCCGGGATGGTACACTTGTCCACAGAAAGGCCTCTGTGTGCCACCTCTGGCACACATGTCATAGGGTCGCCACCACTGTAGGTAAAGGTAAAGGTCTCCATTGCTTGAAAGCAAGTCGTCTCTGACTCTAGTGTACAGTGTTCATCTCCGTTTACAGCCAAAGAGCCAGTGCTGTCTGTCTCTGCAATTTTCCATGGTCATGTGGCAGGCATGGCTAGATGCCAAAGTGCAAGGAATGTTGTTACTTTCCCACTGAAGCAATACCTATTTATCTACCTGTAATTTCTTGCTTTCGAACTGCTACATTGGCAGGAACTGGAACAGAGATGGGAGCTCACTCTGTCATGCAACACTTAGGTCTTGGACTGCTGACCTGCCAACCTTCCATCATCATGTTCAGCATCTTAACCACTAAGCCACAGCAGTCCCTTGGACAACCCTACAAAAGGCTTAATCCCAGATTTTGAGAACATTATTTTTGCACTACAGTTTTCATAACCCTCTAATCCAGGGGTCACCAACCTTTTAAAGTCATGGGCCAGGTCACACTCAGACAGTTGAGGGGGCCAGACTGGTGGTTTCCCCGCCTTTTACAGCTGCCATAAACGCATCTGCAGCTGTCGTAAGTGCATTTATGACAGTTGTAAACGAATCCGTGGCCAATTCCGCTACCAGCAGTGGTGGCTGGACCAAGGGCAGGGGCCATCTTATTTGGCGCCACAGGCCAGATCTGGCCCGGGAGTCATAGGTTGCCTATCCCTTCTCTAATCCATGATGGTTGAGATTTTCCAAAAGTTTAAATGAAAAAAACCGTTCTCAAAATTCAGCCCATCTCTGTTCTATTAAGTGAAAAGGACTGTTCTAGTAAATGTGAATTGAGACTACAACATTAACCCACTACTCCCACACTCTCATTTTCTTGGTAAGAATAACAATCAAAGACCTTCGGTTCTTTAAGTAATCTGTCACACAAATGAGCCAGCTCCATCCTTCCTCTTTTAAAAGAAGCATAAAGAAGGATTTCCCTTTTGGTTTGTATCCAAAAGCCATAAAAAAGTATGAAGTGTCAGCATTCAGCCCAAGGAAAATGCTTATTTCAGATTCATAGATATCCTCTTTCACACTGTATTATTCTCAAACATACACCTAAAAATACATCTTAACATGCACTGCTGCTTGGAAATAATTTGTTGATATTTTTAAATATTTTTACAAGAAACAGAATCCTCTTTTAACGTGTGTTTGGATAGGAAGGAGTTAAAAAGTATTCCTTCTGAGTACAGTATTAGCTTATTTGGTACTGAACCAGAGATTCTATGTGATTGGATGAATTGAAAGAACAATAGATGGAGGTTGCAGAAGAATGGTTTGTCTCAAGGAAGTGTATTGTCTCCAACAGTGTATAATACAAATGATCAACCAGTTCCTGGCAATACAAAATTGTTCATCTATGGGGATAACACATCAATGGCTGTTCAAGTAAAAAGCTTTGATGAGTTAACTGGAAAGTTTTCTGGAGCACTTGAAGAATTAGGATAGCATTACAACATCAGCCTAATCCAAGTAAGACTCTAGTGTGTATGTTCCAATTTCAAAACCAAGAGGCAAGGGTTGAGCTGGATGTTCCATGGCAAGGGAACTGATTACAGCAGAGATTCTCAATCTGCAGCCTGTGGGCCAAATGTTGCCCATGATGCCATTTCATGTGGGCCCCCACTGCTTCCACCATACCAGGAAGTGCCATGTGGTGGATGAAGGGCAAAATGGCTGTCTGGCCCTCGAAACTGTCTGAGGGAGCGTGACCAGGCCCCCAGCTTTAAAAGGTTGAGAACTCCTGGATTACAGCATTGTTCAGCACCAAAATACCTTGGTGGGACACTTGACAGGACACTCTCTTTTAAGCAGCACTGCCTAAATACCAAAGCCAAAGTTAGTACAAGGAACAACATCATCAGGAAACTCACAAATTATAAGCAGGGAACTCAATCATCCACACTAAGTACATCAGCTTTGGCCCTAAGTGTCTCCATAGCAGAGTATGTTGCTCCAGTATGGAGCACATCCACAGACGCAAAACAAGATGACATGGCTGTAAACGAATCCATGCGTATAGTATGAATGGATGCCTCAAACCTACACCAGTTGAGAAAATATACTTTCTTGTTGGTATCGCTCCATCTAAGATCAGGAGAAAAGTAGCAGTGGATGCCGAGAGAACCAAGCAAGAGAATGACCCTCAACATCCTCTGAATGGATATGAGCCTCAAATCTGCCAGCTCAGATCTAGGAAGAACTTTATAGCAAAAACAAACATTCTTGAGGACACTGTGAAAGTGGAGAGATACAGAATCCAGTGCATTTACTGGTCTGCTGATTACTGCCAGAAACATGCACTGATGAGGGCTTAAGTTTGGCCAATGACAAAGCCAAAACAGTGGCTTCAATTTGGCAGTTCAGGGTTTGATCGGGACATGAAAGAAGAAGGAAGTCCTGACAGGTAGGTCAGAACTGCCCCAACCTGCAACAATTTATCTATACTTTGGAATGTTCATACTGGTAAGCCTGTTCAATGCAATTTATAAACCATTGTTTTGCTTTTCAAAGATTAATATTTCTGCCCTTAAAGCTGAGATTGCTTCTGAGTTTAAAAAAACCCAAACAAACAAACAAAAAACATCTGGGACCAAACATTCTTCTTCAAGATAAGCAAGATTTATCTTTTCAATTTGTATGAGCTATTGCTCAATTTGTATGAGCAAATCTGGAGACATAAATGGTCACTTGTTTAAGCAGTGGGTAAAACAGTTTTACGTTTCAACAAATCATAAGTCAAAGATCCTTTGCTCAAACATCCCACAATCTGAGTAAGAGCAGACTACTACATCTGTGCCAAGTCTGGTGTTGAAGTCTAGTTTCAAAGTTACATTTTTTGTTTGGAGTGTCCTCATTTTTAAATTGTTGTTTTGCTCTGCTGCACAATAGCATAGCTGCAGTCCCATACAACTATTATGCAGTTGCCTTGCCTCATTCACAGAATTTTACAGTGAAATTTGTAAAATTCCCTCCACCTAATCAGAGCCCTCCAAGTGATGTAGGGGAGGTTGAGTTCCTCAGGCATATCCTCCTTTAAAGTTATTCCTTGTCCAGTGAACTCCTTCTTTGATCTTCTAATTTGGCTTTGCTCTTGTGTACCCTCAAGAATGTTTGTTCTTTTTTTTTGTCAGCACCTTATTTAATTCCTACCAACTCCATTGCCCATTTTTTATAGAGATTATCATACTTCCCCATTCTAATCAGTTATCTATCCCATTCTATACTCTATTAATATCCATTCTTTTGCCCTGTAACATCCATACCTGTCTCTGGGATGATCTTGCCATCTGGAGCTGCCCCAGCCCGGTTTGTTTGTTGTTCAGTCGCACAGTTGATTCCAACCCTCTACGACCCCATGGACCACTGTCCTCCAGGCACTCCTGTCCTCAACTCGTTCAGCTCTGTGCTCATTATCTCTACAATACCATCTAGCCATCTCATCTTGGGCTGTCCCCTTCTTCTTTTGCCCTCTACCCTTCCAAGCATCAAGGCTTTCTCAAGTGAACCCTCTCTTCTCATTTGATGTCCAAAGTACTTTAGCTTCATCTTTACTATTTGACCTTCTAAGGAGCAGTCAGGGTTGATTTCTTCTAAGATCGACCTATTTGTTCTCCTCGCTGTCCAGGGGATTTTCAAGACTCTCCTCCAGCACCAGATCTCAAAGGCATTTATTTATTTATTTATTTAAATTTGTTTATCACCCTCCTCCCCAAGGGGACCCAGGGCAATTCACAACACATCACAACACATTCTTCTGCGCTCAGCTTTCCTAATGGTCCAGCTCTCACAACCATACATTGCCTGGTAACACTCCCTAATTTGCTGAACTTCTGTAATTCTGCTAAGGCTGCTTTCTTGCTCCACAAAGCATCTCTGAACACCAGTCTCCAATCTCACAAAGAGGCATCTGACCTGCCAGCAATGGCTGTGTCAAAAAACAACTTGATGGCTGAGCTCTCAGGGTTGTTTCCAGAAGGAGCTGGACAGATAACCTGGCAAATCAGACACAAGCTTCAATTTGCAATCTCATGTCCTGTTTACTCAACATTCTCAGCTTAGTCGGCCATAGGATTGCTACAGAGGAGAAAGAACATTCCTAATGAATTCTAAAACTCTTTAAATTAAGAAATCAGTGCTGGCAATCTCTATTTTCAGATGTCTTTCCTCAAAAACTAAGGCAATCACATTTTTAAAAAGGGAAACCAGCAGAAGAGTTTGGCACTTTCTGTGCATGTCCATTCCCTCCCCCCCCCAAAAAAAAACACCCCCCTTCCGTACAGAACCTCATAGTTCTCAAAAACAGCAGCATAACAGAAAAAAAACCCCTCCAAATCTTCTGTAGCCAAAACACCAATCTGTGTTTGCATCAGAATCATAGAAACACTGAGTTGGAAGGGGAGGGGCCTTTAAGGCCATTGAGTCCAGCCTCCTGCTCAATGCAGGAATCCAGATCAAAGCAGATCTGACAGATGGTTGTGCAATGCTCTTCAATGCTCCCAGTGTTGGATTCCACTGTTGTACTACTTTAACTATTAAAAAGGTTTTCTGGTTTCACCCTATATCTGGCTTTCTTTAGTTTGAGCCCGTTATTCACACTGGGATAATTAAGAGCAGATCCTTCTCCTCCTCTTTATAATTATCTTTCAGGTATTTGAAGAGTGCTGTCATAGTCTCCTTTTCTCCAGGCTAAGCATACCCAGATCCTTTAGTCTTTCTTCTTAGGGCTTGGTTTCTAAGTCCTCTGATTATCCTTGTTGCCCTTCTCTGTACATGCTTTAGTTTGTTTTCATCTTTCTTGGACACTTGATGTAGTCTAACTAGTGCTGAATAGAGGGGAACTAGTCAGTGGCATAGCATGGGTTTCAGCTGCCTGGGGCCCAGGACATTGGTTTGAGCTGCCCGGGGCGTAAGCCAAATTTGCCACCCCCTAGGTGGGTCCCAAGATGCCAGTGCCCGTCCCCGCAGCGGCGTCTAGGATTTCTGGGAATTGAAGTCCAAGAACACCCATATGCCCAAGTGACATTTTGCTGTCCCAAAAAAGTGCTGGCTGGGACATACCCACGCTATGCCACTGGGACTAGTACCTTACTGGGTTTGGAGACTAAACTTCTGCTAATGCAGCGTAAAACAGTGTTGGCCTTTTTTGCATTAGAAGGTGAAGTCCACACCCCCATCCCCACCCAAGGTTGTTGATCTGTGTATCCCATCAACCCCAGCCAAGGTCCCTAAGAATGATGGGGGACAATGGGACATTGGGAATAATCTGAGAGAGATGGCATTTTCACAGTAAATGTGGCTAAACCCAGGAGTGGGGAAGCAATGATCAACTTGGAGTGTGTCACCCCTTTTCTCCCTGTCACCCTCCTTTCTGACCCCCCAAATAACTCCCAGCGAATGAGCCTGGGAGGGACGGGTCACTTTTGCTAAGATTTGCACAACAGGCCAAAGGATGCGATGCGGCATTGCAGGTCCAAGGTTGCCCACTATTCCTCTAGAAACCCCAACTCACTGACTTGCAGTTCCCCAGTAGACTGCAGATGCAAAGAAGCTGAGGTCCCCAGAATGTTTGAAGCCTCGGTGGAGAATCCTCCAGAAAGATGGGGAACTTTGCCACTGGAAGACCTTGAAAAGTGTGTCTACAGGACCAATGAAGAGCAAGGTAGAGAAGATACAACAGTGGAGAAAAAGGAGCTGGGCAGGACAGCAGAGGAAAGGAAAATGTTGGGGCAAAGGCAGGAGGCTGGTAAGCCCATGAGTAAAAGCCTTTGTATTTGGGGTGGGAAGGAATGCTGTAAGAGGCATTGTAAGGGGATTGGATAATCTCGCCTGTGCCCAACTATGGGCACAACTGATACCTGGTATTTGTACTCTGATGGTGCCTTCAACACAAAAGCACCTCCATCTACAGTTGCAACAACTGATGCCTCCTTGAACGTGTACAGAATCTGCTCTTGGCATGTTTTCAAAATCAAAGCAAATATACAATAGAACCCCATATAGCGATTTTAATCCATTCCACGGAGCTGATCGCTATGCAGTTTTCATCGTTGTCCGATCTTCCCTATGAGGAAATCCGTACAATGATTTTCCCTATGGGAAAAGCTGTACAACAATGTTTGGCGCTAAGCGGTTTTTCCCATTGGAAAATCGTTGTACGAGTTTCCCCATAGGAACAATCGTTATGTGGAACGGCTTTCCCTCCTTCAAGCCTTCATCGCGATGCATTTTCATCACTGTATGGGGCGATTGCTATACAAGGTTCTACTGTACAGTACTGTTTTTCAGTGGAGGCAAGTTGCAAGCTGATATGTCTAACTGTAAGGCATCAATGGAAGCAGCATACAACGTTATATATTACTGACATATCTTGACTCTGTTCCAAGATGGATAAGTTCCACCGGGTCACTGTTTCTTCTATCTGGATTTCCTCTGTGTTTAAGAACACTAGCCCCTTTCATGGACAGGTTCTTAAGTGCTGCCTTCAGCTGAAAGCTACCCATCCTGTGTCTATTTCAGAACAATTTCACCAAGGCAGACCGGCCAAGAGTTGTGTCTCCTCTCTTACTTAAACCAAGATGGATCCTAAATCAAGCCATCCAAGTTATTTTGGCACAAGGCAGGAAATCACGTAAGGACTTCCCTGCATCCATTACAGAAAAATCAAACACAGTAAGCCACAACAAAGAATTAGATATAGAACATTTGCCAGCCTTTTGTAATACCTCCATTCAGCTGACTAAAGTTAGGTAAGGTCAAAGTAAAGGTCACCCTTGCTTGAAAGCCAGTTGTATCCAACTCTAGGGTTCAGTCTTCATTCAGCTGACTAAAGTTATCCACCTCATTTTGCCTAACGTTAGAGACTGTCTTCTTATTTGCCTTGCCAATGGCAAACTTAGGGTGATAGGTACATGTGGCTGACAGGCCCTTAACTATTTTTAAAGCATCCAGTCTAATTTTTCTCTCCTGAGCAGAACTGTTTCTTAAAATACTTGTCAGGAAATGGCTGAAGCACACTGACTGGGCACTTAAGCAGCTTTCACCCATTTGGGGGGGTTTAAGATCTATGTCATTTTTTCAAAAAAGAAACAAGTGTCAGAACTAGTTCTCAGGTTTTCAAGCAGAAAAACAGGACCTCTTAGGCAAACTCCTCCTCCAGAAAAATATGTGAAATCTTCATCAGACTAGGAGAAATGGAAATGAAAAATCCAGCAATAGCT
The DNA here is from genome assembly GCA_030440675.1 of Furcifer pardalis. NCBI lineage: Eukaryota > Metazoa > Chordata > Lepidosauria > Squamata > Chamaeleonidae > Furcifer > Furcifer pardalis. The sequence goes on from CP126893.1 coordinate 26,579,023, forward strand.
TTATTTTTAGATAGCAATAGGGGAAAAATAGTCCCCAATGCTCTGGAAAAGTACCGTATTTTTTGGAACATAAGATGTACTTTTTTTCTCCCCAAAAGTGAGGGGGGGGGGAATGAGGGTGCGCCTTATGGTCCGAAGGTTCAGAATATTTTTTCCCTTGTTTTCCTGCTGTAAAAACTGGGTGCGTCATATGGTCCGAAAATGTGATTGTTTATTTAAATCAGCTGCAGCAAAAAATCATTGAAGTATTCTTTTGCAATAAATGGGACTACGGTGGCTCAAGTAGTTAATACGCTGAACTCACTGACTGGAACGTCAGAATTCAATTCCCGGGTACTGCATGACAGAGTGAGCTCCTGTCTCTGTCCCAGCTCCTACCAACCTAGCAGTTCGAAAGCAAGAAATTGCAAGTAGATAAACAGAGAGGACTTGGGTGGGAAGGTAAACAGTGCAGACAGGGCTGGCTCTTTGGCTATAAACAGAGATGAGCACTGAACCCTAGAGTTGGATATGACTGGCTTTTGAGCAAGGGCAACCGTTACCTTTTGCAATAAATAGCACCTCCAGGGCACAATACTAATTGGAGGTGGGCGTGTAGCATGAGAAAAATGGAGTGAGGCCCCAATCTAGAATCATGTTCTGGAATGGGCTTCTGCATCTGCTTTTCCTTCAGAATAAAAAGCTAGTCGTTTTAAGTGTGTGTGTGCGTGCGTGTGCGTGTGTGTGCATGTGTACTTTCTCTCTCTCTCTCTCATGATAATTGAAGATACATATCTACATCTTCCCCTCCCCACCGCCCTTTTAACCTTGATTATCCTAACATGCAGTTTGGACCTAGTAAATTTAGTTTGGCATGAACTTTTGCAACATGTAGCCAACTCCCCTAGATGTATCAAGCGATCTGGAAATTCATAGGACTTTCTACAGCTTATTAGAAAACCACATCTTTCCCTCTCCCCTGAAACCCCATCGAACACTGACCTACCAGGCAGTTGCTGGGTTCTCGGGAGCTTTCTCTTCTCTTCAATGCTCTTAGGACAGCTTCCACCGGATTTCGGGGCTTCATGGCTACAGAAATGGGGGTGACATTAGCCCGCCCGTACCTTCAAGTCTTGGCCAAGTTAGGTAGCATGCTGGAGTCACTGGGACTAGCTCTCCACAAGGGTAATGGAAGCAGCCTGTCTAAAGGGCGGCTGCAGCAGATCCACTTTTCGACCAACTCAGCCCCTGGGAGCGTGTGAGACCAGAGGATGTGAAATTGGAAACAATGAGGGCTCTGGAGCCAGGCTAGGCTGTGAGACCAGGGCAAGAAGTCAGAGAACTGCTATTTCCTGGTACACAATAGCTCTCTTTCCCTTTGCTTGGGAGGGGATGGAAAAGGATGCACCGGGAAGAAGGGACAGCTGGAGCCTGGAAGCCTTAGACCTGGCAGGGAAATAGAAGAGGCTAGGTCTGCCCTTGATGTTTAGGTCCATGTGTCATCTGAGAAAAGAACTTGGCAAAGTGGATTCCACCATGAGGAGAGTTAGATGTACAAATCCAACAGAAGGACGTATGAGAGCGAGCCATACAGCTGTAGGCTTCAGGGGGGTGATCAAAGATCTGAATCAACTGCTCCTTGCAATTAGAAAACTAGATCATAGAGGGGGAATTGTGCTGGAGGCTTTACTTATTTCTTAGATACATGTACTGTATATCTTTTTAATTAGCTCAATACAGCACTGTTCAACAGCAAAATACCTTGGTGTGACACTTGACCAGACACTCTCTTTTAAGCAGCACTGCCTGAAAACCAAAGCCAAAGTTAGTACAAGGAACAACATCATCAGGAAACTCACAAGCTATAAATGGGGAACTCAGCCATCCGCACTGTGCACATCAGCTTTGGCCCTGAGTGTCTCTGCAGCAGAGTATGCTGCTCCTGTATGGAACGCATCCACACACGCAAAAGAAATTGACATTGCTGTTAATGAAGCCATCTGGGTAGTGACAGGATACCTCAAACCTACACCAGTTGAGAAAATATACCCTCTTGTTGGTATTGCACCACCTAAGATCAGGAGAGAAGTAGCAGCAGACGCTGAGAGAACTAAGCAAGAGAATGACCCTCAACATCCTCTGAATGGATATGAGCCTCATGTCTGCCAGCTCAGATCCAGAGAGAGCTTTATGTCAAGAACAAACATTCCTGAGGGCACACAAGAGCAAAACCAAGTTCGACGATGGAGGAAGGAGCTCACTGGGCAGTGAACAACATTAAGTAGATACAGCTGAAGATCTCAACCTCCCCTATGTCACCTGGAGGACCCTGAATAGGCTGAGGGTTGGAGTCCCTAAATGCAAGACCAACATGCTCAAGTGGAGACTGGTGGTGGACAACAAGACTAACCCGGCTACTATTCCAAAAAACACACAGTGTGAATGTGGAGAGACACAGAGTCCGTCCGGCCCATTTGCTAGTCTGCCGATTGCTGCCAGAGACATGCACCGATTAAGGCTTGTGTTTGGGCAATGACAAGGCGAAGAAAGTGGCTTCATGTTGACAGTCCAGGGTTTGATCAGGACATGAAGGAAGAAGAAAAATTAGCTCAAAGCACAGTATGTGGCTCTTCCCCCTCAAGCAGGTATTTGAAGGAGGTCATGCCGAGGGAATAACTGTCTGGAGGTCATCTATTGAGCTTTATGACTCAGTGGGGACTTTAGTCTGGAACACCCAAAACCCAAGACTGGTATGTGTTGGTCTTCTATTGGCAAGGATTTATTTAAAAGGAACAAACAAAATGGGAATTTGAATCCTAGCCTTCCAAATCATGAAACACCCAGCAATCGAACAGGTGTGACCACCACACCAAATATAGGTGTCAACTGCACATTCCTGATCACCCGATGGCTTTGAGGCATAGGCCCTCGGAGGATAAGCTGCATGGTGCTATTGCACATTAGCTCCCACAGTATTTCCTCAGTAATTCATCTCTCTATATGTAAGCTATTGGCAAAACAGCCAATGCTCCTTGGGAACCAGATTTTGCCCCGGCATTTCCAAGTACAGTACAAACCAACAGTTGAGATGACTGCAAGCCATGAAGCATTCAATCATCGGTCAGAAGCACTAGCTAAATGCCTTATATGGACACATATAGTATATTCCATATAATATAGCTCAGAGGTTCTCAAGGGTTTTGTGCCACAGGCCGGACAACTCCCCCTCAGACAGCTGAGTGGGCTGGACAAATGGTTTCTCCCTGCCACAAATACTGCAGTAAACAGCAGCAGGTGCATTTACGCATTTGCATATGTACAGGTGCATTTAGAGTTCTCATAAACACATCTGCTTCCACTTCCGGGGTCATCACTGCAGGCCGGATGGAACGGTGTTGGGGTCAGGGCTGGGCCGTAGGCTGTACATTGCAAATCCCTGGTATAGATAGTTTTCCAACCTTAGTTCCTCCCTTGTTCTTGGGCTACAGCTCCAAGAAATCTTGGCCAGTACAAACAGCGGTGAAGGCATCCGGGACTTTTAGGCCAAGACCATTTGTGGCCCCAATATTGAGTAGCACTGGTATAGGCTAAGAATACTTTCTGCACAGAGACGAGATGAGTTATTTTTTCGGACTATAACTTATAGAGCAGGCCTCTGAAAACTCCCACTTTCTGGAAGGTATGGTCCCAAAAAATGTAACTCCTGCAAATTCTATTTCTTTAGTATCTTGTACTGAACCCAAGAGGAAAGCCAGCCATTTCCTCCTCCTTCTTTCTAGGCAGAAGGTAGTTTTTGCTTTAAAAAGAAAATATTTTTTAAAAAGTGGTGGGATGCCTTCCAGTGAAACAGTGAGCCTTTTCCATCATTCAAAAAAAAAAAATTGTGTGTGTGCAGAGGAAAATAAGAAGAGGAAGAATTATTGGGTGGGAACTGAAGTGAGTCACAGCTGCTGAATGGGACAAATGGATACGGTCACCATGGTAAGGTCACCATGGTACGGATGACGTGATCACAGCACAAGGGTTGGTGATCTCTTGATTGTTCACATGGGATTCACAATATTTCCTCCTAGAAGCACATTTCTGTGATCCAAAGGTTTGCAGCCACTGTGACTCTGAAACTAAACCAACCCACCTTTGCCAGTTTCCTATCACTCCTCCTCCCACATAGAAAGACTAATTCATAAAGAAGCTATAAGTTGGTGTATTTTATTTGGAAAACAACTAGCCCGGAAAAGATAGTTTTTAAAAAAATAGCATGATAAATTTCCATTCCAAATTCCAGCATGACACAGCCGAGATAGAAAACAATCCAGATTTAACTGTGCCGGAGGTCTTACAGCAAGTCTGGGGCAGGCAGAGTAATGAATACTTATTCCCCCACCCCTCCAAGTGAAGAAAAAAGCCACTGGAATAGCTTTTATCTATCTAGGGCTGCCTTTATTAAGCTATGCATGCATTCAAGGAAAGGATTTGGTAATTGCCACTTAATTCAAGTTTCTATCCCTCATGAAATTATGTAGACAAAACCACCAATGGGCTGAACATCTAATTTGATCTGGATGATTAAAGGTAAAGTTCATCCTTGCTCAAAAGCCAGTCGTATCAGACTCTAGAGTCCAGCGCCCATCTCTGTTCATAGCCAAAGAGCCAGCACTGTTTGCGTCTGCAGGTGTTTCTGTGGACATGTGGCAGGCATGCCTCAACAATGGAGTGCATGGAACACTTTTTACCTTCCCACCAAAGTGGTCCCTATTTATCTACTTGCAATTTCTTGCTTTCGAACTGTTAAGTTGGCAGGAGCTGGGACAGAAACAGGAGCTCACTCCGCCATGTAGTACCCGGGAATTGAACTCCGACCTTCTAGTCAGCAGGTTCAGCATCTTAACCACTTGAGACACCGCAGTCTGGATGACTACACCATCTCTTAAGATGTGGCAGCAGCAGCTCATGATCTGTAACACAGCAATGGAAGGATATAATATAAACTGCTAAAAAAGAACAGAAAAGGCAGAAAGAGAGTTGGAGTTGCACTGTATGTCAAAAACACATAGCCCTGCACAGAAATACAGAAGAATGAGCTCAGTTGTCCCATCGAGAACATCTGGTTAATTAAACGGGGGGGACGGACACATGATAGATCAAAGAGATGCTGCAGATGAAGCTTTTGAAAATCAAATTGCAAGAATGTCAAGGATACATGGTATAACAATAATGGGAGATTTCAAATTATCCTGATATCTGTTGGGAGACGAATTCTTCCAAATAAGATCCTTCCCAAAAATAATAATAATAAAAATCCCTGGCTTGCATGGCTGATAATTTCCTCCAACAAAAGTGGAGGAAGAAGCTAGAAGAGTAGCTATCTTTGATTCAGTTTTAACCAATAGAGATGACCTGGTGGAAGAAGAAGCAGCCAAAGAAACTCTAGGGGACCATATTCTACTTGAGTTTTTGATTTCAAAGGAAAGAAAAGCAGAATGTACTCACATATATACAGTTGTACATCGCTTAAAGAGCATAATGTGTTCCACAGGATTGCTCTTTAAGCGAGTTTGCTCTTTAAGTGACCAACTATGACTTCTGGTGGGTGGGTGGGGGATTGCAAACCCCGATTTATTTGTTAAGCGGGTTTTTCGTTGGTTTTCTTTGTTAAGCGAAGCCAACATTCAGAGAAAATTCTGCTCTTTAAGTGTTACTCTTTAAGCAAGGGACTCTTTGTGTGAGGGTTGACTGTATGCTGGATTTGAGGAAAGCCAATTTTAATAAACTCATAACAGTGATAGGTAAAATCACATGACAGGAGTTCCTGTCAGTAAAAGAAGTCCAAGATGGGTGGGAGTTTCTAAAAAAGAGATCATGCTTTTTTGTCTTACAAGGAGTGCATTCCATCTTCAAAATATGCAACATCTGAAGATGCTCCAAATGTCTGGATGCATGACGGAGAAGATACAAGAGACAACATAGGGTTATTTCCTCAGTATGGTGCAGGAAACATTCAAATAATATTAATCACTGGTGGGTGAGCCATAATTTTGCAACACACATCCCATAGCAATAAAAAATGAGACAAAGAGTCCCATGGGATGATGGCATTCATGGGAGCAGATGAGGACCTCACCCATCAAGAGAGACGCCAGAGAAGATGAGAGTAGGGAAATACCCATATATTGGGCCCCAAAGCAGCTTTTAAAAAGTCCAGTGACTAGGAATGAGTCACGTTCCAACTGTTGGAGATGCACCATCTGTTCTAGTGGTCTGATAATCTGGCTGGGGCATAGAACCAATTCTTGGCGAGGTTTGCCATCTGTAAGAAGTGGCAAAATGACAGGTGCCAGTGAACATCGCAGTTGCTCCAAGACAAAAGTTTTGTGCTTCCAGTTGCTCTGCCTCTTTGAAGAAGAAGAAGAAGAAGAAGAAGAAGAAGAAGAAGAAGAAGAAGAAGAAGAAGAAGAAGAAGAAGAAGAAGAAGAAGAAGAAGAAGAAGGGAAGGTCTGCATTATATCTGAAGGAACAGATTTAATTCACAAAAACACATACAAATTTGGTTGCCTTGCAATGCCACAATAGTTTTGCTTTCATTTCCCCCTTATTGCTGAAATACAGCTGCCTCTCAGAAACTAAACAATACAGTTTTATTCTACCTGCAACCCTCTTGTGTTTTTCCACTCTTTCTGCCGTCTCTCCCCAAATAGGTTCAGAAAGGAAAGGGGGAATCATAGAATATAACTTACTTAGTTAAGACTTGTCTAGATACAGACAAAAACGATTTCCCCTGTTTTCTGTGAGTTTTGTTCTCTCCCCCCCAAAAAAATAAAAATAAAAATAGTATTACTGTATTTTGTTCCAGTATTTGTTCTGGGGTGGAGCTTAGTGCTACACTGCTTCTTAGAGAGAATTTGCTTGCATGTCAGAAGTTCTTATTGAAAAGCCTCTAATTAGTTGTGTAATTAGCTTTTTAAAAAGGGACCACTAAATAAATAAATAAACACAACAACAAACCAAACCAAAACCTACATGCTCCAGAGATAAAGAGGCAGCAGGGGCAGTGGATTTATAAGGATTTTTCTCCTGAATGCCACCTAGTGCTGGGATGTGAATAATAGAATAACAGAGTTGGAAGGGGTTTATGAGACCATCATGCCCAAATCCCTGCTCAATGACTATCTTTGAAGTACTGTACAGTATTTGAAAAATGCTATTGTATCTCCCCTCAATCTTCATTTCTCAAGACTAAACATGACCCTCCCAGTCTGGCCAGGTTATCCTGCTATGGTAATAGGGTAGACCATACTGCCAATGACTCAATGCCGACCGTCAGGCGGTGGTTAACTAACCTGACAAACCTGAGGACTAGTGGCCTTGGCAAAGTCCACAGGGAAGGGTGATGGTCCCCAAGTGGATTAAATTCCACTTGAATCTACCTTGATGGAGTGCAGCAGCTTCATCAATACTAGCCTGGGACTGAGGAGGACTTTGGGTGCCAAAAGGGCACAGGACCAGAAAGTGACTCATGGAACTAGATCAGTGATATGGGTGTCATGCTGTGATGCGGAAGGCAGATGAAAGGTCACTGTGTTATATTCCCAGGATCGCCATGAGGATTGTCAATATTCAGATTCAGATATGGCAAAAGAAGAAGAAGAAGAATCATGGCCAGTTCCTTCAATCTTTCCTAATAGTACCTGGTTTCTAATCTCTGCTCTCATTTAGCTCTGTTTCTATCCTGCTTCAAGAAGTAAATGTTAATGGCCTTCTTTAGGAAGGCTTTTGGATATCTGTCTGTTAATTTAGTTGGTTTCTGAGCCATTTATATTATGTACTGCTGTTTAGTTTTTAGCTCAGAATTTTAAATATTATTCTGAGTCTGACGTAACCTGCTGCCATCTGGGATGTTTGGGTGTTTGTTTATTTCTGTTATGTTTTGTGTGAGCCTATAGCAGTGATGGCCAACATTGGCACTCCAGATGGTTCTTGGACCTCAGTTCCCAGAAGCCCTGATCAGCAGGTGTGTTGACTTGAGCTTCTGGGAATTGAAGTCCAAGAATATCTGGAGTGGCAAGGTTCACCATCATGGGCCTATAGTCTCATTCTGGTTTTCTCTCTCTCTGTTCACTGTCCAGAGTAGCTTGCTAGTGGGTAGTATAAAAGTGCAATCAGCCAGCCAACCAATAAATCATGTTACTTCCAGAGAGGAAGTAATGAACTTCAAAATCCCCACTGAAATGTGACAAGGCCATGGGGTGTTTATGGGATGTGGACATTAACTTCTTTTCACTACATTCTTCCATTGACCTAATGTACAGGGATTTCACACACCACCACCTTCTTTTCTTTCTTTTTCAAAAGTATCATGCCACTCTGGCAGTGTTCTGTTATGTTTGTGTGCTTCCAGTGAAACTGAACAACAACTTTCATTACTCACAAACACAACGGCCACGGGCTAGGCTGGCTGGGAATTATGGAAATTGCACATCTAGCAGCTCCAGATTGGGGAAAGGTGCTTTGTAGCTACAAAGGCAACACTGAAAAATAGGTGGCACCAGTGGTGGGTTGTCAAAATCTTTGCTATCCCACCATGACGTCATGGACGTCATGGGCGCAGCCGATGTCATGATGTCATGACGTCGTGGGTGCAGCAAAAAAATGTCTGCGCATACGTCAAACCTCCATTTGACGCATGCACAGTTCTTTTTTTAGTACGCATGCATCAAATCTCTATTTGACGCATGCACACTAAATAAATAGAACTGCACACGCGTCAAACAGAGGTTTTTTGCTCTGCCCACGACGTTATGGCGTCGGCTACGCCCATGACACCCATGACGTCATGATGGGGTAGCGAAGATTTTGACAACTCACCACAGAGGTTTGACGCATGCACATTTCCAGGCAGCCATTTTGCTTGCCCGAAATTACGTTCCTGGAGGGGGGCGGAGAGGCGACTGAACTGGTCGCCCAGGGGTTTGCCGCCACCACCACCCAGCAACCCCTCCTAATCGGATGCTACCGGTTTGGGCGAACCGGTCCAAACCGCTAACATCCCAACACTGGGTGGCACCCGCTACTAAAAAAGCAAGGCTCAACAGACAGGGCTACTCCTAAATACACTAGTTTATCCACTGATCAAAGGACACCACTTCACTGGCCTGCAGAGCTCTCAGCTCAGCTTTCCATCTGGCAGTCACCAGATCATAATACTGTACCCAAGGCAGGCAAAGTCATGTCTTCCAGATGTTGCTAGGCTCTAAATCCCATCAGCCTGAGGTTGGGGTAAATGATGATGAGACTAGAGTTGCCCTACCATGTTCTCCAAAAAAAAAAAAAACACACACCAACCCACCCACCCTTGTGTTGTTGTTTTTTAAAGATGGACACATTATTCTGGTGACATCCCTTATTTTCTCATCATCTTGGGTCAATTTTTTTTATGGAGGATATAGGTGTGTACACAAAGCCCCACATAGAACCCTTCCGTGATCTTTAATTCCTTTGCCATTTCTGATCTGTTGCTCCTCCCAATTTGTTAAAGTAAAATATTATTAGCTCTCCATTCTCACTGTCCCATCAAACACGCTGGAGAGCATTCCATTCATTTTAAGTAAGGTTGCTTGTAGTTAGTCGTAACAGATACAAAGATGCCCCATTAAGTGGCAGAATTGCTCCTTGCCTTGTGGGAGTGACAGGGAGATGGCATCTGGCACAGCTTGCTCACTCCTGGCTGATGCAGTGGATCTTATTGTCCAAGGCCATGGGGATGAAAGGGTGGGGAGAAGGAGCCTAGCCAGTCTTGCTGCACACTTCCTCCATGGGCTCTCCCTGTTGCCAATGGATTTGCTTACATTGAAAATCTGGAACTTTAGTGAGACCTCCAGCAGACTATTCAGTGCAGATGGCGATGAAAGGCTAGTTCTTCCCTTACTCTTGTCCAAGCACAGAATTTTATAAAAGAGTGACAAGGCTTCATTCTTAGAGGGGAAACTAAAAGGTTGACATTTATACCTGCCATATGTTGAACCACTACCTCTGATTGTAAGTGTCACTGCTTCTGTGGACAGAAACAACTCTTTGGAAAGAGGTGGGCAAAATAACTCCCCATTCTGAGTTGGGGAGTGCAAAAACTGCTTCCTCACCAAGCAAAAGGAAAAACAAAAATAAAATGTTCTGCACGGAGTCAAAATGAACACCATGGGCTCAGACCCCAGCACATTTTTTTTTGTCCCTCATAAGGCCAATCTCACGTCACACAACACAAGCGTTAACCAAGAGGGCAGTGAAGCGCAAGTTGTCAAAATGGCTGGTTGTGCCTCTGGAGAAGGACAGTGGATCAAGGGAAAGCTGGAATATAGGGTGGAGGGAGAGAAAAGGCCAGTGAGAAAGAAGAGGAAGGGAGGGAAACAGAGAGAAGAGGAAGTTCAGGGGGAAAGGAGAAGAGTACCAGGTGAGAAGGGAAATGAAAACCAGCACCAGGATGGATGAGTTGAGAGAAAGCATGTTTAGTTGTGTGAGAGATAAAGAAACACCTGGGGAAGTGTGTGCTTAAGTGGAGAGGATAACCCTATTTGGGGGAGAGAATGCATCTGCGGGGTGCATGGGAAGGAAAACATCAGGAGGGCAGATGTGGAACTAAGGCGCATCTAAGCTATGCAAAGCTGGCTGCTTCTCCTTGTTATAACTAAGTGTGGTGTCTTTATGAACTTTGTCCTTACTGACTATACAATGAGTGCCGTCTGAGTGTGTGTCAAACTCACTCCTAGCATACCTACCTACACCTACTGCTTTCCCTTAATAAGCCTCGGACAATATGTATACCCGGTTCCCCCTAACCCATGCACCCATTTACCTTCTGCTCTGGTTTTGTTTCTGGGTTGGTGGAACATTTGGATCATAATTTGGTCAATGAATTGGCAAAGAGGTGTGAGAGCAACAATGCAAAAGAATAGCAACAACAGGATTCCTCCCAACACCTCAAATGTGGCTGATAAGCAATTATTGTACAGTGGAACCTTGGTTAAGAAACAGCTCAGTTAACATAAAAATCGCATAACAAAAGGAACCCCATAGAAAATAGTGGCTCGGTTTACATAATTTTGTTTTAGCAGATTAATTGGTTTTCAATGCATTCCTATGAGAAATTGCATGCAATGCATCCCTATGGGAAATTTGGTTAAAGTAATTTTTGCTTTAAGAAACGTCCCAGAGAATGCATTAATTATGTTAACTGAGTTACCACTGTACATGCACACACACACACACACACACACACACACACACACACACACACACACACACACACACACACACACACACACACACACACACACACACACACACACACACACTCCTCTTTCTGTCAAAACCGAAAGCCTTGAGTTTTCCAGTAAATCATCTGAAACAAGAAGGAAATAATATAGCTACCTAGACGATTTTTATTTTTCTTCAAATCATGCAAGCCAAGGCTAATGGTACAACTCAAGACTTGCATTATGGTTTGAAAACAGTCTTTCTGAATGAGACAGAAGGCCATTACAGTAAAACCTCATATAACACTAAAACCTGGTTCCACAAGTCTTGGTGTTATATGGTTTTTAGTGTTATCTGATCCTCTATGGGATCCATAGAGATACATTGTAACCACACAGGCTTTAGCGGTTGTTATCTGAAGCATCCCATAGGATCTTAATGTTATCTGATGCAATTCTTCCCCCCAGATTCCTTAATGTTATGCGATTTTAGTGTTATTCGATACTAATGTTATATGAGGTATTACTGTATTTGACATATATGGACTGTGATTTGATGGCTAGATTAGACATTTTAAGATATACATTGTCCTCAGAAGCCTTGAGCAATCCCTTCTCCCATGAGTAGCAGGTTCGGCCAAGGTTGCACAGAGTCTTACGTCACATAGAAGCCTTGAACATCCAGGTGCTGCTAGAATCAGACAGAAGCAGATGGATAATAGCCAGAAGCAGCTTTATGTTACTGCCCTCTGTCTAAGTGTCTCTACGATGCCCTGTACGTAATTCATGTTCATCTGGTAATGTTCCAATCTCTCTGGCATGCAGCTCTTGCTTTTTTGACCTATGTTGTTGCCGAAGGATCATGCATTTCTCATTTTCTGCACTAATAAACAATTAGAGCAGCCTTGTAAACTTGACTGCTAAAGTTGGCGATGTACCGTCAAGTTGCATTTGACTCATGGTGAGCCTAGCAGGGTTTTCAACATATGTGAGATATTTAAGGAGGATACCTCATTGAGTGAAGTAGGAGTTCGATTTCCCACTGTGTGTTCCAGAAGACGAGCCAGCCAGAAGAAGGGAAAGATAGACTACTTCTGCATACTCCAAACTTAGAAAAGCCTGGAAAGGGTCACCATAAATCAGAATTGACTTGAAGACATTAAATTCCTATTATTATTTATGAATGCTCTCCTCTGTGAATTTCCATGGTCAAGCTGGAATTCAACCTCATTGCACCCGATTCCCAGTACACCAGTCTCTTGACAACAGTACACTGGTTTTCCTGTGGAGTTACTAGTCTGCAATCAATCGATCGATCAATTGATCGACCAATCAATCATAAATGACTAGTTTGCTAGGAGAGGAGGAACAGAATTGACTATCCTGACTCTATCTGCCTGTTTGCTCAAACGAAAAGATTTCCTGGCCACCATTGATGTTTTGAGGTTTTCTAGCAATTATAAATTTTAGAGGACTGTGGTGGCTCAAGTGGTTAAGACACTGAACTCGCTGACTGGAAGATCAGAGTTCAATTCCCGGGTACTGCATGACAGGGTGATCTCCCATCTCTGTCCCAGCTCCCGCCAACCTAGCAGTTTGAAAGCAAGAAATTGCAAGTAGATAAATAGGGGCCATTTCTGTGGGAAGATAAACAGCATTCTGTGCCCTTCAGTGTCTAGGCATGCCTGCCACATGTCCACTGAAATGTCTGCAGACGCAGACAGCGCTGGCTCTTTGGCTATAAATAGAGATGAGCACTGACCCATAGAGTCGGATACAACTGACTTTCAAGCAAGGGCAACCTAGAAGTTACATACAAGGCTGAATTCAAAGATCTCTCTACCCTGCCCATCTGCTGTCCCAAGATGTCTGACACACAAACATACACCTGGGAATATAGGCAGCTTTGTAAGAAAAATAAATCTCACTTGACAAATGTCATGCTCACCATGGCCATTGCTCAGAAATGATAGGAACTGTGGCCCAAAATATTTAGAGGGCACCAAGCTTGAAGAGGGGGGCATATAATTTTGAGTTGCTTTGGTTCCTCTCTACAAAGCAGGCTGGAAAAGAATGTATCCATATGCTGTGAGAAAAGCTTTTTGTTTCTTCTCCATTAAAAGAGACCGCAACTGTTCCCACTGGTTGAAAGGGTAAGAAACTTGCCCCATCACTACTAGTGCTATGCTTGTCTGGTGCTTGTTTTGTGCACAAGCTGAAAGGTCAGCTGAGCCTGGCTCTGGAGAAAGCCATGCCTGTATGTAAGGGCTGGAAAACACAGTTTCCCAAATGTCTTGGACTTCTCCTCCTCCATCGCATGACCATGACAACTGAGATGTCTGGGGAGCTGAAGCCAAAAGTATCTGATGGGTCAAATGTTCCTCACTCTGCCATATACCTTTGCCAAGAACCTTGTTCCTACTCTTGTTAACTGCTGTATCCTAGTTTGGATGGGGCTGTGGTTGGCTCAAGTGGTTAAGATGCTGACTGGAAAGGAGTAGGTCAGCAGTTCAAAACTGCATGATGGAATGTGGAATGTGCACCCATCTCTGTCCCAGCTCCTGCCAACCTAGCAGTTCGAAAGCAAGAAATTGCAAGTAGATAAACAGGGATCACTTGGGTGGGAAGGTAAACAGCGTTCTGTGCACTCTGCCTGCCACGTGCCCACGGAAACGTCTGCAAAATGCAAACAGCGCTAGCTCTTTGGCTATGAGCACTGAACCCCAGAGTCAAATACAAATGGCTTTCGAGCAAGGGTGACATTTACCTTTACCTGTGCCTAGTGTGGACTGAGAGATCAAGTTTTGATAAGTTTTGCAAGACACTTAAAAAACATAATCTCCATCATCCTGTGCTCCTCCCTTTCTTCTGGAAAAACATTCACCCCATGATTTTGTATTGGTCACCACAATTTCATTATCCCAGTTTAAGCGGAAAAGCAGAAGGAAACATTTCAGCCATTGTCTCTGTTCTCACTGACCCAACTAGAAACACCAGAAGTTGCATGAAACATCCAAAGCTCATCCTCCTTTTAGTTTAAGACAAGGCAGTTGATCCAGCAAGTTAATTAAAGAATCATCCAGCTGGTTGCCAGTGGCAAGACTGAATCCACCTTGGGCAGCTAAGCAAAGATGCTCTCATGTACTGGAAGGAATTTAATTACAGTAATTAAAAGGTGTGATACCGTTGGGAGGAAGACAAACAAAATGAGTTTGTTGATATGGATCAATCAAGTTGCTTGGATTTGGGGGCTCTCAGGGGGATGCTGTCATGGAGGGAGGACATACCACATCACAGGAGGTCGAAGGAGGCGGAGGAGAAGAAGAAGAAGAAACATCACCACCACAAAGTCCTCTTCCTTACCTTGATCATTTCAGTTCTTTGGATCTCCATACCCTGGATCTGGAAGATGGCATCTCAGCCTCCAACTTTAGCTTTAGAGGTGGACCCAGAGCTAGCCTCCATCTCAACCTGCTTGGCTTTATGCTTAGTGGCAGGGAGGGGAAAACCAACCCCTGTTGAGTTCCTTGCAGAAGGGAATCTGGGTGCCTCTTAAGCCTGAGCTTTCTGGCGTCCTAAGCAGAGAAACACACCCGCCCTTTCTGATCCCTCCCTCCTTTCTTCCCCCCTCCCGCTCTCTCTCTCCTTTCCTGAGATTCTCCAAGTCTCTTTCCCCCAACCCTCTGAAAAGAGAAGGAATGGCCCCTAAAAACTGCATTTCCTGCAGAAAGTTTGAATTCTCCTGAGGTTGCAGGGAGGTGGGGGCAAAGGAAGAGGAGGCAGG
Organism: Furcifer pardalis; assembly: GCA_030440675.1. Taxonomy (NCBI): domain Eukaryota; kingdom Metazoa; phylum Chordata; class Lepidosauria; order Squamata; family Chamaeleonidae; genus Furcifer; species Furcifer pardalis. The sequence goes on from CP126893.1 coordinate 26,594,029, forward strand.
CAGGAATAGATCTCTCTGAGCTTAACAGCGGCTGCAAGAACAAGCAGCGAGAGAGTTAAGTTTGCAGCGGGCCAAGGAGTTTGCCTGCTGATGTGGGCTGTAACCCACTAACAAACCATTCCTTAATTAACCAGGCAGAAGGAGGGTTTGAAGGCATGCTGCCCTAGCCGTGGCCGGAAATCACTCTTCTCCAACTCAGGAGAGCATTTAATCCAAATAGTTCAATCCAAAATCAACTTTGTCCCTCCTCCAATCAGGTAACCTTCCCAAAGTTCTGGCAAAACTCATTCCAGTTTTCCTTACTGTTGGCTGTGGTGGTTCTTGGAGGGCACCAGGTTGGAGAAAATGTAGTTGTCCTCCACCCAGAAACGGTACTTGTCCTCCACCCAGAAACACCCCTCATTCCCAATATTTCATTTGGAGTTAAGCCTCAGCTAATCTCCAGATCAAACCATTCCTTGGGGACAAATATTTGGCTCTCCAGACATCTTATAATACAGCTCCCATTAATTCCTTATCATTGTCAATGCTGGAGCACTGGTACAAGTTGTATTGTTCTTTGCTTCTAAAATTTATCTACCAATTCATTTACACCCTTGATTTACACCCAATTCTTTTCAAAGCAGAGAAGTGAGTCAGACTTGTTCTTCTTTACCTACCACTGGCCCTACGGGCATGAGATGAATGGAGAAGATGGGAGTGGGCAAGGAGATAGGCAGAAGACACTGAGATATTATCTTAGCTGATTCAAATGGTAAGGAGTCTGGGAAACAAACAAATGAAAGGCTATTACTAGGGGTTGTGGGAGTGGGGTGGGGTGGTTGGGGGTGGACTCCTCATCACCTTGTACTAACTTTACCTGCAAACATATAGGAAAAGAGTAACAACAAAAACTTTGTGGTTTTGTGCAAAAACATGTATTTTGTGCAAAAAAGACCTTGCATTCTGCACACAAACTTTTGGCTGTGTACTAGTTAACATGTTAGATTTCGGCTGAAGGGACTTGAGATTGCCTGGAGAGAAAAAAAGACTCAATGTATTTTCCGATAATGAAAGACCATCAGTTCAAGATTTTCTAGTTCTTTTTCCTAACACTGGGGGGGGGGAAACCACTTTATCTGACAGCCAACAAACCAGTTCTATCAGCTTCCATCTCTGCCAGGTAGAGATTTAGTAAAACTGTTATTATATGCCACCTAATCATTTCCATCTTATGAACTAATGATCTCGAAAAGATCCTGTCATTAAAAGCTCTGCTCAGGACTTGAAAACTGAAGGCCAATCTATCTTATGTTCTTCTTTGTCTTGCTGTCAGAAGCGTAGCGAGGGGGAGTGAGGGGGCACCCCAACCCGGGCACCACTTTGTGGGGGGTGGCGATGCCACTGCCTTGGATTTCCTGGAGGCCGGGGTGGGTGCCGGCACCCTCTGCGGGACCACCAGTGCCCTGGGCCCCACCCTGTAGGGCACAAGCCCAATGGCACACTCCCCCTCCTCCCCAGGCACCCACTCCTTACCGCCTGCCGGGCTGGGGCGGGGTGGCCCCAGCAGAGAGTCCACCGTCGGGTTCCCAAGCACGCGGTCGCCCCACCTCCTAGCTCAGCGAAGCCCGAAGGTAGGACTTTCCTACCTGGGGGAGGCGAGCCAGGGCGGCGGCAAGTTTGGCCTGCGGCCCCGAGCGACTGAAACCCACCCTACGCTACTGCTTGCTGTCTTCCACTTTTCCTAGCATTATTTTCTTTTTTAATTTCTTTTAAATTGCTTACTCGTGATACGTTCGAGGAATGATAGCCTCAGTTTAATCATATTAGCTTCCATAGAACACACATTCACTTGTCTTTTGAGTAAATTATGGCATCTGTAAAGTTCTCCTCCAACATTAATTTTCAAATAAATTAGCCTTTTTCTGACCAGTTTTTTTCCTTTAGACAGCTTTCAAAATCATATACAGTATAGGAATAAGAAATATTATAGTATTGGATCACTAAGAAAAACAAAACGTTGTGCGAACTTTCGAAAGCTCACACAAGGTTTTATTTTTCTTAGTGATCCAAGAATGGCATCACCTGTTTCCTGCATCTTTTGTGTTCTCCCCACCTGTCTATTGTTCAGATTTTATTTCTAGTCATTCCTAAATCACCAATCCCTAGATATTTTTTTTACCAGTCACCTCTATCCTATCTCATACAGTACATGTTTTTCTTCTTCCTGCCTCCCTCCCAGCAGTCTAACTACAACAGATTTCCTGAAAATGAAATCGACACCCCAAATCCATCTGTGGTGGACATAGGCAGCTCAGTATCCCTGGAGCTAAGCGCAGGGCAACTGACCACTCAAGGATCCAAACAGAAAAGGAGCTAGAATTGATTTGGCCTCCAATAGGCTGAGGCATTGCATCACTTTGGCACACCTGGTTTTTCCCAGATGGTCATGAATGGCTTGTATTGTACTGTCTATGTGCTAAAGGATTATTTGTATAGTCAGTCTTGCCAACTGCGATTGAAAGGTACAAGAGCAGAACCAGTGACTGACAACTCTGGCAAAGAGCACAAAGGATGCCCCAGGAATTTTCATGACGAGGCACCTCTTGGAACACATGCCTCCCAAATATGAACCCAAAGCTCAGGCCTCTAGATCAACCGTCCATATAATTATCAAATACAGTACAGTGGTTGCTAATTGCTTGGAGAACGTTTTTATAAAAATTATAATGCCCAGAATCTCGAAGTACAACATGGTCCCTGGAGGAGTCAAGAAATGTAGCTTTGCCAAGTTTTGCAGACATAGGGTGACCTTTGCCTATACTTCACTGGAATTGTCACAGACTTAGATGTTTGCATTAAACACCAGGGTTTGCTTCCTTTCTGCTCTATATCCACCAGTCCATTGATCATAACACTTCCTGCATTCAAGAAAGCCAGCTGTAGCCCCAGTTGGAAGCTAATGCCATTTTTAAAACGTGTTAGGGTGCTTCTGGTATCAATAAATCAAGTAAATGAGTTAGAGTGACTCTTGGAACTGTCACTCAAAAGGCCCCCCTGTAGTTACTCTTGTCCATCAGCAGATTTTCTGTGTGAAGGTGTGTGGGTGGGGAAAACAGTGGGAAAATGGCAAATGAAGAATGATTTCATCTGCTCCCCTCCAGGTAAAATACTGTGAAGACGGTAGGCTGATGGCAAGATAAAAAATCTTGCAAGACCCTGTAGACAACAATATTCACCAGCATTTTTCCAGGTAGGGGTAAAGGTGCATAGTAGTCTGTTGGCCTAAATTCATCTGTATAACATGCAGTGCTACAACACACACACACATATATATATCCCAACTTTCCAGCCATGGCCAAGGAAGCACGGCTAATAGTGCTGAGGAAAGACCCATCCTTTCCTTCTCCAGGGCCTCAGCAGCCCCCCTTCTTCCTGCATCCTCAGTCCAGAATCTATCCTCTTCATCATACAGCCAAAGACCTGGCTGCTCCCAGGAAAGAGAAGGAGGAGGAAGAGAAGCCACAAACCTTGTTTACCATTCATTCTCACTGTTAGCTCCAAGAGATTATTATCCATTCAGATTTTTTCAGGGGTTGTCCTTATTTTGTCTCTGCTCATCTTCTTGTCAAGGTAGACATCCATCAATCAATGGTCCAGGGCAGTCTTAATCCAATCTGCTCTGCTTCTTTCTTTCTTTCTTTCTTTCTTTATTTATTTATTTATTTATTTATTTATTTATTTATTTATTTATTTATTTATTTATTTATTTATTTATTATTTCTCACATGGGCAACTCAGGGGGGATTACAACCAATCATGTAAAACATATAAAATACAATTAAAATCTAAAAACAGTTTAAAACAGGATCTTGTTCCTTTACATAAAGGAGCAAGAGGGTGGGTATAAGATGTTAAATAAGCCAATGGGGAGGGGTCAGTGAACCATCACTACCCCAAACCAGTCCTGCCAGCCAAGCCTTCATAAAAGCCAGCAGCTCTGTCTGAAGACGTAACTCTAGAGGCAGGCAGTTCCACAGGGCCAGAGCAGACATGGAGAAAGCCCTCCTAGTGCCAGAGAGATGTGCCTCTCTGGCCAATGGAATAACTAGAGAGCCTCTCCGGCCCGCTTTGGTGGGACAGAGAGATAACCTTGGGGCAATGTGGTCTCTTAAGTATCCTGGCCCACTACCATATAAGGCTTTAAAGGTAATGATCAGCACCTTGAATTGCACCCAGAGGCAAATTGGTAACCAGTGCAGCTCCTGGAGCATTGGGAATGCACGGAAATAATGCCAACATCCCATCACAACCCAGGCTGTCAGATTCTGGACCAGCTGCAGCCTCTGAATGGTCATCAAGGGCAGCCCCATGTAGAGCTCATTGCAATAATCCAATCTGGAGGTGACCAGAGTGTAGGGGATCATGAGTAAGGAGTCCCTGTCAAGGAGTGGGCGCAACTGACGAATTACACAAAGCTGTGCAAAAGCCCCCCTAGCCACAACTGCCACCTGCTCATTGAGCAGGAGTCATGAGTCTAGGAGGACCCCCAAATTGCGCACCAGGTCTGTGTGGGGGCAAACTAGCCCCATCCAGAACCAAAGAGAGTAACTCCTTCGTTGACACGGGACCGACAACCCACAGCCACTCAGTCTTGCCAGGATTCAGTTGTAACACGTTGTCCCCCATTCTTTGCATTTTAGTTCTCGAGGGTCACCAGGGTGTAATCTGAACCAATACAGTCAAACCTCGCATAAAGAACGCCTTGCTTAAAGAGTAACTCGCTTAAAGAGCAGAATTTTCTCTGAATGGTCGCTTCGCTTAACAAATAAAACCAACCAAAAACTCGCTTAACAAATAAATCGGGGTTTACAATCCCCCCACAATTGGTCACTTACAATGGTGTTTCGCTTAAAGAGCAAACTCGCTTAAAGAGCACTCCTGTGGAATGCATTATGCTCTTTAAGGGAGGTACAACTGTACTTCTCCCTTCCATTTTAAGCCAAGGGCTCAACCCTAAAATATTTGAATGGATGGAAGTTCCCCTGGGTAGATGTAGGGAGCTTTCCCACCATCACTTGAGTAACCACAGAGAGGTTGAATTCACAGAAGCAGGGTGCAGGGTGGAGGGAGGGTGAACCTGAAACTCTGGGGCAAAGCAAAGGAATATGATCAGTTAGGAATTTGGAAGGAAGTCTTGTCACTGAGGTGTAAGCTCTTTTGAGAGGAATGTTTACTCCACATGATTCTACTCTTGGGTTTTAAATCAGAAAACTGATCTGCAACAACTCATTGCAGGATGCGAGGGATCCTTCACCAATCCTTTTCATAGCACAGATCCAGGTCCAGTTTAACACACTTGTGTTGTTTAACAAGCAGGAATATAGTCCTGTCTTCGCAGATTTGACTTTCAGCTGCACAGAGTATTGAAGTTAGTAATGCAAAGGGTCTGTTACTGCAAATGACATTATTAATGGGACCAAACCTGCCTAATTTGAAAGGCCTAGTAAAGGTAAAGGTTTCCCTTGCTTGAAAGCCAGTTGTATACGACTCTAGGGTTCAGTGCTCATCTCTGTTTCAAAGCCAAACAGTAATCCTTTGCAAATTCCAGCTGCTACCAATGGAGTAGAGAAATTTTTTGAGTAAATCAGAAGGCTCCATCTTCTGGCAAAGCATGAAATTGATCCAGAAGTGAATGAAGACAGAAAGCAATCCAGGATTGTCTGCTGTGTTAGTATTAGTTTTATTTATTTATTTATTTTATTGGTGACATTTATATGCCACCCTACTCACATAGTGACGCAGGGCTGCTAACATGGAGTCATAAAACAACAATAGAACACAACAATCTAATCATGAGATTTGTCAATATAACCCTGACCAATACAGTCAAACCTCGCATAAAGAGCGCCTCGCGTAGAGAGTAACTCGCTTAAAGAGCAGAATTTTCTCGGAATGTTTGCTTCGCTTTACAACTAAAACCAAACAAAAACTCACTTAACAAATAAATCGGGGTTCGCAATCCTCCCCACAATTGGTCACTTACAATGGTGTTTCACTTAAAGAGCAAACTCGCTTAAAGAGCAATCCTGTGGAACGCTTTATGCTCTTTAAGCGAGGTACAACTGTACTTAAATTTCAAAGATTAAAAATTTAGAAAAGTAGAAAATTAAAAAGATTAAACGAGGGAGGGGAGTTGTCATATGAGCCAGCAGGCTGGGGTAGGGCAGCAGCTCTGTCTGGAGGCGGAACTTGGTTGGTAGGAGGTTCCAAAGGGCCGGAGCAAACACAGAGAAGGCCCTCCTTCTGGTGCTAGGGAGATGCGCTTCTCTAGCTGAAGGGACAACCAGAGATCCCCTCCAGTCCGGGATCCCCTCCAGATGTTCTTAAGGTCACACAGGATCCCCTCCAGATGTTCTTAAGGTCACACAGTCTTTTAGGTATCTGTCCCACTACCATGTAGGGCTTTAAAGGTAATAACCAGCATACTGAATTGCACCCGGAGGCATACTGGCAACCAGTGCAGGTCCCGGAGCAGTGGTGAGGCGTGTGCATAATACCCGCACCCTGTCACCACCCGGGCAGCTGCATTCTGGACCAGTTGCAGCCTCTGAGTGGTCATCAAGGGCAGCCCCATGTAGAGCGCATTACAATAGTCAAATCTGGAGGTGGTTGCCTGTTCTTCCTGCAACTCCTATCTGAAATTTCTTATTATGGACAATCAAGGGGATAGCACTGGTAAACTGTATCATTTTACTGCATTTGTCTCATACTCTTCCTAAAGAACCTGGTTGGTGGCACTTTATGTATCCAAGAAGAGAACTCCTTTGGTGTAAGAATACAGTGGAACCTCATACAACAATCACCCCGTATAGCAACAAAATCGCATAACAGTTAGGTTTTAGGGGGGAAATGGCATCTCACATAACAATTTTCCCTATGGAAAAAATCATTAAAAAAATATATTGCTGTATGATGCGTCCCATAGGGAAAATTGCTATACATGATGCATGCATCGCATAGCAATTGTTTTGTACAACAACAAGCCCCGTGGAACAGATTAAAATCATTGTATAAGGTACCGCTGTACATGAATCAGGTATCTTAGTATGGGAAATGACAGGAAGGGGTTAATGATGGTCAAAATCTCAAAAAACCCCATTACCCTCCAATTTTATTTTATTTTATTGGCTTACCACTCAGCCCACATAGCTGGAATTCTGCCTTAAAATACAAATGATCATGCATTTTGCTTTTGCACTTAAGCATACATACATACCTAGATCCCTTTCTGTGTTTGTGGGTATACACTGAAGCATATCCATATGTGTAGATATGTGCCTCGGCCCAAAAGTAAATGCCTGTTTTTATATACACACACCTTCACGCTTCGCAAGAAAGCACTGTAAAGAACCTCACTGAACACTGTTTGAGCTCATCATCTGCAGCTTTTGACTACTTGGTAGGGACCAAATGTTTTGGTTGGCAAATACTAGCCATGCTGGTAGGGATTTCTAGGAGCAACCACACCAAACATCTAGAGGTCCATGCTGCAGAAATTATGCCAGGTAGTGCAATTTCTTGCTTTCGAACTGCTTAGGTTGGCAGTCACTGGTTCTGCTCTTGTACCTTTCAAGCGCAATTGGCAAGACTGACTATAGCGGGTTTGTGAGAAAGAATCCTATAAAGAGAAAACCCACAGAAAAACTAGAAGGCCCTGAAACATCATCTGCGAGAGACAAACCAACACAGCAAAGACCTCCCTGCCCCGCCCCCACCCCTTCCCTTTTATTTATGGACTGCTGGATGTAATTAGCCCTGTTCTCGTTAACTCCCCCCTGAGTTAGGGCTTTGACTGCAGCAGCCACATCCGGTGGCCCTGGATGCTGTAACTTCATCCCCTGTCAGGTTAATGACCCTCATCTCTGGAGGAGGGGAAGGAAACGATTACATGTTGGAAGGAACACAGGCCCAGTGGCTGCAGACCGTGCTGATTAGTCTGCAGAAAGAGTTTGGAGACGTTACCTTTTGCATCCTACAACACTTGGAGTCCCCCCCACCCCACCCCTATGGCAGGGTCGGGAGAGCTGGCCAGGAGAGCTGGCCAGGAGAGCTGGCATTTTTACTGGGGACAGTGGTCTGGAAGGGTAACTTGGCCACATTCTGCCTGCCAGGGATGATACACAGCTCTGAGCAGCTGGATTTAGTACACTGTGTACAGCTTGGGACACCCCTGGTTATTTAAAGATATTAATGGTGAGGATCCTACCAGTGTTTGTGTTTTTGCATCACCTGCAGAGCCATTTCTGACTAATTGAGAAGGTGCCAGCCTTTGTTTCAGTTGTGTGCCCAATCACATACCTGCACATCAAGAATGGCCCCAGCACCTCAACAATGAGTTAAAATTAGCCATGAAAATGATGTAAAACTTGCATGAGCTAGATGAGATGCAAGCCAAACGAATGTTGGGCTGGGGTTTCTGAGCTTACCACTTTTCAGTTTAGAGAGAGAGAGAATTAAATTGGACAGAGAAGTCTCTCTCTTTAAAAGAAACCAAAGAGCTAGCAAAATCATGAAAGTAACAATTTTGTAATTAGGCCTTTATGGCAGGCATCTCTAAAATGGCAAAACTGAGGTAGGTGGGTGGATTTGACTACAATTCTCATTGTTCTCTGACAACACTGTCAATAGCCATTCTATCTGGAGATCCAATTGATTGACCGACTGGGTTTTCAAATGACTGGACTTTTAAACTACCTGATAACTGAGTACCTCTGCATGTTGTATAAAGCATTAAATATATAAAATACAAACCATAAACTGGGGTGCCCAAACTTTTCGGGTCATGTGGTTGAGCTTGCCAGTCATGTGGTTCCTCCCACTGTAAGCAGAAGTAAAATGCACATGCACATAATGCTGCTGTAAATAATCCACAACGGTCGTAAATGCATATGACAGCAATGGGTCATTTATGGCAGCATTATGCACATGCTCAGGTACATTATGTACATGTGCATGCAGGTTTTACTTCCACTTCTGGGAGCAGCAAGGGTGACATGGGCTAGATCCGGCCCATGCACCATAGTTTGGGCACCCCTGCCATAAACAATAAGTAGAGACAGCAAGTAATAAAGTAGAGACAACACCAGCAATTGATTCATTTGATATATGGTGCTGGGGAACTCTGTGTGTAGCCTGGACTACCAGAAAGATGTCCGAGTGGGTCCTAGAGCAAGTCAAGCCTGAACTGTCTCTGAAGGACAAAATAATACAACTGAGCCTGCACTGCTTTAGGCACATCATGAGAAAGCAAGACTCTCTGGAAAAGGCAATAATGCTAGAAAAGGAGGCAGGAAAAGAGGAAGACCAAACATGAGATGGAGTGACTTTATGAGGGAAATCACAGTTTACAAGAGCTGAGGAGGGCTGTTGAAGACAGGAGAATTTGGATTTCTCTAATCCATACGTGAGACAACTTGACAGCATGTAATAACAACAAAAAACCAAAAAGACTTGGCTTACAAATCTAAGTAAAACCAGTAGCAAAATTCTGACCAATGGGAAACATCATCCAAACACAGCTGGAGCACCAAACTGAGAACCCACAGCCCACCCAGAACCTCCTGGTCCAGTCCTTGAAAAATATTGGCATCTTTGAAGTTAAAACAAGAGATTCCTTGTGCAGCCACACACTGGCAGGAGAGAAAGAAAGTGCGAGCATGTGTAAGAGTCTGATAGGATCTGGGAAGCCAGTGGTGGAACTAAGGGCAACTTTGGCATACTGTGGTGAAACCAGGGCAAAATCTTAGAGGATTAGTGGAGATCATTGAATTATTCTGTCATTTACCTTTTATATAAACAACGTCTTCCCACCCAAATATACATTGCAATCATACACAAAAGCTCTACTGATTTCACTAGGAAAATGCTGGTTGGTTTGAAATCCTCAACAAGGAACCTTTTATTCCAAAGCATATCCTCCAGGAAAGCCTGGTAAAAGCATTCAAAATCCCAGCCAGATGGAGGTCTAAAGCCATCTATAGCCTTCCCAGCTAGAGTCCAGAGGAAGCAAGATTCTCGCTGAAAAGATGCCTGTTCCACTGTGATTGAGGATCACACCGGGGTCTCCTTGTCCAGGAAGCACTCCACCCATCATGAAACCAAGAGCGATAACTGCAAAAGAAGGTGGAGAGAGAGGTAGAAATGCTCCAGCATCAAGAATGAAGGCAGCTGCTTCTATTGCCCAAATGTCACTCACTGCCAATTGGTGGAGCAGAGACTCTTGGTAGACCTAAGAATCCACTAAAATAGTGTTGCCGAACCTATGGCACACATGCCAGAGGTGGCATGCAGAGCGCTTTCTGTTGGCACACATGTTATTGTGGGCAAGTCCCACCCTGTGCTGCCAATGGCAGCACCACTTCCCCATCTACTCCTCTCCCTCCCAGGTGAGAGTGGAGGGTGAAATCCTGCTCAGGAGGTGGTGATTGCCTGCGTACATATGGTGGGTGCATGTTCACCCATGCGACATTGCTAGCACGCGTCAAGTAGTGCACATACCCATGTGACATCGCCGGACGGAGGCGCACCAACAACATCACATGGCTGGTGTTGTTGGTGCACTACCCACGTGCCTTCTCCTTCTCCTTGGGCACTCAGTCTCTAAAAGGTTTGCCATCACTGCACTAAAACCTTGGGCTTGTCTTCTTCCAACAAGCCAGCAAAGGAACCTGTGCTTCTGTTCTGTTTCATTTTCTGACTTGATGAAATGCTGGCTCCTACCCTGTTTTAGGCATCCTGCTAAGCCCACCACAGGCTAAAAGCTTGTTTATCAGTTTTGTGCTTGAAGATGTGACAAATTATGTCCTGCTGCCATTGCTTCATCCTTGTCCCTGAGAACCCAGACATGCCATTCCATGGGAATGTGGTCATACTCTGTTTGCATACTTGGAAATTAAAGTAAATATCACAAAACCCAGTAAATTTCCAAGGCTAGTTCTTCCCTTCGAAAGAAATACAACCCTGAGTAGGCCTGGCCCTAAAGTTTCTTATCATGCAACCATGTCTGAGAGTCATGAAACAGGCAGAATCTGGCCCTCCAGATGTTGCTGGACTGCAACTACTGGTTTTTCTCACCCTTGTCTACACTGCCTAGTGCTTGGGGGAGCTGCAGTCTATCAACAAATCTGGAGGGCTATATTTAAAGAATGATTCTAAATGGGAAAATAGCCAGAGAAAGGTGGGACTTTAATGTCATATTACCTGTGCTTTGCATCAAATTAACCTTTTGCAAAGAGCCTTTTCAAAGAGTTGTTTTGCCATTGTCCCAAGAACAGACAGGTAAAATCAAGGCAACAGCTCCCTAGTTAGTACAGTACACTAGTACCCCGGATAACGTTATGACTTGTTTCCACAAGTCATGTTGTTATCCGGTTTTTAGCGTTGTTCGGGATATACACCGATCAATGCTAAAAAACATCGGGTGCGTTGGCGCGCGTGCGCCAAACGCGGTTTTGGGAGGATACGGAGATTTTCTCCGTATCCTCCCCAAGCCGCGCTTGACAGGCACGCGCTTGCCCAATGTTTGGAAAGGGTATGGGGGACCATACCCTTTCCAAACATCAGGCACGTTGGCGCACGCGCGTCAAACGCAGTTTGGGGAGGATACGGAGATTTTCTCCATATGCTCCCCAAGCCGTGTTTCACAGGCGCGCGCCTGCACGATGTTTGGAAAGGGTATGGGGGCCCATACCCTTTCCAAACATTGTGCGGGCGGGCCCTGGGGGGGTGGATTCGGTAGATGTTCTACCCAATCCAACCCCTCCCCCCCCCCACACGATTGTTCTGGATAACGCTAAAAATCGCGTTATTCGATACAAGATTTTTCCAAAAATCTTGTAACGTTATGCGGTTTTAGCGCTATACGGTACAATCGTTATCCGGGGTATTACTGTAGTTCAGGGCGACCGTGGTCTCCATCTCTTCTCCCTTCCCCACTTCTTTTCTTACTTTTTCCTTTCATACTAAAAAAGCAACTGCTCTGAAGTTTCTTTCTTTTTTAGTTTGAGACATCTTGGGCTCACAACGGGGGCTCAGACCCATCTATCCATGACTGCTGGAGGCGGCCAGAAAGGCTTCTCCTGCCGGCTTCGCTCCAAAACTGGAAACATCACAGGAAGAGCCAAAGGTAAACTCTTTATTCACCCCCAAAAGCCACGCTTAACCCTTCAACAGCACCATAGCCACCTCTCCATTTTCTCTTCTCCAGTCTTAAATCTCATTAGGCCATTTAATTGTTGATTGACCCTCCCACACTCCCTAAGGATTAACTAGTAAGTAGAGAGTATGGCTTGGGGACTGCAGTGGCTCAAGTGACTAAGATGCTGACTGGAAGGCGGCAGGTCAGCAGTTCGATACCCAAATACTGCAGGACGGCGTGAGCTCCTGTCTTTGTCCCAGCTCCTGCCAACCTAGCAGTCTGAAAGCAAGAAACTTCAAGTAGATAAATAGGAACCACTTCGGTGGGAAGGTAAACAGCTTTCCATGGTCATCTGTCTAGTCATGCCTGCCACATGACCACAGAAACGTCTGCAGAAGCAGACAGCGGTGGCTCGGCTATGAAACAGAGATGAGCACTGAACCCTAGAGTCAGATACGACTGGCTTTCAAGCAAGAGTGACCTTTACCTTTACATAGATAGTGTGGCTTAGTGGTTAAGATGCTGAGCTTGCTAACAGAATTTCAGCAGGTCAACAGTTCGAGCCTTGAGTGCTGCACGACAGAGTTAGCTCCCGACTCTGTCCCAGCTCTTGCCAACCTAGCCGTTTGAAAGCAAGAAATTGCAAGTAGATAAATAGGTACCACTTCGGTGGAGAAGGTAACAGTGTTCTGTGCGCCCCGGCTTCTAGTCATGCCTGCCACATGACCACAGAAACGTCTGCAGATGCATCCAATGCCGACTCTTTGGCTGTAAGCAGAGATGAGCACCACCCCCTAGAGTCAGATACAACTGGATTTCAAGCAAGAGCGACCTTTACTTAGAGAACTCTTACAGTTTAGAAGCCTCTTCCATGGTCCTGCTCCTCCCTCCCTTCTCCTCTGCCCATTCTGAATGTGATGAAGGACAAACCTGAAGAGGCATTCTCCACTCTGTTTGCTAAAGACAACGTGCGCTTTGCTGTAGGCCTCAAACAAAGAATTATAAACAAATACATGCCATGGTTGCTGGATGGGGTGTTTACACGAGAAGCCAGTGTTCTGGAGAGGGCAGAGGCTGGGTGAAGAGAAGGGAAGGGAACTGGAGTCAGAGACAACTTTTGCCCTCATCTTGCCTCTCTCCTCTAAACCGCTGGTTATTAAACGTGGGGGACATGTGCTTAAACTCTTGCAGAAAGAAAAAACGCACTGAGGTGTGTAGGGAAAAACACAGAGAGAAAGAGGTCAAGAACCTCTTTGCTGCATCACTACCAGAAGAGTAGCGTGCCTTGGCGGGGCCCCGTATAAAAATTTGTTTGGGGGCCCTTAGGAAGGGTAAAGATTTGTTTTGCTTACGCACGTTGGGGCCCCCCGTGGCCCTGGGGCCCCGTATAATTGATACGGCAGATACGGCGGTAGCTACGCCTCTGATCACTACCACAGAATACAGTCTTTACAATCTGCCACAGCTTTTAAATCTCCAAAAAATCGACATCAGGCTACATTTATACAGATACCTGTACATTACAATTTATGCTCCCCCCCAAATGAAAAATCTTTGCTAGAATGAAATCCCTCAATTTACAGGCAATCCAAAATTGACAAGGTCCTAATCACTGCTAGTCAAGAGAGGCACCAGACACAGAATCTGGCATGGGGTGGGGAAGCAAGGGATCAATTTAAGAGACTGTTTTTCTTCTTCATACATATTAAACATTCTTAAACACAAATGCCTGTTTATTTCATAGTAACCCATGACTCCCACTGCTAGGCTGATTGTTTGCAAACAATGCAGAGTGGGCTTGCCGAAGCAACAGTGTAAACGCAAGTCAAGGGCTGTTCCTCTGAAAGGCAGAATTCTCTGTCCAGATTTTGGAACAAAATACTGTACTCTGAACCTCAAGAGGTGGATACTTTAGCCAACTAACAGCATGTCCAGACTGGGAAATTTGGCTTGTGCTGAAAAATTGCTTATCTTTACTGTGATCAATGTTATCTTCCTACCTCCTTCCCCACCTTATTTTGTGGTTATCATTTTTGGCTTCACGCCCTTTCCCTTTAGATACCATAGGTATACAGTAAGCAAAAAAAGCACCCACCTAGCCTCTACTGTATCTTTATATCTAGAATTATTGTATCTTTTAAGTAGCCCAACCACTAGGTTTGAATCCATTTCTATCTCTGCTCCCACTGGGCACGTCTAGATGATTGTGACTATACCACTTCTGTCCCTTTTCCCACTATGCCACTGACTCTCTCCATGTTTCTGGGTACCCCCATGTGCTCCTGCCACCACTTGTACCACAGGGAGATCATCATACCTCCACTATCCTCCGCTCCTATTGCTGCTGCCTTCTTACTTGCGACTAAACAGAGTAAAACTTGCTTGTCAGTAAATTGGGCAAAGCTTACTCGTGAAAAACTGACCTAGCACTACCAAAATGGATCTGCCTAGCATCATGTGTGTGTGTGTGTGCACGTGCGCGTGTATTGTATCTTTTAAGTAGCCCATACACCAGGTTTGAATCAATTTCTATCTATATATATAGTGGTACTTCGAGTCACAAATTTAATGCTTTCCGAGGCATTTTTCATGTTATGAAAAATTTGTAACTTGAATATCCCATAGGAATGCACTGAAAACCAAAATTCATAACTTGAAACATGGTTTCCCATAGGAATACATTGAAAAGCAATTAATCAGTTCCAGAAAAAATTGTAACTCGAGCTAGTATTTTCAATTGATTTTCATTTGTATTGTGGAAATTTTGTTTTACATATATATAAAGGTAAAGGTTTCCCTTGCTCGACAGCCAGTCGTATCTGACTCTAGGGGTCAGTGCTCATCTCTGTTTCAAAGCCAAAGAGCCAACGCTGTCTGCTTCTGCAGACGTTTCCATGGTCATGTGGCAGGCATGACTAGACATATATATGTCATGTGTGTGTGTGTGAGTATAGGTTACACAATGGGATCAGAATTCCCCCAAAAATTGAAGCATTAGTGCTGTGTCAGAAAAAGAACGCAATAACTTAGAAGAGGGTGGTGGTGGTGGTGGGTGGGTGGTGGTGGTAGAATGCTCTATGGAGAACAAATGTGGGCTACAAAACCTTGAGCAAACCTAAAGAGCTCCGACTGCTAAGCTAAATGTCCTGTCTAAACATGCTCTAAGTGTAAGGGTAGAGAAATAATTTAGAGTCTCAATTGTCAACAGTGTCAGTTTGAAGTGAGAGGAAAACATGATCTCACCTCCGACTGAGAATGGGTGCTTGTGAGTTTGCAACTCCAAACAAGCTAGGGAGGGGTAGTTTGGAGTTACAAGTTCACTAAGGTCTCTTCGTGACAAGGCACTTTTTACCTCTGTTTACTGCTTCCTGTTATGTCAGAGGGTTATGTGATTTACTGGCATTTACTAGGAGCTGTGTCCTGATAGTGGGTGGTCCTACCATTGTGATCTTTCTGGGCAGTGTGGGTCTTCCAAGGTCATCTGTGTGTTCTCTTGCATTCTGCCTTTCTTCCACCGAATGCTTCTTGACACAACTCTTAAGAAAAGGAAGGAAGCTCTGAAAGTACTTTCTTCTTTCATGAGCATCTCAGTTTTCACGAGTGAAACTTTTGGACCTCCTCCTCTGCTTTCCTTGAATCTTTCCCATTGGTCTATAATTTTATAAAAATTGAATTGGGGATTTTATTTTATTTTTGCACATGCCTTTTTTTTTAGGGTAACATTGGAGCTTAGTAGTTAAGGTGCTGAACTTGATGACTGGAAGGTTAGCAGGTCAGCAGTTCAAGACCGAAGTGAGCTCCTGTTTCTGTCCCAGCTCCTGCCAACCTAGTAGTTTGAAACCAAGAAATTGTAAGTAGATAAACAGGTAAGGCTTTGGCCAGAAAGGTAACAGTGTTCTGTGTACTCCAGTGTCTAGTCATGCCTGCTGCATGATCACTGAAAGGTCTGCAGATGCAGACAGCACTGGCTCTTTGGCTATAAATGGAGATGAGCACTGTTCCCTAGAGTCGGCCACGATTGGCTTCTGAGCAAGGGAGCCCTTTACCTTTATGTTTTAGATAGGGCAGTGGCATAGTGACACCTACCCCTCCAGTTAAGGATGTTTGGGGTAAGAGGGTGGGGAGAAGAAAAGAAACAAGCTTCAGGCAGTGAAAAGAAACTCAGCAGAATGTAACAAGATAAATCAATGGATGGGTGTGTTTTACTTCCACTTCCGGGAATGATGAGAGCTTCTCTGGTGGATGACCTGGCATTGGAGGCCGGATCCAGCCCACGAGCCATAGTTTGGGCACCCCTGCTCTACATGGTGAGATAAGGGAAATGTAATCTGGGCAGTGGCAGAAATCCTAGTAAGGTCCATGCTCCACAAGGAATTTTAATGAGTAGAAACATCAGTTGGAAGAGCTCTGAGCCATGCTTAGACTAATGATTGTTCTCTTTGTTGACTTGATACAGGCTTTTAATGTTTTTTAAAATATGCATTACATATACAGATAACATAAATACATACCTACACACATACAGAGACTCCAGATGCCATCCAAGGGAAACTGAGCTGCACATAACCTCTGTTGGAACTTTTCTATCCTGAAAAGCATATGAGCAAATTGATAGTGGTGCCAAAATTGGAATATTGTTTCCTACGTGTTGACTGAACAGGCAAGGGGGGGAAGTTGACTGTGCCCCAGGCTGAAATCAGAGCACAAACAGGGGACCTTGGATTAAGACAGTCAGAAGACCCTAAAGCAAGAATGAATAGCTAGGAAGTCTCCCAAAAACAGCATCTGGATGTTACATACAAGGAAGTGAAGAGAGCTTGGCTCACTCTACAGCGATGAGGGTCCCATCTGATCCAATAGCTCAGCTGAACAGCACCCAGTGGCAGGTTGCTGAGGAGTTCATGGCTTTGGACCATAGGACCTCAAGGAACTTGTCACCAGTCACAAGAATAGAAAGCTGGGGGGAAATGGCCCCAGGGATTGGGAAACTGTTGAAAGAGAAAGTGCAGCAGTTGTAACAGAAGATTGTGCAGCTCACACGGGAGGCAAGTGTGCTATAAGGAGGCCAGCTGGAAGACCTATAGCCATGAATGTGGAAAAGCTTCTTTCTAAAATGATGGAGAACCTTTAGCTCTCTTCTGACATTTTAGATAATCACCCCCATAATCCCTTTTAAATTACCCTAGTGCAGTGATGGTGAACCTTGGCACTCCAGCTGTTCTTGGACTTCAATTCCCAGAAGCCCTGACCAGCAGGAGTGCTGACTTGGGCTTCTGGGAATTGAATTCCAAGAACAGTTGGAGTGCCAAGGGTCGCCATTACTGCCATAGTGGTTGGGGTTTCTGGGAGCTGAAGCCCAAAACATCTGCAGGACTAACTTTGTGCTACCTCTACTGTACCTATTCCAAAATGATTTTAGCTCAGGAATGTGAGATAGTTCATGGAGTACAGTGAAGAGAACACCATCCAAGCTAAGGAAAAAGGGAGGAAATTTACATCCATTTGAAGTAGGTAATTAAATAACTAAAAATCTGGTGCCTTCTTACTTTACCTAATATATGTACTTCAGATAGTAGTCTTGCTGTCCAGCCAGTAGGAGTGGTTCCTGGGACTCTCAAAATGTCACAATGTCAAATATCATATCAATTAGGTGCCCAGTGGCCATGTTAGCCCAGATCTATGAATCCAAGGTATGCCTTTGACCTCTGAATAGCACGTGTTTAAATCTTCTTCTTAGAATTAAAACCCTTTTTAATTCTTGCTTGTTTGCTGCCACTAGTCTGAACTTGGAAAGTCTATTGGGGCAAGAGGGACTAAAAGCCCAAAACTGCCTCAACTACACTGGATGCTGACCATGTTGAACATGGATTTCTGTGGGCCTGTAATCTGAGAAAGTAGCATTTCTATTGGTTTAGCAATCTTTTGCATTATTCTCTAAGTACAGTACAGTATATCCATCAATATGAGGTCATGATGTTGCCTCCTGCTCACCACTGAATAACCATACCCAGCCTGCACCTTAGGTACAATTAAGGGTCCCATGGCCATAGGGGGTGTTCTCTGAGCAGGATAATGCTTCACATCAAAATTCCAAAAAGGTGCTCCTCATCCATCCATCCATCCATCCATCCATCCATCCATCCATCCATCTTTATTTGTTTAGAACATTTATATTCTTCCCTACAGCTTATAGTTATCTCCCACCTATGGTGATCCTGTGAATGAGAAATCTTGTCCTCAATAGCCCTGCTCAGCTCTTGTAAACTCAAGCTTTGTGGCTTCTCTCACAGAGTTAATCAATTTCATATTTGGTCTTCCTTTTTTTTCCCTTCCACCTTCCCCAGCATTATTGTCTTTTTTAGAGAGTCTTGCCTTCTCATGCTGTGCCTGAAGTAGAACAGCCTCAGTTCCATCAGTTTGTCCTTCAGAAACAATTCAGACGTGATTTGCTGAAGGACCCACTTGTTTATCTTTCTGGCAGTCCAGGCTATCTACAGAGTTCTTCTCCGGCACCATAATTCAAAGAAAACATTTTTTCCCTTTCAGCTTTCTTTACTGTCCAGCTTTCACATCCATACATGGTAACTGGGAACACAGTCGTGTGGATGATCTTGGTCTTGGTCTGCAGTGAAATCTCCTTAAACTTGATTATTTTCCCCTAATTCCTTCATTGCTGCCCTTCCAAGCCTTAGCCTTGTTCTGATTTCTTGACTGCAGTCCCCATTAGGATTGGTGACTGAACCAAGGTACTGTATACAGATTCTTTCACTACCAGAATAGCAATAAAAACTACATAAAACAATTAAATATTTTAAAAGCATTTTAAAAATGTGTGCAGCAGTCAAATTGCCCATGTGCTCTCCTGAGCTTTGAATAAAGAAGAAAGCTAAAAGAATGCCCTCAGGCTATGTAACTGCTTCTATAGAGGGAGTGCAACCCCACCCAGAACAGTCATGGGAGCTGTCAAAACATAGAGCCTCCATCTTCCCAAGATTCACTTTCAACGTATCGGTCCTCATCCAGCCACTCATAGCATCCAAACAGAGATTCAGCAAACCTTTCAGATCACAAGCTGCCCATGGCTACAGGTATTACCTCCAGAAAGACCTGCCAGGCTTGGAACCTTTAATTTAGAAACCAAACTCTTAGTTTGACAGATAAAAGCACCTCACAGAATGAGAAGGCAAAGATGTTCAGTTCACTCACTTCTGATTAAGGGCTGCAATCCAGGATGTGTGAATCATCATGTTTGTTCTTGTCTGCTGCAACGGTTGTGGCAAGGGAGGTTTTGAGCCACTCATCACTCAATCACAAGGATTGAAACAGCTTCAGAAAACCCACTATAGGCAAGCGAGACTGGAAAATTGAGTCTAGCAGCCCAAACCTAGAGAGATCCCCATGGAATCCAGTTGGTTTTATTTGTTAAACAAAGCAACCATTCAGAGAAAATTCTGCTCTCTAAGTGAGGCACTCTTTATGCAAGGTTTTACTTGTAATGTACAGTCAAACCTCACCTAAAGAGCGCTTTGCTTAAAGAGTAACTCGCTTAAAGAGCAGAATTTTCTCTGAATGTTTGTTTCACTTAACAAATAAAACCGACCAAAAACTCGCTTAACAAATAATTCGGAGTTCACAATCCCCCCCCCCCAGAAGTCACAATTGGTCACTTACAATGGTGTTTCACTTAAAGAGCAAAGTCGCTTAAAGAGCAATCCTGTGGAAAACATTGTGCTCTTTAAGCGAGGTACAACTGTCTTCAGCTTCTAAAAATCATATGGCTTAGAAGGGCAAAAAAAAAAGATAATCTGACTTTTTAAATATTAAACAAAGATGTGGAAAGTTCCTCTCTCTTTTTAGAGCTAAAATATTCCCAATTTTGGGTAATACTTCCTTACTGGGTCACCTAAAGACCTGTTTAGTCTAGATCTCATCTCCTGATATCTAGTGTTAAAAAGCCACAACAGTTATTTCTCTTCAGTGAATTCATCTAATTCTTTCTTTTAGTTGGATGGAGCTGGCTGGATAGCTCAGTGGTTTAGCTATCAGTGGCTGCAGACCCAGAGGTTGGCAGTTCTATTTCTCACTGTGCCTGTGAGGAATGGAGAAGAGTCAGCCTGTGTACTCATGAACCAAGGGTTCCTCTAGAAAAGGGGAATAGTAAATTACTTCTGAGTACTATCATCCTAGAAAACCCTGGAAAGGGTCACCATAAGTCAGAATTGACTTGACAGCACACAATTAAAATTAAGTTGGGTAACCAGTGTAACATACTGGATAGAGTGATGGACTAGAACTCAACAGGCCTGGGTTTAAATTTCCCCTCTGCCATGAAAACTGACTGGAGGGAAGAGGAACTAGTAAAAGTACCCCTTAAGTATCTCACCTTGAAAGCCTGGTTAGGATCTTGTAAGTTGGTTCTGACTTAACATCATGTAACACAAACACACATTAGTGACTATTACCATACCTTGTGGTAGCAAAATCCATAATTTAACTATATGCTGTTGGTTCTGCACCTTCTACTAATTATATTAATTGGGTGGGTCTTTCACATTTTATGAAAGGCCGCAGAACATCTGTCAGAACATCTTGTTACCTATGACACCAGGCTGCTTACGGTAAATGGCATCTCTATTCTTGCACTGCATTTTCTTCAATACTGCCATTGACAAAGTGGGTGGGTACTCATTTTATCAACATCAAAGGCTTAGCCTTTTAGATCAGACTAGATAAGGATCTAGAGCCTGATGGCACAGAGTGACAGTTTGCCTCTAGAGATCCTAGACCAGTGATGGCGAACCTTGGCATTCCAGCTGTTCTTGGACTTTCATTAGCAGAAGCCCAAGTCAGCACCCCTGCTGATCAGGGCAGCTGGAGTGCCAAGGTTTGATATCGATGACCCGGCCCCGACTTGAAAAGGTTGAGAACCTGACCTATATCTTCAGAGAGACTACCTGCAACCATTCCCAAAAAAGGAAGAGATCTTACAGCTGGAATCTGAGGTGGTGCTTCCTCCTAGCTCAAGAAAGTACCAGATGGAACAAACCTGACAAAGAGCTTATCTGAAGTAGAAGCCTTATCATGATAACACCCTCCTTTCTGGGAAATCTTATGATAAATAGATTACAACCGACTGTGGGGTTATACTTGTCCAGCATCCTAGTGCAACCCCAGCATGAAGTCATCAGAAAGACAAGAAAGACTAACCTGACCTAAAGGGATTTGTTTTGCATTGTTTGCCTGTACTTAGAATTAGAAAGGTTATTTCCTGCCTCTGTGATTACCTGACCCTATTTGCATGTGTTAAGGCATTGGTTTGCTCTGGCTTCTTTCTCTCTTTCTTTCTGCTTTGGAAGAGGAAATATGTTCTTTTGAGCTCGTCCATCATCCAGGACACATGGCTGGAAGAAAGACTTTACTTTACTGGGTAAAGGGGGGTTTAAAAGGGGTGAACTGGGAGACTTGCAATTGAATATAAAATTGTCTAAAACCTGCCTCACTGTGATGTGCTGTTGCTACAAATAACATAAGCAGCTGCATTTTTGCATTTTAACTTGCCCAGTGTTAGATTTAATATCCTAAATTTTCCCAAAGCTGAAAACAATATTTTCTCAGTTCTAGCAAGATGGGAAACTGTTTCATTAGACATTTCCTGTTTTAACATCACGAAAAGAGGAGCAAGGGAGGCCAACTTACATTGATGGGCTTCTTGTGTCTGTTTGAATATTTGAAAAGATTTTAATTAAAGTTCTCAACAATATAGACAAATTCCACTGTTTGTTCATTTGAAGTAGCCAAGTCATTTAAACTACACTACTTTGAAATAAGCAGGATGTGGAGTAACTGTTTAATAAACAGCTGGGATATTACAATATAATGATCTCAGAAGCCAGGTATGGTGTCCTGTTTGACAGAGGTTCCAAAGTCTCCCACCTGATTTTACTTATTTACTGCTATTTAGACTAAATAGGTTGTCTTGGCGACCTGGATTTTCCTGATAATATCAACTTGCTTAAGGAAGATGAGCCAAAAATGCAGCAATGCTATGACTGTGCTGGATGGAGACGCAAATAAAGTTGGCTACAGGATAAGTGCCGAGAAGTCGAAGATCATGCACATAAGGCAAGCTCCACAGTCCTAGTAAGGGGAACTATACTCAGACCACTGCAATTGGAGGAAGTGGAAAGGAGACAGTGTTGGTCTCCCAGAATAGAGACGCAGAAGTGGGTGTTGAATGCCGCATTAGAGAATGGACAAAATCTGATTGTCATTTTCCTTATTGCTGGAGATTAAGCTCTGTTTGATTGGTTCCACTGTAATTCCAACAGCTATCTATGCCTTGGAAGGTGTCTGCAGACATTAACCTGGAAGTGAATGCAGATGTATTTGTGCCTGTGCGTGTGTGTCCGTGCTGAACCTGGAAGTAAATGTGGATGCGCTCATACATGGACAAACACATCCGCTTCCGGGAACGGCGATGGCAGTGCAGGGTGGATGGAGTGGTGTAAGGGGTCGGATCCGGCCTGTGGGCCATAGTTTGGGCATCCCTTCTCTAATCTAATGGGACATGTGGATTCCATTGCTGTCTTTCTCTTGAATTCAAGGCTGTTTTTTATAATAATAATAATAATAATAATAATAATAATAATAATAATAATAATAATAATAATAATAATAATAATAATAATAATAATAATAATAATTATTATTATTATTATTATTATTATTATTATTATTATTATTATTATTATTATTATTATTATTATTATTATTATTATTATTATTATTATTATTATTATTATTATTATTATTTCTTCTCTTTTTGCTACCTTGATTTTCTGCCTGGAACAAGTACTGTAATGTTGTTCCCAGGGGTGTTTTGTGGCTGGCTGCATCCACCTCATCATATGTCGTGCATTTGGTTAAGATATCCTACTTAGAAGGTGCTGTTTCAGGCCATTGTGTTCAATTCCAGGAAGGCTTAGGGCAAAAAAGGGCTCATGAAAAAGAATTTTCAGTTTTTTAGGTCTAAAACAGCCATCACATCCCATAATTGTTGGCATTAATTTTTATTAAGAAACCCCCTTCGACCCCATTCCTTCTGGCTTTTACCTACTCCCCCAAACTTCCACGAAACCTAACAAAATGTCTATAAACACATAAACCAATAAACACTACCTCCAACAAAGAATTCTTACTACAAGGAGAAAATACGGATTTTCCTCCTCAGTTTTGCATCAAGACCGAAGGGCTGTGAGATTCACATCCCTATATTTTAGAATAATTTTACTGGACCTTTAACACTTGATATGGTTTAGGGCAGGGGTGTCCAACCTTGCTGCTCCAGCTGTTCTTGGACTTCAATTCCCAGAAGCCCTGATCAGCAGGTGTGCTGACTTGGGCTTCTGGGAATTGAAGTCCAAGAACAGCTGGAGCAGCAAGGATGGACATTCCTAGTTTAGGGCCTTAAACTTGCATTAATCTGGTAATCTTTGACAGCTCTTGCTCACTTACATCTGGCCCATGCCACCCTCATCGCTCCTGGAAGTGGAAGTAAAACATGCCCATACGGTGCCAGAAGCACTTCCTGGAAGCACTTCCACTTCCACGAGCGACAGGGCCGATGCAGGCCGGATGAATCACAGCAACCCCATTTGTGTGGATTCATGGGGGCTTGGGCTTCTAGGAATTGAAGTCCAAGAACATCTGGAGTGCCAAGGTTCACCATCACAGATCTAGACCCAATCATCAGTCCCAAAAAATCAGAAGGCAACTGAGACTTGGAAGGGTACCAAAGAAGAAATTAGAAAAGACAGTACCTAATTAAAAGGTCATAATAGGGAAGCACCTAAATCTGAGGGCAACTACTATAAAGCTTCAACTATACACAATACTTTTGAAGAGCTGGACACACATTTCTGTTTGGAAATGCACTCAGTACATGGCACTGAGCCATTTCTCATCCTTGGTTTCCAAGATGTGGGAGAAGACTACCCTAATGATAGGCTTGTAAGCCTTCACTTTACATGCTGAAAACACTACTGGGTACTATTTATCATGTATACGGCACTATCATTAACAGCAATTTGCAGCAGTTTTGCATGTCCATTGGAAATTCCTCTATGATCATGTGAAGTCTCACTTTACAGGGGGACAGTTGAGACTGACAATGTTGAAGGTCATACATAACAGGGAAGGGAACAGAGTTGTGTCATTTTTCCTAAACTGAGTGGAGCCCCTGTGAGGTAGCCTTTTGGCGTCTTCCAGAGATTATGAAATTGTGTGGCTTGGCCCCATCCCTGCCTGAAGGCTAGTGGAACTGCATACATGCATAGCATCTCAGATGCTATTGAACCACAGCCCCGATCACTACCAGAGCAGATGAGGATGAATGCCAAATGTTGCTGTCTGGGAACATCTGAAGGGATGTGCTTTGCCCATCCTCCAACATACCGACCCTTCTGGCCCCTGTGCTACACCCTCCTCCTGGTCCCTCTTCCCATTCCTAGCCTGGAATAATGAGTCATGGTATCCAAAGGCTTGGGAACCACCTCTTTCTTTCCAGCAACAGCCTTGTGACCCACAGTTTGGAGAAACTCATGTGCTGATTGACTGACTTGTTCTAAGCCTATTATGAATTACATAACCCACAGCATTTCACAGACGAAAAGGCAAGTGCTCTTGCGGACTTGTAAGAGTTACATTCTCACCTCAAAAAGCATTTCCCACCCTCCTTAGCACCTGGCCACCTCCCCCTTTATTACACATGCCCCAATGCGCCTCTCCTTGTATTGTGCATCTACTGTGCAATGTTTACGTATTTCTTAAGAAGGCAACCCTAGATGTCTTTTCACAAATAGTCCTATTCTGTCAAATGAGATTTCCTCACAGGACACTAGAATGTCACTTTAGGAGATTTTTGCTCTGCTTTTCTATCAAAATGAAGAAGTTCAAGGCATCTTCCAATTTTAAGGGGGGGAAACAATATTAATTTTTAGCACACTTTTTCCCTGGTGGGATTGGTGTGGTGAAACAGTAATGGGGGGGAGAGAGAAGTTTCCCCAAACTTACAGTTTTCCATAGGTTAGACAGACAGAATCATTTGGCCATCTCAGAGATTTCTCTGCTAAAATAGAAAAACTGGTTTGTCTTTGTTCCTCTTGTTATTAAACCCCAAAATTGCAAGAAGAATGTGCTGCTCTTTGCTGGAACTTTGGCAGCCATCTGAGATGGCCCCATTTTCTTCCCATCCTCCCTCTTTCCTGCATCTGGAGGGGTGCACTTTCCTACCCCTGATCTAAGCAGCTGAGATATGCAAGGAAAGAGGGAGGATGGGAATAAAAATGGGGCCATCTCAGATGCTTCTATAAAAGGAAAGAGGAAGAAATTCTGTGAGCTCCAACCCATCATAGACCAATAGCTACCAGCATCGTCAGGAGCCCTCTATAGCAGTGATGGCAAACCTTGGCACTCCAGCTGTTCTTGAACTTCAATTCCCAGGAGCCCTGATCAGCAGGAGTCCTGACTTGAGCTTCTGGGAACTGAAGTCCCAAAACACCTGGAGAGCCATGGTTAGCCATCACTGCTCTATAGCATCTAAAGTGCTCTATAGCAGGGGTTCATAACCTATGGCCCACAGGCCGGCCCTGGCCCTCAACGCCATTCCATCTGGCCGACAACACAACCCCAGAAGTGGACACTCTCACACATGCACAAACTCATCTGCCACCATTGCATCCAGCTCGCTCAGCTGTCTGAGGGTGAGTAGTCCGGCCTGTGGTGCAAAAACCTTGAGAACCCCTGCTCTATAGCATCTAAAGACTGCCACTCCCAGGAAGTACCATGGTGGTACTAGACCTTGTAGCCTTGGAATTAGGCCCCTCTCCAGGTAAGAAAAATTTAGATGTTTCTAAGTGAGGGTCTGTGGATTGAACTCCCAGAGTTCTACCTGGGAAATTCTTTGAGTTGAAGTCCACCCCCCACCCACCCACCCAACCCAAAAAAAGAAATCAGTGGCACATTGTTATATATCAGGACTTCCTCACAGCCTTTTTGATGTGAGATAAGAAGAGAGACAGAGATTCCCTACAGTTCTCCAGAGATTGGAACTGAAACTTCCTCAAAATAGATTAGTCTTTGGAAAGGAAGTTCACTCCCAACCACCACCATTTTGGGAAGTGATAGATAGAACGGGAATCAGACACAATCCTACAGCACCCAAAGCAGAAGTAAAACAATTGTCTCTGAGTAGATAGGAAGCTAAGGACTCTGCAGTCGCTCAAGTGGTTAAGATGCTGACTGGGAGGTGGAAGGTCAGCAGTTCAAAACCTGAGTACTGCATGATGGAATGAGTGTCCATCTCTGTACCAGCTTCTGCCAACCTAGCAGTTTGAAAGCAAGAAATTGCAAGTACTGTAGATAAATAGGGACCACTTCGGTGGGAAGGTAAACAGCGTTCCGTGCACTTCAGTGTCTAGTCATGCCTGCCACATGTCCACAGAAACTTCTGCAAACGCAGACAGCGCTGGCTCTTCGGCTATAAACAGAGATGAACACTGAACCCTAGAGTCATATATGACTGGCTTTCGAGCAAGGATGACCTTTACCTTTACCTTTAGATAGGAAGATGATCACCATGGCATAGCACATTTGCATCCCACTTATATTGGAGATGCAGAAGGATGCTATAATGATAAAATAATATCAAGGGCTCTAGGAGAATGAGCAGAGTCCTGTTGCCTTTATTCTCCCAGTTGAAGTCATCCCCCAAAACAGCCCAAGCCATTCCAAGGCCCCAAACTGGAAATAAATCAGAATGAAATTGGCCTACATTATCTAAAAGTATCTAAAATTGTGCCATGACTCATTGTAGATTGGAATAAGAAGGTGATAGTTGCTACCATTGTACTGTATAGTTGGAAAGATTAAGATGGGCTCAGAGCTTAAGAAGAAAAATTACTTTGTTTGACTAAAAGTCTGAAAAATCCGCCAACCAGCTGGTGGTGAGGTGGGTGGGAAGGAAGCCGTCTCCAACCTGGGAAAATCAACACATGTTACACCACAATACCCATCATCTTTAAGATCATGCTGCGTGTAGACAATGGGGACTTTAGTCTAACTTATATGGGTATTGCATGAGGGAAAGTTGCAAGAAGACTGTTCTGCTGAAGGTCTGTGCCTGTTTGAAAACAGACTGGGCAGTTGCTTCATCCCTCAGTTTTCAAACAAACCTGTGCACGATTCTCTTTCCAAATATTCCGGGAAACCACAGCATTTCAGTGCATGAAAAAATGACCTTTTTTCCTCATCACACATTCTAAGGGAGGCATCCAGTGGAAGATATACCAATTACATCAGAACAAGAGAACTCTCCCTTCCTCCCAGATGCAATGAGTAGAGGGGCAGGGGGTTGGAAATTGTCACACACACTCTTTTTTCTCCCCTGTTGACCAGTCCAGTACTACAAAGTACCATCAGAAAATGAGACAGCTGGAAGGTACCTTAGCTATCATCTAACCCAAGCCCCAGTTTATGGCAGCAGAGAGCAACACATCCTCTGTTTAAATACCTCCACTGAAGTAGACTCTATAATAGTAAAGGTAAAGGTTTCCCTTGCTTGAAAGCCAGTCGTATCTGGCTCTATGGTTTAGTGCTCATCTGTTTTAAAGCCGAAGAGCCAGCGCTGTCTGCTTTGGCAGATGTTTCCGTGCTCATGTGGCAGGCATGACTAGACACCAGAGCGCACGGAATGCTGTTACCTTTCCACTGAAGTGGTCCCTATTTATCTACTTGCAATTTCTTGCTTTCGAGCTGCTAGGTTGGCAAGAGCTGGGACAAAGGCGGGAGCTCATTCTGTCCTGCAGTACTCAGGAATCAAACTGCTGACCTTCCACCTCCCAGTCAGCGTCTTAGCCTCTTGAGCAATGCAGATGCATTAATGCACCCTTCTATGAGTGTGGTGCCTAGAACTGACTTGATATTCCAGTGGCAACCTGACAAACTCTTAGTTCTGTTTCATAGGGCAATGCCTCCTTAACAGTTTATTAAGCATGCATTGGTTACTAACATACAGTACCAACAATTTTTTTCAATGCAACCTCATGTGCATTTACTTCAAAGTGGACCTAGCAGTTGGAAAGCAAGAAACTGCAAGTAGATAAATAGGGACCACTTTGGTGGGAAGGTAAACAGAGTTCTGTGCACTCCGGTGTTGAGTCTCCATGGAAACGTCTGCAGATGAAGACAGTGCTGGCTCTTTGGCTATAAACAGAGATGAGCACTAAACCCTAGAGTTGCATAGGACTGGCTTTCAAGCAAGGGCGACCTTTACCTCACTTATTTCAATGAGCCTTACCCTTGCCTAGAAAGACAGAGGCATAAGGTATCTCAACTAGAGTAGACCTGTTGAATCAAAAGTTCTTATATAAATGTGGATTTGGTGGATCTCATTCATTCAGGTCCTCTACTCCTGTTCAGATTAACAAGTTATTTCTGTTCTTTTCTGTACAGGCCTTTGAGAGGGATAATCTGAATAGCAGTTGATGCATCTTGGCTCTGGTGTACATGCGCGTAGACACACATGCATGAATGCAAACACCAGTGTGCTGCTTCCTTCCCGCCTGGCCAGAAATTGCAGAATACTATTTTGAATGGAAGCTATTACAGCTATTCTGACAGGGACACAATGCTCTCCATCATGGGATCCACGCGCTCTACAGAAGACAGTAAACATATTTCTTCCAGAAGGAAAACACAAGGGTGTTCAGACAAAATGCACAGCCACCCTGACTTTCATCTGTGGAAAGAGAATTCCAAGGACACGCATTCTCTCCACATCTCTAAGACAGTGACATTTCCCACACAAACACTCCCCAAAAGACCCATGCCTCCTGCCACCCTATGCCACCAACAGCCAGAGCCTCAGGCTGAACAATTTCCATATGACGCAGCCAGTAATTCCACACTGCCCTGTGTAAAGAGAAAAAAATATGAGAGAGAAAGGGAGCAGGGTTTTAGATAACACACACACACCTTGGTCAACTGCATTCTTGTGTTGACTCGTTGACTCTCTTTTGCCTGGGGTGTGGAGCAGCATTCAGTCCCCCAACAGTCCGGCTTCCCTGTCCAGCCCATACGGATCAGTCTTGCTTTCTAACTCTTTCTTCGGCAAGTTGTGGGGACTCCCCCTTCTCTTCCTAGGATCTCTGGAACTGCCTTGCTTTACAAACTCCTCCTCCCTGTCCAACTCTTCCCACCCCTCCTTCCCTGCTCTCCATCACACACACAAATACACACACACACACACACAGAGCGCGCCTTAATAATATTTAGCTTCACGCCAGAGCAAACTCAGCCATGCCTGATGAGGCTGGGTTGAGTGTACAAAAGCAAGGGGGACCTTGTAAACAGGTGGCAAAGTGGGTTCCCTGAGGTCTAGGGGGATTTGTGGGCATAGAGAAAGTCATCTTATTCAGCTTTTCAGGGAATAACATGGGGGTGTGGGCAGGAAAGGCAGGGGGAGATGACATATTGTTGGAAACAAGGATGATGCCTTGTCAGTATGCGTAGACTCCAAAGAGTGTAACAGGATAATTGGAAACATATTACCCCTGGAAAATCCTTCCAGTGCGGCTTGGGAGTAACAAAGAGGCATGTGTACAACTCAGCCAGATCTGTATCCTGTTTCCTTCCAGTTTTCGGTACTCTGGGTCAGTAGCTTCGGGGCCTGCATGTCAAGAGGGAAAAGGGGGGGGGAGAGACCAATGATGGGGAGCTTGGTTTCTGCTTCCTAAGCAAGAAGATATGGTTCATATTTATGTATATATATATATGAGGTGCTGAATACATTTCCCAGCCAAGTTCTATATACTGGGAAATTTGGAGTACTGTATTCCTCTTAGGTAGCAGAGTATGAAGTACTGTAGTAGAAAAACCAACAATACCACAGTAAAAACAAGGTGAGATCAGCTCAGTCTTGCTTCTGCCCACCCCCTTTTGATTTATTTTCCACACAAACTAGATTTTTAGATGGGGGAAAAACACTCTGGAAGCATTTAAAGTAGGAAAAAAAGCATCGTTACGTACAATTACCATTTGTAGTTAAGAGTCAGAAGGAAACAAATAGAGGAAACCGAGGCTCTTACATATGGAGAGATTCTGCATAATTAGGAAGGGATGATGGACTTGCCTCAAATTCCAGATGATGTTAAAAAAGACTTTTCCTATCATGTTAGTGGTAAAGGACTATCATCTTAGGTTGTAAAGCTCCTTCCCACTGATACCCAGTGTGAGTGCATGCAAGATCCCTCTTATCCCAATATTATGTAGATGGACTGAGCAAGTTATGGGCCTTGAAGACTGAATCTCTGTCTTTAGTTATCTGGGAACGAATCAGCTTTCAGTTAGCACAGAGTTGACTTCATCAGTAAAGGAAGTACTGTATTATTATCTTCTGACATTTCTTCTCAGCTTTGCATTTAGGAAATTAGCTTGACTTTTGCTTGGTAATTGATTACTAGAAATAAAATAACGGGTATCATGGTCACATTTTGTCCTAGTTGGATCATTGGCATTTTAAGGTGGCTTAGCCATGAATGCAATTAGGATGCACTGGTTTCACAACAGAAGTGCTCTGCAGTCAGAAAGCCAAGTCACTGAGCTGTACAGCCAGCAAGCTACCTACTTATCAACTCCTCAACATATTCATGTGGCGTATAAGGAGCGCATAAAGATGTAAAGCAGGAGTTCTCAACCTTTTTAAGCTGGGGGCTGGGTCACGCTCCCTCAGACAGCTTCGGGGGGCAGATGGCCATTTTGCCCTTCCTCCACCACATGGCACTTCCTAATGTGGTGGAGGCGGTGGGGGCCCCACATGAAATGGCACCATGGGCCACAGGTTGAGAATCCCCAATGTAAAGTTTAGAGATATCCTTTTCGGAGGACTCTAGTTCCCAGGATCACCTTCCCAGACTGGAGGCAACATTTTCAAGCTCTATATACGACCAACATCTGGAAGTCTGGGAAGTGTGATATACATAGCAGTAGTAACAGCAGAAGTAAAAAAGAGCTGGCTGGAGAGCCCAGTGCATTTCTGTTGGCAGGGACAGAAGTTGGGTGTGCATTGCCACACTTTCTTTCCTAGGAGAAGAGCCAGCCTGTGTGGCATTGGGCAGTCCCAGGGCATCCCCCAGAAGAAGGGAATGATAAACCTGAATATGCTATATCTGGAAAACCCTGGAAAGGGCTGCTGTAATTTAGAATTGTCTTGACAGCAGACTAGTTAGAGGACGTAACTCTACATGTATGATTTAGTGGTTAATTACCCGTCACCACAAATTGCTTTCACAGGCATGAATCCTGCATTAAAACATTCTCCGCAACATATCCTTCCTGTCCTCCCACCATCATTCTTGCCAAAGAGGAGGCTGCTGTCCATTCCTTTCACTACAACATCCCTAAGCATGCACCTGACAAATCATTCCCGACTGCAAGGAGGAAGCAGAAGCATCCTACTGTGGAGCATGCAGCTGTTAATGGTGCTGAGAGGGAGTTGAAGCAACTTGTTTTAGCTGTTTGCCAGGATCTCTGCTAAATGCTGCAGCTTAGTCCAGATGGCCCACAATGAGAATGTCAGATGGGCAGTTTTCTTCTGCAGAGGCAAATGGCACCTCTCTTCCCCAGTGAGCTTTCTACCAAGGCTTAGACTGAGAGGGAAGAGCAAGGCCCCTGGGCTTTGGTCCTTAACAGGACCACAGATCAAAATCCGAAATCGATAGCAGAAGGAATTCATCATTACTTGTCATTAATTCAGTCAGTCAGTCCAGTGCTCAAACTTTTTGGGCAGTGGGCCAGTCATGTGGTTCAGCAGGCCAGTAGTCACATGGTTCCTCTCACTGGAAGTGGAAGTAAAACATGCCTTGCAATCTGTTTTGCAACAGGATAGATTTTTAGGCTGCCATTTTCTCTGCTTTCCAGGGGTGCCCAAACTATGGCCCGGGGGCTGGATACAGCCCTGACACCAATTCATCCGGCCCATACCACCCTTGCTTCTCCTGGAAGTGGAAGTAAAATCTGCCCGTACATGTGTTTTACTTCCACTTCCAGGAGGTACAAGGGTGATGCAAGCTGGATGAATTGGTGTTAGGGGCCGGATCCAGCCCATGGGCCTTAGTTTGGGCGCCCCTGACAGACAGACAGAAAGACAGACAGACAGTTACGTTTGTATTGCATCTTTCCTCTTATGAGTTCAAGAACATGGTCCTCCTCCTATTGCACTTGTATAACAACCTGTGAGGCAAGTAAAACTGAGAGAGAGGATGATCTGGTGAGTTTAGTGTCTCCATGAGAATTTGAACCTGGATCTCCCAGGTTCCCATTCAACATCAAAACAGCTTGAAGTCCTCACTTTATACCCCAAGTAAAACCATGAAATTTGGCCTGATCACAATATTTTGTGTGTAAGAATTAAATTTCTAATTCTCACCGTGGCAAAGGCACTTGAGCATACGTCAAGGCTGGCCCCACCATGAGCCTCACAAAGCCAAGAGAGTGGCTTCATTTTGGCAATCCCAAAGTTTGATCTGGACACGAAAGGAGAAGACCCATGAGCTCCACTGGCTTGACTCCTCCAAGAAGCCTTACTATTGGGGATCTTGTTTTCCCCTCTTGCTTCACTCTTGGCTTGTGTTTACACAAAAAAGTACTGTATGTGACAATAGCACCTATCCACAACCAATATGTGTGTGTGCTCACACTGGTGTCTCATCTCCGTAATCTCTGGTGTGAGCAGGACAGGGGTAATTCCTTTGTCATTGCTCTTCTTGACATCTCAGTGGCCTTCGATACCGTTGACCATAGTATCCTTCTGGAATGGCTCTGAGGATTGGGGGACCAGGGAACTTTATGGTCCTGGTTTTCCTCATTTCTGAGGGGCTGGACCCAGTCAGTGTTGTTGGAGGATGAGTTGTCCAGCCCTGGGCCTCTCCAGTACAGGGTGCCATAGGGATCGGTACACTCGCCTCTTTTATTTAACATCTAAATGAAGCCGCTGGGTGAGATCATCCATTCCCATGGGGTGAAGTATCATCAATACAATGATGATACCCAACTGTATATCTCGACCTGTGGGAACCCGAGTGATGCAGTTGAAGTCCTATCCAGGTGCCTGGAGGCTGTAAGGATTTGGATGGGGGACAACGGGCTTCAGCTGAATCCTGGCAAGACTGAGTGGCTGTGGGTTCGGGGGCCCAGGAGCTACCATCTTTGGTGCTGGATGAGGCTTCTTCACCCCAGACAGATCCGGGGCATAATTTGGGGGTCCTCCTGGACTCACGACTACTGCTCGAAGAGCAGTTGGCAGTCATGGCCAGGAGGGCTTTTGCGCAACTTCATGTCATCCGCCAATTATGCCCACTCCTGGACTGGGACTCCTTACTTTCGGTCACTCATGCACTGGTCACCTCCAAACTGGATTATTGTAATGCGCTCTACATGGGGCTGCCCTTGATGGCCATCCAGAGGCTACAGCTGGTTCAGAATGTGGCTGCCCGGGTGGTGAGGGGGCAGTTATGCCCATGCCTTGCCGCTGCTATGAGAGCTGCATTGGTTGCCAGTATGCCTCCACGTGCAATTCAAGGGGCTGGTTTTGACCTTTAAAGCCCTTCATAGTAGTGGGCCAGAATACTTAAGAGACCGCGTCACCCCAAGGTTTTCAACCCGTCCTACGAGAGATGGCAGAATTGTGCAAATATCTTTGACTGGGACTGACTCGGACATGTCAGAGGAAGAGGTGAGATAGGGAGAGATGGCACTCAGTGTCCACATAAAAGGGTTGAGTTAATAGGTCAGATCAGATGCCAGGCAGGGATAATTTGGGTCTCCAGAGGATTTACCGCCCACACATTCCATAATACACAAAGAGTGGGACTTTAAAGAGGCATTGAAAAGGACAGAGTTTTCCCTCCTCCCTGTCATTCCCCTTACTGAGAGTCCGAGAAAGAATTCTAGAACAGATTGGTTCAAAACCAGGTGTTTATATCTCCATTATGCTGTGGCAACTCAGTGCTCAAAATGGGATCCTCTGAGGTTTACTCCAAAGCAGCCACCAAAGCTAGTCTTTCTCATTAAGTGAAGAAAGGCCACCTATTACAGTTGCACCTTCTGAGACCATTGACCATTCCCCTTCTCACAAATGTGCAAAGTGGATGTGCCCTCCATGGCCTGCTACTTCTTGTAAGTATGGAAAGTATGGATGAGAAGGCAGGGGTTTTAAAGTTGGCATGAAAAGATAACAAGTGGGACATAAAACTCTCTTTTAAGGACTGAGATGTCCTGTTGTGAATTCCACCAACAGCCAGCAGTGTCCTCTTCCAGAAGGTTCCATTCAGTGATGGGCAGCAACAGGTTTGCACCCCCAGGTTTTTTTTTTAGCAAAATTGGGTGACCTCTGGGCAGGGGGGTGGCGAAATTGGATGGCCACACCCACCTCCCTGCCCAGCCCCATCAGGCTTTTCTCTGCAAGTGGTTCAAGGTCTCTCTCGTTCAAAAGCCAGTCATATTCGACTCTAGGGTGCAGTGCTCATCTCCATTTACAGCCAAAGAGCTAGTGCTGCTTGTGTTTGCCAATGTATACATGGCCGTATAGTAGGCATGACTAGATTGCCCATGATGTAGGTTCTGCCCATGATGTAGGCTCCACCCATGGCATAGGTTCCGCCCACGGTGTGGTAGCAAAATTTTTTGCTGTCCACCACTGGTTGCATTCCATTCCATTCCTCTATCTTGGTGTACTCTCTTGTCCCTTACAGCCAGCCAGTGTTCCACTAAGCAGGACTCAAGGTGGAATGGCCACCAACATACCACCAGAAAAAGAGAAGGGAGGTGATTTTTATTATGTAGACAGAAAAATTAGAATGTAAACAGAAATACAGCGCAACTCATTCAAATGAGAAGACACCACCCAGGTGGCTTGTATGCAGTGGTGGGCTTCAAAATGTTTGCTACCACACTGTGGGTGTGGTCAACTCTGTGGGTGTGGCCAGGTGACTGGGTGGGTGTGTTTAAACTGCTGTATTTTAATGTGAGCTTTTGTGGATCATGGAGTCCACTTCGTCAGACCATTAGTTATTAATTACATTTTGATGCTCTAATTTTCTTTTAATGAGTAACTGCAAGAAAACTGCAAGGCGAGGAGGAGGAAGTCGACATGAGGGCGGCTGCTGGCTCAGCCTCACCCCTTTCCGGGCGCCAGGACCCAGGAGCAAGGATGCTGGAGTCTGGAGTGGGGTAAAAGGAGAAGGTGGGTGGGATGGGGTGGGGCAGTGGGCGGAGCCGGCCAGTCTTGCTACCGGTTCTGCCAAACTGATCCGAACTGGCTGGAGCCCACCACTGCTTGTATGCTTCCTGCTGAATCTGATCTCCAGATGCTACTCATGGTGGATGGATATCTATGAAAGTTCCTCATTTCCCACCTTACAGTCCTTTATCTTCAAATTACACTTAGATTGGATATACCCTTTCAGAAAGAGGACATGATCCGAAAGATGGCTCCTCAGCGCAGCCTAATATGCCCAGCCATTGGAGGGAGGACACATGAAATGGTGTTGTGGGCCAGATCCTGCCCATGGGCCTTAGGTTGGGAACCCCTGATGTAGACCCATCCTTAGGCCAAACAATAACCACTGTAGGTAACTTTTTTGACACACAATCTCCCCTTCATTTCTGCAGCTTTTGCAGACTTGGGTTGTTGTTTTTTTTGGTGTGTGTTGCATTTATAGACCATTCGAAACAGAAACTGTAAGCAAGATGTCTCTCCCTCATGTAAGACAGGGACCAGATTTATAGCCAAATATCCCTGGCAACTACAAGGGGACACAAGTCAGGAGCTACCAACTCAATTACTTACTCAGCAGTTGTAGCCAAACATTTAAATGTCAACAATAGAGAAGCCAACATACAGAGTGTCAGAGGGAAATGGGTAGAAGACATCACCTCAAGTAATGGATGCTGAGCATAGCAGCCGCTGTGTTTTGAGACAGCGAGCCATCGGTGAAGAAGCTTAGCTATGGTTTGGAAGGGATGATGTCTGAATATCAGATTCAGCAGCCAGAATCAAAAGCCGCAGACACATACAGTATTCTGGAATTAATAAGTAAACACATATTCTGGATTAAATGGCTTTACAGAGTGCTTGTCCCCTCCCCTCACCCCTACTCCTGATGACAAAGTATATTATTCCAGCTGTTACCACAACATACAGTATCTGGAAGACCAGAATAAAATCTGGCAATGGCAGGTGTGCAGGTCTAATATATAAATGGGGGGAGCTGCCTACAGCTCAATGGAAACTGTGGGAATCTACACCAAATTACTTCTCATATAGTCCATGAACGTGCAAACAGGGCTTTTATGGGACACATGACAAATTTTCTTACTTTATCTCCTCCCACAATTGAATGGAACGAGAACCTAGACATAGTGTGTACATGTATATACAGTAATACCTCGGATAGCGCTAAGACTTGGTTCCACAAGTCTTGGCGTTATCCGATTTTTAGTGTTATCCGATGCATGTTAAAATCCTATGGGATGGATCGGATAACGTTAAAGCTCCATAGAGATACATTGTAACTGCACAGGCTTTAGCGGTTGTTGTCCGATCCATCCCATAGGACCTTAACGTTATTCGATCCAATTCTCCTCCCCAGATTACTTAACGTTATGCGATTTTAGCGTTATCCGAGGTAAACGTTATCTGAGGTATTACTGTACATGTATATTTTAGCATATTTTATCCATTTTTAAACCAATACATGACCCATATTTGTGGTAAACATTATAGTGTATTTTTGTTGTTGTTCAGTCGCACAGTCGATTCCGACCTTTTGCGACCCCATGGACCACTGTCCACTAGGCACTTCTGTCCTCCACCATCCTCCTCAACTCACTCAGCACAGAGTTCACCCTGCCCCTCTGCCCAGGAGTCCAATGGGAGCATTTCCTTCCTCCCCTGTTGCTGTGTTCGCACTTTGTGACAAATAAGTTGGTTTGGAGTTGCCGTTTGGGCACTTGGTCTCTAAAAGGTTCACCATCACTGGTATATACAATGGTTTTCTCATACTTGTATTTTGGGAGGCTGGAAAGTATAGCCTTTATCAAATCATCATTAGTTCAAAGTGTGATTTAATACAATGCCTGAACTATATTTTTATGTAACACTCAATGTAAGGATCAGGTCAAAGGAACCATCCACCTTTCCTACATTTCCATCTAGAGTAGTGGTTCTAAACCCCTGGCCCTCCAGATATTCTGGAAATCCCAACATGTGTGACGACTGGTCATGTTGACTGGGAGCATCGGGCAGCTGAAATCCAAAACCTTTGGAGAGCCAAAAGACCAACCCTCCCCCCTCCTAATTTGGTTTTATAATTACAGTACCTGCAAGCTTTGGAGGCTCTATCAGAGATTTATTCCACTTAGCATCCATGTAATAGGGGAAATGTCCGGATGAAAACGGAAATCACTTCCCAATTAGATTGTTAGAATTATCTGACTGTCAAGTGGGTGGAAGATGGCTCTTAACAACCAAACAAAAAACGAAACCCAATTTCCAGGCTTTTGTCTGTTTATTGTCATCTCACACAGAGAAGTGTGTGTGACTAGAGGATGGGAGTAGAGAGAGTCTCCTTCACAGCTAAAGTATAACGACAAAGAAGGAAAAGCAAGGCAAGAAATAAGACTCAGAATTAGTCAACCAATCTGAAAGCCACTGCCAAGATGAGAGCAGAAAGGGAGGGGATGAGACTTCTAGAGGTCAGTCATTCTAGTTTGGGATCAGCCAGCGTTCATCCTTAAAAATAGCCCAATTCTAATGAGTTGTTTAGAGAAAACATTTTGCAGAACATTGGGGTTGCATAGTTCTCAGCACATGTTTCTAGATCTGCCCAAAAGAGTCCTGCGGCTGGTTGCCCTGTCCGCTTCATTAATACACTCACATCTGGTATCATGTGATTTGGTTTCCCCCACCTGGAATAGCAAATTGTTTCACAAGAGGGAAGGGCAGCCAGCCTCACTGTGCTTGACTTGATGGCTGTTTTTTTATCCATGGCCTTTTGAAAAGCACCCTTGATCGGCCCCAACCTTTTAGGAAGCTTCAAGAAATATCACAAACATATTCAGAGAAGGTTCATGAAGCTTTAATGCACAGGTGTCCAAACTATGGCCCGCAGGCCGGATCCAGGCCCCGATGCCAATTCATCTGGTCTACGCCACCCTCATCACTCCTGAAAGTGGAAGTAAAATGTGATGAGTGTGGCGTAGGCCGGATGAATTGACATTGGGGCCTGGATCCAGCCCATAGGCCGTAGTTTGGGCACCCGTGCATTAAGGCTTCATGAACCTTCTCTGAATATGTTTGTGATATTTCTTGAAGCTTCCTAAAAGGTTGGGGTGGGGGGTGGGAGGTATAATGTAGGAAGTGCCACAAATTGAGCAGTGGCAGCATTGATTGCTGTTAGTTCTGTGTTATGGTGGATGGGAGTTGTGAGGGCTGCAAAACAATTGTGTTAGGTTACATGTGGTTTCCTGGCATGCTGTACTGTTGAACGGATGACCCCAGTCCGTATCTTGGTTGAGGGGCAGATTTTGTCCTGTCTCATTTTGCAGGCTGCTTTGTTGCATAAAATAGCATACAAGCCACTGCAAATATCCTTAGGTAACACCTATCTCTATCCTTGTCTCTACCCTTGTTATCCAGGAATAAAAGCCAAGAAGTAGCCCTGGTGGAGTCGATAGTGGTCCCTTCCTCCATCACCTGTTCCATTAAGGACAGCACTAGTTGGAAAGAAATGGGGTTTATTACAGTAGCGTAGCATGGGTTTCAGCCGCCTGGGGTGTAAGCCAAATTTGCTGCCCCCTGGGCAGGGTCTAGGATGTTAGCACCTGCTCCTGCTAGGGCTTCTGGGAACTGTAGTTCAAGAAAACCCATACGCCCAAAAAGTGCCACCCAGGGCACGCACACACCCACACTATGCTACTGGTTTATTAACTTGTATTCCGGGGAAATG
This sequence comes from Furcifer pardalis, assembly GCA_030440675.1. NCBI lineage: Eukaryota > Metazoa > Chordata > Lepidosauria > Squamata > Chamaeleonidae > Furcifer > Furcifer pardalis. The sequence continues at coordinate 26,633,269 of CP126893.1, forward strand.
CCACCACCAGTAGTAGAATAGTCTGGACTAGTTCCCTTCACTATCTGGGTCCCTAGAGTCATCTCTGGTTCTGTTTCCAAAAGGGTTCAGCAACCCCGAGTCCTTTAATTGTTCAGGCTTTGCAGGCTTTAGAAGAGGAGCCCTTAGGAGAGATGGCCAGTAGCCCCACAATGAAGGCAATGGTCGCCATCCCTTTCCATCCTGGTGTCAGATTATTTCACATTCTCTAAGCTTGGGCAGGACTTAGCTTCATGTCTGTTGACCCTTCTGGGCTCTGCTGTTCCTGGGAATGCCTCTCTTCTCGTTGCTCATGTTCCCACTGATATGACAGCCTGGAAGATATTGGTAGACTTGCGTACTAGTCTAGGGTTCTTCCTTATAGATGAGTCCCCCAGAAAGAGGGCCATTGGGGAGTTTTGACCTTCAGTGGGCTCTTCTAAGGTGTCTTCCCAGGATCCTTCTTCACCATCACCTCTACTGCTTCAACTACCCCCTCTGAGAGCAAGTCTCTTGTCTCAACTACTTGCTTTTCTGCCCACCAGCCATTTACCTCCTCTGACTGGAGGTCTTCTCTTCTACCCATACCCTAAACCTCAAGTTGCCTTCTTCTCCACAAGGGGTTCCTCTCTAGGGTTAGGGTTTGCCAACTAAGCACTTCCCTCGAGGACTTCCCTCTGGGTGCCATCTTCAAGGTGTCTGGGTTCCTGCTGCCTGGGTTCTGTGGGCAGATAGTCGGTCAGGCTCTTCTCCCAAAGTCCACAGTTCACAGGCCTTCTCCTCACAGCTAGAATGTCAGCTGGACAGTGGCGTAGCATGGTTTTCAGCAGCACGGGGCAGAGGCCAAATTAGCTGCTCCCTGGGTGGGGCCCAGGACACAGTACACTGCCCCCCAGGATGCCGGTGGTGTGAAATTTTGCCACCACCAAAAAGTGCCACCTGAGGCAGGCTGCCTTCACCCACTACACTATGCCACTGCGCCAGCCTTCTCTTCTGCCTTCCCCGGGGATGCGGCATCTTCCCTTGATGCAGGGCCACCAGCAGACTGGACCACATACCCTGTCTCCCACTGGAACATTTTGCCACCCCCTGGAACGTGCCACCTGGGGTTGGGGGGCCTGCCCCCATGCTACACCACTGCAGCTGGAGGCTCTGCTGTCATGCTGACAGATGTTGTGGGTATAGATGTAGGGCTCATTGAGTGAGCTGGCACACCCTGGAACAGGTATAGACACAGATGTGTGTGCGCGTGTGTGCGTACATGCACATACACCTACTTTTGTGGGCTCCATGACATGTTTTTAAAAAACTTTTAATCTGCCTGAATAAATCTGGGACAACCTCCCCGTGTGTGTGTGGTAACAACCTAAACTTGTTAGTAAAAACAGAATTACTCACCTTCCACCTCCCCTGTAGAGCTCTTTCCCTAAGCAGGCTCATCTGGAGCCAATGTGCTTTTTCTCTCCTGGTGACTTGACTCATTTTTCTAAGGTTTTAGAAGGCTTAGTGATGTTCAGCACCTGGCTATGAAGCCAAAGGTTGGGAGTTTAGTTCCCCACTGGGCCTCCCAAGAGAAGAGCCAGCCAAGCTGCTTAGTCCTAGAAAATGCCATGAAAGGAAGAGAATGAGTACTTCTGAGTACTGTACTATCTACCTATAAATAATAATTCCCGTGTCAGAGATTATTCTGGGTTGAAAGGATTTTTAGGGGACACCTGAATGAGAGTCCTTTCATGTCCCCAAGGGCAGTTCTCGGGTATCAAAACCTGACCTTCCAGTCTCCAGCTCAGCACCCTGGAAACAATAGGTTGGAAGCAACCTGAAGGCACATCATCATCATCTATCACCACCACCACCACCATCGTGTTATGAGAGAACGGGGAAATGTAAAAAGACAGCCCATTCCTTTCTTGTGACCCCAATCATTAAGATCTAGAACTGATCTCATCTGCCTACCCCTGTACCTACACGGTCCCATCCTCATTAGCAGTGGGCATCAGCAGGCTTGCACCTGTTCGCCAGACCCAAGTTTTGAAATAAAGTAGTCCTAATTCGGGTGCAATGCAGGGCTTTCCCCTGGCCAAGCCCACCATACAGTGTGGTAGTAAAATAAAAGATTGGAGCCCACCACTGCTCACTAGCATTCTCTTGCTGAAACTAAAGCGAATATTGGTCATCCATTGCTGGCTGGCCTGCGATTCTAACGGCTCCTGTTCTTCAGCCACACCATCATAGTTCAAAGCCATGTGATCCCCAAACCAGTTGGGTGGTGGCCTAAGCCATGGGTCTGATGGAAGTCTATTGAGAAACATCTGAAGAAGCACAGGCTTCCCATCCTGGCACTGCAGAGTGACACAGGGTGTTGGAGAAGTGGAGTTAAAACAGAAAATTATCACTTCTCTCTCTCTGTGTGTGTGTATGTGTGTGAAAAAGAGAGCGATAGATTTCTTTTAAGAATACTGGCAGCCTATTCAACAAGCAGCTGGGATTCCTTATCCCCACCACTCTATAAATGACACTCTCACTCACACCACAAGCTGCTGGTGAAATGTTTCTACCCTTCAGACAGGAATAGGGTTAGTAAAAATGTGTTGTGGCTAAAATGGAAGGGCCAGTAAAACTGCTCCAAAATAGTTCCTTCCACTTACAATAGCGAGCACTAACCAAGACAGATACATGTTAGTAACTTTCTACCTTGCACTCCCCAGAATTTTGGACCGCCTCAGTTCAGATTACACCATGGAGGAAAACCCCAAGATATATGTGGTCTATTTGTGCATGCGTGTGAATGTGCATGCATGTGTGTTGTGCATGTGTTTAAAGGGGAGAGGAGAAAAAAGGAGTGAGCCCTTTGTTTTTAGACTCAGCAATCAACAGCAGCCATTCAGAGCACAACATTTTGGAGCCACACCACAGACACAAAATATTTCCTTCCTTCCCCACAGGAAGCTCTCTCTACGGTGGGTAGTTCGTTGCTGATTTTGGCAGCTCTCCGGGACCTGTGATAAGGAGGAGAGGGAAGGGGGAGCATGGCGGTGGTAGTGAGACAAGGCCTGGGGAAGAAAACTGGACCCACTGGTATGTTTCTCCACAAGGATTCATGCAGAGAAGGAGCCAGAAAGCCAGCCATCTATAGCAGGGATTCTCAACCTGCAGCCTGCAGCCCCATTTCATGGCACCACCTCCACCACACCAGGAAGTGTCATGTGGTGGAGGAAGGGCAAAATGGCCATCCGGCCCCTAAAGCTATCTGAAAAGAGCGTGACGCGGCCCCTGGCTTAAAAAGGTTGAGAAAGCCAGTTTGAGTGTAACCTCACCATGCAGTAGAAAGCCCTAGCCTGACCTAAAGGAAGTTGTTTTTGCATTGTTTGTAATTGCAATTTGAAAAGTTCTTTTCTGCCTCACAGATCACTTGGCCCTTATTTGCATGTGTTAAGGCCTTGGTTTGTTCTGGGCTTCTCTCTTTTGCTTTCTGCCTGTCGAAGAGGAAATATGTCTTTTTTGAGGTCCTCCATCTTCCAGGCCACACGACGGGAAGCAATACTTTACTTCTTTCTAAACCAACTTCAACAAGACTCATCACCACATATATCTTCTGACCTAATTTTGTTAGTAAATGATATTTTTTCTTTCTCTCAAGTATCTAGTCCAAGTGTGTTTATTAGCTGGACTAAAAAGGGGGAGAATTGGGAGACTTGCACTTGAACATAAAGTTGCCTAAAAATCTACCCCAATCTGTTGTGCAGCTGCCACGAATATCTTAACACCCTCTACGGCAGGTGCCCCAAACTTGTTGGGCCGCGAGCTGGTCACGTGGTTTAGGGAACCGGTCAATATGGCCCAGGGGGCAGATCTGGCCCCCAATGCCAATTCATCTGGCCCACGAAGCCCTTGTTGCTCCTGAAAATGGAAGTAAAGCAGAAGGGCGTGTTTTACTTCTGCTTCCAGGAGCAATGAAGGCTTTGTGGGCTGGATGAATTGGTGTTGGGGGCCAGCTCCAGCCCCCAGGCCACAGTTTGGGCACCCCTGCGCTATGGTGCACAAGGGAGCCAAGCCAGCATCCTCCTCCCTAGTCCTAGTGGGGTCTGCTGAGGACCCTGATAAATGAGCCAGGAGTAGACTGTTTTTTTTCCTCAGTGTCTCTCTTTCTCTCTCTTTATCAAGGAAATTAGCACTTAAAGGCAGAAGGAGCAGTTGAGCCAAGCCAAGCAGAGCCCATAATTACAGATGAAAGCCTATTGCAAACAGATGACTGAAGGTATGATCCTGTGTTATCTGCTAGGTGCTGAGTTGCATGACTCAAGGTGTGATCGTATGGAGAAAGAAATTGCAATTTGGACTGCTTAAGGAGTATTCCAGTGCATCCTATTTTCTGGCAATCACAGGATGTGCATGGTCCACACCCAAGCGAAATCTTTTTCGGTCCAGCTGTTGGCTTCTACTACAGACACTGGAGTGATTTCCCAGTAGACGGAAGGGTTGCTTTGAGGTAAAACACCCCAGTCAAAGCAATCCTTTCTAGTAGCATCAGGTGCACATCTTTGACGCTGTCCAATCATATCCTAAGACATTTTTTCCACATTTGTGAAATCAGACTTCACAGGAACCCCCTATGTGACATTCACAATGGCTACACGTTTCCTGTCCTTGATCATGGACTATCTCAAACATATTTGTATGGCCTGAGAGAAAGCAGCTATGCGTGGCAGACAAGAGACAGTGAGAGAAGGAACAAAAGAAAGCCCAGCAGGCCGGAAGGCCACAGCTGTAAGGATCTGTTTCAAGAATGCCTCCAATTTTTAATTTAATTTAATTTTTGCATGTGTATGCCGCCCAATCAGGGAACCCGACTCAGGGCAGTAGCGTCACGTGGATTTCAGTCACCCAGGGCTTAAGCCAAACTTGCTGCCCCCTAGTGGATGTTGGCTCCCACTCCCGCTAGGGCTTCTGGGAATTGTAGTCCAAGAACACCAATAGCCCAAAGAGTGCCATCGCCCCTTGCTATGCCACTGACAGAGGGCGGCTCACATGATAATTAAACAATATACAGTAATTAAAAAAAAGCCCTGACTTCAGGGACAAACCACTTTAAAGGCAGGCAGGGAAAGAAAGAGACACGATCGGGTTTCTCTTTTCCTCCCTGCCCTTAAAGCCACCCCCCACCCCCAGCGGTTCTCTAGAGACCCAATCATGTCTCTCTCTTTCCCCCTCCCTGTAGTTTAAATACAGGGAGGGAAAGAGACACAGTCTCTGCGACTACAGTAAGGTCAGGGGAAAGGTGCCTGCTTTTCCCCGACCCTACTGCAGTCGCAGAGACTGCTGCGGGTGGGGGGTGGATTGGGTAGTTCTACCCAAACCTCCCCACACCCACAGACCATTGCCTCGGATAACGCTAAGAATCATTATCTGGAAGCATTATCCGGTGAAAGTTTTTTCCAAAAAACTTGCATCGTTATCCGATTCTAGCATTATCCGATGCAATCGTTATCTGGGGTATTAGTGTACACAGTAATACAATATACAAAATTCATTCTACAAAAACACCATATAACAATATACAACTACACAATACAATACTATAACGGTCTCTCCACCCTGGCCATAGGCAAATTCCAAGGGCAGTGGTGGCAAGGTCCTACCGCCATAAAAGACTTTTCAAGCCCAGAGAGGGGCGGGGCCCAGGAGTGCCAGCAGGTGGAGGGGCTCCTGGCGCCCATGGCTAGAGGGCCTCTTCGCCCCAGCCGAGGCCAGAGTCCAGGGGCAGCGGCGGCGAGTCCTGCTGCCCGCCACCGTAGCACCATTTTCAAACCCGGCCAGGGGCAGGGCCCAGGAACGCCAGCAGGTGGATGGGGTCCTCCACCTTCAAAAAAGTTGAAACTTTTTTTTTAAAGGAGTAACAAGTAAAAACAAAAGCATTTAAAATACAGTAATACCCCGGATAACGTTATGACTTGATTCCACAAGTCATGACATTATCTGATTTTTAGCATTGTCCGATGCATGCATCGAACAACGCTAAAAAAAAAGCCCTGACTTCAGGGACAAACCGCTTTAAAGGCAGGCAGGGAAAGAAAGAGACCTCCCTGCCTTTAAAGCCACCCCCCACGTGCAGCGGTCTCTGTGACTGCAGTAGGGTCGGGGAAAGCGCCTTTCCCCTGACCCTACTGCAGTCGCAGAGACTCCTTTTCTCTTTCCCTCCCTGTATTTAAACTACAGGGAAGGGGGAAAGAGAGAGACGTGATTGGTTCTCTAGAGAACCAGTCACATCTCTCTCTTTTCCCCTCCCTGTAGTTTAAATACAGGGAGGAAAAAAGACGCGTTCGCGATCGCATCTTTTTTCCTCCCTGTATTTAAACTACAGGGAGAGAGAGAACTGCTTTTTTCTTTCTTTCCCTCCATACAGGGAGGGAAAGAGAAAAGGAGTCTCTGCGACTGCAGTAGGGTCGGGGGAAGGGCGGGTGCTTTTCCCCGACCCTACTGCAGTCACAGAGACCGCTGCGCGTGGGGATGGATTGGGTTGTTCTACCCAAACTACCCCACACCTGCAGACCATTGCATCAGATAACGCTAAGAATTATTATCCAGAATCGTTATCCGATGCAAGTTTTTTCCAAAAAACTTGCATCGTTATCCGATTCTAGCATTATCCAATGCAATCGTTATCCGTAATGCTTCACAATCTGAGTCGGTATCAGTTAGTGGGCAAAAGAATCAAACAAAGCCCAGAATAAGGGGAATCTTTCTCTAAAATGTCACGAGATACTCTTCACTGCCCTGATCACCAGCCATCTATGGATAAACAATGGATCAGGAACTCCCTGGTTCAGATTTCATATAAACGGTGCACTCACAAAGTGCCCAAGACACTCACTGTCGGCTTTTCTTCATCGGCAATACTGTATAGGAAAGTATTATGATACTGTACTGACTTAACTTCTTCTTCCGTGTCCAGGCCAGATGTGAAACTGTCAAAATGAAGGCATCTTTTGGTGAGTTCATTCTGCATTCCTTTCGTCTCACCCAGTGTGAGAAAGATTAGCCGGCACAAGGTGGTTGTTGCCCAGGGTACGCCCGACTGCAGTTCAAAAATACCACAATCTTTGAGGAGGCTTTACATAGTACAAGACCAAGCCAAGAAGGAGGAACCAGATATAATTTCTGCACATCTGTGCATTCCCCCACTAAAACGTAGCTAAATTTTATGTGTATCCACCCAAGAAAAAGTACCAGTGAAACAGCATCCTTGAAGACAACACTTACTTCATATGTATCACCTGTCTGTTCCGTTCATCAGCTTCAAGTGTACCAATGCAATTCTTTGTTTCTCATAACAGTGTCTTACAAAGACTTGCCTTCTTTTATGTATGTTTTCCTTTCTTACCACTGATATTGAGGATAATAGCTAAGTGGAGCAGGAGAATAAAGCATTACATTTCCTTCTACCCCTTCTGCTGTTCCTATCATCTTTACGATTTGCAGGTCTCCAGGTCATTTTAAAACAAGGGTGAAACAGAAAGGATGGAGGCCTCCTTTGGTTCCATGTGTAAAAGATGGCTAAAGCACCAACCAAATGGTTCACAATAAGCTAATTTTCTATATTTCTAGGTCCCTGACCCAGTTCTGCCATTGATTTGCTGACTGGTTCTTTGAAGAAGTTGGACTTTTAAAATTATTAGTATTATTGGCTTTCCGCAAGAGGTGAATAAGGCAAAGGTTGCCCTTGCTTGAAAGCCAGTCGTATCTGGCTCCATGGTTCAGTACTCATCTCTGTTTACAGACAAAGAGCCAGCGCTGTCTGCGTCTGCAGACGTTTCTGTGGACACGTAGCAGTCATGCCTCAACACGGAATGCTGTTTACCTTTCCACCAAAGTCGTCCCCATTTATCTACTTGCAATTTCTTGCTTTCAAACTGCTAGGTTGGCAGGAGCTGGGACAGAGGCAGTAGCTCACTCCATCATGAGTACCTGGGAATCAAACTTTGAACTTCCAGTCAGCGAGTTCAGCGTCTTAACCACTTGAGCCACCGCAGTCCCTGAACAAAAATTCTTCCTATCTCACCACCACCCCACACGACACCTCCAAGACCCACAAGGCTGCTCCTGCCCCTCTTCTTCAAACCCAGCCCGGGAAGAAAATAAAAGACGGCCTCTCCCTTTTCCACTAGCATTTTGCCCTAAGTGTGGATTTGCAACGTCAATGGAAAATTCATTTGAACTGATTAATTTCCAGGACGACGCTTTGTGTTCATCCCACACAACATCCCCTCACAAAGCCATTGTGCCAGCTCCCTGGGGCCAAGACATTTGGCAGGTAGCTGGGAAGTAGTAAGTCCATCGGAATCCTGGCCCTGAGCCCATAAAAAACTGGCAAAGGTGGGGATGGGTCCTCTGAAGGGAGGCAGAGATTAAGAGCACTTGGCTGTGGAGCCCCAGGAAGGCGAGAGAGACTTTGGAGCAGCAAGAGATGAAGGGACATGGAATGAAACACGAAAGAAGGGTTGAAAGGGCACATCATGATGATCAATCCAAATAAGAATGCTTAGGACTTATATAAGATGTTGACAACTTTGTCTGAGTGCTGCACATACTAAATTTAATGGTCCTTAGGAACTGGATGTAGTAAACAGCGGGTCGGCTGCTTCATTCACAGTCACAGCAACCTTTGAGATGCAACCAAGATGATGTCTTGGCTCGTGACAAACATGAGCCCTGGTGGCACAGTGGTTAAACTGCAAAACTGCAGCCAAATGTTGTGAGTTCAATCCTGACGGGTATCAAGGTTGACTCAGCCTTCCATCCTTCCAAGGTCAGTAAAATGAGTATCCAGCATTTTGGGTGGGGGTGGAAAATGCTAATTAACTTGTGAACCGCACAGAGAGTGAACTAAGCACTATGGGGCGGTATAGAAGTCTGATTGCTATTGCAAATGCGTTTGCTGCCTAACACAGACAACACAATGACACCTCCTTCCCTTTGCTTCTACAAAGGCTGACTAATTGCCTTTTTTCTTCAACACTGATAATGGGACCAACTCCTTCGTCAAATAAGAAACTTTGGAGACATGGAGCAGACTATCTGTCAGTCTGTCCCTCTGCCCTTCCTACATCCATCTTTTCAGCTGCCCATCTGCCTGTCTACTCATCTGTCATTCCACTCTTCTATCCATCCCTCTGCCCATATATATCTCTGTCCATTTGTCCATCAGTGTATATCTCTTACTCCATCTGTCCATCTC